>CM053771.1:165228392-165448392 GCA_028658325.1 Potorous gilbertii | reverse complement strand
AGCAGTTTCCAGTCAATGGATTCTGAACATCAGAGGAACTTTTTTGGGGGGAGTGGGAGCAGACCATTGGTATACGAAACTCCCAGGGGAGGAAACTTCCTCCACTAGCACTGATCAATACTAGCTCTTCGACTTAAATTAGTCTTAACGAGGGCAAATGGCCTACTCATTGTACAATCAGTGTGTGTCAGAGGGAGGAGCTGAACCTAGGTCTTCCTGCCTCTGAAGCCAGTCCTTGAGATCCACTAGGTCACACTATTTTTTTATAAGTAGAATATGAGTTTTAAAATTTTGCTTGGATAATGAATATTTAACCAATAAACTCAAAGGGCTAATTATAGAAAAGAAAAATTCTTGATATTTATTTAGAAAAAACTGATAAACTGTTAAGCTGGCACATTTGAGGCAGGATGCAACTCTAAGTGTATGTGTATGTGCATCCTCACATGTATACGCATGTAAATGAACACAATGCATATATAGATGTGTATATACACATTTATGCATGAACAAATGTATATATGCACATACCCATAATACAATACACATATCCACATATATATGTTATGTATATATATTTTTAGGTACATCTGCTTCTGATGTTTCATCATGGCCTGGAGATGACCCTGGATGAGGTGTAATTTCTAAAACATACTATCAGGTTGCAAAGACTTTAAGCACAGACCTGAGGACCGGCTCAGATGAGATCAGAAAGACATTTTTTGACCATAACAGCACAAGAAACAGTCAACTAAAAAGTGACTGGATTTGCAAGGTGGAAAACATCCCCACACTGATGTAATCTTGGATTTTTTAAAAATATAAACTCACATCTTATGAGTATTTTCCTAGCAAAGAGATAGTAGCATTTCATAGTAAGGAAAAGACAATTACCTACCTTTAACGCACAATACTGGTATCTTGTTATCTGATGATTTCTATCACTGTAACGATCCAAAGGTGTGAACATAATGCTGAAGGGTCCTGCCCATTGGCTAAATAAGATGAAGAGATGATGCCTCAAACTTTGCTGGGGGAAGAGAAATCTTCTGTGATGAACTGGGGAATGAAACAGTGCAGTCTGAGCCCTCACAATACATGTATTTCAAGTTTTTAGAAAAGTAAAAAAAAAAAAAGTAAAAAAAATGTCAAATTAAAAATTTCTCTAGCTTATATAACATTTGTTTCATGAAACAAGACTGTGAAAAACTACATTTTCTTTTCTCTTACTTTTGCACATAATTTCCCTTAATGCCCAAGGGAGTGAGCATGGTTCTTGGACTACCTGCTCCACTGCTATCCCCTTAGGATTTCTGGATCTTTCCATCTGCTTTTTGGCTGAATCTTCTCTTATATATGTTGTTTTCCTTGATTAGAGCATGACCTCCTTGAAAGCAAGGATTTTCTTGATTTTTTTTTCTTCCTTTCCCTCCCTTCCTCCCTTCCTTCCCATATGAGACTCCAGATGTGCTCTAGGGCCAAATACAACAGAATTGCTAATCTCTTGTTCTGCACGTTAAATTACTCTTAATGTATCCTAGGATGGCATTACCTTTATTGGTTTCCATGTTATGCTAGTTAGCTCATATCGTTTTTAATCTCCTAAAACTAACAGATTCTTTATTAGAAGTTGTTTGGTCACACCTTTCCCAATATGTACTTCTGAGATTGACTTTTTGAAGCCAAATGTAAACTTTACATTTACCAACCCCCCCCCCCATTAAATTTAACCCATCATTCTAGCTTGTTCTGCTATTTTTGATCCTGACTCTGTCATCTATCATGGTAACTATCACACTAGGCACATCTGACAAGTCATCTATGCCTTCACTGACAAATGTCAGTGATAAAACATTGATGAGCCCAAGGTCAAGGTCAGAGCTCTTAACTACTCTTTACTCCAAGTTGACATTAATAAGTACTATTAAGTACTTAAGAGTAATAAGTAACCCATTAATAAATGCTAAGTGCTCCATTTGAACAAATGTTTACTGTGTTTAATGATTTGAATAAGGTCAGAGCCAGACTCCAACTCACACCTTTTGACTTAAAGTCCAATATTCTTTCAATGATACCACATTAAAGCTGTGTCCACACACAATAGGTCCGCACCAAAACAACAGGTCCCAAAGTGAAACTTTTAGCCAAGTACTTGTGCATATACTCTGACAACCCCTCCCTGCTTATCCTCCCTTTCATTTATGTGACTAGTTTATTTTCATTTTTTGTTGAACTGACCACATTAAACCTGAATCTTCTTGTTCAGTTTGGATCTCTTTTATAGTTACTTGATCTGATTGAGAGATTCTATTTAACCATGTAACATTGATCATAACGTGGAACTTACTAAAACACAAAATAGAAACTGTGACTTCTTTGTTGACTAGGGCTATTGGCTAGAACCCGACTGTAAGAATTAAGTTGAAGAGACTAAGACATTATCACAATGAGACCAAGATGAAAAAAATAAAACAAAATTCACAGCCTCTCCAAAGGCTTTCCTTTGAATGAGTTCTTTCCTTTGAAATCACACAGGTTCTTTATTTCACACGGGAACTAAAACAAAGGACAGAAATAACAAGAAAAAGACAAAGTCAAATTAATTCACTATTGCTCTCTCTCCATTTCTCTTCAATTGCTGCAATCTGTTCTCGTTGGCACTTCTGACTGTCCAAAAACAAATAAAACACTTCCATCCAGCCCTGAGCCACACAGAGACAAAAGGGGAACAGAAGTGATGTTTCAAGTGAACAGTGCAACACACATTGGTGTATCACTTTACCTGGAACACACTGAATTAAGTTGGCTATCATCGCACTGAAATGGGCTCGGATGTCTTTGAGAATTTCAACCTCTTTGTCATTTTCAGCCTCAAGCAGCATCCGAGTCAAGTCAACATATTCTAAGAACAAAGCTCCGAGTGCTAGCGTGTCCCGCTCCAAGGCTCCATTGGTGCTAGAATGAAGGAGAAGTGAAGCTTTTAGACAGCTCCCTATCAGGAGAGTAAGTTCTGCAGTGAAGAATCAACCATCAAACCCAGGGAAGCTTGTTGACCTTCCCAGGATATAAACACCCCCTTTTGCATTTTTAGAAATGTTCTAGGGAATAGTGAAAAATGAGATCACCAAATGGAAAAGGTGACTGCTCAGGGTGATCATGACCTTACCTGTCACTTATCACACCTGCATCTGCAAGAAGCTCAAAAATTCTCAGCAGCTGGAGCCTTAGTAGATCCCGCCTTTCTCGGCGTTTCTTGTTCTGTTTAAGAGGAGGTCACATTCAAAACCACATACAAAACATTGCCTCAGGAAATCAAATGTATTTTAGAAGGGCAGTAATAATAGTAATCCAATCATGCTCCTTTTTCTAAACCTAACAAATGATGTGCATTTATTTTTCTGCCCACCTAAGCCTTACAGAAAAGGTTTGCTATGATGAGGCTGTTGGAAAAGGGGAGATAATGGGGATCAGGTAATACTTCCCCAATAAACATTTATAAGACAAACATGTTAAGACTTAACTGGTCTCACTGGCCAGATGGGGACCGATGTTTTTGGGGGACTACTACATATTTTTTCTATAACTAGATCTGTAATTTATTCAGAATAGGGAAGAACTTTCAGGTGAGGAATTTTCTCTACCAGTGCAGACTAACATCTTATCTGCATCTTACAATGGAATACTTCCCACCTTGGTCATTTCCTATGAAAAACACAAACACACAGTAAGCTTCCAAGGTCAATCCCAAACTTAAGAGCCTCAATTCAATGACAAAGTTGCAATTTATTATTCATGTGACTACTGAAGTACACTGCTCTACTAATTTTAGGGCCTATCACCTATGAGAAGAGGAATTGTGTCAAGATGGGTGCTCAATGAACGCTGAAACGTCTCTACCGTTAGAAAAGGAATAGAAGTAAAAAATGGGGAGTCACTGCCAATTTCATGCCTATGTACTTCTGTTTTTGAAGGCTCACTTCACTGCATTTCACTTCATAAAAGTGCCTAAAGCAAACCAAGATGCTAATCCAATTATACTTACTTCTGGTCTTCGCTCTAATGCTTCTTTCATTAATGGATGGAGCTCTTCTACCAATTCTCTGAAGAAAGAAAACAAAAACCCAAAACCAATATCCATCACTATAAAAAATGGCAGGGAATCATGCTACAAACTACGGGGAATGACAACCGCCCTACCTTCTTTGTGGGATTGTTGTGGTGAAACAAGTATGTACAATGAAAGGAGAGGTACTGGAATTACAATTTCAGTGGCATAGGGAACTCCCAGGAGAGAGATGCCCTCTAACAAGGTTGTTTAGTGCCTTTTCTGAGACCTCTAGTCTTAAGAATTGTCCAGAATGCCAAGAATAACAATTGCTCAATTTACAGATTTGCCAGGGTCTCATCACACACACACACACACACACACACACACCCATTCTGTCTCATAAATATTAAAGGCTTCAAAAATCGTATTAAAATAATTATTAAGACTATGATCACCGGAACCAAATTCATTATACAGTATTCCCATGCACCTGCCCCTTTCCTATATTCATTTCTTCTTAAAAAAAAAATCTCTTGGATTTCCTCTCTTTGCTTCTTCGTTTCTTAATTAGACACTAAGTTCCTTGAGGGTCAGGCCCAGGTAAGACAGTTAATCTGTTGTTGCTGCTTAGTCATTTCAGTCATGTTTGAATCTCCATGACCTCATTGCCATTTGCTTTTCCAGCTCATTACACAGACTTGCCCAGGGCCACAGAGGAAGGATTTGAACTCAGATCTTTCTGACTCCAGGCTCAGTGCTCTATCTAGTCGCCCGAGTGCTAACACATAGTTATCATTAACATATTTTCATTAGCTCCTTATCTGTAAACTACTGATTTTTTATTAAAGAAGAAAAATAAATTGAGGCTTAGATTTAAAAGCACTGAGATTTTAAAAGATTTTACCAAAACTGTTATGAATCTGACATCCACCATGCCATCTAGCTGCCCCATAGTCAGTGAATAAGCATTTATTATTAAGCAGTCACTATATGCCTGGTATCATGCTAGGTAGAGAAGATACAAAGAAAGGAAACCTCCCAAAACACCCCATCCTCACTCTTGAGGAGTTTACATGCTAACAGGAGAGACAAGATGTAAGTTATTAGAGGCACTGAAGACATTTTCAGAGTTAAGGTCTCTGGGTCCTGAAGGAAGCTAGAGAAACTAAAGTGGAGGTGAGGGGGCAGAACACTGCAGACATGTGTGATAGCTAATGCAAAGGCATGGGAGACAGAGTGTGGAAGGGTAGGGACAGCAGCAACTGCACCAATGTAGCTGGATTTCAGAGGAGGTAGGGGCTGCCAAAGTGGAAGAAGACTGGAAGAGTATGAAGGGTGAGGGTTGTGAAGAGGTTTGCATGCCAAATGAACTTTACATTTGATTCTGAAGGTAACAGGGAGACTGTAGAAGTGTGTGTGCATGTGCGTGTGTGTGCGTGTGATACAGACAGACCTATACTTCAGAAAAATAATTTTGGCAGGTGGGTGGAGGCTGGACCAGAGTGCAGAGAGACATGAGGCAGGGAGATCGTTTCTAAGACTGTTCAACGGCTCAGATAAGAGGAAATGAGGTGATGTGCAAATCATACATTTTTATATTTTTTATTGCCTCTAGAGTTGAAAGCACAAAGTAGGCCTCAAGATGTACTTGTTTGTTTGATTTTTAATGGCTAGAGTATCCCAATGAAAAGATACTCCATATAATACTTACTTTGATATGGTTTAGGGTGGGGGTGGGGAACCTGCGGCTTTGAGGCCACATGTGGCCCTCTAGGTCCTCAAGGGCAGCCTTTTGACTGAATCCATACACCCCTGGTTTAGGGGGAATCTGCCTATGGGTCTGCTTTTTTAATATCATCTTTAATACTTCAGTCAGTAAATTTCCTTAATTTAACTATGAGATGGATTCATGAGATACCAAAATCAACTCTCCACAGGAAACAGTTCTGTCTCCCATGTAGAAAAATACCTATAACTTACTCGGTCCCATGTCATATATTGTTTCAGTTTTGATGAGTCTATTGTCTTTGAATCTCGGATTTGTATTAATTTATTGAATTATTTTATAAAAGGTAAATCATTTCTAAATGGCAGTGGGAACAAAGTTACCAGAACTGGGGTACATAGTAGCATGAATGAAAACCATGTTCAGACAAGGGTCCAGTTATTTTGTCTCTATTATGTCAGACACATGAATGTGTGGGAACTTTAGGTCTTTTTAAATGTTCTGAAGGCTTTAGAGATAGAGCCTCAGATGGTAAATCACAGGATTTGATATGCTACAATTTTCTCATTAAAAAGAATAAATATAATAGTCTCCCTCTATATCACAGTTATGATGAAAGCTAATGAAAACTCTTGTATGCTTTTTATGACCAACATGCTACTCTTGTTACTGTTATATCTGCATGATTTGGGTCTTCATCTAGAAGAAAACTCTGGTTAACTGGTTACCTCAGTAAAGAGAACCAGAGCTTTGTAGAATACTAAAGGGAACTCAGACATCATCTAGTCTAACTCCCTCATTTTACAGACGAGGAAACAGATGAGGAAAGCAAGGGTCTTGTCCAAGGTCATGGAGTTACTCAGTGGCAGAACTGGTCCTTAAACCTAGGTCTTCTGACAGGAAAACTAGATTTTTCTATTACCCCATGCTAACCAGAACTTAAAAGATTTTTAAAATTAAAATTTTTCTTATAAAAAATTTATATTTTATTTTTTCTAATTACACATAAAAACAATTTTTAACATTTGTTTTTTTTAAAAAATTTGAGCTCCCAAATCTCTCCCTCCCACTCCTGTCCTCCTTGAGAAGGCAAGCAATTTGATTTAGATTACACATGTGCAATTATTGCAGTATTTTTTAAAAGGGAAACTCCCTAAACCTAATGACTATGACAAGTCTTTTGCAACTGCCCCTTTTTTTCTTTAGATCCACCTCTAGTTTCTAAATTACACAATCAAACTTTATTTTTGAAATATGCTTGTATTTCTAGGAGTCTTTTCTTTTCTACTTCTGTGAAGATTTTGGAAAATATTTTATTTTGTTTGCCCTGCTCTGACTGCCTTGTTGAAGTCAGCAGGTACCTCTTCGTCAGTTTTCGAAGGCCCTATCACCACTTAGCAGGGAGTAGCTATGTTTGGAGTCAGGAAAACTTGAGTTCCAATGTGTCTTCAGACATCAGCTGCATGACTCTGGGCCAATCACTTCACCTCTGTATTCCTCAACTTTCTCCAATGTAAAATGGGGATAATACTAGCACCTCCCAGGGTTGTTGTGAGGATCGAATGAGTTAATACTTGTAAAGTGCTTGGCATTCAGCCTGGCACATAGCAGGCGCTTCATAAACGCTCATTTAAAAAAAAGTGGAGCACTGGATTTATAGCTCACAAGACCGGAGTTCAAATGTGGCCTCAGATGTTTACTAGCAACGTGATCTTGGAAAAATCACTTAACCTCTCTCTCAATCTCAGTTTCTTCCTCTACAAATAAGAATATATCACCTAACATACTAGGTTGTTATAAAGATCAAACAGTACAACATGCGCGGCATTCTGCCAATTTTAAAAGTGCTATAGAGACTCCAGCTATTACTATTATTTATTGTTAGTAGAGGGAATTTTTTTACACTTGTGCTTCAGATGGCCATGGAGGTCTTCTCTCACTCTGAAATTCTATCTTTGAGATGATATGCACTTTGTATTTTTACGAAGCCCCCCCTTTACAAGTGTATTGCTTCTGCAGAAGACAGTCTGGCTATTTGCCTGGAAGTCCATGTCTGAGTTTCAACACTCTCAGCTTTCTTCTGAGAGAAAAAAATGTTTCATTCTTCAAAAGACACAATTACAAGATAATTGTAACGATGGAAGTGTAATGATTAAAATTTACATGCGCATGGGGTAGCCAAGTAGCAGGCGAAGAAGGCTTGCTCAGTCTCAACACTGAGGAAAGGTTTTACTGCAGGTAAACCCTTCAAACTCTCAGGGCCTACGCAACCATGAATGGCAAATGAGATGACTTAGACAGCGAATGGAAAACAATGCTATGAAAACAGCACAATGTTGGAACTGAACATAGATCGGTTTGAGCACTGTACCTGAAAACAAGTGAATTTGTTCTTCCAAATCCTAATACCAGAGACTCTGTGATTTCAATGCTTTCAAGTCTCATCAAAGGCACCAATTGTTTCAACAGAACTCCCACAGATGGGGTTCCTATAACCTAAAAAGTATTTATTAAAAGTGAAAAAGGTAACATGTTAACTCAAGAGTGTCCTCAATTGAAATAATAAACACTTATTCAGATTTCAAAACACTGAATCATATTCCAAGGCATTGCCATAACTTAAGGAATACAAATTAAATACAGCATGGTGGCTCCCTCCCAACTTGGGAAAGTCTACAATCTCATGGATGCTTCCTGATGGTAGGTTCCCATTAACTCAAAGCATGAGTAATATTGTAGCATTATTTTTATTTTCAAAATCTACAAAGTAATCATTGATCACATAATCTAATTAAGGAATATCTTAGGATAGAAGTGAATCCCACAGGATGGAAATTTAGGGTTGTACTAATTGCAGTGAGAGCCAGCCACAGTATAATTGCCTCAAAGCCAGGAAAAACTTGGGTTCAAACTCTGCCTCTCACACCTACTGACTATGTGACTCTGTAACCTCTCAGTGCTCTGGGTCTAAGATATCAAACTGGAAAACTCCTTAGTGAGCAGGAACCAGACTGAAATATAAAGTGGAAAATGTGTAACAAAATCAATAAGAATACAAAACACAGATAATGTAAATTTGTGGTTTTCTAAGTTAATAAGAGTTCCACAAGAATTCCTTGGTATTTTGAGTTAGACACCACTGGTTTCTAAGACTGTAAATTGCAAAGAATGTGTTGACATATTGAACGTTGGCAGAGGGAGTTGGAATCCTAAGTTCAGTCCTATTCCCCATTTCTTATAAATGCAAGAGTGATGGTAAGTCACTTAGGGGTATTTTAAGAAAAATTCAAAACTTTTGCATCTTCATTTCTCTGCTTATCCTAGAAGGAAAACATCAGGTTTATTCTTATAAATTCTTGGGACAAGAGCTCAGGCCAAATGTGTAGGATGAGATGCTAATGTTACAGTCCCAATGACAGGTTCAGTGCAACTTGCCCTGTGAACTCTAGGTGAATGATCTAAAAATCAATGAAATCATGCCTCTGGTGCATGCCATGTCACCTTGTTATCGTAGCTCATGCTGCCATCTGGAGTTGTAGCCATAATTTCAGGTGTAGATGCTCGCAAGTGTCCAGGGCTCATAATACTGGGTTTGGCAACTCCAAAACAAAGAATTAGGTAATTTCTCCACAAGGTAACATAGTTGTCTCCACTACTGGCAGTGCTGGTTTTCTTTGCATTAATGGGACTACTGCAGATATTTAGAAAAAAATGAAAATGAAGTCCAGTTTCCTGGTTATCAGAGATATCAGATATTAAATTTCAAACACTCATATTGATTAACTAGGGAAAAACATAATTTATAACTGGAAAATGGAAAACAAAGATTTTATTTTATTTTATTTTATTGAACAAAGAGAGCCCTATGACAGTTCTCAGTTTCTCACTGGAAATGATGAGGCATTTAGTGAGAGAATACTATCATGGAAAAGTGTATATAGTAATATACTCACTTTGGATCCACCAAGGGCATCACCAACTGAAGTCTGGTAAAAGCATAAGGCCAGGCATAGCTGAGTGCAGTGGGGCAGTGCTTAGGTAAATTCTCTTGTCTAAGGAAACTGAAAAGGCAAAGAACCCAGGGGTCCTTGACCGACTGGGCAAAGATCCAGACATGGGATGGGCTCTTGACATCATAATGGCTATTTACCAAGACTGCATTCCATTCTACCAACCACTGCAAATCCACATTATGGTTCAGTGGTAATGTTGCCTGTTGGTAGAAAAAAAAAACCCAGATATTGTTATCAAGCCATTTTTGACCTCTAAATCCTTCCCTGTAGGTCCATCTTTAAAGCTCCCTCTTTCATGACATCTTTCTAGGTCACCTTAACCAGCCAAAAGTGATCACTGTCTTCTCTATGTTCCGAGAGCACTTGGTTTGAGTCAGTTTCATATCACTTCTCATACATTGCTTTTCCTCTGTGTCTGTATGTGCCTTAGCTTAACCTAGACTGTAAATTCCTTAGGGCAAAGACTGTTTGTATGCCATGTAATACAACTGTATGCTGCACAATTCCTCCTGCATCCAGTAAAGATATCTGCTGGATAACCAAATGAATCAAATCAGTTAGTTTAAAATTTTTTTTTCCTACTTTTGTTAATTTTTTTATATGATCTTACTTTCCAAATATCCCCTCCCTCACAGCAAAGGATAGAAAAGAGAGGAAAAAAAGACACAGTGGAGTAAAACTAACCAATACATCAACTCATCTCATAATATACGAAATGTTCTGCATCCAGATTTCCCTGCTTTGGCAGGGAAGGAAAAACGTGACTTTTCTCATCTTTTCTTCAGTGCCAACTTTGGTTATTATAATTATACGGTATTCAGTCTTGGCAAAGTATCATCTTTAAATGATATCATTAATTTTCATGATACTCTTTTAAAACACGACAAATTCTGAAAATCTACCACTCAATTTCTTAATAACCTCAGAGAGAGTCATAGTAAGTGCTATAATAGTTGATTTTCTCCCTGAATTAGTTTTATTTTTCCCATATGGTAATATTCTTTCCTTCGGCTTAGAGAGGCAATGAAGTGGAATGGCTTTTATTAATGCCATTCCCTTGCATTTCCAAGGATACAAGCCAGCTGATTCTCATCTGGAACTCTGTATGATTTTTACCCTGTGGCACCAAACCACGAAGTCAGACATTTCAAAAACACCTTGGAAGATAAAGAAATTCCTAGATTTCATCATCTTCAAAGTCAGGATGTGAATGTTGAATAGAAAATAAATGAGTCAGAGTTATAATCTCAATCTGGTGTTCTTTCTAAGAGACTACATTGCCTTTGGATAAACTCCTGACAGAGTCTAAGTGGGGGTACTTAGATATACAAGATTTCTTGGACCTTATGACTTCCTACATACGATATTGTTATCCCATTACTTAAAAGAAGTTCATGCATAATCCCAAGTGCTTTGAGGATATACCAGATCTAATTTACACCTGGCACAATATTTTTATTTTGAGAAATACTTAATAAAAGCAGTACCAGTTACTTAATATAGGAATCATACACATCAACATAAAATTAAAGATCACTATTAATGCCCTACAGAGAAACAAGGATATTGAAAATATGTTGAGGTTTTGTTTGACCTCTACTAGAAAAGACCATGTAAATTCTGCATATACTTTCAGGTCATATAGAAATATATAGCTATCTTCCAGTTATCTTTAGGCAACTTTTCTGCACTATATGCTTTGTGGGTCTTTTTCTTGCCCAATGCCCATTATGTTTGGCTCTTTCAATATCTACCCAAAGTTAGCACAGATTCCAACACTGTACTTTCATCTTAAAAAAGAGATAATGAATTATGCTACTGTTGATTTGTACAGAAAATTGAGAACTGACTGCATATTTTTAATGGGGAGAATATATTCAGGTGGTGATAATTCAATGTCAAGCTAATAAAATCTCTTGTCAAATTCTTAGAAATTGTAGCTCTCCAAGAAAATAATACTATTAATTCTTTGCCCCATGATCCAAGGACAAACTCCAGACTAGTATTAAGAAAGCTGTCCTTGTTTTTTACGTGTTGCTAACAGACTGATAAATCATTCAATAAAAACTCCCAAATTCTTCACAGCATCTTTCTTTGTTTCCATTAATATTTTTTATTTTGGTGGGGAATGCTTTTTTTTGTTTGTTTTAGTCTGGGAGCCATGCACAATCCACAATCAAATGGTACTTACTGAATCTGAGACTGCTACATGAATAAAACTTTCAAGAACAGAAGAGCTCAGCTGATCCATGACATCAATCATAGGTCTGTCATCATCCTGTACAAACGGCAGACAATTACATTCCACAGGAAAGTAAATGCATCCCTTGTTCTTCCTACCTTCTCTGTCTGGCTGCTAGTGCAGAACTGCCTGGAAGATGGTGATAAGGAATGTGGCTCCTAAGAGAGCTGAGTAGTTGACTCAAGACAAAACTTGGCATTTTTTTCTCCCTAAGCAGTCTCTCAAGCTTTAAGTGGTGATACTTACTGGACACAATTTGTACTTCACTGAAAAAGACATGTACTTGACCGAATTTCATAAAACTTAACATATATTCAAGGGGATTCAAATACAGTATGCTGTTCATGAAAACATTCCTTTATGAATTTTAAGTACCCAGGACAGCGAGTCTAAATATAATGCATCTGAACCCCGAATCTAGAGCATATTTTCTTTAGAGCATTAGATATTACTTATTTTAATAAGTAAGCTATTTATTAGCTCTGTAGTAAGAACTTATGTCCAATATTAAGGCTTCACTGATCTCTCCCCTCCTAATGTCACAGAACTCTGGACTTCCCTTGTGGATGTCTTAATGGAAAGAACTTTGGTCTTGGAGTTTTAAGTCATGGGTTTAAATCTAGCTCTTTTACTAATTCTGTGACTCTGGACAAGTGACTTAACTCCTCTCACCAGCCTCAGTTTCCTCATCTGAAAGGTGAATAATAAAACTTACATTTCCTACTTCAGAGGTTTGTTGTGACTTAAGCGTTTTGTGAGCATTTCAGCACTATATAAACTGAACTATTATTTTTATATTTATCATATTTTAATTTGCCATGTTTACTTATGCACATCTTTCATTAGCTTCTTGCGATAACAAGATTTTTATTTTATGCCTTATCTGATTTGATATCTTTTTAATCTTTTTGTCTTATCTACTGCTTAGAACAGCACATCCACAGAGTAGGTGCTTCATAAGTATTGCATGAATGAATTCTTTAAAACATCTACACTGGTGTGTGGCCATCCCTTAATGGAGAAGCCCTTGTAGCATTTAGCAACCTGATGACTTTGATATCTTTATACACACACACATATGTATATATATATATATATATATATATATATATATATATATATATATATATACATTCATGTATGTCAAATCAAGAACTAAATGTTCATGATTTGATGTTGGTCACCTGTTGCTGTTGTGTACAAAGATAACGTGTATATTGCATAGGTTGTATCCCCCAGGGCTCAGCAAAGCATATAATATAATATAATTTAATGCTTGAATATTTGTCGAATTGAATGGAGAGAAGCCTCCTGAAGGATTATATTAGGTATAGAGGCAGGTGGGTGAGAGATGCTGAAGACCGTTCCTTCTTGTATGGGTGTTGCACAACTCAACTCCAGCTCTGTCCTCTAAATTTCATAAATCTTAACATACTCTCAAGGGGATCCAAATATTGATACTATATAGTATTCATGAAAACATTCTCTTATTGCTAACTTTAAGTACTTGGAACAATGAATCAAACACAGTATATCTGGACCTCTGACCAAGAGCACATTTTCTCTAAGGTATTAGATTTTATTTAATTTTAGTAAGAGATCTGTTATCATGTACGTAGTAATAGCTTATGTCCTGTACGAGTATTCACTGATCTCCCCTCTCATCCCCTATAGTTGGAACTGATCTTCCCTCTGATCTCACAGAACTCTGAACCTCTCTTATGTGTGGATTAGTGGAAAGTCCACTGAATTTCTAAGGAGTCCTATGTTATCTTAGAGTGACATCAGAGAGTATCAGGCACCTGGGAGAGCTCAGGGAGAAACTACAGGGAGGAGTCTGAGGAGAAAGGTCTTTGTCTTCCTTCACTCAGAATCAAGGAGTCTCAGAGAGGGGATGAATCCTGGTAGTGTTTTAGTCAAGTTTTTTGGAGAGGGCATATGTTTCATGACATGCAAGGGACAGTCAAGCAATATAATTATTCTCCCAGAAAGGACAAAAATGAATTATATGCAAAACCCAGTCTTTTAAAGAATAGGAAAGTTGAACCTTTAAAGTTATTACAATAGTGTTTTAGTTGTTGTCCATCATGTTTAATTCCTCAAAACCCCTTTGTGGGTTTTTTTTTTCGGCAAAGACACTGGAGTGGTTTGCTGTTTCCTTCTTCAGTCATCTCATTTTGCAAATAACGCAAACTGAGGTAAACAGGGTTAAGTGACTTGCCTGAGGTCACACAGCTAGTATGTGTCTGAGGCTGGATTTGAACTCATGGGATGAGTCTTCCTGATCCCAGGCACAACTCCAGCTGATTCTGTTGCAGTCAGCTGCACCATGGAGCTGCCTTTTATTTACACAGTGTTATTAATCAGTTATCATTAACCTATTTTCATTAGCTCCTTAGGTATAACCTACTGAGTTTTGACTAAAGAAGTAAAATAAGTTAAGGTTAAGATTTAAAAGCACTGGGATTTTAAGAGATCTTACTGAAACTGTTGTGAATTTGATATTATAGTTTTTAGCATGACTAAAATAGTTTATTGCATTGATATACTTGATTTTCATTATTATTGGATATTTAATTAATGCCTTAGATATGTATTACAGGTATCTGTTAATGAAGCAAGATTATCTATATGCACACACATGCTCACAGTATTTATATGGTATCCCAAAAGTCTTAGTGCAGTTTTTAACTTTAACAGATGAAAATTGTATTGACTTTTGGGATACTACATACATACATACATATTTGTATGTATATACACATGTATGTACGTTATATGTGAATTGCACACAATAAGATTAAGAAGAATAAATCTTAATATCCTATCTTTGTTTTTAGGTATGCATTTTGTGTCTCCAATTAGACTGTAAAGGGGTCTACCTCCTCCCACCTGGAAAGAGAAGTAATTTCTTTTTCTTTTATAATTTCCTCATGGAACGTATCACAGTTCTGTGTACACAGTAGGCCCTCTGTAAGGGAATGAGTGGTTAATGTTTGTGATAAAATTCTACTGAAGTTTGTGATCTGTGTTTTTTAGTGTGTCATGAATAAGATGCATACAGTCCAACTGAAGACAAGTCGACAGATTACTTGTAGGTTTTTTTTTGTTTATTTTCCGTTAATCTCTGAATTACACCTGAAAATTCAGAAAGAAAATTCCATACCTCTGGCTGCCCCAGTGCAACAAATAAAGCCCGGATTTCTTTGAGTATCAAAACAGCTAATTTGCGTGTGGCCACCTGGAAACTGCACAGTAATACAAGGGCAAATCCTTCCACGGCATGCAATACGCTGGAATAAGGACTTCGTTCTGTTGGTATTCTATGGCTGGATCCATTTGGGATTAGCTGAAATACAACAATCACAGCCCATTCAGAAAACAAAAACACCACTGGAGGAAGGGAAGACAGTATTATATTTGTCTTTTGGCCCATGTAATTCTTTCAAAAATTGACTTTGTAACACAGATGCCTGTGAATCCATATATATCAGGGATCCCTTTTTAATTTTTCTAGACTAACTTATTTTGCAATGTATTCAACTATTGCCATATATTCCATAACTATTGCCTCTAATGAGAAATATCTTCTTCTAAATACTAATTAGTCAACAATCATTTATTAAGTACTACTATATACCTGGCACTAGAGTGGACACTGAAGATAAAAAGACAAAAATGGAATAGTCCCTTGCTCAAGGAAATTATATTCTATCAGGAAGAGTATATACCAATAGTTACAAGGTAAATGAGTAAGAGACTGTATGTAGAAGATGAAGCTTGAACTGAATCTTGAAGAATATAGATTCTAAAATAATTATTTTTTGAGACGGAGTCTCACTACTTTGTCCAGGCTAAAAGTGCAGCAGCCATTCACAGGCCTGAATCCACAATTGATTGATATGGAGACTTCACCAGCTCTGTCTCCAACCTGGGCCAGTTTATTCCTCTTTAGGAAGCCTGGTGGGATCACCATATTTGTGACAGACGTAATTTAGGTACGCGATATCCTACTGCAGTTCAGTCTCAGCCTCCTCAGTAGCAGGGATTATAGGTATATGTTACCAGCCCTTAAACAAATTAAATATTTATTATTTGGTTATTAACATTAATTATTAATAATTTTATTAGCAGAAATTTAAATTAATGTTATTAAATATGATCTAAATATTAATAACTTTAGAATAGTAATAGGAACTGGACTTGTGATTTCATTAGTTTAGGGGCTCCTGGATAAGAAAATTCCTCAAATTCAGGTTGGTATCTTCTCTGCAAATGAGAAGAAAAGTGACTTACCCAGGATTACTCATCCAGTATGTGATTGGGGCAACACTTGAATCCAGGTCTTCCTGGCTTCAAAGCCAAATCTCTATTCACTACGTCTTGCTGACTCCCTATTATTAGTTATAGTTTTAATAATAAACAGAATAATAAATGCTCCTGATCTTTAGAATGCACTGTCTTATCCTATTTTCCCGATCTGTTTCATTCTGTAGCAACAGCCCTTTCATTCTACCTGCTGACTGCTTTGCCAATCCCCACATCCTCTGATTTTTACATTATATAGCTCTCTTTGAGATAACTTCCTTGAGCATACTCACTCTTTCCACTCGGGCAGAGGTAAGAGGGTGATGAGTATTTATTTTTCATAAAGAGACAAGTACACTTCTCATAAATGGCCACTGTGCAGTGGTACAGGTTATGACCTTTCATATACACTTTCACGTTCTAGCCTAGACCTAATTTAAAACTCCCAATTATTTAAAGATTTTCTTTCATGAACAAATCTGTAAGAAAATTCATTCTCTGAAATAAAGCAGCTCCATTTCTGTTAACAAACCTAACATGGTCTCATCTCTTGCACTCCTCAGTCCTATTTCATGAAAGAGAAAGAAAAATTCACAAGCAGGGAGACAAGACCTGGGCAGAGCTATGAATGAATGGAGAGAATTCTTCTGGGTGGCATTTATGCAAAGGAACAAAATGTAAGAACATAATTTGGAGAGAAAACTATTAGGAAAAGACTGAGTAGACCCCTTGAATGGGACCAGTTTCCTTCCTGAAATATACCTCTGAACCTCTGATCTTGTTGGCTTGTTCATACACTTTGCCTTGGGTCTGGATGACAAGCTTCCACTGAGTAAGCAATTGGAGCAGCAGTTTCAGGGATGTGTCTAGGAGGGTGTGATGCATGTCATTGACTTCTCGAAGAAGGAAGTTAGTGAAACCAAACAAGACATCTTCTCTCCAGTCTGTGAAGTCAACAAGTAACCCCTGAAGGGAATTCTGGGCAATATGGCGAAGCTCATCATCCATGTGGATAGACAGCCTATAGGATTACAAGGAAACACAGGCAAATTATTTACTTTGTTCACTTTTCATATAAATGATGTATGTAGACCACAGGCAGGTTACAACTTCTCAGTGCCCACTCAATTCCAATTACAGATTAATTACTGATTTGCCCTGGTAGAGGGAATTTCCTCATTGGAAGTTCCTTATAAATGGAATCACAGATGTGGTCCAAAAAAAAAAAATAAGCAAATAATGTGTACAACTTTCTAGATAGTATTGCCTATGAAATAATATTATTTTAAAGGTAAGATAAATGAGTCCAAAAGAATTTAAATGATTGCTTCAGAAGCATCCTGAAATGAGTAACAAGGTTGTAGGCTGAAAGGAAGAAAACGTATTTTAGGTTTCATCTATTAGGGCATGTTGTAGCACCATTTGTGATGAGACTCCATTTTCTAACTGTTCTTTCTCACTGACTATTCACCAAGTCAAGCGAACAAGCATTTATTAAGCACCTACTATGTACCTGGCCTGGAGTGAACTCTATCCTCATCTTCCCCTCTTGGAGTTCCTGGTTTCCTTCAAAATTCAATACAAATTCTATTTTCTGAAAAAGGCCTTTCTCGGACTCCCTCTCTCTCCTCCTCCTCACCCCCCCGCCCCGATCAATCCTCTCATCATTGATGTATAGCGTTGTGTGCATGTTGTTTCCTTCTTTAGAACATGAGATGCATGACAGGTATTATGTATTTTGCCTTTCTCTGTATCCCTAGCACTCAGTACAGCGCATGAGATACCGTAGATGTTTAATAAATGTTTTCTGATTGATTGCTCTGTCTACATAGCATTAAATTAGTGACAGACTGTATTTCAGCAGGCCAACAAGCAAACACTCTTTATCCTTAAAGGATGTTAGAATTCCTCAGTGGGAGTCTCCTCAACTTAGATGATTTAGGTGATCCTTGCTTCAGAAAGATGTTTTGTTTCAGAAATAAAACTGATAGGGCCTTAACCTGGGCTTCTAATTTAAAGGTACAAGTCATAAATCATCTACTCTTATTTTCAAGTTAGACTCTCATTGACTATATCTCTGTTACTGACTTAGAATCTAATCTCCAACTTAAACCATGACAACAGCAAAGTCTCTAATATGATATCTGCGGAACTCAACAGATGCTGACCAGTAATGATGTGATTGGTCACAAAAACAGGCAAATAAAGATAGTCAGGATCAACAATTAAAGCCATTTCATGATCAATTTAGATGCAATTTTTAAGTAAAGGTCAGTTTGTTCAACAGCCTTTCAAATGAGATTAATTTTACCCTTCACTCAGCACAATATAAAATACAGAATCTGTTTCTAATATCAAATCACACAATTTGGAACCATTATAACATTTTGAGTGCACCAGGCAATTCCAACAACAGGTTAATTGTAACAGGAAGTCACCACTCTTAACTGATAGTATTCATGTTTAAGAAACTGGCTAAAAAACCAAACCAAACCAAACCAAAAACCAAACCAAAACTCCCAAACAAAAATGTAACGCAGGACTTAACTGCAATTTCAGTAAGTATTCATAAAGCACCCATTACGTGCAATGCATAATGCAGTCAACTTTGTACACTCTTAGAAATGCCAATTAAAGAGAAACCTACCAGAAAAGAAAGAAGCTTTCTGATTGCTGATACAAATGGAAGTCACAATAAATAATAAAGGATGATAACTATATAACACTTCACAGGGTATATGATGTTTTCTATATATATATATGTATATGTATATACATATATATACACACACATGCATATATAGTTTATATAGTTCATATAGTCCTATGTAAACATATAGCACTGTCTGCATTGTAAAGTGATATATATATGTATACATACACACACTATTTAATATATATGTTATCCTTACAACAAACCTATAGAGTAGGTAGTATAAATATTATTGTTCCTTTAAGGAGACCTGAGGCACAAAGTAGACAAGGTACTTGCCCTAGGTTTCTCTGCTGGTAAATGGACAGAACTAGTTTTCAAACTCCAAGTCTCCTAACACCAAATCTATTACTATGTTCAGTGCAATTTCAAGCTTTTAAGGAATAAAAATTGTCTTTCAAGAAAAGAACTTATAGGTACTGCTTGTTAATTACTAAGAGGAAGCAAGCTTTGTACAGTGAGAATGCGCCTGGGGCTTTGTCTTCCCTCGGGCTGGAGAGAGTGGAAGGTGGAAGCAGAGAGCTTCTCTCAGACCTTTTATTCAAGGAAGGGCACCCATGGCAGTCATCTCTTCATTCCTGACCAAGCTACACTCCTCTGGATTTTCATCACGCCCCAAGTGGGACACCCTCCCTGCCCCGCTTCTGCTTTCTTTTTCGTATTGTCTTCCCCCTATTAGGTTTTGAGCTCCTTAGGAGCCTTTCTTTGTATGCCCATCACTTAGCACAGCGTCTGGCACATAGCAGGCACTTAATTAATATTTATTGACTGACTGAATGGCCTGGGATGGGGTCCTGATAGAACTTCTAGAAGGCTGTTTTAGTATCAAGAGTGTTAGATAGCATATAGATATTCAGGTTCCTAAACGTTTACTGGTTGCCTTGCAGGGTTTGTACCTAAAATCCAACTGAAGCCACAAGGAGCTCTATAATCAAAAGTATGGCATGAAAGCATGCCGAATTAAACCAGAATGACTGACCTGACTGACAGCTGTCCCCTTCCAACCAGCTGGCATGAGGAGTACTAACCCAGGGACAGCATAATTCCAATTGCTCAGATTCCTCTGCACACATGCTGCTGCATTCTCCAGCGGCCGAGCAGGCCAGGGAAGAGTCCTGGAAGCCCTCATAGGAGCATTGTAGAGTCACTGAGCTGTGTGGTCACAAGGGCATGTGCTCCTCTTACAAGGCTGTTACTGAGTAAGGGCACAACTGCTCAGTATTATAAAAAAGGGGGAAAAGCCCCAGGTTTTCACAGTCACCTTCATAACAAACCAAACTTGGGATGTTTTATAGGAAACATTTACTTGAAGGTAAGTCAATTACGTGAACATCTATTAATACATACTGTGTGTAGAAGACTTACTGGGCTCAAGGTGCTGAGGGAGATACAAATTTTTAGGTAGGCCATGATTCCTATCCTTTAGCAGCTTATGTTTGATGTGACAATCTATACAGAAGTGTGAACAAAAGTGCTATACAAGGTTTGAAATGGGCTCTTAACCAGGGGATCCCGAAGCAGTCTGATTTTCACTGGGCCTGGGAACTCAGATGGTTTAAAAAAACTGCCTCTTTATTTTTATTTAGATTTGGTTTCCTCTGAAATCCTATTTATTTTATGCTTTTAAAACCATTATTTTGTGAGGAGGTCCATCGATATCACTAGCTTATGAAGGGGTTCATGGCACAGACAAAGTTAAGAACCCCTGTTAGTAGAGAGGAGATAAAGGAAGTTTCACAATGAAAGAGATAGCAACTGAACAGAACTGTAGAGAATGGGAAGAAAGTCAGAAGGCAACATGAAGAGGGTAGGACATTTCAGGGATGGAGAAAAATGGAAGCAAAGGCATGGAGATGAGACTGTGTTGTATCACAGAACAGATGCTTAATGAATGTTTCTTGAAAGGAACTAAGGAGTTTAAATATAAATTGGTAGGCCACTGGGAATCAATAAAGAATTTTTTTTAAGCACTGGCATGATATATCTAGAGCTTGTTATAAGGAAGATTATTTTGGCAGTTATGAGAAGCAATGGAGGATGGGGGAGCGAATTAGTGGGAAGACATTTTAGAAGCCTGAGGCAACAGCCCAGGGAGATAGGTGATAATGGGGCTCTGTGGTCAGCTGGCAGCAGCAGGCATAGATATCATGGGGTATATCTGAGAGATAATTGCAGTTACAGAATCAAGCAAATGGTTCTAAGAAAAAATGAAGCTGATTTTGGGGAGAAAGATGATAAATGTGGTTTGGGATACACTGAGTCCGAAGTATGGTAGGACATCCAAGTGAATGCCCTACAGATGTCTGGAGAAGCAGATCTGGACTTGCAGGGCTGTCCTGGGGGTAGATGTGTCCCAGACTTTTCCAGGCCCTCCTGCCTGCAGTGACCCAGATTCTGCTCCTGGGTCCCTCCGTTCTGATGGTCAGGGTTTGCTTCATCTTGCTGAGCTCCAGGCCTTCATGCCACTTCTAGCCCACACCACTCTGCTGCATGTCACTCCCCTCCCCACCACTTTGTAGCCCCTTTTATATATTATCTTCCCTAATTGGAATTTAAACTACTTGAGGGCGGAGACTATCTTTCTTTGTAGAATTTGTATCCCCAGCACTCATCTTGGTGCCTGACATACATTATGTGTTTAATAAATGCATTATGAATTGACCAACGGAGAGCATGGATAAACAGGGATAAACACAGAAGTTTGGGCAACACCCTTCTTCAGAGTTCAAAAGAGGAATAAATAAAAGAGACAGAGAAGGAATGGTTAAGTGGGGAAGAGGGAGAACCTGGAAAGGCAAAGTCCTCTAAGTATGATATCAAGAACGGTTACAGCATGATTTGAGGCTTTAAAAAAAAGTGGTAGGGGCAATATGAAAATTTTTTAAAGTGCTGGGGCTAATAGAAGGAATAAGGAAGAGAAAGGATGGCTGCTTAGGTGGGACCAGATGATGACAAAGGTTTACAGAGAGAAGAGAGATCTCTTGAATTCATAGTTTTTGGTTTTTTTTTTCCATTTTCTTTACCAAGGATAATGCTCTTCAGAGTAATGCTTAACAGGGAAGTAGAGATAAATGAGAAGAATAATCTAGCTGTCCTCAAAAAGTTCAAGTCTCCTAGTAAATTATATGGGGCAGTTAGGTGGCACAGTGGATAGAGTTCAGGGACTGGAGTCAGGCATTCATCTTCCTGAGTTCAAATCCAGCCTCACATTCTTACTAATTATGTGATACTGGGCAAGTCACTCAACCCCATTTGACTCAGTTTCCGTATCTGTAAAATGAGCTGGAGAAGGAAATAGCAAGCTATTACAGTATCTCTGCCAAGAAAATCCCAAAATGGGGTCACAAAGAGTCAGACATGACTGAAATGAGAGAGCAGTGAATTATATATACCAGGACAATATAAACAACTGTACTACTCTCAGTGATCCTCTTAAGGAAATATAGAGAATGGAAAAAAGTCTAAAGGACTGAAAATAGGCAAATGTCTCATAAAAAATTAGAATTGTCAAGTTTTAGGCTGATTAGCTTAACTTCTATTTCTAGAAATATTAAATTCAGGAGTTATGTGTCTAAAGATGTTAATTGAACTCATCAAGAAAGGAAGTCTAGAGAGAGAAGAAAGAAAAGTAGACTGAGGTTAGACCTACAGAGGATCTCTACACCTGGAGGGTGAGAGGAGGATAATGAGTGAGCAAAGGAGATTGGGAAGGATCAGGCAAACAAGGAGGAGAAGGACCAAGAGAGAGGACCAGAGAGGAGACCAGGAGATGGCAACGTCAGCAGAATCGAGTTACAGAGAGGTGAGGTTGGCGATACCCTTTATCTCACAGGACTGTTATAAAGACCAAATGAGATAACACATGCAAAGGGGCTTTACAAACCTCTAAGTACTAAATAAATGCTAGCCATTATTAATCTTGGTGAGAAGATTTTCAGTTGAACGGTGGGAATCAGAAATTAGATGGCAAGGGATTGAGAAGCAAGTTGAAAGTGAGGAAATAGAAGTGGTAAGGACAGAATTTTATATCCCTTTCTATGATTTTGATGGTGAGAGAGAAGAAATATAGGAAATACAGAAATACAGTATGAGGGAAAAGGCAACTATTTTTAAAAAGTTTTAATTTAATGTAATTTTAATAAAGCTTTAATTTTTGTAAAAGGAGGAGATGGGCACATTTATAGGTAGTGAGGAAGGAGCTAATGGATAAAAAATTCCTGAAGATGAGAGAAAAAGAGAGGGACTGATTGAAAGAGGAAGCTCCCTAATGGGATCAGGTATAGGAATGGGGGTGGGGGGTTGTCCTTGGCAAGGTGGGGGCCCACCTCTTCCTCAGAAAATGAAGCTAAGAAACAGATGCTGGGAATAGTCAGGAGAGGTTTTGAACTAGTGGTGGGAATAAGTTTTATTACTTTAGATTTAGGACAATTAAACTTCATTTTCTTTAAAGCCTCCATTTTGTGACTGAGTTGTTTTTCTATAAGTTATTTCTCAATAATAAAATAAACATTTGACTTCTCAAGGAGGGGGCAGCAGTGGGAGGGAGGGAAGAGTATTTGGAACTGAAATTTAAAAAAAAAGAATGATGACTTTTTTTACATGTAATTGAGAAAAAAATAAGAGAAAAATGCAAGCATTATGCTATTAAAAACTAATCAGCATATGTGAATTCTCTGATAGGAGAGAATATCAAGAGAAAAAAATATTATTAAAAACTTTATCAGTAGTTTCTATAATAAACTGCCAATCAAATTATGTGGTTAACAAAATTTTAGAAATACCCATAGCTAGAACTCTAAGAAACCTACCAGCCTTCTCCTGGTCCTGACTGGGACCAGCTCCTGCACTCCCCACATCCTAGACTCAGACTGTGATCGCTTTAAGGCAGTGTTGACTGACATAAACTTGTCAGACAACCCGTGGAAGGGAGGTCAGCTGAGCAGAGAGAGGAACCTGTCATGGGCATTGGTATGAAGGAGGCTTAGGGAACTTTTAAGAAGCACCTTAGTGATTTTTTTCTTAGAGCAGGCTAATGTTTGTATTGTTTGCATATACTGATTAATAAAGTTTGAATGCCTAAAAGTCTAAGTCTATGTGTTACAGAGGCTGGAGTCAAGTAGGAGGCTGTTTTTTTCTATGAGGAAAGGAAGTAGGGGTGATGTAGAAAGGAAAGCTGTTGTGGAAAATGGAACAGAGTCAGTCAGGGAAGAAGAAAAGGATGTTTGTGGTGGTCCCAGTTGGCATGACTACTGAAGAAAACCAGAACAGATTCTCATCTCTCTGGGAAGTTTTGAATGAGCTCCTATTTGGAGAAATGAAAATGCATGGCCTGAGGTGGTCCCTTCTCCAGATCTGAGACTCTGGGATTTTCATCTCTATTGCTACTCATCTCCTGTAGCCCACTTCTTCCTCTGATGAGTTTCCAAGACCAGCCATCCTTTGTCCTTTGTCACCATACTTCTGAGCAGGTACTTCTCCCTTCCTTTTTCAGCTCTTTTTTTTTTGTTTGTTTGTTTTAGTTGCCTTCCCCCACCAGAAAGTAAGCTCCTTGAGGGCAGGAATTATCTTTTTTTTCCTCTCTGTATTTGTATTTTCAGGGCTTAGCACAGTGCTGGCATACAGTGGCTAAGCACTCAATAAATGTTTGCTGACTTGCCTTGCCTTGCCATGAACAATGACGTACTTTCCAGGACACAGAAAGAAGTGTTGAAAATATGTCATTTCAAGTTTATGATAATATGTTCATAGTTATATTCCCTAAGCAAGTTTAAATAATGAATCACAAAAAAACAGAAGCGCATGTTAGAAAAAGCACATGCCACATGCTTCTTCTAGTCTATAGTAAACCAGAGATAGTTTCAGTATCCTTGGATTCAGACAGATATTTAAACAGCACTTCAGATCACACATTATCCTATAGTAAGGATTTTCTATTTTTCTATTTAAGTTAGTTTAAACTCTGAAAATTAAAGTAGCACCTTTTTCTACAGCTTTTGATAGGCCGATAATAGTGGAACTTCTAAAACGATAAGTTCCACAAGCTCTCTGGCTTTTGCATATGTTGACTGCCTTCTATATCCTCATTCTTTGAAAAAAAATATATGCTAGTTGATTTGTGTCCTCTGAGCCCATGAAATATTTGAAGATGCCTATTTTGAGAGGAGACTATAGATCAAATAATTATTTTATCTGAGGTGAATTGAATGAGGTTTTCTATGACAAAGTTTCTATACTGGGCTCTGCCAACCATCTTTGCCATGTTCTTAACTTCTCCTCAAGACTAGGAGGCACAAAAATATTTATTTCTTCTTTCGACTTATAAAAATAGGATCCATTGCCTTTGGCTTGGTACGAATGTACATAATAATAAACATGCCACACTAAAAATAGCAATTGTATTCCATTGAAATCAAATAGAATTCCCTCCCCTACGTGACTCAGGCCTTGTTTGATTAAGCTGTTAAGAGAATTGTAAAGATCAGTCTTCTACATGGACTAGCCAAATACTCTGTTTTTAGCTCTCGGGGTGAGAGAATCCTATAAACTCTCTGAACATCTGTCACTGAGGTCCACACAGATTCTAGAAAACACAGAAGTGCAGCCACAAGATCATTTGAATCCTTCCTCCAAACCTACCAATTTGTGTATCATCAAAATAAAAAGTAGAAATATAGAATCTCCTCTCCAATCCTGTACTGAAGAGGAGACACAAAACTTGAGAAAATCTTTCTATCTGCTTACCTTCAATAATACATTCTCCTTTCTTTAATTTTTCCCTGGCCTGCATCTAGCCCTCTCTTTGTATCCTATCAATTCAGCAGGAGGCAACAACCCAACCCTCAAGTGTTAAAGCCATCTGAATAGAACAAATAATAATAACTGCTGACCTTTATTTAAAACTTTAAAGTTGGCAAAATATTTCACATATATTAACTACTTTCTGTAAAGGAACTGTAATACTTTTAGATGCAAAGAAGAAATTAATAAAAAGTTCACCCTCAGTTCAGAGAAAGAAAAGAAATACCAGATTTGAAATCTAGCATAACGCTAACTTTTTTGGGGGGAGGAGGGAAACTACTTAATATGTATGAGATATCAAGCTATACACTGAAGAAGACACAGAAATAATTAAGTCATGGGTCCTGCTTTTAAGTGACTTGTAGTACAGTGAAGGGGCTAAAATATGTTTACACATAAATAAAATGTAATACAAAACAACAGTGCAAGATGTTCAAGCAAAATGTTATATGACAGTTGATGGAGAGAGTGGTTATTTCCTGCTGGCAGAACACCAAAGGCTTCATTGAAGAGATGGAATTTTAGCTGGGCTTGGTGAGGATGGGTAGCATTTCAAATCCTTAGTAAGCATCCAGCTTCCCTACTCATTCCAGTGACTACTAAATCTCTCTAGGATTAAATTCAAAGTCCAAGTTCTTCACAACCTGGTCCCCATCCATTTTTCTCCAGCCTTTTCATACATTACTCCCTGTCACACATTCTACAGTTTGGGTAAATCAGTCTTCTTATCATTCTTCATACCTGACTCAGTCTCCTGAATCCATGCCTTTGCCCTGTCCACCTCTCTCTCTCACTCCTGGAGTGCATTCCTTTCTCTCCTCCATCCTCAGAAACTTTCATTTCCTTCAAAGATTTGGCTCACACAGTAACTTCCACAGAAAGCCTTTCTTGAGCTCTCCATGCCTACTTCTCCTTTCTCATTATTATTTATTTTGTATCTACCTACATATTTACAAGCATCTCACTGACAGAATTTTAGTTCTATTGAAGAAAAGACTATTTTACTCTCATCTTTATATCTCCAGGGCTTAACACAGCATCTGATAGGGTGAGTTTTTAACAAATGCATGTTCAGAGATGGAGTAGAATATGATATTTACTGCAGTAAAAATTGAAAAGTCTAAATAGTAGCATGAAAATAACTTCAACCTCACTTTGACCCTTGGGAGGTGATAGGGAACCATTGGAGTTTATGGTAAAAACATTTATAACAGACGTTGCAAAATGTACATGACTCATTTATCTAACTTAGACTATTTATGCCTGCAAGTCATGTCCCATTTCTCAGTATCCCTCAAAGTGCCTAACAATGGTTTGCTGACAGTATATATGTTCTTAATATTGGTGACTGAGTTAACAATCATTTTGTCTTTTGAGAAATATTACCCAGCATGGAAGGCAGTTGTAATCTGCTTCCCCCAAAGTTATTGCACCATTCGCTCACTTACCTGGCCAGCAAGTCAATCAGCTCAAGTTTGGACATCCCATCAGGAAGCAGTCGAGGAATTGCAGCAACACAAGTTCTGAAAAGGTCAATTTTAGGTTTTCTCTCACCTCTGAAAATTGAAAACAATATGTATTTATAACTAAAAAGAATTCTGAAACTTTTTAAAAAGTGAACTTATATCTCCATACGTATATATGGCATATGGAATCACAGAATTTTAAAGATAGCTATGTTAGCGACTATTTTATTTTTCAGATTAGGAAACTGAGGCTCTGAGAAGGTAATTCATCTGGACAAGGTCACACAGCTAGTTTGTGACAGAGCAGGAACAAGAACCAAATGGTCCTCTCAGTCCAGCATTAAATTCATTATACTAGAATTACTTTCTAACATGTAAACATCTATACCAGTCAGTTCTAAGAGATCTGAAGAAGGCTTAAATGAAAGGCATAGCTCTAGATTTGAGGAAAAAACATTTATGTGCCAAAATGTTGATATAAGTATCAAGAATTACAGAATGTTAGAGTTGGAATTCAGTCACTGAATTCAATTCTCATATATTTATCTTATAGATAAAGAAAGGGAAAGCCACAGAAGGGAAAGAAATTGGACAGGGTCACACAGGTGGTAAGTGGCAATGTTGAGGTTAGAATCAAGGTCATCTGATGGCAAATCCAAAGCTTGTTCTACTACATTCTACCTGTCAGACTCTAATGGTTTCCCATTCATTCTGCAGGTCTATGGAGCCCAGATATTTATTGGTTACACTGAAAACATGAAAGCCAGTATGGAATAGTGCACAAAAAGCCAGGCTTGGAGTCAGAAAGACCTAGGTTTGGATTCGCTTAATCTCTTAGGGTTCTAAGCTACATTTTAGTTGACCCATTCTATCCCTATTGAAAAGATCACCAAACTCAAACAACATCAGTGAGGATTATACTACATTTATTCCCAAAGACAACATTCAAAAATAGGGCTATAGCCTCTTCAACAGACAACTGAAGGTATCTCTAAGAAGCTTATCCTCCTTTCTACATTTTACAGGGGAACACAATGGACCTAACACCAAAAAATGTGCTCCACAATCTAGCCCGGTCTAAAGGAAAGAGCATAGCCATCATATGGGGATAAGAGGGCACTGTATTTCTGATCTTTGAAATTACATAGGCAGGACAGAGCTCTGTGAAAATATTTCATCTCCTTTTCAATCATGTTGCTGAGAATGTGCAGGATGTACACAAGGTATACCTACCTCAAGCACCCTGTCCATCATGTATTTACACTGTGTAAAATTAGTAAGGAAACAATACACTTCATGGCAAACTGCTTTGACTTTTCATTGTTTATATATATGGTCTATCTGACTCTCTGTTACTTACTTTCTCAATAATTTTATAGAAAAAAATTGACTAGAAATGCTTTAAGATAATTTACTTCATGAGAGGCTATAATGGCATACTTAAATTCTAACATTTTATTTTCTTGACAGAGAATGCTAGATTGGTTCAAAGTTAATATCCTGTTAGGAAAAAGACAGTTTCGAGAATACAAAACAACTCAGAAGCCTGTCCTGGTTATAATTTGCTTCCTAAATTTATTTTTTCAATTAAAGAGTCAATTATTTCCTATCTTTCCCAATTGACCTCTTCATTGAAAAAAAAAATAAAAACCTTTATAACACCTATGTGTCATCAAAAACTCAAATTTCTACAGTGGTCATGTCTCCAAATGTACAGAACTCATGCATCCTGGATCTATTACCTCTCTCTCAGGAGACAGGTAGCATGAGAAACCATTCACTACTGAAATGGCATCTATAGCAAACATATATATCAACTGGAATTCATTCTCATTACAACAGGAAAGTTACAGTCAGATAGACATTTTGCAGTGTTTCTTAGGATGACATTTTGCTGTGTGGGATTGTTTCTTAGCATTTATTTATGAGGTTATTATCTTTAGTACAAAACTGTTCCTGAAAAAAACAAAATTAAATGCAAGTATTCTGTGTCAGTTTAATAGCGTAGAATAGTCCTCTTAATAGACCTTTCTGTGAGTTCTAAATGATTCCTGAGGAAGATAACTATGAAGTTTCTTTCGTCCACTGATGGGAAGTTATGCCTTTAAAGCAAACTTTCATCTAGATGCAGTGCAATGGGATCCTGGTGATTTATCCCTGTTCTTCATTGAACTAATGTATACAGTTAAAAAATTCTCCTATTTGCTTACCAGATGTTTCAAACAGCTGGGATTAGTTTTAGAGCTGCCTGGAAACAGCTGACCTTGGTTGGCTTAAGTAGAAAAATCAACTCTGCAAGACTGATAAGGCATTGCCTGGATTAAAAACTTTAATTAGTTCATGATATCCTTTTCCTCTATAACTTTCTTTATGGGAAGCATGAGAACCAAGAGTTTAATTAAGAAACATTATTAGCAAATATCAAATTATTTATTAACATTTTTATTATTGCAGTTATCTTTGGCTAGCTCAGATGTCTAACAATAGCTTCACTCATAAAAGGGGCAAAGAATGGCTAGGTATCCTTATTTAGTGTTCAAATTCATATCTAGAGGAAGAAGGACTAGGAGAGTTGTAGATACAACCACAAACCTCAATTCCACATTCTTAGTTTCATGGACCCTCTTAAGTTGGGAAGACATATGGATTTGCACAACCTAAGTAGGCTTTTACTATCTGTTGAACTGAACCGAGAGAACTACACTCTTACTAATTGTATTTAACTCTTCTGGTTTTGGGTTACACTAGACTATTTTAAATGGCTTGCCCACTTTCCATTTTATTTTTGGAAAGGCAGAATTAAAATTTCATGTTGTGCTCCCCCGTTAAACTCTGCGTATTTATTTTGTATTTATCCTATATTGATTTTCTGTGAACATTTTATATCCTTTGCACATTAGTCTATTCAGTACTTAGCAGGTCCTGGTAAATAATGCATGTTTAATTAAATTATATATATGCATTATATAATTTATACATTAAATTATATACTTATATAAAATATATGCTTAATTAAAAATAAAATGCATGTTGATTGATTGATATGGTTCTAGCATGGAAAAAAAATTTCAGCTAAATTTGTAAAACCTTACTTTATCTGTTATCCTGCCTGGATCACTGAGGTTGGGAAAAGAGAAGAATAATGATGATGATGAAGAAATAACAGTTAACACGTATGTGACAGCGACTTTGGCTCCGTGTGCTAAGTGCTTTACAATTATTAACTCATTTGATCCTCAGAACAGCTCTGGGAGGTAGTTTTACAGATAAGGAAACTGAGATGAACAGAGATTAAGTGACTTGCCCATAGTCCCATAACTAGTAAGTCCATATTTGAACTCAGGTCTTCCTGACTCTATCTATTATTCCATGAGCAAGAAGAACTTTCTATAAAGTTTTAGATGATCTACTATATGATTTAAAAGATTCACAATTTAATTAATGTATATGCTACCTCTATTGATGGAGATCATAACCCTCCACACTTTCTAAGATGGCCTTTATGAATTGCTATGACCTAAAACATTTATCACTTGGTAGTGGACAACCTGGTGCACAGACTGTAATGGGTCTCTCCAAACTTAGCTAGGCTGGTCCTCAGAGACGTCACATGTAATCTATTCTTAGGTCTACATTTTAAGCCTTTCCACCTTAGTAAAACCTGCCAGAGCTTAGATTCCACTGGAATTGTCTTTGATCACTCAAAGTCACTTTTCACACAGAGACAATAGAATAGGGCTTGCTTACTACACAAATTAATTATTCACACATAAGTATGTGTACATATTTTTAGCATAACCACATTCAGGAAACATTTAACTTGTTTTTTTCTCCTGATTATCACTGATAATATCTATTAGGTATTATACTTATGGTTAGTCAATAAGCATTTATTAAGTACCTACTATTATGCTAAGCACTGGGGGATATAAAAAAGCAAAAATCTCTATTCTCAAGGAGCTCATAGTCTAATGGGAGAGATAACAGGCAGTTATGTACAAACAAAATACACACATAAATATACACATATATACATAGAGAATATAACATATATACATACATGTGTGTATATATGTATGCATGCACAGATATAGATATGACAAATTAGAGAGAATCAACAGAAAGAAGACACTAGAATTAAAGAGGATTGTGAAAACATCCAGAGTACTGAACTTGGAGTCAGAGAGACCTGGGTTCAAATCCCACTTAGACCCTTATTATCTGGACAAGCTGCTTAACTCTCAGTTTTACCAAATCTAGAATAGGACCAATACTAGTATTTAGCTCACAGGATTGTTGTGGGGACCAAATGGGACATAAACAAGGTACTTTGCAAGTTACAAAATGCAATGTAAATGTAAGTTGTGATTATTACTAACATCATTAAAAGAAATGTTTTGAGGAAATAACCATTCAGAAATAACCACTCTCAAATGGCATAAGTGTAAAATACATACACACATACGCATATAGGAAAAAAATTAACTTATACCTTTTGGGAGTGGTTATTTCCTAGAAGTATTTCTTTTAATGGTATTAATAAAAATAATTATGTATATCAGATATTATATGTACATATATAACATATGTATATGTATGTATATATGTGTGTGTACCCCCACACACATACAATATATATCATCAGTCAGTAGAATTATTTCCATATGGTCTAAGAATATAGAAAAACGAAATCATTTCAGTTGGAGGCTCTTCAGTGTCCCTACTAAACACTGTGAGTTGAGAACCAAAGCCCTGAATGATGTATTGATTAAGGATGATCTGGGTCAATCCCCAGGCAGACCTGGTGAGCTTACTATGAAGGTCAACCCAAAGCAAGCTGTGCTCCCCATCATCCATCAGACCCAGTGCGAGAGCCAGTCATGGAAACACTCCACTCAGTGTTAGTTGTAGCATGAGCACTGGGACATAACTGTATGAAAATGGAAAACGCCATTTACATAAGTAGGATTTTGTGTCCAGTACTCCCACAAACATAAGAGTTTAATGACTCTAAATGCTCTGTCAAATAAAAATGTAGAACTATAACTTAATCCTCTTATTTTCTTTTTTGGGATAGATTTTTGCCTTTTTTTTTTATATACCTACCACTTGGTGTCTGGTACACAGAAGGAGCTTAATAAATGCTAGTTGGTTGAATGACTTTCTTGGTTAATGACAATTAAAATGTACAGATAATAGGATGATTTCTCTCTAGTGATGCACAGTTACCTATCTGTATCCTTAGATTTTGGTTAAAAAAAATGATTGTAGTATATAACAGGACCTCTGATTTCTCTTTTATCTAGTTTTCCTTAGAAATCAGTATCACCAATAATGGCTAATATTTGCAGAGTGTTTCAAGGTATGCAGAGAACTTTCCAAATATTATTTCATTTGATCTCCACAACAATCCTTGGAGGTAGGGGATGTTATTATCTCTATTTTACAGATGAGGAAACTGAGGCAAACAGATGTTAAATAACTTGAACACAAATTAAGGCACAGACTCAGGTCTTTTTGACTCCAGGTCAATGCTCTCCTCACTGCCCTGTCTATGAGATAGCTGGTATAACCAGCAGTGCTGAGTGGGGTTCAATGACTTCTGATTAATATGTTGAGCAAATTCTTTTGATGTTAGGGAAGAGATGAAGGCAAGATTTATAGGATGTGCTTCCTGGGAATTGGTAACATCCCACAAGATATGGGCTTGAGGTAGAGTTTGGCAGTCAACTACCCTTGCTCAACATCTCTTTCCTGAAAAAAAAAATGCACTAATTCAGACACCCCTGGCTATCGGCTTCCTTTTCCATTGGATGAGACACAATTAAGAGAGAGTGGCTACTCCAGTGCCTTGTACACAGTAGGCACTTAATTTATGCTTGTTGCATTGAGTTGCTGAATTTTTAGGTTCATTCTAATTTCTGTAATTGGCCATAGTATAAATGTTGGCAACAACCCCCATTCCTTTTTTTAAAAATTTAGTTGTAATAAAATAAAACTAAATGATAGGTTACATAAACCCATAACTCACCATAAACTGAGTATAATATCAATATTCAAAAGTTAGTCTTTATTAGAACTTACGTGATCATGTCTTCAGGTTCTTTGTTTAACATCTGGACATTTGTCAGCATCATACATCTTCCCACTTCTTTATCAAGATGTCTTAAAATGTTGTCTACGGCTTTTCGTACTTGAGAGTAATACAGAGACATACCTGAAAAGACGGATAGTGTAACTGCATTTTTGACTACGTACATTTTACTGAGGAATTCAAATGCCTGGAGGAAAAATTAACCACAGGAGGGTTATAAAAAGTCAGAAAACAGTATGTATTTTATGCCATAAATACTACTGCCCTAATTTTAAATTTTGGTTCTTGTCTGATGTAAAAAAATCACATTATTACTGATTAAAAGAATAAGTGATAAATCTTATCCTAGTTCAGGATTTTAATAGCTTCATAATATCAGCTGCTGAACTGTCTATTTAATAGAATAAAGAAGAAAAGCTTTGAGGCACAGTATAATTTAAAGTTAGAAAAAGAAGAACTAAACTTAACATTCTAGATATTTCCATAGACTGGAAAGACCATGGTTTTATGATTTTCTATTAAAGGTGGGATTAGTGTCCTGCAGTAGAATGTAAATAGGGACTGCATGTAAATAGATAGCCTGTAAAAAATGCAATCAGAAACCTTGGATCTCATCAAAATCACTACCAATGTATGTGGCTTGTCTTGTTCTGGCTTAAATCTTTTATTTTATCATACTTGTGAATTCTATAATTACTGATAACTATTTTAATGCAGGAAGTTTCTTCTCATGCTTCTTTCCTGTCTTTTTAGGCCATAAATCCAATATCTCTGCCACTTGGCAATTATTACACAGATTCTTTATCAGATTTCTAAATTCTGGGGCTTTGTGGGAAGCTAATAAATTCAACATTGTTTTGGTAAATAATAATAAATTTTGTTGAGAAAATCTTATGTAGAGAAAAAACTCAGAAGGGAACATGACTCAAATTAGGATTTGGGATATTTAAAGCATATACTAGACAATTTGCTGTAGGACAACAAGAAGAAAGAAATGAACTATAAAATAAAATTTTTCTGTTGGACTGTTTCATAAACAAGATTATCTCCTAAAGCACACAGATGTCTTGGCACATTGCTGCAGATTTTGGATTATCGATATTAAAAGATTGGAAAGACCAAAGATAAAAACTCAACATCTGAAGCCAAAATATTCATCCAGGAAGCGCCAAGAAGATTAAAAGAAATCTAATAAAGCACAGCATGAATTAATCAAAAGACTGGATGACAAGATTTCTCACTAATTACTTTCATAATGTCATTTAAAAATAAGTTTTACTAAAGAAAAGTATATTTGAGTCATTCCAAAAGCTCAAGAAGATTAAAATCCAAAGTATATATATCACTTACCTATCATCTTAGCCTCCTCTTCAGTTAGAGTCTTACTTAAGTAAGTTTTCTTCACTCTCAAGGTGTTTCCTGAAGGGAGGACAGCCCCTGTTACTGGCATGGGAGGCTCACCATCTTTCTGTTGTAAACTGTCAGCAATTACCAAGAAGGCCCTCAAACCTATGTTCATTCTCTGTAAGAAAAAATATAGGAAGGGTGAAGAAGAAAGAATTTAACTATTCTTACGGAAATAAAAGACAACTCTTTGGGAGAAATAAAATTTGGCCATATCCATAAAGCACTCTCACATACAAAATACCCAGAGTATTGTCTGAACTTGGTCATGGGGGTCAACAAGGGGTAAGAAGTCAATCTCAAATTTAACTCAGAAAAAATACAAATCTACATATGGTACTGCTAAACCACTGAAACATATGAAAATCCATGCTAGCTTGGTACAGTGGTCCATCCAGACCAAGGGTTCCCAACTAGAACAAGGAAGCAGCCTTCTATGATGCTGACTTTTAAAAGTTAGAATGTGCCCACTAACCATCGGTAATTTTCTTCAACAACCTTTTAACTATATGTTACAAGAATGGCTCTTTTTTTGGGGGGGGATATATTTGGAAAAAAAGATATTAATAAAAATACTAAAAAAAGAAATATGATAAGCCACAAACTTTGTATCTAAATCCTTAAGGTTGTATTTTCTCAGTTTTTGGATAACAAGTTCAAAAAATTTACTATTTTGGGGGGGAATGTGCTCACTTCTATTCATTCTAAAACTTTTTCCTTTAAACTTTTAAAGATGTTTATTGGTTCTAGTATTCTGGAGTTTCCTATCTCCATCCTTTATCATCATAGACCTTGACCGTCTTCCTCCACAGATTCTGCTTTCTATACTGAAGTACTCATTTTTTTCAATCGATCATTGTGCAGAAGTCCTTCTGTCCTTTGTTTATATTAGATGTACTTACCTACACCTTGTCTAGTTCTGGGTCCTATGGTGCCACAAAATGGAACTATACACAGCAAAGACACATGATGCATAATGCTATTAAATATATCATCATTATGAGTAAATGTGGATGAATGGAGTCAACTCTCAATTATACACCAATGAAATCCTGTTTCTAGATTATCCACAGCAATCCAAAGACCTTTTTGCCTTTGTTGCTGGGCTAGGTCCTGGTCCATTTACAACAGAGATGAGATAAGATGATTTTTGAGACAAGAACAGAGGTGGTGGTGTATGTGAGTATGTGTTTGTAGGGGATGGGGAGAGGAGATATTGCTAACTGTACATTATCTATTTCATTCTAAAGACAAATGCCCAATTTTCTATCATGGGCTGTACTTCTTCCCTCAATGTTCAGTTTGCTGCATTGTCCTGGATGGTAAAATATTTTATTGTAGGCTTGTAAAATTTAAATTTATCTGCAAGGATAATTTAGTAAGTAATTTATAAGATAATTTAGAAAGTAAGAGCAATTAAGTATCAGAAACACCCCAAGGGCTAGGGCAAAATCTCACTGTCACAGGATATATCAGAAAATCTTCAGGTATTTTGTGAAAACATATTGTAAATGTCCATATAAAATCACTTTTCAATCTTCATCTGAAATGCATGGCACACGTGACTATGAAATCTTTTGATTCTATGAATCTTATCTTTTGTCTCATTTCTTAATCAGCCTCATTCTACTTCTTTCCCCATACAGCTTACACTTGCCCCTTTCTTTATAATGTCTGCTATAAGGTATAAAGAAAATTGCTTTAAACATTATTCCCTCCCAGTGGTGCACGTATAGTGGGAGCTGTGGGTGCAGACCATCTGGACTTAAGTCTCAATTCTAAGCCCCTTTCCAGATGAATGAACAGCTAGTTCATGACAAGAGAAGTCATTGAACTACTCTGAGCCTCAGACTTCTACCTTGGAGCGTTATCATATGGATGAAATGAACAATTGTATGCACAATCCTTCATATGTTATAAAATTCCATCAAAAGGTAATTTATCACCTTTCTGGGGAAGTCTGTCTCTTAGGTGAGCTCTAAAGTTCAGACTTTTTGTGTGTGTGCTTAATATTCCTAACAATCCAAGAAACCAAGACTGCCATTTCTGTTACTGACTCAGTAGGGCTGAGAACCAAGGAGGAAGAATGATACAGGGGAGTCTATCTGTTGACAAATGTCATCATAGGTTGTCCGTCTTCAGTGACCAAGCATAGGGGAAACTCTCAATGAATAGTTGTTGGCTGAATGATTGACTGCTGGGGTTTATTTTTCAGAGTTAAGGGTGGTAGTAACAGCAGCAGCAACTGCCAGTTAACGTGTTCTATATATACAAAATGTCAAGACAAATTTGGGTACATTGGTGGAGTCTTTGGCTGCCTTACCAGACATTGCTGGTATGGTCACTGTTTTTAGGCCAGTAGATAGAAACCTCAGTCTACCTTGGTGATTACCAGACATGTTTCTAACTACAAATTAGGTAGTATGTATTATAGAAAGAACACAGGACTAAGAATTGTAGGTCATCTGCATTCCAATCTTGATTTTGTCTTAACATTGTATATGACCCTGGGCAGTCATTGTTACCACTATGGCCCTCAATATCCTACCTGTAAAATGGAAGGGTTGAACTTTATGTCTAAGATCCCTTCCATATCTAAGGAAAGGACTTTTAACCTGAAGTCCATGGAGAAATTTCAAGAAGTTCGTGAACTTAGATGGGGAAAAAGAAATCAACATTTTAATTCTTAATAACATCTAACTAAAATTTGTTAAGGGCAGCTAGGTGGTACAGTGGATGGAGTGCACTAGCTGTATGATCCTGGACAGGTCAGTTAACTCTGTTTACCTCACTTTCCTCATCTCTAAAGTGAGCTGGAGAAGAAAATGGCAAACTACTGCAGTATCTTTGCCAAGAAAACCCCAAATGGAATCACAAAGTCCTACATGACTGTAAAGGTAACGGGATATAAGATCTTCACCCATTAATAGGCCTTACTTGGAGCCCTGGGGCAGAGCCAATTAGGCTCTGAGCCACAGGAATTCTCACACCTTCCCAATTAAGTGCTGATTTCCAAGCTTCTCCAAGCCAATCAAGTGCCCAGTTTTTTATTGGAAATAGTTTATATTGTATTGCTAGGAGGGAAAGGTGTGGGTGGAGAGAGAAGCAGGCAGGGAAACAGGCAGAGGGAAGAACTTGCCTAGGGTTACTTGCTTTCGTGTTACCTAGATTGGTGATGAGTACCTTACTAAATCTTGCCTTCTGGTGTCCTAATAGAGATATTCCAAATAAGTATTTTGGTTTTGTCTTTAAGGATGTGAGTTTATTATATATTTTCAAACAAACCCTGGGAATATGTATGCTATGAGTATTGCATTGACATTACAATGACTGAAACAACTGAACAAACTAAAATTTAGCATTTTCTTCAATTATGAATTAAAAAAAATTATTCTGAGAAAGGGTCCATAGGATTTGCCAGACTGCTGAAAGGGTCTATGACACCCCAAAATGATTAAGAATTCTGGTTCTAAAATTTTAAAATGCCACGCTTCTTTGGTGATTTTGATTCTTATTTCAACAATTGACAATATACACTGGAATCCAATTTCACAAAAGCAAATATTGACAATCAAATCAAAATGTTTCAAATTTTCCTTTTCCAAAAACCAGACAGACCATGGGCCAGCGGAATGAGCACTGGACTGAGAGTCGGAGGACCTGGGTTTGAATTGTGACTCTGCCCTGTAGTACCTGTGTAATCACGGGCTCAGGGAGGTGCAAAGTAAAGGTGGGGGATGAGATGGTCTCTGAAGCTCCTTCCACTCCTAAATCGATGCTCCTTTGAGTCGTACTTTTGGGGGCAGGAATGGATGCACTAGCATCCCTAAAGACTCATTACAGGGCTAAGCATCACTAGCTTAAAATCATACTAAGACTTTTGGGGCACCCCGTATAGCCAAATAGCAATCAGACATTTTCAAATTCAAAATTTGTTCATCCAAACTTTTACTTTGGAAATACCAGAACACTATGATGTTTATTCAAATAACATGATATTTGACACACCTATTTCTAATGTTTTAGGAAAGATTTCCCTCCCCTACCCCAATCCCTCATAGTAAAAATGTTTCTCTGTGAGAATAAAACACACAGCCAGAATAAAATTTACAAAAAGTTGCATACCTCTGGATTGAGACTGAAAGCTTTTGCTGGTTTTCCAACACAAAGGAAGTCAAAAATAATTTCTTTCATTGCAAAATCTAAACGCTCCTTTAGAAGAAACAAACAAACAGACAAAAGAGAACTGGTTACAAATTCAACATGGAATTGCTTTTTGTCTTCTGCTCCTTCAAATGACAACCTGGAGTAGTGGGTGGTGAGCCAGCTTTGAAGCCAAGAAGATTTAGGCTGGAGTTCATCCCCTGACACAAGCTGACGGAGGGACTCTGGGTATATCACCTAACTTCTTGGGGTTCTAGGCAGTTCTCTAAGACTGCAGGTTGAAGGGAAAGTCTAATTTACGTTGGTAGAAGGGAGCTTGGGCTTCCTTACCACAGAGGTCCCTATACCAACCAGAATCACAACTCCAGTGTCTTCTTAGTCCACTCAAAATGGCTATTGTTAAAGAAAAGGCAGTCTATGTAGAATTTTATTTGGATCACAGAGAATCCCTGAGGAAAGAGAATATGGGCTTGAACCTTAGGTAAATAAACTGTTTTTGCTTTTTTGTGTTTATTTTCCTGACTGATGCTTCAGATATTTTTCAAAAATGCAATTAGACTTTATAGCAAAGAATAAAAAAAAAAAGCAAAATTTTTTTTTAAACATGTGGTATCTGAGCTTATGCAAATTTCTAACTAGGGTTACTTCTAATGGCAGCTTGGGTATTTTCCTATATAAAATGTGATGTTTCTCCTTGTCACTATTTTTGGAACTATTATTAGAAATTGCAAATTTTCACTCCTCTCCAACATTTAGGAGCCTGTGTCTCTTCCTACAACCAAAGTTGCAAGGAATGACTCAGATTCAGTAAGGAGGGGCTATTTTAGGAAGGGTATTTATTTGAGGAAGAATATTTATTTATGTAACACGAATGGGCAGTATGGTGCTGCAGTGGATAGAGCATCGGAATCAGGAAGACATTGAGTTTCTGTGTGACCCTGGGAAAGTCACTTAACCCTGTTTGTCTTAATCCAATGGAGAAGGATATGGCAAATCACTTCAGTATCCTTGCCAAGAAAATCTCATGAATGATATTGCCATGGTATGGTCCACAGGTCATGAGGAGCTGATTAAAACCAACCGTCTTTTCTCTTTAAGCTAACCTTTCCCTGTTCCTTCAGCTGCTTCTCCTGTGAAGTATGCTTTCAAGGTCTGCTCCTATTCTAGCTGCCCTTCTCTTGATGCTCTAATGTGTCTCCATTTTAACTGCAGCTAGGTGGAGTAGTGGATTAAGTGTCCTGGGCCTGGAGTCAGACCACCTGAGCTATGTGACCCTGGACAAGTCACTTAATCTCTGTCCCCCTGAGTTTCCCCAAATGCAGAGTGGGGAATAAAAATAGCACCTATTTCTCAGGACTGTGAGGATCAAATGACATATAATTGTACAACACTTAGCCCAGTCCCTGGCACATACTAGAGACTAATAAATGCTTGTTCCCATCCCTTTTCTCCTTTCTCCTCCTGAAACATGCTGTGTAGAACTGAACAATACATCAGAGAGCTGACCAAGGCAGAGTTTGGTAGTACTAACTTTTGCTTTTAAACATCCAGCATGGAGCACAGTGCCTGGTACACAGTAAGCACTCACTAAACGCTTACTGCCTGACTTGCTATTCCTTAAACACAATGCTTCATCTCCTCTCTCTGTGCCTTTGCATTAGCTGTCCCCCATACCCAGAATGTTCTTTCCCTTCTCTTAGAATCCCTGATTAAAATTTCAAGCATCACCTTCCCTACAGAGGCCATATTTGGTCCACCACTAGTATTTTCCCCTCTAAGTTTAATTATATCTACTCTGAACATACTTTGCAGCAAAAATAAGGGGGTAGAATAGTTATCCTAGAATAACTTGAGAGGACCTCAGAAAGGACAGGGCCTGCAGGGGCTGAGGTCTGGTCTGAAGGAAGGGTAGACACCTCCAAGACAACTCCACTAAATCAATAACAGTAGACCCTGAGGGAAGCAGACTAAGCCTCAAGAATTCCACCTCAGAAACTCTCCCCTCACGGTCTCTGGAACTTCCACCTCAAAACACTTTTACCTCACAAACTTTCATCTAAGGAATGAACAGTAGATGCTGAGGGGAGGGAAACTGAAAGATGTTTCTTCTTCCCCTCCCCCAAAGCAGGATTGGGATTTAGGAGGGGAATATGATGGGAGGACTTTAGGAGAGGTGGGTGAAGAGGAGAGTGAGAGGGTGGGGGGAGAAGATAAGAGGGATAGTTTTAAAGAGAGGCTGAGAAAGAAAACAGTGAGTAAAAATAAGACAGAGGAAAATGCACAAACAGCAATAATTTTGAATGTGAATGGGATATTTATAGCCGTTCTCTTTGTGGTGGTAAAGAACTGGAAATTGTAGGGATTCCCATCAATTGGGGATGGCTGAACAAGCTGTGGTGTGTGGTTGTGATGGAATACCACTGTGCTACAAGAAATGATGATCTTAGAAAAACCATGGAAAGACTTGCATAAAACAACCAAGAGCAAAGTGAGCAGACCCATGAAAACACTGTATACACTGTATACTCTATACAGTAACGGCAATACTGTTTGTAAGAAAGTCTTGGAACAACTAAGTCATTTTGACTATTATAAATATACAAATAAAAAAATAAAGGACATGAGAAGAATGATATTATCTGCATCCAGATAAACAGATGTATAAAATAACTTTATACACACATACACACACACATTCCTCTTTGTGTCTAATGGAAGCCATCTCTGGCATGGGGGAAGAGGGAAGAAAAAAAGAAGAAAAATTTAGGTAATAACTTTGTTGCATATTCAGAGGGAATAGGAAATTCCACATTCTAGATTTGCAGTTTCATGTGGAATCACCTTTTTTTATACTATGTTACGGAACAAAAGTTCCAAAAGTTCAATGAATTGAGAATAGAATAAATTTTTTAAAAAGAATGTAAGATGTTTGTGGATAGGAACTTTATCATTTTTTGTATTCCCGTTGTCTGAACATAATAAATGCTTAATAAATGTTTGTGGAATGACTGATAGTATTATAGTTATTTGTGCCCACAACTTTTCTAATAAGAGACCATGTAATCCACAAGTGCATTTTTTTTTACTTATTTTTGTATTTTTTTTTACTCATCTTTGTATTTTCAAAGAACTTAAGACATAGTGAGTACACAAGAAGTATTTGTTATTTTCTGGAGATATGTTTTGACTGTTTCTAGGCTAGCTAATGCTATGGCATATATATTTTTTTTATTTTAGATTTTCCTTCATCTGTGTATTTTTTTAAGATAGGGGGAGGTTCCCTAAATGACCCTGGACAGCAACCTGATGGAAGGGGCTCTTCTGTTACCTGAGCAATGAACTGGATGATTTTCACAAAGATGTTCAGAGGCATGTCTCTGGGTACCACACCACGGGATCCTTTGGGGAAAAGTGTTGTGATGATGGTTATAAGTCGGCTAAAAAATAAGGAAAAAACAAGCACAAGAGAGAGAAAACAAGCATTGTTGGCTGAGCTCTCATTCTTTAAGGAAACATAGCAGATGGTATTTCTTGTCTAAGTATCACTGAAAATGTGGGGGAGAAAAAGGAACACAAATCATCTTCGCCCCCTTAGTCTCATTTACCAAAAAAAAATTTTTTTTTTATAGGAAAACACTTTTTATGAAAGCTAAGCGTAGTTAGGAGATAAGTGCTTTCCTCAAGCCTCCCCTCCTCCTTTTATCATGAGTAATGCAGTTCTTGGTCTAGGCTGCTGTCACTGAGCTCCCTGCAGAGAACCACCTCCAAATGCAGAGCACATTTACTCTTGTGAGAACAGTTGCTTTGGTTAACAACTGTTTAAGTGACAACCAAACAAACCCTGGGAAACTGTTCTGAAGGCATCTCTTTAAAACAATCATTCCTTGGTTCAAACACAAGTTTAGATCACTGTAAAGGGGAACATGCCAATCCACTCATCTCTGAGCATTTTGACTGTGAACCCAAACCCAAACTTTACCTCTGAGTAGCTGTATTGCTTTCACATTTAATTCTAATCATGTAAACCCATAGTAGTCGGTACAGAGATTCCAGTGCAACTCGGGCCATCTTGGGGTCTTTATTCTATAACAAAAACAAAGAGGTAAAATTCACACTTAAGTAGTGAGGAGAGATATTCTTCATCTAAGTAATCTTGGGACTAGAGAACCTGTGATAACCTGAGCACACTCACCTGGGAATGTGGAGAGTGGCCAGATCCTTGACCCCAGGGGCAAGGCAGTGCCTGAATATTACACATATGTGTGGAGAGGGGAATTTAGGTGATCACCAAGAGAAGTCAGGAGAGCAATTTCCAAAAATATCAACTTATTTTTCCCTATATCTAGATATGGACATATCAGAGCATGCAGAATGAAGGAAACTGCAGAGTTTTGCCTATTCTATTTTCATTAGAATATGTATAATTCCCAGTATGAAGGGAAGACTCCACCTGCCCTAATTTTTCTTACTCTTTTCATAACACCCTTGTTGCCTAGATCCATTTTCCTTTCCTTTAGTCTATGAACACAGACTTTTCCTATTCTTTCATCCTTTCAATTTTGTCTTTAATCTTCTTATTATCACAGTTTGTCTCACTTTTCTTTCTTTATCCATTCAATTAACTTCCTGTTCTTACTTTAGCTAGCTTTCCTCTTAGCTGAATTAACTGGGAACATACTAATTCTGAATTTGTGACAACTGTAAAATAGGTCTGGCCAAAGTCTATCTTTGCACTATCACTGAGTTGAAAAATGGAAAGCAGGTTTGCAAGGGGAAGTAGGTAATTTTTAAGCATTCTTAAAATAACTTTAGAAGCCTGCATTTACATATTTAAAAGGAATCCTTATCTATTTATTAAAGGTCTGATAGGGACTACCACTTGGTGACTTTGTTAATGATACTATATGTTCTTGAGACCAATAAGACCGCATTTCTTTGAAAATAAAAAAAATCTTTTCATTAGTTCAGACTGGATATTCTCCAATAATTACAGATAATGAACTGTCCACAATAATGACAATTGCTCCAATTTTGTGCTTTAAAAAGTGCTTTCAAACTTAAGTCAGTTAAACAAACATTTAATAAACACTGAATCCATATAGAATATTATGTTAGGTGCTAGTGCTAGACTAGAGACCAGAGGGAATAAGGCATCAACACTGGTAACTGAAAGTATAATATAAAACATTACATTATAGATGCATTGGAGATGTAATACAAAGAGCTACCCAAAGAGAAAGATGTTGCTGACTTGGGGAGAGGGTAGATATAAATGGATAAAATTGTAGTGAGTTGGACTTTAAAGGATAGGCAAGGAACTTCACAGGTGAAAATAAGAAGATGGGTATTGAATGTTGAACTGGATTGACTGTATGAAAAGGCTTGGAGTCAAGAAGCTTGTTGTACATATTGGGTACAAAGAACGGTCTTGTTTGACCACAGTGTAAAGTGCATGGAAAGAACTTAGAAGAGAGAGACTGGGAAGCTAGCATGGAGGATTGTTCTGAGAGCAACAGAAATGCCAAGAAAGCTGAGATTCAAAAAAAGGTCATTAAAATCCATAGTGATTAGTAATTTTTGAGAAAGCACTTTTAGTATAGTGGTCGGTAGAGTTGGTAATGAGGAAGTAGACGTATTGGGACAACTTAAGAAAATTTAATAAATGTTACAATGAAGGTTTTGGTTTTTTTTACATCTTTTATGTTGCTGAGATTAAGTATTGGTTTAAATAGTGATTGTGGCTGTTCACTTGTCAGAAGACTGGAACTCTTTTCTATAAACTGACCCACACCAAGGCCTGTTAGTTATTCGAGCAACCTTGGATGGCAATAAAGGTGATATTAAAAGTAGTGGTGTGCTGCTAAGTATTTAATAGCTGGCTCTCAAAAAATCATGATGCTTTAAAGTTTAATCTGTACTATTAATATTTTCTCCACTTTCTTAAATTTATATAATCAGCAAAACAAATATATTAAATCCTAATTTGTAGTATTTGCCAATTTCCAAGGTGTAGATATTCACACTGAAAATTTAACAACTAAAGGTTTCAGCTGGCTTCAGTACAGTCCTGATTATAAGGGTCTTGAAGGGAACTGAAGAAATTTTTTGAGGGGTAGATCATATGGGCCAAGCAACACAGAGAACTATAGTACCCTCTTCATACACTGACGTCCCCCCACAAAGGTATTCTAAGTTCAAGGTACTTTGATGGGTCAGCATCCATGGAAAAACCAAAGCTCACAAGGTCTCTTTGCTATTCCTGGAATATAACACTTTCATCTCCCAACTCTGGCGATCCAATATGACTGAGCCTCCCTCCTTCATCTCTACCATGTCTTGGTTTGCTTTATCAAGTCACAGTCAGAGTCTCACCTTCTTCAAGAAGCCTTTCCCAGTCTCCCTTAATCTTAATGCCTTCCCTCTGAGACTACCACCAATTTATCCTGTATATATCTTATCTGTAATATTTTTTTGCATGTTGTCTCCCTGATGGCTGGTAGGGGTCAAAGTGTACAAAGTATTGAGCCTGTAGTTAGGAAGATCTAAGTTCAAATCCAGACTCAGATACTTACTAACTGTGTGACCCTGGGCAAGTCACTTAATCTATGCCTGCCTCAGTTTTCTCAGCTGTGAAATGGAAATAATATCACCTACCTCTCAGGGTGGTTGTGAGAATAATATTTGTAAAGTGTCTAGCATAGTGTTTGACACTAATAGGTGTTCAATAAATCCTTCCTTCTTCCCTCCCTCCCTTCCTTCCTTCTTTCCTTCCTCTCTCATTTGACCATGAGCTCCTTGAGAACAGTGACTGTTTTCTGCCTTTCTTTGTATCTTTAGCTCTTAGCATAGTGCCTAGCACTTAATAAATACTAATTGACTGACTCACAAGCCCCTACTGATGTGTTTGATCATAATCAGAGGACATATTATTGCAAAGTAAAATATATCTAATTGAATAGCATGGCAAAATAAGTGACAAGCAAGTTTTTTCCCACAGACACATATGTGAACTCTCCCATAAGTTTCATGACATCATTTTGAGAAGCCCTTTGGCATTGTGAATCCTGTCTTCTGAACCCCTTTTCTTCTCTTTGCCCTTATGGTCCCTCAGTCTAAACTCTTGTTTGTGTTATGTCCCACCCTTCCTTCAACCCCTATCCTATGTCTGTGTTATTGTCCTGGGTCTTCTCCAGATTATCCCATGGACTCAATGAGCAAAACTGCAATGGCCCCTAGTACTGAGAGATCCCTTTCTATTTCCCCAAAATGCCTTTGGCTGCTATGCAAATTAATTCAAGAGCTGGTGACGTTCTTTTTCAACAGTAACTGAAACTGATGTACTTCTTATACATATTATGTCTATAACTTCTCTTTTTCCTGCTTTTTTTTAAACATTAATTTAGCAATAACTTCTATTTCCTAATGTCTTTCTTTTACAAGGTATCTGTGCAAAGATTTGAAATTGTTACTAAAATTACCTTATGGCAATTCAGAAAAACTCATATCCAACTGTTGGATCTCTGAGGTTTCTATAGACAATAATTCATATCTTTTGGATCACCAAGCACTTACCTTTGATCCCTCTAATTAGCACTATTTAATTGGTATTCATAAAACCACTTTGAAGTACTTATTTCTGCTTCCATTTTGACATGTCAACGGAAGGAAGGATTAAGAAATTCTCTCAGTGTTAGAGAGTTAATGTCAAATCAGAATGACTTCAATATCTGAGAAATTAATTTGAAATACTGAACACTATATCACTGCAGGGCACCTTTTAAAAAGAATGTGAAATATTATAAAATTGAACGTTTTAATACATGTTACACATACGGTGCGTTGTCTTAAGTGAGATTTGTAACCTAGTCTTGCTACAATCTATTCACTGATAAAACCCATTCATTCATATATTAATTCATCAGCCTACTGTCATACTACTATATGGATACATCAAAGCGCAATTTGCAAATGGTAATGATAGCCACAACACTGAAACACTGCTTAAGTGGGGAAGAGCAGGCAATCGTCAGGAACACTTTCTTGAAATTCCAGCCTAATTAGACTAGAAATGAGCAGACCTTTATTCAAGCTTTGACCATGACCATGAATCAGAGGAATTAACGCCCAAGCCTGGGCCTCAGTTTCCTTAGTCCAAAAAAATGGGACGAATCATACTTGTCTTCCACAGGGACAAACAAGGACTGCAGCATATTTGATTTCAGTCATGTAGGGGCTCCTTCCAAAGATAAATACTTTTACCCATCACGTCTTCTCATTCTATAGAACTTTTGTCTGTATCTTCCCATATATTTTCCACAGGGAGTTCGCCCAAAGTGCTGAAGTGTCTTCTTTTATGCCTCAACGTTATGTGGAGATCAACGGAGAATACTTGTTGTCTCTCAGTTATCTCAGGGTTCTGTGGCGTGAGCAGACTACTTTCGCTTCTGGCTATGTATTTCATTAGCGTATATCTTTAGATATCCTTTATACACCTCATCCTGAACCATTTCTCACCGGTAATGTGTGGCAGTTTGTTCATGCCCATCACGCCGTATCTATTACCCCCTGAATGTCCTCTGAATGTTATTTAAAAAAATAATTATGATAGGTAATATTTATATAGCACCTACAATGTGCCATAGCGCTGTGCTAAGTGCTTTACTATTACTATCTCATTGGATCCTCACAATGGCCCTGGCAGGAGGTGCTAATATTATCCCATTTTACAGGTAAGGAAACTGAGGCAAACAGAGGTTAAGTGAATTGCTCAAGGTCACTCAGCTGGGAATCCAAGGATAGATTGGAAGAATTTCTGATTCCAGGTCTAGCATTCTGTTTTGTTTTTCTTTGACAGAAACGCTTGGAGAATAATAAGAATCTGTGTCAAAATCTGGGAGAAACTGTAAATGAAAAGTATTACCAGTGATGTAGGATGAGAGATTGTGAATCATTCAAGGTAAGCCATCACCACTAGACACAACTCAAAGTGGATGATGTCCTATTGATAGATATCGACTTCATCTTATTCCTATGTTAATTGCTATTATCCTTATCCCTACTTATCTTGTCATTAAGGAGAAGGGATAAAAGACTTCCTACCCTAGGAGATTTAAAAAATTTCTCAGTGGTCAAAAATGAATATTAATTTTTCTAATACTATGGTAATATGGAAAATTCCTCAAATCTCATGAATTGTAAAAGAAAGGCAGGCAGGCAGGCAATAGAGCTTAGTGTACTGTGTCAAAGAGAACACTTCATAAATATTATACCAATAATGAAATACCAGTAAGAGGAAATACCCAGCTCCTCTCTCTCCTCTTTTAGAATCTGTCATAGTATGTATGGCAGTCTGCTTCATTCACTATGGTTTTCACAATCTCTCACTTGCTGAGTTCTTAGGCAGAAAACAAAGAAAAGAACCAAAGAAACTGGTGAATAATTGCTACCTACTGCAGTCTGCTCCTTTAAAGGGATGACATTCTGTTATTTTTCATTTATACAGAGTAATACTGCTGTAAGACTGGCTAAAATAATTAAGTGTTAATATTCAAGAATATGTGTTTGTCCTGTACTAGCAGGCTGCTGTTGACAGACAAATCCTGAGGATAAACCAAGGCATTGACAAGAAATTAATGTGCAGCCTTAGATTTGTTGTTTACTTTGAAAGCCAGAGAACTTTACTGTAAGGGTACACTTATATCCTGCCATATTTCAACCTACCACCTGGATGCCTTGAATAAATCAAAGATGACTGTCAAAGACAAACATTCAGCATCCCAACACTGTACAAAGTGTTCCATGCATGCTGAAGTCCATGATTACCCAGCAGGGTAGAGGGCAGCATGGGGAAATAAGAGTAAGCAGAATGGGGTGGATTTGGTGGTTTCTTAAGAAATGATATCATTTGGGCTCCGAATTATAAAAAGCACAAAAGCTCATCAGAAACTCACACCCACCCCTCCCTTTTTTTTTTTTTTTGGCTAGTGGTTCCTTCTTTGCTGAACGTTTATTAACATTTAAGGAATTATGGACTTCCCCCTATATTCATGACTACTTTGAGGATAACTTGTTTTTTTAAAATTTATTTTGACTTCTGCGCTATTTTTAAGTAAGAGAAGGAGTATTATCACCTACTATGGATGTTTCTCTATTTTTAGCTTTGTAGTGGTGAATTCTATGTTTATTAATTTTTTCTTTAACTCTTCTCAGATTACCTCTTTCAAGGTTCAAGGTGGTACCGGAAGCCCCCTAACACATTTCACAATCTCTTAATAGTTAAATTTCTCTGCTTGTCCATCCCACTTATCATCCTCTCAAGCAAGTATAGACCACCATACCGTCATCTGTTTTACTATATATGTTTTGCCTCCCCAGTAGGACTATGAGCTGCCTGAAGGCAGGGACTTTCTGTCTTTGGTAGTAACCACAGTGACTAGCACTATTCTGAAGAAACAACAGATTTTTAATAATGTGTTTTTTTTTAAAGCAAAATAAAACAAAACAAAAACTTGTGCAGTTTTACAAAATTCTGAGGTTCGGATCATGATTGCCCTATAAAACTTTCACGCTCATCCATTCTCTGTCTTATCGCTCTAGATGGGAGTTGTAAATATTTTTTGCTTGCTTTTCAGATGGAATCTTTTTCATCCCCTTTGAGTGTTTCTCTGGGTTGTTCTGTGGGTGTACTGAACAAAACTACACGTTGCTTCTCAGGCCTGGAAACAACTGGCTCAATGGTCAAATTAGACTTTTCGAGTTCCCAAACAGTTCTTGATAATGCTTAGAATTATTATTTCTGGTCACAGTGACAAATAGAGCTGATAGAATTTGATCCTAATATTTAAGATAAATTAAAGAAAACCCAACAACATTAAAATGGTGTTCAGCACAGTATTTTCCCATAGCTTCCTAAATAACCTCTAAATGAATAAATTCAAGACACCAACACTATGAATATTCTTTTATATCCCCACCTCTTATTTTTTCTATTAAGCAAAATTATTGCTTTCTGTTTTTGTATAAAAAGCAACTGGAAAGAGACATCATTTAAGGGGAAAAGATAATGGAGTAACTGAAGAGAGGAGAAACTAATTAATCAATCAAGCATTTGTTAACCACCTACTATATGCCAACACAGAAAAATATCCTCATCCTGCAATTTAGGATTGTGTTGTCAGTACATAAATAAATTCCACAGCAACCAAACATTTGATAGTGGTGACAATATAATGGTTGCTAATCCTGGAAGACATTTTATTATCAAAAACACTGATGGAAGTTTAGTTCCTTGGTTATTTCTATCCTGAGGTCTCAGAGATAGTTTGAAGAAAATGAATGACATTCACCTTGGATTAGGCAGTCGAACTTTTATACCAATTTATAGATAAGAATTCTTAAAGACAATTTTTCTTATGTGGACCAGGCTATAATCATAGTAAGTGCCAAAATAGCATAATTAATCTTAAGCACTCTGTGAAAATTATAGTGTCTTAAAACAACCACAGAAGCATTTATAAACATATCCACAAGACTTATAACCAACCAAATAGGCTGTAATTCAAAAATTCTATGAAATTGATCACCATCAATCTTTATGAGAGAAAGTCAGTATCATATATGGAAATACAAAGTTTATGTACTACTTAAAATGACAAATATATCAGTTAGCATTGATGTTGGCTATTATTTTAATTTAATCACTGACAATAGTGATTAAATACTTATATATAATACTTATACTGCTTTGAGATTTGCAAAACAAATTACAAATATTATCTCATTTGGTTCTCACAGCAACTCTGGGAGACCAGTGCTGTCATTACCCCCATTTTTACTGATGAGAAACTGAGGCATACAGAAGTTAAGTAACTTGATCAGGGTCACAAAGCTAATAAATGTCTGAGGCTGAATTTGAATTCAGATCTTCTTAATTCTAGGCCCAGAGCTCAATCAACTAAGTTACCTGCCTGCCACTATGAGTGTAATAATGTAATTTTAATTTCAAGAGTATTTTAGAACCTCAAATTTTTAAGACACTTTGAAGTCAATTATAATAATTAGTTTAAAAATATGAAATACCAGAAACTTTGGAATCACCTTGGATTTTTCAGTCTCCTTAATCCTCTACCTCTAATCTGGCACCAAGTCCTGTCATTTCTTCCTGGAAGGTCTTTCAGGAGTGGGAGATTCTCAAAAGGCTATGTATAATTGCCTCAATTAGAATGTAGCCAGAAAAATAAATTGCGGGTATCTTCAAAGAATCACAACTAACAGTGAGAGGAAGGAACTTTAAGCTCCCTTAGCTAATACTCTGAAAATACAGAACACTAATTATGAAGAAACCATTTTCCTAGAGTCAAACTAATCATATTTTAAATAATCACATTAAAGGAAGATTCACAATTTCTCTGAGAAGCCCTAGGACAGATATAACAATATGCCATACACACATCAGAGAAGCTAGGTGGCATGATGAATGAAGAGGCAGGCCTGGAATCAGGAAAACAGCCTCAGACACTGACTACTGTGTGACCCTGGGCAAGTTACTTAACTGTCTCAATTTCCTCATCTGCAAAATGACCTAGAGAAAGAAATAGCAAAACTACTCCACTGTCTTTGCCAAGAAAACCCCAAATGGTGTCACAAAGAATCAGACATGACTGAAAAAAGCAACTGAGTAACAAAATACACGCATCAATTGGGACTTTTACTTCATGCACTAGACTTTCTGGTCCATAGGATGCTTTTTATGTTTTTATTTTTTTATTATTATTATTTTTTTTATGTTTCTTAAATATCCTAATGATTATACCCCTTGCTTAAATAACACTGAAAGTACTTGAAATATTCATCATTATCACAGAAACCACCATCACTTAGTAGCATTTTTCAATCTGGAAGCATGAAGACTGACAGTGATAGAGTGTAAGGTGAAAATCAATCTCAGGATATCAGAAGTAGCAGACAACCCTTTAAATGGAAAGAGAAGGCTTTAGGAACAATAAAAGGAGTTGTACTTTACATGACTAACTGGTGAATTATGAAATTTTATGAGAAAAAGGGTAGGATGCCCTAAAAATGTTAGTAGGTACAGGTTTAGAAAAATATGCAAAGGTAAAGTTAAGGATGATTTGTGACTATCCATAATGTTTGGAGGATGCCCATTCTCTCTTTAAAAAGTCTCAATATAATTATTAAAAAAAGACTCTTCAAAACTGGTAGAACCCAATGCATGGAAAGGGGATGGGCACTGGACCTATGATTTTATTTCTATAGCAAACTCCTGTGTGAGGGAATCTAATGTGGCACTTCTTATGTTCATTAGTACTAAGTGATAATTCTATTTCTAGATATAAAATCCAACATCTATAACCCTTTAGCTTATTTGAGCATCAGCAAAGGTACAGACCTCAGGCCTGTAGCAGAATGAACTCTGAAATTGATTCCTACAAAGGACATAAACTTCTTTCAAAGAGGGTATGGCTATATGACTTGTAGGATCAATTCATTGAAATCATGGTCTGGACTTGTGATTTTATCAGATTTGATCTAGGAGTAGAAGTCCCTTCTGTCAGTGCGGGCAGGCAATTCTTCTATAACACAGTGTTACCGCACTGCCTGAAAGCATTGTGGGGTTACAGCAAATATGTGCCCGAAGGAGAACTTTTGATGACTGGCAACTCTATAAGCCTGACTTTAGGGCCAGTCCACTATTGACTTTGCCAGGCTTCCTTGAGAATGGAGTCTAAATTCAAGGAAAGCACAATGATTTCACATGAAATACATACATATCATTCATACTCTGATTTCACAAAATATAGCTAGTCTTTGGCTTTATTTGGTAGGTGGTACAGTAGCTAAAGAAGTGGACCTTGAATCAGAAAGGCCTGAGTTCAAATTTGTTCTCACAAATTTACTAGCTGTGTGACTCCGGGCAAGTCACTTAACCCTGTTTGTCTCAGTTTCCTCAGCTGTAAAATGAATTACAGAAAGAAAGGGCAAACCACTGCAGTATTTTTGCCAAGAAAACCCCAATGGGGTCACAAAGAGTCAGACACGACTGAAAACAACTGAACAATATAATTTTAAAAACCTTGGATGAGTCACTTAACTTTTGTCTACCTTGGTTTTCTCAACTGTAAAATGAGGATAATGATAGTACCTACCCCGCATGGCTGTTATAAAGATCATAATGAAATGACATTTGCAAAGTACTTAGGACAGCGCAGGGTTCATAGCAGGTGCTGTACAAATGCTTATTTCTTTCCCTTCTCTTCCCTTTCCTTCCCTGTTTTCTTCCTTTCCATCTCCTTCCCTACCATGTTCTTTGCTTCATTTTCCCTGTCCTTCTCTTCCCTTGTCTTCCCTTCTCAAAGTTAGACAATGGTGCCATTGAGGCCCAGATTGCAAGGCTGTATAGATCCTGTGAGGATCTCTGGTCACACTGGTATCACTAACTCCAAGCAGCTGTCTCACTAATATAGGTCCTGGGCCCCAGGTGAAACACCCCTTCATCATCACCAGGAGAAAAGAGAATCTGAAACACATATCTTCATGTTTCAGTAATGAGCATAATTTTTATACGTAAAAAACAGTTTATGGATGCTCATGACATATTTCCCTTTAATATCGCATGCTTCTGAAAGCAGTTCATATGCTTACAACAGGCATGTGTCAAAGAAAAGCTAGAGATAACATAATCATGGCTCAATTTATATGGCCACCAATTGCTATTTTTCTATTATTATTTAATAACTTTTTTTCAACTTTAAAATCTCAGAATTTTTATTTAACTTCCCTAATTTACATTGTGATAAAGGGAAAGAAAAATGATGACTTATTTACTTTCATGACTCAAGTAATCCAGAATAATCTTTCCCCAATAAAAGAAAGTTTGAAATGCTTCAGGAAAAGCAGTCTACTCCCTGGATACTTCTGCTTCTTCATGGCAAACCTAACTTCCAGCCCAGACCCTGTAGCCATCATGTAAGGGACTGACCCTTGTGGAGATGCTACTTGGCCACTGTTTTAATAGGAGCTATCACTCCTGACATCCTACCTAAGATTGGGAAAAGAAAATTCTCATCACTGAAGTCCTTGTTGCTATCAAATGGTCTAATATTAGATATGAGATTTGAGCTTATTAGTGGAAATAACACAAAAGAAGATGCATTACTATTTGCTTTGCAGCTGTGTCAAAAAGCGCATGAGATCTTTCCATCTGACTTTCAGCTGAAATTTCCTATACCTGTTTTCTGCCCCCATTAGAGTGGGAGCTTCTTGAAAGCAGTGTCCTGTCTAGCTTTTTTCTATTTGTATTCTCAGAGTTTAGCACAGTGCTGGGCACAGAGTAAATACTTAGTATACGCTTTTTTCTTCATTCAAACATTCAGTTATACCCTCAGAGACAATTACACTAGAACCTCATCTTGGAAACATAAGCTAGTTTGCGAAAAGCTTTTTTTTTGAAAGTGAAATACTAACTTTAAGATTGGATAAGCAGTTGTTGAGAAAAACATGCCATCTGTTCAGGAAGAATTGCTTCTGACTGACACACAGCAGGCACGTCACCAGAGGGTACAAAGCCTAAAGAGGAAGAAAAAGAAGACACCACAAGATTATTTACACTTCAGCAAACCAGGTAACCAAGTTTCCCTAGAACTATTAAAATATCCTTTGCTCCTGTGGCTGAGGTCAGCCAAAATAAACATTCTGCTGTATAACAATGTAAAAAGCAATGTTCCTCCAATGAGACTGTGGGAATAAATGGAATATGGCATTTTAATGAAAGGAAATAAAGGAATTTCATAATTAAATTATGAAAAACATATGAAATATCATTACTACAGAAAGACAGAACCTGAACACAGGCAGCTACATGATAAGGTAGCTAGAAGGTAGAAGTTAGAATCTAGAAGATCTGAGTTCAAATCCAGCCTCATACACTTATTGGATGTGAGATCCTAGATAAGTCACTTAGCCACTGTCTGCCTCAATTTTTTCATTTGTAAAATGTGGATAATAACGCCTACCTTTCAGTGCTGTTATAAGGATAAAATAATACTTGTAAAGCACTATTCAAAGTGGTTTTTGATTGTTAGTTTTTTTACTATTATAAGAAAAACATAAGTATATTGAAAATTATATTTTTATATCTGTTAATCTACTGCCTATTAAGTACCATAATGGCCACTTAATATATATTTATTGACTGACTACCAGATCATTTTATTCATTTTCTTTCATCCTGCCTCAATGTCTCTTGCAAAGTTGCACCACACAGCCAAACTTTCCTTCCTTTATTAGTTATTAGTGGGTTTGCTTTTCCCAATTATCAATAATCTCAGCTGGTTAGAACGTGAACTAATGAATTCAAATTCATTGGTTTAATCCCTCATATAAAAGTTAGCTACCTTTTGTTTAAATGTCAGTGAATGTAGTTCTAACTCCAGAGAGTCATCTTGAAAATACATAGAGTCTATTGCATGGAGACCAGAAAGACAGTGTAACAACTTCATCACAATGCTAGCAAACTAACTCAAAAGACATGCCCTGTTTAGACTTGCAGAATTGAGGAGTCCAGCAAGACTTTCAAATGAGCATCTACTCTAGTTGCTTCATTTTACAGATGAAGAAAGGGAGGTCCTGAGAAGTTACATGATAAAGGATCACTGATTTATGACTGGGAGGGACCTTTGTTTTTACAGATAAAGAAACAGGCCCAGAGTAACAAGTCACTCGCCCATGGTAATGCAGGCAATATCATATTGGTGTTAGATGTGACATGGGAATTTAGGTTCTCCACTTCAAAGCCTAGAGTCCTTTTCACTGTACAATTTGGCAAAGTCACATGACAAACAAGGGACAACAGCTAAGAGGAGAAAACCTTAGTTCACTGCTAATTCTCCTAGGCCACACTGTCTACCTCCTAATGGTGGGTTACCTTAATAGATTAAGAATAGCAAAAAGAAAAAATCACACCTCTAACCTATCTTAGATTTCAGCTTTCTGGAGGGTAGGCACTATCCATGTTTGGTTCTTTCGTACAGGACTTAGTACAATGCCATGTACAATTAGGTATTTAATGGATATTTTTTTGATGATGGTAGTTTATAACAATCTCAGTCAGAATGAAATTATGTAATTTATATAGGATTATATAGGGGACTAAATAATATTAATATGTATTAATTATATATAAAATTATATGTTGTATAATTATGTAATGGACTAAATAATATTAAAAACTAAAACTACATTTTCCCAAGGAAGGGAGCATTAAAATATTAAAGTACCTATAATAAGAATAATAAAATAATTTATTTAACAATATGGAAACCTAATTCAGAATTTTAAATAACTTCTGACTGAATTTTGAAAGAAGAAAGCCTTACACTGCTCTCCCAAACCACAGAAAATAAAGTATGCATGCAACCTTGTTTATAAAAACTATCACTGGCCCATTTCCCCAGAAACATCTGCTAGTGTTCACTTGGTTTCTGTCTTGAATGTAGGTGTGTGTGGGTTTTTCTGCATGCAAACTTACCGTAATTAAGTGAGCTTCCCAAAAGGAATGCTATTTCATCAATAACCATGGCAAATGTTGCTACAAGAAGACTCTGCTTGTATCAACATAAACAGAAGCAGTACTGTGCTTGTCCAACACGCATCTAAATACCCAAAGCCCCTGAGGGAGATGCTGGCAGAAAGGTTAGTGGAAGGCTACCCAGAGAATAAACAAGGGCCACTGGGATCCCTATTTCACTGAATTGGTTTAATGGACTCTTACACTATGACGCAAAGTAAGTTAAGTCCAACAGAAATAGAAATAAAGGATATGCTATCTGAACTAGGAGGAAAACATGCCACTATAAGATGCACTATGTTAATGAAAGATTGTTTAATATTCCAATTTTGCTTTAGAACCACTTTAAGCTGTCATTAGCCCATCCACCACACTACTACCAAAAAATACAGCTGCGGAAATTCTGTAAAGCTTTGAGAAGGATCCAAAATCAAAAAGTACTTAGTAGACCTAAAGGGTAGACGGCATTCCTATTTTAAAAGGTTTCAGTTGCTGCCATATAGAACAAATCTTTTTCTATAAACTTGTTTTTCGAATGTCATCACATTTCTCATGGCCACTATCTGCTTTCCCATTCCCTCTCCACCCTGTCTCTCCTCTGCTTGTCAGAACAGGGACTTACTAGGGAGGAATCTTGTGTGTTATGAGGAGAAATTATTTTTTAAGCTGAAACTTTTGATTCACAAAGGTTTTTTTAAAGCAAAATTAGACTTGAAGCAAACCTGACACAACATTATAGAACCTTAAAGGTGAAAGGATCTTTGAGATCATCATATCTACTTCCTTCATTACAATTACGCAACCAAGAAAAGATAATCATTGTAAACGTATGCTGCTGAACCATGATTCTACAGTCCATAGGACTCCTACCTATACAGATTTCTGTGGAGGAATGTTAGTCTTGAATACCTTGGTGCTTTAATTTTTTCCTTGCTTAAGGTTACTAACCAGGGAATGTTTCTTTCTTGAAGACAGTTCGAGTGTTGTGTCATAAAGGCTTTCAACAAAATTTCTAAGGCAGGGGACATTCACTTCATTTTTAACAGCCTGAAAGAAAGATATATGTAATATTAATATCATTAACCAAATGTTGACTTTCCTTCTCTGACTGGGAAATTCATTGAAAGAAAAATGTAACTCACAGCTGCTACAGGGACGAGAATTTCAACAAATAAACCTGCCAATGCATGCTTGATATCTTTGTCTTTAACTTCCAGAAAATAATGTGCACATTCCTATGAATTAGAACAGAATGACAAAACAAAGCAATGAAAAGTTGGAATAAAGACATGAAACAAGCCTAAAGTGTTTATAATTCAATCTAGTATTTGTATTACCTATAAAAAGGACAACATATCAAACTATCTCAGCGTGTAAAAGAAAAAAACATTGGCAAAGTCATCATAAATGGACAAAGTTAGAATTATCTCATCCCCCATTTGACAGTGCTACCATCTTATCATATCTACCTCCTCCTACTTCAACCTTATATGCAAAAATAACAAACCATCTCCTGGCAACAGATATACTTACCAGTTCCTTTGTCAACACACATATTTAGATTATTCAAATGAAATGGAATTTTATCTATAGGCAGAAGATATTATATTATGCTATATTATATACATATAAGATATATGATATACTATATATTATATATATTGTATATCTTTCTGGAGGGCAGGCACTACTCATATTTGGTTCTTTTTAACAGAGCCTAGTACAATGCCATGTAGAATTAAGTATTTAATGAATATTTTTTGATGATGGTAGTTTATAACAGAATCTCAGTCAGAAAGAAATTATGTAATTTATAAAGGATTATATAATGGACTAAATAATATTAAAAACTAAAACTATGCTTTAGTTTTATATTATATATATCTATATCTATGTCTATATATATATTATGAGTCCTGAGGCCATATTATGTTTAGGCTTTGGACACACAGATATTTAATTATTCTCTTTGACTGTTTTGTCTGTTCTGATGGCTCAGAGTACACATTAGGAATGAAACCCTATACAATCTATTTCTGGTCAGTGCAGCACATCTATGATAGATTTTCAGCAATCTGAATTTCCTTTCTACAGGGTTGACCCCACAGCCAGATTACTACTAGGGCACCATTATTCTGTCACCTGGCCAGGTTAGCCCATACATAACGGTCTTCACAAGGGATTACTTTCATGGAAATGATAACCTAAATTAACCATGTGTAATTTTATGACATTTAAATACTTTCATTATATGATGTCTAATTAACACTGGGACCATAATAAGAAAGGCCTCAATTTAACAGTAACTTAATAATATTTCTGCCTGAAATATACGAACTTATCCTAAAAGAAAGATAGACATTTCCTGACACAAGACAGAGTATAAAGATTCCTAGAACTATTGTAGCCCTTTAATAATTTTATGTTACATATTTATACCAAAATTCTCACTCATAGGCTTGAGCCAAGGCATGGAGCCAAGTTCACTTGAAACATATATGAGTAATATTCTTCATCTGTGGCTGGGAAAATTCAAGTCTTCAACAGATTAAGACCATCATCCAAAGTAATCCAGTAGGAGAACCTGACAAAACAGATTCTTTGCTTTTTATCTCATGTCTGCTTACTATACTATATTCCCATTACCATGAATTTTTCTCAAGTGAACCATGACAAACACTACACTATCTACATTCAAGCTCATACAGCTTAATGGAGGCTCTTTTAAAATCATATGCTTATCAGCTACTTATTTATAGCATGAATGAGAATGATTTCTTTCTGCTCACATTTGAAGTTCTCACAGCTATACATCAGGGCATGAGAGTATCTTAATTATTATTAGACATAAGGAGTATTAAACTAGCTAAATTCCATCCAGACCAAATGGCAAACATCTGTGCAGTGTAAGAAGTCAACAAGTCAACTAGCATTTATTAAGGGCCTACTATGTGCCAGAAACTATGCTAAGCCCCAAGGAAACAAAGAAAGGCAAAAACAGTCCCAGCATTCAAGGGGCTCATAGTCTAATGGGGGAAACAATGTGAAAACAACTACGTATAACAAGCAACACAGAGAATAGATTGTATATTACCAGCAGAGGAATGGCACTTGAATTAAGAACTGGGAAAAGTTTCCTGAAGAAGGTAGGATTTTAGTTGAGTCTTGGAGGATGACCAGAGACAGAAATGGGGAGGGAGAGAATACCAGGCATGAGAGATAGCCAGTAAAAAAACAATAACTAACTCAATGGAACCTGCCAGTATGCCATCCTGCTCTAAAATATGATGCAAAAAACTCTATCACACATCAACAAGGTAACTGAGAAAAGAGCCCTCTGGGCTCAGGTAGAATTTAGGTATCTCTATACCCTGTCTTCCATCTCCCTCCCACTACCAGGGGGAAGTCAAAGCTTCCTTCCAATTCATAGTACAAAAAGTTGGATGGAATGAACTTTCCAAGTCAGCCCCATGTTAGCCTTACTGCCCAGGCTCTCACCTGCATGAACTGAAGAGAGGCTTCAAAGTCCTCCACTGGATACATTTTAATGCGAAAGAATTTCATCCCCATTATCAAACTGATGATGCTCTGAACCACATAAGGACTCTGCTCTTTGTGCCGGAGCTCTTTCAGTTCTGCCATAAATTTTTTCTTCACAGCAGGAAATCTGAGGGTAAAAGATATACATGTCTGGTCAAGTCCAGATAGGAGAATCACTTTAACACAGACCTCCTTCACAGAATATCTACGGGAGAAAGAGTCCAAGCAATGGGATGTTTTAAATTTAGTTTAAGGATAATCTCCACCTTCTGGGAAAGGCCAGGATTTGGTGACAGGTTCAGTTTTCTTTCAGATTCTCTTGTACTGTATTTAAGCTACTCAGCAGATGAAGTATGTGGGTTATCTGGACTCTTTCTAAATGGTTAGGTTTCTGCTTATAGCAGTTGTGCTGAGAGTGGATAAAGCCCTGTTTCTTTGAGTTAAGTTATATTGCAGTCCTAGATCTCAAAGCACTGGAACTTCAGGGTTATAAGAGTGTAAGAAATCCCATAGTGGGTCACAACCATGTATCTTCATTGTTGAATTCCTTCAATGGAATATAAGCTTCTTAAGGGCAAAGACAGTTTTATTTGGACCTTGGTATTCTCAGTTCCTAGAACAGGGCCTGGCATATAGTGGGCATTCAGGAAATGCTCATTGATTAATTAATTGCAGAATGCAGGGCACACACATACCTGAAGAATTTTGGTGCCACTGTCAAATTGCTACCTAAAATTCCAAAATTTGCATTAAAAAAAACCATGTAATCTATTGATTGCTAAAAAAACATCTATTTTCAAAATATAGGAAAATTTTATAATTAAAAAAATCAAATCAACAATTACTTATGAAATTGCTACTATTCTGGAATACTGGAATTGGAGGAATTCCTGAGAGGCATTAATGAGGCAGTCTTAGAACAATTTATTTATTAACTGGTAGCTGATACATGCACACACACACATACATACATACAAGCACATATATGCTTATATAAATAAAAACACATCTTCAAAATGGATACATTTATGGGGGATAGAAAGCTCATATGCTTAAGCTATATCCCTAACCTATCACTTAGTATCATGATCAAAGACAAAATTTTGAAATGACCTATGATGAGATGTTTTACTTATGTAATCTTTGTGAGCATATCCCAGAAAGGAGCATGACAGCAGGCTGAGATGCCTTTGGGAAACTGCCCAGGGTTCTGAAGAACTCTAAGGTTGCTCCAAGGTACAAAGGCTCATTTTGTTCTTTTTTTTTGGCAACATAAATGTCCAACTAAAATGCTCAAACTGTTGCAAATCTTGTGACACTGTAATCTCTGAGGCACAGGTTCTTAACCTTATATGTATCATGAAATCATTTAGTGGTTTGTGGAATGCTATGATGCCCTTATTAGAATTCATGTTTTTGATGCATAAATAAAATATGTAGAATTACAAAGGAAACATTATTTTATTTATATTACAAAAGAAACACAGTATTGAAATATAGTGACCAAAATAAGTTAAAAAAAAAAAAAACCAAACAAGTTCAAGGAAAGCCAAGTAAGATCCTGTGCTTGAATAAATCATAACTGTAGGAAGTCCCAAGACCAATGTACATTGGACACAAGAAGGTTGCAGCATATTTCTAATAAGGTGCTTTCTATGCACGAGGGATAACGTAAGGATATCATTGAGGAAATCCTCAATTGGAAAATGAGGTAGGCTTGTCATCTATTAATAATACTAATCACTAGCATTCATGTAATGCCTAAAGGCTGACCATGCTTATGATATGCCATCTTCTTTGATCCTCATAACAACCCTAAGGTAGATTTTATTAATGATCTCCATTTTACAGGTGAAGAAACTGAGGCACAGAGAGGTTAAATGACTTGCCCAGGATCACTCAGCTAGTAAATGTTTGCATCCTGATTCAAACTGCAGTCTCTAAGAACCGTGCCATAGAGCTGCCTTCTCTCTATTGAGAACAGTGTTAATTAAAAACCTTGTAAATTGGCTATTTGGATCTCAGAACATAGTTTTCATAAAAGCAGTTTCACTTAGGTTCCTAAGCCAGCCCACAAAAAGATGCAGAATGTGGCTGAGGAATTCTGTAACCTAACAGAATTATAGAATATAAACACATGCATGGTGGTAGATCTTTGGGGAAATGAATTCAGGGTGCTAACCTGGGATGCCAGGAATATTTGCTGGTACTCATGCAATGTATATAGAGCCTTCAAAAAAGCCCTCCAGAATGTCAGGGGTGGGGGAAATGGTCTCTGTGAAGGACCTACAGATTTGAATCAGATTGGACATAATGTGTGGAAAAACCGCAACCAAAATGAAAGGAGTAAAGGCCTACATAGATGGGATTGAGGATTCATGGCATATGGGAGACTGAACAGTGCTTCTGTGCAGGTACATCCTGACTCATTATCATTAATACGGTCTCCATGATGACACCTGGATTAAAAAGTCCTGAAATCCTATGATCTCAGAGAAATTAAAATGCAGGCAATTCAAAGGACAATGGAAAGCCTCAGTGTGGGGATAAGGAAGTGGCAGGTCATTACTAGTGATGAGGATGGGCATGAAAACTCATATTAAAACATCATTAGGGAACTGTCTGACTGGAAAAGCAAATGGAGCCGTCACATTGGTAGGAATAGGAGAATAGGACATAAGGGGTGAGGAGCTTCAGTACTCCCTCAGCGTTCTCCCTCACCCCCTCCTCCTTATAAAAAAAACCAGTTAACTATCCAAGCTCTTGGGAGGCTCCTTTATGGAGTGCTTATGGGAGGACATGACACCGCCCAGGATGAGAAAGAAGAGCTACTGAATAGACTGGGAGAGAGCATTCACATCAATCAGTAAGAGTAAAGGTTCATCCAAGTATGTCAGAACTCAAAAAAAAGATGGCAATGAGAATTATAGTGTCTAGTTATATAGTTTGGGGAGAAAAATATGAAAAAACAGGTAGGTAAAGAATGAGCTATTTAGTGAAATATTTCTAGTTTTTTTTATCTTGACAAGAAAGTTGACTTGATTTTTGTTTGTGTATATGTTTCTGTTTTTTAATGTTAATCCTGGAAGAACAATATCCATAATACTGTGTTAGTTATTCTGTTCTCTTTTTTTAAAAAAAAAAAACCAAAACCAAACAAAACTGGATCTGTACTTTTCATAACTCCTACCTGCTCCGTGACAGAAAGTCTTAAAAACTGCCTGCAGCACCAACAGGTTAATTGACTTGTCTGGGCTCAAAAAGCTAGTTATGTATCAGGGGATCAGGAGTCTTCCTGACTCTGTGACCCGGTCTCTATGGGCTACACCTTGCTTCTTCTTATTATATTATAAATGAAAAGAAATTTAAACATCTTTTCCTTTCAGTAGTCCCAATACAGTTTGGAAACAACATTTTCACATAGCTATGATCAACCAATTCATATGGATATGGTTCATTTCCCAAGGTCTTCCCAAGGATCTGTTCCATTCACTTTAGGAAATGAAAACCAAATTCAGTTTTCTGATGAAACTCTAAAACCAGTATGAAAAACATTAAAAGCTACTGCTTTTTTGAAATGAATAATGTATACTGTCTAAGAAGCAAACTCCATGTTATGAAATATCTATTAAAGTCATATCAAACAACAATATCCTTTTAAAATCCAAGAGCGCTGGGACAAATGATCTAAATCATGATTTAAATGGATCTGATGCAAATTCAAGCACACCCTGCTTCTACTCAAAGTCTGTCTTTGCCTAATTTCAATGTAAATGGTTTTTAAAAGCTTAACCCACTCTGAATTACACTCAAAGATAATTTTTTCAAGGCAATATTATCACCATTAAACTGACAAGATGCTGCTAAAATTCTATCCGACTAAATACATAATCTTTATACTAACTAAAGTTATAGGAGAAAAATCCACTATAGAATCTCATTACTATGGGAAATAACAATAAATAATTTCATGAAAATAACCTTATTTAGAAGAAAATGTAACTGTATTGTACTAGTGATGCCTAGTTATTTTTTCCAATGGATAAATGTATTATTTTGGAAAATTTTCAACTGAACACTGAAGGTGATCTTACTAGAGAACAGGAAGTAAATTCTTGAAAGTCACTTGGAAAGTAACTGACTTAAGGGAGACTATGTTAATCTTTGATAAATGTTAATCATTTGACCAATGGAGAGTGTATTAACTCTTTAAAGTAATTTAAGTATGAGATTACTGGAAGACAGAAATTTCTAAAGGTTATGCAAATGACCATAAAGATCTTAAAACATCTCCTAAATGTGAATGATCCATGAACTACTAATAGAACTGGACTCAATGCTGGCACCCTGGCAGATCATAGGATTAAGTCTAGAGTTGGAAGGAACCTTAGAGGCACCTAGACAAGCCCCTCATTTTACAGATAAAGAAACTGAGGCCAAGGCAAATGAAGTGACTTACCCACGGTTACACTGGTAGTGTTAAAAATGAGATTTGAATCCAAGTCCTCTGACATCGGAATCACGATTCTTTCTGCTACAATACACTACCAGAAACTAGCGGCAACAGACCTGACTGATATGGCATTCCTATGTTCCCATGGTAACTATTATTAATCAGCTATTAATTTGGCTTTTTTCTTTTCTTAATTCCTAGCGTCCCAGAGATAGAATGGACCTTAAAGCTGCTACATTAGGTAGAATTCTTCCGGACATGAAGTGAGGAAGATCTGAGTTTAAATCCTACTTCATAAACTTATTAGCTGTGTGACTCTATGCACTTACTCTCTTTTATCCTATTTTATCATTTGTAACATGTGGATGGGGCAGCTGGGTGGCTCAGTGGATCGAGCATTGGGACTCAAGTCAGGAAGACCTGAGTTCAAATCCAGCCTCAGACCCTTATACTAGCTGTATGACCCTGGGCAAGTCACTTAACTTTTGGTCTCAATCCATGGAGGGGAAACCATAAGCCACTCCAGTATTTTCTTTGCTCAAAAAATCCCACAGATAGTGTGATATGGTTCATGGGGGTCATGAAAAGTCAAACACAAGTAAACAACTGAACAAGAACAACAACAAAAATTTGTGAGTAATAATAGCACCTACCTCTCAGGATTGTTTGGAGGATCAAATGAGATAATAACTAGATAATGTGCTCGGCAAATCTTAATCACTATAAAAATGCTAACTTATTATAAACTATTATCATTTAGTCCAAATTCTTCCTCTTGCAACCACTAAGAGACAGACGTTTTGCTCTGTTCCTTGGCTTGGTTTACACCCATAAGCTATTTGAAAGCAAAATACCTGTGGGAGGTCTTAGTACATACAGTAAGTGATACTCATGGTACATAATCCATCAAAACAAAGGAAAATGAAAGTGGTTTCTTTAACTTTGCTACTTAATACCTAATGTAAATAAAACACAAAATTACTCTGAGGAGGCTACAAAGAAGTTACAGAGTTTTGTGAAATGTAAGAATTGACTGATTAGCAAAAAGATAAGAGTAACCTTTCATTTAACTAGCATTTGGGTGGAATGAATTATGCCAATGAAACAAAAGTTTTCTAAATAGCTGAACTTTCAGTCCTCAACGCTTTAAAAAAACTGTAACCCACTTTCAGCAGAAATCTTTCTAATATTTAGTCTTATGCACAGCCTAACCTCCTTCAACTAAACTTGATTTAATCTTTTCTTGAGAACTATGCTAGGCTCATTATAATGAGTACTAACTATGCAAAGGTAGAATGGTGTGGTACAAAAAACAACAGGCTGTAAATCTGAAGAGCTGGGAGTTTCTTCCCAGCTGTGTGATCTGGAGCGATGGTCTTCATTTGAGGTCTATGTTCTTAACGAATTTATTTTGAATGATCAACCACTTTCTTTTTCCTGGTTTCAGGTCATATAGATAGCTAGGATTGCTAGATAAATGATCTCAGGAAAAAGAAAGTAGTATTGGTAAAACTCAGCAAACTACATTTTCCAGATTTCTTTTTCCCTCTGCTTCTGCCACCCATCACTGCCCTGGTGCAGATCCTCACCACCTCACATTGGAATTACTGCAACAGCCTGCTGGTTGGTCTCCTGGCCTCAGGTCTCTTCCAGTTCCAGTCCATATTGCTATCAAATTGTTCTTTCTGAAGTTCAAATCTGACCATGTCACTCCTCTAAACTCCAGTAGCTCCCTATTACCTCCAGGATCAAATACAAATACTTGTTGAGCTTTTAAAGCCCTTTATAACCTGGTCCCTTCTACCTTTCCAGACTTCTTATAACTTACACACCTTCATCTAGTCTAAGGTCTAGTGGCATTGTCCTCTTTGCTGTTTCTCCCACTAAATGCTCTGTCTTCTGATTCTGGGTACTTTCTCTGACTGTTCCCCATCCCTAGAAAGGTTTCCTTACTCTTCTTCTCTGCCTCCTGGCTTTTTTAAGACTCCACTAAGAGCTGACCTCCTACAAGAAGCCTTTCTTAGTCCTCCTTCTTCCCTCTTCCTTTCCCTCTAAGGCTACCTCCAATTTGACCAAGGTCACACTAACCTCAACTGCCTCATCCTGGATCATCTCCAGTCATCCTGATGAATTCAGATGGCTCTGGAGGGGAAGTGAGGCCGGTGACCTGCACAGCCCTCCCTCACTCAAAAAAAAGTCAAGTGCAAGTCATGTCATTATTTCTTTGATATAATTGGCAACGAAGGATGAACACACACACCTCCAATTTATCCTGACTATATCCTATGTTTGTATGATATCTTCCCCATTAGGCTGAGATCTTTTTGAGAGCAGGGACTATTTTTTTAAATCATTCTTTGTGTTATCAGCACATAGCACAGTGCCTGGAACATGGTAGGTGCCTGTTGATTCACTGAATAACCATTCCACGAACTGTACTCCACAGTAACTTGGCAGCATTATTGCTCTTAAGTGGGTCCACAGAGGAAACTTCCACATTATTTCTCCTGTATGATTACCCAAGAGGCAATGTAGAGTAATAGAAAGAGGGCTGGATTTGGAACCAGGAAGCCTCAAGCCTTCTGTTCCATCTGACAAATACTGTCTCCATGCTGATGGTAAATTATTTAACTTCTCAGTGCTCTAAGACTGTAAGTCACATAGAAGATGATGACCTTCACTGGCAGCTCCTTACTGGCACTCCCTGTATCAATGAGATCACAGAGCCAGGCCGCATGTTTAATTAACCAAGGTGAGGCTAAAAGTATCAGAGCCTTGCATGATTGATCCAAGGGGAGGAGGGAGATACAGACAAGAGAGTAGGAGATGACATCATCTCTACAAGTATAATATTGCTAATAGACTAATGTGATTCAGTTCCATTTTCCTACACAGTGCTACAGGGCCAGATAAATTTAGCAATGAGAATTTCCATGACAGAATCTGGGACATTTTTAGCTCAACTGAAATAAGTAGACAGCAGTATATAGTAATGGAACATGTTAAAATGAATTCTTTCATACTTTATAAAACTATTACCACAGAATAAGAAAAAACAAACATCTGAAGTATTATAAACTTTTTGAGAACCATGCTGGGCTGAGAAAGTTCTACTTGGCCTAAAAAATTTAGTTTTCTCATGCAGGAGTTGGAAATCTATGACCTTCCAAAGTAAAGATCTGGCCCATCAAACAAGTCAATAGGGTAATAATGCAGGGACGGAGAACCTGCGGCCTTGAGGTTACATGTGGACTTCTAGGTCCTTGGATGTGGCTTTTTGACTGAGTCCAAGTTTTACAGAACAAATCCTTTTCTTAATGGAATTTGTTCAATGAAGTTGGAATTCAGCCAAAGGGCCACATTTGAGGACCTAAAGCATGACAAGTGGCTTTTTAAGACTGCAGGTTTTCCAGCCCTGGGCTAATATGTGCTAAGCACTGTGCTAGATAACTGGATGGAAAGAAGGAGATGAAGGGTCATGTGTGAGGAACTGAAAGAGGATCACAACAGAGTGCAGCAAAGGGAGTAACATACAATGAGAATGGAAAGCTGGGTTCAAGCCAGGTTGTGAAGGGCATAAGGGTTAAACACAGGCATTTATAATTTATCCTAGAGAAAATAGGGGGCCACTAACATTGATTAGGGCAGCTGGGTGGACACAGTAGATAAAGCATTGGGCCTGGAGTCAGAAAGACCCAAGTTCAAATCTGGCCTCATTTACTATGTGACCCTGAGCAAATCACTTCAACCTGTCTGCTTCAGTTTTCTCATCTGTAAAGTGAACTGGAGAAGGAAAAGTGAACCATTCCAGTATCTTTCCTAAGAAAACCCTAAATGGGTTCGTGGAGAGTCAGAAATGACTGAATAACTATAACAGAGTTGATTCAGTTTGGGAGTCACGTGGTCAGATCTGCACTTGTAACTGTGTGTTGGATGCACTGGAGTGGGAAGGAACTTCCGGCAGGGAGAGTAACTAGGTACCTCTTGCAATAATCTAGGTGAGAATTGATAAAAGGCTGAACTAAGGAAGTGGCTGTGTAAGTAGAAAAATGAGGTTGGATATGAGACAGAAACGGCAACATTTGGCACTTAATCAAATCTTGGTCAGTTAAGTCCTAAGGGAGAGTAAAGAATCATGGATAATGGCAGTGCCTACAAATCAGGGAGACTTGTGGAGGATGGTGGTGACTTTGGCAGCAAGAGAGGAGTATGGAAGAGGACTGGATTTAGTGCAAAAAATATAAAGAGCTCAGTTTTGGATAGGTTGAGTTTGAGATGTCTCTGGGAGATTTTGCAAATTGGTTAGCTTGAGATGTCTAATAGTAAATTACTGATATGTAACAAGCTCAGGGGACAGTCTGGGGATAGATTTACTGATCTTAAGTCATGGGAAGAGAGGTGACAATTAAACCTATGGGACCTGATAAAGTTACTAAAAAAGAGAGTAGAGAAGATGGTCCAAGAGAGAACCCTGGGCACCATGCACTGCCAGGAGGCGTGATGCAGACGATAAATCAGCAAAGATGATATAGGAGAGATGAAGGCAGGAAAGATAAAGTAATGCTAACTTTTAAAAAAATATTTATTTTTAGTTTTCAACATTCACTTACATAAGCTTTTGAGTTTTAAATTTTCTCCACCTCCCTCCTTCCTCCTCCCCAAAATGGTGTGTATGATCTGATACAGGCTCTACATATATATTCTTATTAAACATATTTTCACATTAGTCAGGTTGTATAGAAGAATTAGAACAAGTGGGAGGAACCACGAGAAAGGAAAAACAAACCAAAACAAAAGAGAGCAAAGAGTCTGCTTTGATCTGTATTCAGACTCCATAGTTCTTTCTCTGGATGTGGATGGCATTTTCCATCTTTTGGAGATGTCTTAGGTCCTTGAATAAGCAATGCTAACTTTCAACCTAAAAGGCTGGTGATATCTTTCTTTCCTCTCTTTAAGAAAACTGAAAACCACACATGCACACACACATACATGCATGTATATAGAAGGACCAGAAGGTACATTTACTCACTTAGCTTGTGCCAATACCCCAATGACTTCTGCATAGAGGTCTGCAACAATGTGCATATTTCCAGTGTTAGGACCAAGGTACCTAGCAAGACAGAATAAGGTGATATAAGAAGCATTGGTGACCTAAAAAGGACAAATGATTTCATTTTAAGCAATCTACTTATGCAGTATCCTTACTTACCCTTCCTTGTATTTAAAGTGCTTGAAGGCCAAGTTAATAACCTCATGGATCAAACTGTCCATTACAGGATGAAGCGGAATCTGGAAATACAAGAACAATCTTTCAGCTGACAAGGGAATACTAAATATTAACTTGCTCACAATGCAAATCATAATTCTGTATGTGGCCTTTAGCAATATAATTTACCAAGAACACCAAACTGTTAATAAGACTTAGTAGTTATTATTGGGAAAACACCAAAGGCTAATTTCTATTATCATATTATGTAACATGAATTGAGTAGTGAATACACTGCAAAATTGAAATGTCATCTACCAAAATTTATAACAGATATTTTATTTCAATTCAGAAAATGTGAATAATTTAGCACACAGAAATACTATTGGTTTTAAAATTAGATTTGGGATTTACTGATAATTTAACAGCTAGAACTTTTAATGTCAATCAGACTCAGAAATGACAATCTTTATCTTCCAGCAATATTAAAACAGTAACATACCTGCTTCAAAACTTCTATTAATACTAAAGAAAAAATAAAATCAATGGCCAAATCTCTTCTTTCCATTAAATAATCTCGTTGCTGTTCATCACTGTAAAAATAAAAGTATGGCAGTAAGTAGGAGCAATGATTTTTGCTAATGTTCCTATTATGAGATCCAATATGATCCATTAAAAAAGTTAGAAATCACAATGATCCACCCATAAATTAAACATGTTGCTGAACTACTGTTACAGTAGTTAACTTTTCAAGTGATTTAACCTCTTTGGGCACAATTTTCTCATTTGTAAAATGAATGGATTGGTCTAGACATCCTTGGGATATTTTTACTATATAATAAAATCATTCACGGGAGGTCCTTAGGTTCAGAAGAAATTCTTCTTTCCCCTCTCCTTACATTCTCCCACAAAAAGGAAATAGAGAAGGAATAGATGGCTAGACAAAGCACTTATTAAGTGTTTACCCTGTGTCAGTCACCATGATAAATGCTGGGTATATAACTACAAGCAAGTTACTTTCTGTCCTCAATGAACTTATATTCTAATGGGGAAAGACAAAGCATAAAGGGGAGTTTGAAAAGAGGACTTGTGGAAGAGGTACATGGATGACGCTTAGAGTGCATAAAGTGAATAAAGCAAAGCAGAGGGACTTGGGGTGGGGAGAGGAAAGGTTGGGGAAAAGGAAAGGAAAAAGAAGGGAAGGAAAGTTCTGTAAGTAAGCAGAAAAGTCAACAAAGTGGCTTTTACCTGCTGAGAAGTGACGTAAGAAAGAGTTGAATTAAAGCACTCTCTTATGAGTCCTATCACACTTATTTCTCTCCTTTTTTGCTCTTTTCCCAGACTATCAGGGATTCTAGCTTGAGATTTCCCAGTTTGTTAGAGATAAGGAAAATATGGAGAAGAGCCATATGAGGGCAACTAAATGATTAAGAGTAGAATAAAATAAGATGCATGAAGGAAAAAATGAAAGAAATGGGTTTTTTGGTAGAAATTTCTTAAATTAAATGCACTTTACATTCTGAATAGAACATCTGCATAAATAAAAAGGTGATATTTTAATGTGACATAGGGAATAATTTTGCTTAGTCAATCTGATAGATAATAGAATGAGTTAGCTAGCAAAGGAGATTGTGACACTGTCTTCCATGGAGAAAAAAATGTATTAGTAGTCTGAGTCCCTCATTTAGCATATGATAGCTTAAACTACAAGTCCTGCCTGGAGGAAAGGAAATGGACACAAATGACTCAGGAGTCCCCTCTCATTCTGTGATCAACTTAGAGGGCTATTGAGTTGGAAAAAGTTGCTTTAAGTCATTGAGGGGAAAAACTATATGGGGTGGAAGGCAGCATTAAAGAATGGAAGTTTATGATATATTTTGGAGTAACGAAAAAGGGAATGGTGTCTGGAAGGGCAGACAGGGACAAAAAGGGAGAAAGGAGGCGGAATATAATGCAAGAAAAGTTATTAATAGAGCCAGGAGACCTGGGTTCAAGTCTTGTTCCCATCCCTGATTAGCTTTGTGATTAAAGTTATCAAACCTCTCAGAGTCTTGAATGCCTTATTTCTAGGAGAGTGACTCTATGATCTGTCATGAAAGGGAATGAATTGTAGTCTAGGAATAGAAGATTTAAATGCTGTCCCTAAAAGGGCACTTTGAAAGATGCCATAAAGTCCCTTTACCAACAATAAAAACTAACTGGGTATAGTCAGACATTTTGAATTCTTGGTGGGAAACTCCTTTCACTGATACAGATCAGCAACTCACTTGAAACTGCCAATAGTCAAAGAGCCAATAAATATTTATTAAGTACCTACTATGTGCCAGACACTGTGCTTAATGCTGGAGATACAAATACGAAGAAAGGAAGCCAGTCCCTGCCAGTTTTATAGCCATACTGAGAGGTTAAGTGACTTCTCCAGAGTCACAAAGCTAGTGTGCGTCAGAAGGACAACTTGACCTTGACTCCAAGAATGACCCTCTCTCAGTGGACAGCTGAACACCAACATGGCCTTCGGATGACTCTCAATTTCAGTTATTCAGAAACAGTGCATTATCCTTGGACTTGTCTTAGAGCATCACTACAGGAATACTGTTTTAAAATGTGCCAGGCTGAGTCTCACATAAACTGGCACTTATATACAATTTCTGTAGTACTTAGAGGCACTTATACGGTGCTTCCAAGTCTGGAAAGTGAAATAGATGATCCACTGATTCCATTATATTTATGCTTTCCAGTACAAAGTCTTAGGCAAATACCTTTCAAATAAAGGGTTTGGTTTGATTATGGTTTTGAGGTCTAACTGCCAGTAATATTTTACAACAGTTATTTTGGCACGTGAAATGTTAAGATCATACTCATCTTGGGAAACTGTAACTTAAATGTACACCCCTCACAGTTGCCTAATTCCAACTGCTCCTGTATTTCCCTAAATTTCTTCTAGTAAAATAAAGTCCACATTGCTAGCTAGATGAAGCCCTAGAGATCCATGCTTTTCTGGCTTTCTCTCAACCACAAATATCCATTTTTTAAAAAATACTAACTGTGAAATGCTACTAAAATCCCATTCCAGAGCTCTGATTCTGAGTTGGAGCTCAGCAGTGACTCTGATCTCTTAAAACAATCAGGGATACAACTAAAAGGGAAACATCACTGTCAATTCAGGGAGAGGCAATTACTTTATTTTCTATTTTAAATGAATCTATGAAATATTCATAAAGTTTTAGCAATTAATTTTTTACAAATGAGGTTAGAAGAAACTTCGAATTCCATTAGGCCAACCCCCAGACTCAGTTCTACAACAGTCTGAAGTTTTGGAAAGTCTCATTAATTCAAAATAATTGTGGGGAATGACTATGTTGAGTGAATAAGATGTCTGAATTACATTCTAATGAAAATAATTTTATTTCTAATAGTATACATAACAAAATACTATCTAGTAATGGCTTGCTTTAGTGAATGGATAAAAATTACTTTAATTAGCATGACATTTTTAAAACAATATTCTCTAGTGATGCTATATACTTGCTTGTTATGGAATGCTGGCATACCAAAATCTTTGAAGATTTTAAGTTGAGAGTCACCAAAAAGACATTAGAAAGGAGCACAGTGGGTGGGAGTACACTACCCCTTCACTAATAAAAAATAATATATAGGAAGTAGAATAAAGATACCATTAGAGGCATGTCTGATCAGAGAAGAAGGTTAACTACTTTTTTGAAAAAAGCAAGGAATCACCAATAGATAGCTTGCTTGTTCCACTGGGAGTCTTGTAATGTTAGGAAAGCCAGAGGACCAGCTGTGGAAGATATATAGGAATATATGGGCATGGCTCAACCAGTCAATAAACATTTATTAAGCACCAACTATGTGTCAGGCACAACACTAAGCACTGGAACACCAAAAAAGACAAAACACAAGGAGTTTGCAGTCCAATGGAGGGGACAATAAACAAGTTATGTTCAAACAAGGTAAGATAGAAAATAATTAACAGAGGGAAGACACTAGAATTAGGAGGAATTAGGTAAGGATTTCTGTTGAAGGTACAGAATTATACCGTAGGAGTAGACATGGATGCCTTGCTATCTATAGCATCACTAACAGAAGCATCAATGAGATCACAGATTCCTCCAAGAATCAAAGTAATTTCTATAGCCATGGCTGGCATATAAATACTAATGATACCTACCTAAAGTGTTTTCTTATAAGTATGTAAAAATTTGCCTTCAACCTTATTTACTTTATCAGTACAAATGTAGTCTAGGGAAAACAATGATAAGTTGCACCCTTTCCTTTCCACTCTCCCTATGTAGGTAATCCCCACTATTAAATATCACATTCCTACAGATTATATGTAAAGGCAGAGAATCATAAAACAAAACTTTGAATGTGGATCGGGAGTTGGATCCTTCTGTTCTGGCATTTTCCATGTTATCCCTAGCACTCTCAAGTGAGAAATGAGGTATCAGTGTTGATTAAGCAGAGTGTTGGAATGTGAGGGGATGAAAAGTGGGGCACGCTTTCTATTCCTTCCTATCTTCTCTTTTTAATACTTTCTCTGCAATGTTACAGCTACTTATCCAAGACTTAAGGAAGACTTTATTCCATAGCTCTCCACCTGGCTACGCAACTTTTAAATCAAGTTAACATACCTCTGACAGGTGGATAAAACTTATCTCTGAAGCTGGCTTGCATGGACTACAAGTCACATTACAAATATTTGCTATCTCATCAAAATTGGGCTGTCTGCACTACAGACATTTGCTGGATCCTTGAATCTCTGTCACATAACTGTCAGAAATCTCATTGCTCTTCCAACGTCCAATATCTCCTCAGACAGTTATAATGGTACAATGGAAAGAGTGTTATACAGGGGATCGAGGTCCTGGGTTCAAATCCTGATGGTGACACTTACTCCATGTAAGGCCTTGGAAAAGTTACCTAATTTTTTTCTGTTTTAGTTTTCTGGTCTCAATTTCTTCATCTGTTAAATGAGGGCCTGGATCAGATGAACTCTGAAGGGTCCTTGTCAATTCTAAATTTACAATTTATGGTTATTCTTTCATTGAGAAGCAGATGATTTCACTTACATTACTCAGGAGGCTAAGGTCAATCCAAATGATGAGAACTCTTCTCTTTTTTTTAAAGATTATTATTTTTATCATTAATTTTTGAAAAAAATATTGAATTCTAAATTCTCTCTCCCTTCCATTCTTCCCCTGCCAATGGAGAAGGCAGGAAAAGTGCTATTAATTATACATGTGAAATCATGCAAAACATATTTCTATATTAGCTACATTGCAAAAAAAATAAGGGAAAATAACCCTTCAATCTCTATCTAAACTTTTTCAGTTCTCTCCTGGATATGGACAGCATTTTTTCACTTTAAGTCCTTCAGAATTGTCTTAGATCATTGCATTGATCAATATAACTAAGTCACTCATAATTTATCATTACAATGTTGATTTTACTGTGTACAGTGTTCTCCTGGTTTTGCTCACTTTGCCTCAGTTTATACGTCTTTCCAGGTTTTTCTGAAACTATCCTGTTTATAATTTCTTATAACACAATAGTATTCCATCACAATCATATACCACATCTTGTTCAGCCATTCCCCAACTGATGAACATCCTCTCAATTTCCAGTTCTTTGTCACCGCATAAAGAGATACTATGAATATTTTTTGTAGATATTGTTCTTTTCCCTTTTTCTTTGATCTCTGTAGGATATAGACCTAGTAATGATATTGCTGGGTCAAAGGGTATGCACCATTTTATAGCCCGTTGGATGTAGTTCCAAATTTTTTTCCAGAATAGTTGGATCAATTCATAATTCCATTAACAGTGCATTAGTGTCCCAATTTTTCCATATCCCCTCCAATATTTGTCTTTTTCCATTTCTTTTATATTAGTCAATATGATAGATGTGGGGTGGTACCTCACAGTTGCTTCAATTTGCATCTTTCTAATCAATAGCAGTTTAGAACATTTTTTCTATCTATCTATTTTCTATCTGTGAACATGACTATGGATAACTTTGATTTCTTCTTTTGAAAACTGTTCATATTTTTTGACCATTTGTCAATCTGGGAATGACTCATATTCTTATAAATCCAACTCACTTCCCTATGTATTTGAGAAATGAGGCTTTTATTAGAGAAACTTGCTATAAAATTGTTTTTCCAGTTTTCTGTTTTCCTTCTGATATTGGCTACGATGGTTTTGTTAGTACACTTTTTAATTTAATGAAATCAAAACAATTCATTTTACTTCTGGTAATCCTATCTCTTGTTTAGTCATAAATTTTTTCCTTATCTGTGGTTCAGAGAGGTAAAATTTTCCATGTTCCCCTAATTTACTTATTATATGTCTAAATTATGTATACATTTTGACCTTATCTTGGTATGTGGTATGAAATGTTGGTCTATACCTATTTTCTGCCAAATTGCTTTCCATTTTTCTCAGCAATTTTGGTCAAATAGTGAATTTTTGTTCCAAAAGCCTGGATCTTTGGGTTTATCAAATATTATCTTAACTATGGTCATTTACTACTAAGTGTTATGTAAGTAATCTGTTTCACTGACCCACCATTCTATTTCTTAGTCAGTACCACATTGTTTGGATAATTACCACTTTGTAATACAAGTAGGAAATGGGAGGAGGGGGTAATTAGAAGTAAACACTTTTGGGGAGAGACAAGGTCAAAAGAGAGAAAAGAATTAATGGGGGCAGGATAGGATAGAGGAAAAGATAGTTAGTCTTTCACAACATGACTTTTATAAAAGTCTTTTGCATAACTACACAAGAATAGCCTATATTGAATTGCTTGCCTTCTCAGTGGGGATGGGTGGGGAGGAAGGAAGGGGGAGAAGTTGGAACTCAAAGTTGTAAAAATGAATGTTAAAAATTGTTTTTACATGCAACTGGGAAATAAGAAATACAGGAATGGGGTATAGAAATCTATTTTGTCCTACAAGAAAATAGAGTAGATGGGGATAAGGAAAGGGAGGGGTGTGATAGAAGGGAGGGCAGATTAGGGGAAGGGGTATCAGAATGTATTCTGTCTTGGGGTGGGTAGAGGGGAGAGATGAGGAGAAAATTTGGAACTCAAAATCTTGTGGAAATGAATGTTGAAAACTAAAAATAAATAAATTAATTAAAAAGAAAAAATTGGGACACCAATTCACTGTTGGAAGACTTGTGAACTAGTCCAATCATTTCTATTTTACTCTCTGGTTCTAGAACATCAAGGCAGTTTCCTTGATACTTTCTTTTAAGATGATGTCTAGGAGGTTTTTTTTGATCATGGATTTCTGGTAGACCAATAATTTTTAAATTATGTCTCCTGGATCTATTTTCCAGGTCAGTTGTTTTCCCAATGAGATATTTCACATGGTCTTCTACTTTTCATTCTTTTGGCTTTGTTTTACAATTTCTAATTTAATTTAATTTAGATTTCTAATTTAATTTATAATTTCTTGGTTTCTCATAAAGTCATTAGCTTCCATCTGCTCCATTCTAATATTTAAAGAACTATTTTCTTCAGTGAACTTTTGAACCTCCTTTTTCATTTGGCTAATTCTGCTTTTTAAAGTATTCTTCTCACTGATTTTTTGTACCTCTTTTGCCACTTGGGTTAGTCTATTTTTAAAAGTGTTATTTTTTTCAGCATTTTTTTTGGATCTCCTTTAGCAAGCTATTGACTCACTTTTCATGATTTTCTTGCATCACTCATTTCTCTTCCCAATTTTTCCTCCACCTGTCTTACTTGATTTTCAAAATCATTTTTGAGCTCTTCCTTAGCCTGAGACCATTGCATATATTTTTTGGAAGCTTTGGATGCAGAAGCCTTTATCTTACTGTCTTCCTCTGATGGTATCCTTTGCTCTTCCTCAACCGAAAGGATGGGAGAAAATACCTTTTCACCAAGAAAGTAACCTTCTATAGTATTACTTTTCCCCCCTCCTTTTTGGGCATTTTCCCAGTCAGTTACTTAACTTTTGAGTCCTTTGTCAAGTGGAGGGTTTACTATCCTAGGCTTCAGATGTTTTGTGCAGCTATTCACTAAGGTATCTCTAGGGACTGTAAGTTCTCAGTTCCTCCAAGGTGGCACAATCAAAAGAGAGAAGTTTACTGCTCTCCTGCCCTGAGCTCTGGTCTGTGAACAACCAAAAGTACTCTTTTCAGCCCGGAAACTGCAAGTAGGATTTCCTCTCCACAGTCACCACTAGCTCCGTCAAGCCAGCACTCCTTCTAACCCCAGGACTGCCATTCAGGACTGAGGCCCAGATCAGCCACTTGGTTCCCCCAGGGTCTTTAGGCTGAGGGCTCCAAAAGTGGAAACTGTTGCTGAAGTGGCTGCCACCACCCTGGGGCTAGGGCCACACCATGCTCCCTTTTTACCCAGGTGAAAGAGCTTTCTTACTGACCTTTGAAGATGTCTTTGGTGTTTGTGGGTTGAGAAATCTGAGAACTGCAGCAGCTGACTGGGATTTGTTGCCCTGAAACCTGCTCCAGTTCTGTCTGTTCCCAGGCTAGGTTGCCCTCTGCTCCAAGCCCAGTGCAATAGACCTTTCCTGTTGGCCTTCCAGGCAGTCTTGGGCTGGAAATCTGTTTCACTGTATCATTTTGTAGCTTCTGTTGCTCTAGAATTTGGTTAGAGTCATTTTTTACAGCTATTTTATGGGCTACACGGGAGAGCTAGAGGAGGTCCATCCTTCTACTCTGACATCTTCCAGGTGTGGTCTTTTTATCATGAAAACTTGAAAGTCCTCTATTTCCTTAAATGTTCATTTCCCCCTCCAGAAATCTTATACCCAGTCTTTCTAGATAGGTTATTCTTGGTTGTAATCCTACCTTCTTTGCCTCATGGAATATCATATTTCAAGTCCTCTGCTTCATTAATGTGGAACTGCTAAATCCTGTGTTATCCTGACTGTGACTCCATGATATTTGATTTGCTTTTTTCTGGCTGCTTCAATATTTTCTCCTTGACCTGATAGCTCTGTAATTTTGCCACAATATTCCTGGGGGTTATCATTTTCACCTGTTTCAGGCAGTTATTGGTAGATCCTTTCATTTTCTATTTTATCCACTGATTCTAGGATATCAGAGCAGTTTTCCTTAGTAATTTCTTGAAATATAATGTCTTTTATTGATCATTATTTTCAGGTAGTACAAGAATTCTTCTTGTTCTTTCTCTTTTTTTGGAGGCAGAGTTAAGTAACTTGCTCAGGTGTACACAAAGTGTCTGAAGCTAGATTTGCACTCAGGTCCTCATAACTCCAGGGCTGATGTTCTATCCATTGTGCCAACCAGCTGTCCCGTAGTCCAGTAATTCTGAGATGATCTCTCCTTGATCTACTTCCCAGGTCAGTTGTTTTTCTGATGTAATATTTCACATTTTCCTCTTTTTTTTCATTCTTTTGACTTGGTTTTATTATTTTATGATATCTAATGAAGTCGTTAGTTTCTACTTTTCCAGTTCTAATTTTTGTACCTCTTTTTTTGATTTGGCCAATTCTGCTTTTTAAAGGAGTCCTTCTTGTCAGTATTGTTTGTGCCTTTTTTTTTTTTACCAAGCTGTTGACTCTTTTCATAATTTTTCTTGCATCACTCTCATTTCTTTTCCTAATTTTTCCTCTACCTTTTAAATTTGATTTTTATAATTCTTTTTGAGCTTGTGTACAATTTACACTTTTTATTTGAGGCTTTGCCTGTAGTTGTTTTGACACTGATACCTATTTTTTGAATTTGTGTCTTGATCTTTTCTGTAACCATGGTAGCTTTTTATGGTCAGGTTCTTTTTTGTCATTTATTCATTTTTCCAGCCTATTTCTTGACTTAACTTTATGATAAAATTAGGTTCTGCTCCTGAGGTAGAAGGGATATTGTCCCAAACTTTAGGTTTTGTGCTGTTGTTTTCAGAAATGCAAATATGTAAATTTTTGGTGTTTCCAGAACGTATGATCCAAAAAGATCATACTACTCTCCTACCTAGGATCTGGTCTTTACTCAGGAAGGGATCTTGTTCCCCTGCAGCCACAAGTCCTAATGCTCCTCCTGGAACTGCAACCAAGTCCCCTCTCTGCAGTAGTCACAAGTGCTAATGCTCCTTTCTGCCGTGGAATTGAGACATCCATAAGGATTTTTTTCCACCCTGGAACTGTGAACAGGATCCCTATTCCTCGGAATCATAAGAGCTATCACTCTTCTTGATCTTTGAATTGTGACTAGAGCCCCTAATCCCCTGTGACCATAAGTACTAGTGCTTCTCTTCACCCTGGAGCTGTGATTGGGCAATGCCTCCAGAGCCAGAAAAGGGTCTGCCATAATTTCTTTCTGACCAGTTGCCCAACCCTATTACCATCTTTGGGCTCCCAAGGTTGCTGCTGCTGCTGTGACAGCTGGCTCTAAGGCCTGTTGCTGGTATTGCAGAAGCATGTGTTGCACTCTGGGCCAATCACCACCCTGATGTCACAGACCTCTCTGGCTAAACTCCAAAATTGTCTTTGGCTAGAAAAATGTCTCACTGACCTTCTCTTGGTTCGGATACTCCAGAATTTGATTTGAGGTGTTATCTTAAAGTCATTTGGAAGGAAACGTTGGGAGAGTTCAGCTGTGTTGCTGCCTAGACTCCGCCATCTTGATTCTTCACAGTTCTCTATTCCTCTTAAACTCCTAATGTTCTCACCCATTTTCTCTTCTTTCTTAACAGCCTTGGAGATGAGGTAGGTTGGCAATCATGTGGGACCGTAAATATAATGCTGGACATGGAATCAGGAAGACCTGTTCAATTTATGATCAAATGATGCCTTAGACATTGAGTATTTCTTTGACCCTGGCCAAGTTACTCAACTTCTTTCAGCCTCAGTTTCCTCATCTGTAAAATGGGGAAAATAATAGTGGCCCTCCAACAGGGTTGATATGAAGTTATAAGGAGATAACATGTGTGAAATGCTTTGTAAAAATTAAAGACTGTGGAATCCTGTTTTTATAACTTTTGTCCCTGCCAAAGCTAACACTTCTACCTATGTCCTCAATCCTATTTCCTTTTCCTCCCTGACTTATCTCCATCAAGTGTTTCTTCTCTCTCATGTATCCTGAATCTCTCCTTCTAGACTAGCTCTTTCTTCACATCCAATAAATGTGCTCAAATCTCCCCAATTAAAAAAAAAGGTCCTTGGACCCTCCTATTCTTTCAAGTGACTGGCCTATCTTTGTCTTCTTCTTCACCGTCAAACCTCTAAGAATGGTTGACACTCCCTGCCTTCACCTCCTCACAACAGACTAGCAATCTGGTTTCTGTCCTCATTGTTCTCCTGAAAAACGTTTTTCCCATGGCCACTAATGATCTCTTCATGACTCTAGCCAATGTTCCTATTTCTGTCTTTATCTTCCTTGACCTCTTGGAAACGTGTCACTGTGGACTACAGTCGCCTTTTGGCTCACTTATTCTTTCTTGGCTTTCTTTTGCAAATTCTGCTATCTCTCTGACCCTACTTTCTCTGGCTCCTTTGCTAATTCTTCATTTTTCTTCCATCCTTTAAAAGTGGGTACCTTTCAAGGACTTTCCTGACCATCTTTTCGATTTCATCTTGGATCTTATTCACTTCCAAGGCTTCAAAATGACTACCTCCATGCTAAAACTTATAAATCTCTGCATTTAGCCCCTTAGTTCAAGTATTATATTTCCCAGTATCTGCTCAATATTTCTAACTTAATGGTCCACTGGCATCCAAAATACATGTTCCACATGTTTCCCCACCTCTACTCCTAATTTCTAGTTTTATTGTTGGCACCAACAACTTCCCAGTCACAGAAGCTCTTTGGCTCATTTCTCTCTTTAAACTTCAACCATCTGATCAGTTGTTAAGCACTACTGACTTAGCCTCTTACCACAACCTCCTTGTTCAAGATCTCATCTCTTCTAATCCAGATAATTGTAACAGCCTCCTAACAGGTGGGTTATTCTGTTATTTCATTTTTCTCAGTCTCAGTTTCACTATATATGAAATTAAGATTATACTAGTACCCACCTCATTGGGTTGCTGTGAGGTATGGAGAGCACTTGAAGACCTTTAAAGTATTATATAAATGTTAATTATTATTAATATTGCCATTAATTACTATTGCTATTATTATTCACTGTGAAGGTCTGCTTCCCTAACAGATCACAGCACTGTAGCTTAGCTAATGATGTTAGAGCAGGGGTTCTTAACCTGGGGTCTATGAACTCTAAAAAAAAATAATTCTGATAACTGTATTTTGACATAATTGTTTTCCTTTGTCACCCTATTTATTGTATTTACTGCATTTAATTTTTTTAATAAGGGGTCCACACGTTTCACCAAAGGACAGTCTGATGCAAAAAAAGTTAAAAACCCTTCTCTTAGAGAATTACTCTGTTTAAAAAATTCATCAGACTAGTGATGAAACTCCTTGTACTTAGCTAGGCTGATCTTCAGGCAGCAGAAATGCATTCCATTGCTAAGCCCATACTTGAGATCATTCCAGCTTGATGGGATCTGCCAAAGACAGAACTTTGCTGGCGAAGCTTTTGAGAACCCGGAGTCATCTCTGACCCACTCCAACGCATAAGAGGAGATGCCAGTGCATTTCTAAAATATCACTTTTTATAAATACATATATTTTAAATTAATACCAGTAAATCCTGCTTTCTATGACAGATAGATACTTATTTTGAGATAAATCAAGCTGTATGTGTTATACGTTCAAAATTGTGGCATCTATGACAATACATGGCTCAGTTTTTTAAGGCTGAGAGGTATAATTTTCAGACTTTACCAAGGGCACCCAAATATCTTGTCTTCAACCTCAAACCAGGACTAGAATTCAGGTTTCTAGTTCAATGCCCTTTCTACCCCAACTTAATGAATGTCAATGTTTGTTCTGCAGATAACAGTAATAGAATCACTAAGCTGGAAGGAAACTCTGAGGTTATCGAGTCGACCTAGCACCAGAGTGGGAATGCCTTCAATAACATCCCTAAAATAATTAGAAAGATCTCTGGAAGATCTCCAGTAAGAGGAAATCACTTCCTGAGGACAGGACAGTGGAAAGAATATGGGTTCTGGAGTCAGATGACTTGGGTTCAAATCCCAAATTGGATACATTTTACCTGTCTAATCTTGGGGAAGTCACTTAACGCCTCAGTTTTCTCATCTACAAAGTGAGGAGGGTTGGACTAGACAGCCTTTGAGGTCTCTTCCAACCCAAGGTCTATGACAAGTTTATGACTTGGCAGACTACTGAACTTTTGGACAGCTCCAAATCTTAGTTCTACAAAGCACTTCCTAATAGTAAGACTACATCACATCAACATCTCTGTAATCTCTAGTTCTGCCTTTTGGGTCCAAGGAGAATGAGTCTATTCCTTTTTCCATGAGAAAACTCTTAGAAAGTTTGAAGACTTTACTCTGTCCATTTCTGTTCCCAGGGTACATCATTTCTTCTATGGCACTGTTTTGATTCCTTTCACTAAGCCTACTCATCTTCTCTGAGACATGTACCATCTTGTCCTTCTTAAATGGTGGGACCCAGAACTAAAGATAGCTAGGTCCTGATTAGTGCAAATAATGAATACTGTCAAGTGTTTACATTATTCAAATTCACATAGCATATTTCCATGGAGATAGAACCAGTTTCTGTACTTTACATCATCTTAACTCTGAATGGTATGAATTAGAATACTTATGACCACTTCATAATATTCATTTTTGTACCAATCAGGATCTATCAGTACTTCAGAAGTGGTCTGATCTTAGAATGGTCCTTTTGGAGTCTCTGCTTCTAATCACAAAGTTTTATGTCTGATCTGTTTCTTTGCATACTGAATCACTGTTGAATGCTGAATCCATTTAAAACTCATTTTCACAAGAAATACTTACTATCTAGTCATGTCTCTCCCAGCTTGCATTTAGGCAGTTGGTTTCTTGAATGCTAGTGTAATACTTTATATTCATCCCTACTGAAATTTTTTCTATTGAATCTGGTCCATCACGTTAGCCTATTGAGATGCTTTGCCTCTCGATACTGTAATTCACCATATACCTCCAAATTTCAAGTCCTATGACCACTGAATAAGCATGCCATCTATATCTTCATCTTGGTTATGTTTAATGTTGAACAAAAAAAGGCCAAGAACAAATCCCTAGGACACTTTGATAGAGAACCTACACTACGCTGCCGATAATTCTTGAATCACTACTCTTTAAGTGTGGATGTATATCAGTTTCAAGTAAACCTGAATGTGTTATTATCTGGCCCATATTATTCCATCCTGTCCAGAAGGAGAGATCTGTCAATACCTTGCTGAAATCCAAGGATACCCTTTGTAATCCACTCCGTCTCATCATCCTAGTGAAGTTTTCTGGCCAACATCTTTCAGAATCCACCTTCCTTCCCCTTGGAAGATCTGGACAACTATCCTGTAGCACTCCTTCCGTTCTCTAGTTTGTTTCTCTTCAGGCATCTACAGCATCAGCTCAGGGATCCCAAACTTCCTTTAGTCAGGGACACAGCGCATCTAGGTCTGCTAATTTGAACTCTTTCAGTGAGGCACAGTGATCTACTGTTCTTGCACTTAAATTTCTTGTTAACCATTCCTTGTTCTCTATTTCTAGTCTGAAAAATCATTTTCCGAGGTGAAGAAAACAGAGTCCCAAGTAAGAGACACCTAGTTCTGCTCTCTCAGCTGTCCATCATCATCCACTCTGAGTGTTTGGAATGTCTTTTTTGGTCTTCGTTTTTCTTCAACAAAGCCAGCAAAGTCAATAGCACTTATCATGGTCTTCAACTCCTCCTGGCCTTTAGCATTAATGACACTATTCTCATAGGACTGAACCACTCTTATTTATCCCAAGTTCAGTTCCCTTTCATTTTTCATTCCATTTCTTTTGAGCCACTTTGGTTTCCAATTTTAGATTCCAGGATCTTCTCTTTCTTGTGTATTTCCCATGCTCTGTGTATAAAAACTGAAGCAATGAATATCAATATGCCATTCTTCTGGGATATTATACTCTGTGAATTGCTTGGTCTCTTAATAATTCTTCTCCTATGTCTTATTTGCCACTCTCTGGGAATATTTGACAGCAGATATGAATATGTAAGATATATGTGGCTGAGCAGGTATAGGAATTTCCCTTAGCAGTTTTGATTTACAGACCCTGTTGATCAGAGCTGCAAATCTCCAGACATACATATTGTCCTTGACCCTCATTAATTTCATCCCTTTCATATCCTCAGAGCTATAACCTGGTGTAGAATCCATATACCATTCTCCAATATCATCTTTTTAACCAGCTGTTCACTTTGCAAATATTCAGCAATAGCAGTTTCAGATAGCAAAGCCCTTAACAAATATGGAATAAGCATCTAGGTTGTTTAATGTTAGTGGAATGAATTTTTAAAAAAATAACTTATCTGTTGTTTGTAGGAGATATTTAGGTGGTGGGGCAAAGCTAAGAATTAGGTAGGTTTAATGGATGTATTTTTAAAGAAATCAAAATACAGAAGTGTGTGAAATTTTACTCATTGTAAATGCTCACAATATGTTGATTGTTAGTACAGACAAAGACAACCCCTGCTATCAGGAAGTTCTCCTCAATATAAATGGAGCACACATATATAAATACTTTAATCATTCTATTCTACTTGGCAAGAATTTCTAGCAGCTTTCACAATTTTCATTTTGCCTTCATCAATACCTTTAAGCCTACTGCATCTTTCTCCTGAACATGAAACTATGGTTTTCACAGCAAGGAAACATATTTACCTTTTGGATTTAGTGCTTGTTCTGGGTCTGTATTCATGAGACTCATCCTCAATGCCATTTTGTCTCTTATACCAGTCAAACAATGTTCGCAGAATGGAAGGCAGGCAGTATTCTGAGAGGGAACTCATTGAGCTTATTACCTATAGGAAGGAAAAAAAAATAATGTTAGCTTAAAAGTTCTCATAGTACTGCCATCTATGTAGAAACATTTTATTAAAAAAAAGCATATCCCAAGCAATTTTGTTAATTTTATTTATGACTACATTTCCAGGAGCCCAAAACCATCAATACTGACAGATGCTCTTTATGTTCTAACAATTCTGTTAATTACATTGACTCTAATTCCACTCAGAAATTAGATTTTAATTGAAAACATATTATTCATGAGCCCCACTAAAACTTGAACTGGTAAAGTTCTCAACAAAATAAACAACTGTTTATGCAAACATGAGTTTTCTTCTTTATCTTGAAAGTCAGTTGATGGTTTCAAAGATCTTAATTTAAATTAATTTAATTTATCAAGTCACTTTCTATGTCTAGGAATTATACTAAAATCATGAGGATACAAAGTCAAAGAAAAAAATTCTATAATCTCAAGATGCTTATACTCCACTGGGGAAAAACAATGCATACACAGATAAGTAAATACCAATTAACTTTTTTTGGAGAGGAAACTTTTGTTTGGAGGGATCATGCAGAGTACTTAAGCAGAGCTTTGAAGGGAGTCAGGGGTTCTAAAATGTGGAGATGAAGGAGAGGAGTCTAGAAAGGGGGAAAAAGGGCCAAGAATAGTGAAGAGCAAGTTGGTCATTTTGACCAGAATGCAAAGTGCAACGATGTGCAATAATGTATAATTAACCTGGAAAGATGGGAGGAGTCAAATGGAAAGAGTTTTCAATGCTAAACAGAGAAGTTTGTGGTTTTATCCTCAAGGTCACTGGAAATCACAGAAGCTTCTGAGGCAGAAGACTGCCATGGTCAGAACTGTGCTTTCAGTATGGAAGGTGGACTAGAAAGGGATAATTTGAATGCAGAAAGACCAAGTAGGAAAGAATTATAATAATACCCATGAGAAGCAATGAGGTCTACATTAGGGTGGTGGCCCTGTGAATAAAGAAAAGGGTATGAATGTGATGGATGTCTTGGAGGTAGGAGAATCTATAAAATTTGTCATATGACTGGATAGGAGATGGTGAGTTACACTGAAGAATCAAGGATGACTTGAAGAACCGTTATGCCCTTGACAGAAGCAGAAGAAGGGATGGATTATAGGAGTTGGAGAAAATAAATTCAGTTCTATATATGTTAAGTTTCAGATGCCCATGTGGCAGAGATGTGCAGCTGAGTGTTGAACAGATAGGACTGCAGCTCAGGAAACAGATAAGGGCTGGATGTAAAGACCTGAGTGCTGTCCAAAGAGGGCAATCACAATGGTTAAGGGTCTTGAGCTCATGCCATACAATGATTGGTTGAAAGAAGTCATGTTTAACTTATATCACATGAAAAGACCTCAGAGGTCATCTAGTCCAGTATCTCCTAATCCAAAATATTCTGTGAAAAAAAAGTGCTTTTTTTTTCTGGGGACAGCTCTCCTTTTTGCAGTTTTATCATTCTGGCTTGGTTGCTCAGGTGGTGAAGAGTAATCCATCAATCCACAAAGACATATTAAGAACCTCCTCTGAAATAGGCACTGGTGGATTTTAGTGCAGCTGTTACGGGTTGACAATTCAACAAAACAGTACCATAATACAACACTGCAAAAATGACAAGACATAGGAATCGGTCTGATTCTAACTAGTAAAATGTTCACCTAACAGAATGATTCTTATTCTTTAAGAACTTAACTAGCTGCTTTCACTTAAAAGTTTAGCCTGGTTTTCTGGTAATCCACAGCCCCTGCTCTCCTCTCCTTACTGTTTTTTTTTTTTTCAATCTGCACTCTAGGACTAAGAATACTAATACTAGAGAAGGAGGTCTAAGGATGAAGGAAGGGCACTCAGTTTTAAAATTTAATAGGTGTCAAAAAGTAAGGAGCTTTGGTAGTAAAAATTTTACAAACTGGAAAAAGATTCCTCTAGACTTATGCCCAGGCATGGACCAGAAGCTGGAAAACATGACTGCCTGTCTCTAGTTATGTTAGCAACTCAAGGATGAATCTAAACTATTTTTGGTTTGACTTTTTTCTCCTCTGTCATAAATCACTAAAGATAACTAGCAAAGAAATTAAACCTCTCTAATATTATATCATATAATTATATTATCATGATAATAGTATATAACTATAATATAATTCAATATATAAGATTATATTATAACACACGTATAATACATATTATATATAAATTATATAGGATAAACTTACGTTCTTATTTCAAGTTCTTTGAGTCTTTCAATTTTTTCTTTATCTTATATAAATTCTTTTGTTGTTATTAAGTGTGAATTAAACAAATATTCCATTCTCCAAATAGTACAGGAAATCACTTTTATTCAGTGCATAGTAACTGTTTCATACTTGAAAATTACTATTAACATGTATGTGTTCTTACTTACTAACCAATTTCATCTATATAATAATTTTTCCAGGACTCAGTACAATTAGTACGTCATTTTATGTTCAAACTATGATATGGATAACTACTGATATGGACAACTAGGTGGCACAGTAGATGGAGGGCTGATCCTGGAGTAAGGAGGACCTGATTTCAAATCTGGCCTCAGACACTTACTAGCTGTGTGACCCTGGGCAAGTCACTTCACCCTGTTTGCCTTAGTTCATCTTCTATAAAATGAGTTAGAGAAGGAAATGGCAAATCACTCCAGTATCTTTGCCAAGATAGAGTCCATCTTTGCCCAAATGGAGTCAAAGGGAGTCAGACATGACTCAACAACAACAAATGATTATTGACCATTTATTTAATGAAGTAATCTAAGCCAAGCTTACTGGCCTAAAGTATGCAGACTCCATTCTCTTCTTGTTTTTGAAAACTGGGACATTTTCTCTTCTCTTGGCCTGCTGCCCACTGCCCCTTTCTCGGCAGTATAGTGAAAAGAGCACTGGTTTTGGAGTCAGAGGGCCTGGGTTCAAATCACACTTCTGTCACTTGAGTAAATACAGGAATATCATTCATCCTCTCTGGTTTTTATTTCTCTCATCTTTAAAGTTAGGTTTTTAAAGTGATAGCCTCTACAATCCTTTCTACCTCTAAATCTGTGATCCTATGTGCTTTGATCACTGCCAATGATTCAACATTATCAATTCTGCTAGTTCTTTTAGTATCTATAGATGTAAGGTGACTTCAGACTCATTAAGGATAATGAGGCACTCATATCTTCTACCTCTATTTTTCATGGACGTTAATATTTAATTAACCATTTTTGTACTTTTATTTCTCGTCCAGAGATTATTCTCTAAGGAAGAAGCAAATTAAGAGCTGAGCAATTCCACCTTTTCCCCATTTAGGTAAGAGATATGGCAATCCATTCTATTAGGAGCCCTCCATGCCTGGCCAGGAACCTCCATTTGGGACGGTGGTTCAAAAATCCAAAACTCATTCTCAGACACTGTTCCTTTAATTTTAGGTAGGTATATAAATGCTATCATATTACTGCTATATCATCATCAATGCACAATTTACCATCAGAGATTTGCCCTTTTCTTCTGAAGCCTTTGCTTCCAATAAGCAACAGTAATGTTCCCAAGGTCACCCACGTTTTGCCCAAGCACTCATAATCTCTTAGCAGAGCTTTTCACATTCCTTCTGGCAGTATCATTTTGTGTTCATGTGAATCACCAGAAGTGGTCAAATGGTCAGTAAGTTCCCCTTTACTTATCTTTGGAAATACGGCCAACCACAGGGGCCCTTTATCTTGAATATAGGAAAAAATATTCTGCTATTTTGTAGTGCTTCTCTTCCAAGATGCACATATTTACAAACAATTCAAATGAATTCACAAATACTAACGTACTAACAAGTATGAATTATGATCATTAAGAAATTTATAATCAAGTTGAGAAGATGGAACATGAAAGCAGAGCTAATCACACAATCCAATAATAAGGTGATTATTAATAATACCAGTTAATTTTACATAGTTTACCGTAAGATGAAAGGGACAATACTTGAGAACGAGTTCTGAATAGTACAGGTATGCTCATAGAATTCAGAGGAAGGGATTTTCATCTTGGGATTGAGTTTTCATAGCTGGCTTCCGGGTTGCTAGATGAAGAACTCCAAAATAAAATAGAAGGGCACTGTGAAGGAATTACATGGTAGTGTAATGAGGTGTGAACACTTACTAATTAAAAAGGACAAAAATCAAGGACAGTTATGAGTGAAACATGGAAAAAGTAGCCCACGGGCATTTGCTCTGGATAAAAATGGCTGCAATGTCTTATTTCACAGCATTTAATTTACAATGATTGACAACTTTAAAATGGAGAGCTGGGAAACACTGATCTCAAGAACTATTTTGGGACTACAGGACAAACATACAGTGCCTAGTCACGGATTAGCTAGCAGAAATGTGGATTTTGCTTTATTACCATGAGATAGAAGTGAATGATTTCACCAATGAGATCCTGTTTTGGACCAGTAAGGTCCAAAGGACCAAAGTAAGGTCCATAGAGAGCTCAGAGGATGGGCAACCACTGATAGGCGGCAACCTGCATTGTTGGAAGGAACTCTGGGATTACTGAGATCACAAATCCATCTGAGTATTCCTCCCAACAGACATGGGAAGGCATTATGGTTATATTTTAAAGAGAGAAAAGGAGAATGACAGCTAAGGGAACTTGTTCAGATGATGAAAACTGATAATTTTGATTCTTTCCACTATTATCTCTAATTGAAATTCTTGGGCTGTGTGGCTTTTTGGTTGCTGCTTTTCTGTGTGGTCTACTCCTTTCTATTTAGGCTCAGCATGCTCCCATTTTCTCCCATTGACATGAAGTATGAACAAAGTAGACATTGACTGTATAGGATGCCCAACACTGCTCTGTTTCATGAAGTGCCCTACTTTGGTTTGTCCATTTAAACCTAGAATTTCCTAAAGAGCAGGCCTACTTGTTCCTTGTTTTTACAAAGTAACCAAATATATCTGAGTACTTCAAATTGGGAGGAGCACAAAATCACACAAAAAAGTTTATTTGGGTATTACCCAATTTATAATTAGGATGAGTTTTAAAGGCTCCCTTGAAAGCCAAGTCATGTCCTCAGAAAATGCTCAGAGGCATTTTTCTAGCTGTTATAAAGAGTATTTGGTTTCCAGGTCAACCTACAAACACTTAACATTTTTAAAAAACATTTACCCCACAAGATATTTGAGCATAATTCTAATAGTATTATTTCTACAATGCCTAACTACCACTTATAGCTTAATTTCCACTTGAAAATTAATTCCAAGTCCCAACAATTTTAAGACAGCATTTTCCTGACCCTGGATGGCAGCAGTTCTTTTTGAAGCAGTTCAGGGGTGATGAGTTGCCTTAGGGATGAAGTAGACATCCCAGGGCACCAATAACTTATTAATGCCCTACACCTGTTCACCTGTATAGGATAAATCACCTGCATGGGTAAATTACTCCACAGATGTTTTCAGCTGGCAAACAAAGAGCATTTGTCCCCATAGAGGAGGGGCCTTAGGCTTTGAACTCCTTTCCCTCTCCCCTCCCCCCCATCTGTATATATGAATTATTTTTACATACAGTATTCAGGCACAAACTGGAGTCTGCCTGGATGATTTAAAAAATCTTGCTGGGGATGAGCTTATAAAAAAAATAACTAATGTAATTGTTTCTAGAAAATTCACAACAAAAAAGGAAAAGGCTAAGAATTATCCTAAAATCTTGCTCTTCCCCATCAACAACATTGCCTCCTCTTATAAGAAACTCTAGTAAAAGGAAGGCAGCTGCTGAAGCCAGGGAACTGCAAGATAACAAGGAGTTACACAATTAAGGGTTTTTGTGAAAAATAAATTCCCCTCCCCTCCACTCCTAGTGGAATTTGGGCTGTGGGGATTAGTAAAAAAACAACAGTGACATAGTACTACTTATCTGTAGGCCAAGTTTTTGACAGATCTATAGGAGAACATTTTAAATCTCTCTCTCTCTCTCTCTCTGTCTCTCCTCTTTCTCTCTCTGTCTCTCTCAAATACTGATCTAAAAGCCTATGTTACTGACTTTTAGGAACTCACAAAGGCTTGGGGTACAATCTACCTATCTACTTTCTTTTAAAAACTCCACTTTTCAAGTATCCACTGCTGTCACCATAAATAAAATAAAATGCACTTCTGACACTTAGACACCTCTGGAGAAACCATTTAGTAATGTGCAGACAGTTACTTCCCTGAGGTGTGACTGTACATTTCTCTTTGCGTATGTCAACACTCATCATGAAGTCTAAGCTAGAATCATTTCTGGTCACCCTTAAAAAGTCAGCCTTAAGTAATTCTTGGTATTGGACCTACCTGGCCTACTTTCCTTGGCAAATTTACAGAAGCTGCCTTGAGCAGGCATAAAAGGTCAACATAGAGTGGTTGTGTGTGAGCTTTAAAAAAAAAAAAGTGTCATTGCTCTTTTTTAAGTCCAGTCAGGAAGGAAGGGTGGAATTTGCAAAAAACCTGGCTCCCTCAGCACAGGAAGGGAGGAAGGTCTAGTCACCCTGTTGGTTGCTCCACTCTTTCATTTACTGGAAGAAAAGCCAATGGTGAGATGAATCCTTTCTCTGTGCTACAGCTTGCCGAAAGGGAGTGGGCCGACAGACAAATCTGTCCTTGTTGCCCTTAAATGTCATGTCTTTCCATCAGAAATGAGCTAGATCCCATACAGCTAAAGGATATAAGGGCTGTAGAAAGCACAGAGCTGTAATCCTGGTGGGCATGGGGCCTTCAATGTACTTTATGTAAATGTTTTCTCAATATTTCTTTTGGCATAATATGTATAAATACATTAAAGAAACTTTTCTTCATGCTGTTACTATGACATTAATTTTTCATAAGCATCTTTATACTAGGTAAATGAAAGGAAAAATTCACACATAACTATTTTTAATAATTTCTCTTATGAAACATTCTATATTTTATATTGCTGAGGTTGATCTGATCTGATCTGAATGGTGCACTGACATGTACTTTTAATGCAACTCTACTGATTCTTGATTTAATTTCCCCTCTTGCCATGGATGGTAAGGTATGGAAAGGCACCTCATGACAAGTAGTGCTCATGATTGTTTTGCACATATCATATCACTTTATATTTGGAATCTGTTTCCACAGAAAATATGAATTAAAAATATAGGCTGCACAGGAAGATCTGGATATCATCTGCCAGGGATATGATTACTCCATTACTACCTGAGACTGTTTTTTCTTGTCAAAAACTCTAGCTTTATGAATACAGATATGGGAATATCATTTTTGCCATGTATATTTCCTGAGCAGAAAGGGAACTGAGAAGAATGAAGTGCACACAAATAAGAGCAGAAAATAAATGATCTGAAATGAAATAGTATAGAAGTTAACAAAAATACCCAATCATATGTTCTGTAAATCACAGGACACATATTGGGAAATTTTACAGGTCCCAGTGATCTCATACTCCAATTGTAAAGTATAATACTATCAAGATGTATCATTTTTTTCCTCAAAAGGCTAGTCACAAAGCATCCAGGAAAGAGCATCATTTCCTAACACATAAATATGGGGATGAAAGAACAGAGATTGAAAGGAAGCTCAATAAAGTTACCTCAAGTTTATGACAAAGCTAAGATGAGAATTTTTCAGATTGTTTTCCCCAAAATGTTCTTCCTTTCTAGAAAACTAACTATGCTCTTCCCTACTGAACATGGTATCACCAAGTGGAATTTTAAAATATTTTTGTATGTTCTAGGACATTTAAGTATTAACTTTGCTGACATGGCCACAAATAAAACACTTTGGAAATACATACTTTTGTGGCACACTGAAAAATGGCAGGCATGGAATTAAATGAACTTTGACCTTTTGCTTTTCCTCCTATCCCTGCTCTCTATCTGTGGTGGTTGCCAGGTAGAGAGGTTAGGGAGGCAGGTAGAGCTCCATGCATTAGAGAGTAAATGTTCGCCCAAAATGAGCACAAGCAGAGCAACAGAATCAGTTTCAGTGTTGGGATGTACTGCAGTAACCAATTACTCCAATCTATATCCAAAAAAGAATCCTAATTCTAACACATCTGAAAAGTGTCACCCAGTCTTTTCTTAAAGACCTCTACTCATGGGTAGCCTACTACTTCCCGAGACAGCCCATTTTATTTCTGTGTAGAATATCCATTAGGAAGGTTTTCCTTAGATTGAGTCTAAATCCACCTTTTTGCATCTTCTACTTATTGCTTCTAGTCTTGTCCTTTGGAGCTCATCAATATAAGCCTACTCTCTTTTCCATTTAAAAGCTTTCAAGTACCTGAAGACAGCTATTATTTCCCAAGCCTTCAGTAGGCTAAATATCACTGGTTCCTTCAATTCATCCTTAAATGACACAGACCCCAGACTTTTCACATCCTGATTGCCCCTTTTTGGATGTACTTCGTTTTCTCAATGGCCTTCCAAAGAAGTGGTGGTAAGAACTAAACAAAATTCTCCAAATGTGGTCTAGCTATGGTGGAAACAGTGGTATCATCCATTTCATATTCCTGGAAGCTGTCTATTCTACTGAAATCCAAGGTCACATTAACTTTTGTCCTGCCACTGGACTGTGATGACTCAAGAAGAGAGAGTGAGGCTGACGACTCTGTCTCACTTAAATCCGATTAAACACATAAGACATCATTGATCCTCTCCAAAAATGAAGGACAAGCCACAACTGATTTGGCTCTCCACTCTGATTTTTATCTCTGTCCCTATATTTGATTGTTGTTTGATGAACATGGCTGCCTTCTGATCTACATGCCCACATCAAGGAGATGAGGTTTTTGGTCTTGGGACATTTTGAGACTGTTCAGAAGACAAAACTTTGCCGACAAAGTCTTTCACTAAAGACAAGATCTCAGTTCCTTCCCCAGCCTAGCATGAACTGAACGGTCTTAACTCCATGGAACCTTTGGATAAGGTCATACTGACTGAAATAACTCTCACAGTTTCAACTATCAACTTTATACAGACATATATGTATATGAATGTGCCTATATATAAATACACACATATGTCTTTACTTTCTATCTGCTTGGTTTCAACTCAAGATGCCTCTCCCAGGATACGCTGATCACTTCAGATTTCATCACCTGCTGCTCACTTAGCCCTGGCCACTCAACATCTTCCCAGCTCCCTCAGCCTCTTCTCCTCTCTGACTGGAGGCCTGGAGGATGAAGCATTAAATTCTAGTCAGAGGGCAGAGCCTGGGCTTTGCACCTCACTGTTTTCCATAGGTAGCTCTGCTTGGTCTCAGCTCCACAGGACAAGATGCTGGGTAACACCTGCTCTACCCCACATCCTGTATTTTCCAGCTTCTTTTTGTGTCTTCTCCCATTAGGTTGTAAGCTCCTTGAGGGCAAGGCCTATCATTCTTTTTCTTATTTGAATCTCCAGCACTTAACACAGTGTTTGGCACAAAGTAGGCACCTAAAAATGTTTACTGAATTTAACTGAATGTGTGTTCTTCATTTATCTTTATATCACTATTTTCTATTGTTCCTTTGTAGGAATTCACTAGTCCAGGTACCTTATTCATTTTCCTCTGAAAACCTCCTGTACTTTTCCACCTTTGTATTTTTGTATCCTCATAAACAATGCTATTCTTTCTCTGTTCCACTCATTTATTCATTCAAAAACATTTATTAAGTGCCTGCTGAATGCCGTGAACTGTGCTAGGAACTAGAAGTAAAATATTGTAATATGACATAGTGACTGCCCTTATGGAAAGACATTGGACAGTTGCTAAATGCAATGCACTGTGAGTTTGAAGGGAGAAGAGAGAATCAACTAGAGAGAATCTGGGCAGACTTCATGGATAAGAGTCATGTGGCCTGGACTTTTAGTATGAGTAGGAATTCAACTGGTGAACAGTCAGAGGAGAAGGCGTTCTAGCTGCCTACTGCTTGGCTGCTGTTCAGTTGCTTTTCAGTCATGTCCGATTCTTCATGACTCCATATGAATTTTTCTGTTTTTTGTTTTTTGGCAAAGATACTGGAGTGGTTTGCCTTTTACTTATCCAGCTCATTTAAAAGATCAGAAAACAAAGGTAAACGTGTGAAGTGACTTGCCCAGGGTCACACAGCTAGTGTCTGAGGTCACAAAGCTGAGTCTTCCTGACTCCCAGTCTTTATCCACTGCACCACCTAGCTACTTGTGCTAACTAATAGGGATGCAATTAATAAAAAGAAAGACAGTCCCTGCCTTCAAGGAGTTTATAATCTAATGGGAGGAGACAACATAAAACAAAATAGGAAGGGGGAAAACGAGGGGGTCCTTGTTCCATGTAGTTGAAACCAAGCAGAGCAACAGATGCAGGGTGGAGTGGGCCCCCAAAACTAGTTTCTGTTCTCAATAAAGGAAGGCACTGGGAGAACTTTAGTACTCCACCCTCAAATCAGAAGGGAGAGGAGATGTGAGGGAATTAGTATCAATCAAGGCTTGAGTTAGTAGTAGCTGATGAGCTTCACACAGGAGAGGCATCTTGTTCCCAGGAGTTAAGCCAGGTAGAGCAGTAGATGCAGATTAAGAGTGTGAGAGGGAACAGATTGCCTTGAGAGATACTGAGTTCCCTAAATGGAGACCCCTTTGTAGAGTACATTGCAGGAGAGGATTCTTTTTCAGCAATAATTTGGGCTGGATCAGAAGTGTAAAACATGTAGCCTAAACTAGATTAAAATGTAATTTTAGATAAAATGGACAACAGATAATGTGAAGATGTGGTTTTCTGAGTCAGTATGTGACCCACAGGGCAACTAGGTGGCACAGTGGAGAGAAAGTCAGGCCTAGAGTCAGGAATACTCCTTCCTGAGTTCAAATCCAGCCTCAGACACTTACAGGCTGTGAGATCCTGAGCACATAACCCTGTTTGCCTCAGTTTCCTCTTCTGTAAAATGAGCTGGAGAAAGCAACGACAAACTTCTCCAGTATCTTTGCCAAGAAGTCTCCAAAAATGGTTAAGAAGAGTCAGACATTCCTGAAAAAGGACTGAACAACAATAACGTGTCTTGCAGAGATCCTTCTGTACTGTTTGGTGGTCTCTCTCCTCCTATTTGTGGAAAAGTCCCTTCTAATTAACTGTGAGATTTTTATAAATCTGAGCCACTAGCATTTTTTGAGCAAAGAAGTGACATGGTCAGATGTTGCTGTAAGAAAGATTATTCTAGTAGTCGTATAAAGGACAGAATGATTGAGAACTAAGGCAGCCATCTGTACAAATTCTATAAACACCTTTACCATAAACCAGCACCCAAAATGCCTTAGCTTAATGAATTCTCTCCTCCTGACTTATTATATATAGCATGTAGCTGTCTACACTTTCAGTGGGCAATTAATCACATACTTCCTTGTGGTATCTCTCCTTGGGTAGTCTTGAACTGTTAATTAAAGCTTCCACTGTTATTTACTCTCATGTCCTTGCCTCTTGTTTCCTGTAAGCATCTTGGGGACAGGGACTATCTTACAATTCTCTGTATCCTTCCCAGTACCTGGCATGATGACCTTTACATAGCAGATCCTCAATAAACATTTGCAGACTTGATTTGCTATCAGTGACCTCATTTTATAAGCAATCTAACAAGCTTGGTTATCTGTTTTCTCCACCTTCAGAAGATTAGAAACAGCAAATTAGTGATGATGGTGGGGGTTGGGTGGGTAGGAGGGAGGAAGGCGCCCTTAGAGACAGACACTTTTACAGCATTGAAAAATGACAGCTAACACTAAAGAAGAAGAGAGTCCGATAAAAAGCAGGCACAAAACTATAAAAATACAGCAGCCTGAGATTTTTTACCATAGGGGCCAACAGCTGTATAGACTGTCATAGCCCCCAAGAGTATCACAGTATCTCAGCTCAGCGCAATAAATAATGCTCATAAATGCTAACCCTGAGTCATCAAGAAAAGGCTGAATAGTGTTGTTTGCTCTTTAAAAAAAGAAAAGCAGGAAAACAGTTGTGACAATCTGAAAAACCTCCATTTTGGAGGCTCTCTGAAGAGTCATCAGGCTTGGACGTGACAGATTGTCTCTGCTCTACACATGACTCTTCCTGCCTGGCACCCTAATCTGTACCCATTTTGTAGAATTATTCCATGCCAAAATTCACGCTAGAAATATCCAATCCTATGTTATAGTCTACTGATTCTCATTAGTTAATTCCTGGAGCTCCCCCTGCCTCTGACACCAGAGATAAATCAGTGAGATTGCTAGAAGATACCACACCTCCCTCTAAAACTCCTGGGTTTTCTCTGCATTGCCAAGCTGCATCACTAAAGAATTCTGGCCAAGGACCTAGGCATCCCATTCGCTGAATCTGGAGAAATGAAGAGAGCTTGGTAGAAATCCTTCCAGATAAGTGGTACAGTGGATAGAATGCTAGACCTGGAGTCAGCAAGCTCTGAATTCAAATTTGACATTGGACATTTTCAAGTTGTATGACCCTAAGCAAGCCACTAAATCTGAGTCTCCCTGAGTTTCCTCATCTATAAAATGGGGATACTCACAGTACCAGAGTCCCAAGGATCTTAGGAGGATAAAATGAGACAATATTTGTAAAGCACTTCACAAATCTTAAAAGTGCTGCAAAAATTCTTAATAATGATAATAAAAATAAAAGTAACTGAATGTGCCAGGCCTCTCAATCATGTGACACTCCCTTCATCTTCCTGCTGTAACTTGAAGATCATCTTATACATACAAAGAAAAGGGCACCAAAGCTTGGGTCCTAGAACAATTTACCTATAATGAAAAGAGAATGTCAGAAAAATCTGGAGATACATTTGTGAGCTCAACTCTGTAGTTGCATGTACAGTACAGCTCTGCAAATACAGTGAGTGTATTCTCAATCACCCCTAGTGTATTTAAATTCTGTCAATCATCCTAAGACACAGATGTGGAAGTTGCAGGCACTATTTAACACCAATCTAAATATCTAACAAAAGTATGTTTGACATGTCAATTAGCAGTTACACATTGAAATAGCACAACCAATGGTCACCAGTAACTTTCTCTTTCAGAAATGTTTTAATTAAATTTTAGTTTTTCAATTAACAGCCATTGATTTTCTTTTCCTCCCACCCATCCCCCTTGGTTAAAAAAAAGGAAAAGGAAAAAGAAAATCCTTGTAACCAATATGTATAGTCAAGTGTAATATTGTCTGGCACATGCTCCAGACTCCCCTTATATTAGCAAAAAAAATTTCCACACTGGCCATGTCCAAATATATGTGTGTATAAATATAAACATATTATATATGTGTATATAGTTACATCTGTGTAAGTGGGGGAATGTGTACATAACCACACACTCACTTTTAAAAATTCTGCACCTTAAATCCACCACCTATTTCCCACCATCTCCACTGCTTTTGGACTTTTTTGGAACTTCCATTATACCTTCCTTCCCCAGGAAACTCATCATTGGGAAATCTCATTATGCTGAAAGACTGAATTTGCCTTGCTACTCACATATCATCAGCACCCACTGCCCCATGATTGAAGCCTTTGATTGGAGGCAGGTCCATGGGTTCCAGAGCCTCTAAGGAGGGATCTCAGCACAGTTTTTCTCATCCTTTCCAACCAGCTATAAATAGGTTTGAACTTGTTCAGAACTCTCCACCATGCCCTTCTTTCTCCTCTCTCCTCACTTTCCAGTTTCCTTTTTTGAGTTGTTCTCTATTAGACTATAAACTCCTGGGAGGCAGACATTGTCTTTGTTTTTATTTGTATCTTTTTTAAATCCAGGATCTTTTACACTTTATCGGAATCTTCCCTTTTTTAAGATTCTGTTGTCTTCTTCACTTATATACTAATTCTAACAGGTTGATTTGGCTTAGTTGGTTCGTATGCCAAGCTCTCTTCAGGATCACTCTCTCCTCAACTGAGTGCTTTTCACCTTTCTTGAGATAACTGCTTGTAAATTGCTATCATCCCCTTCTATAGACTTGTACCGTACGGTTTCCTTGGAATATCCTTACACTCATCAAGGAGAAAAATATCTGCTCACTGGATGCAGATGGCTCTGGAGGAGAAAGTGAGGCCAGTGATCTTGCACAGCCTTCCCTCACTCACATAAAAGTCAACTGCAAGTCATGTCATCATTTTCCTGATATCATGGTCCTCTTCAAAAACAAAGGACAAACACAACAAAAGATTTGTATCTCGAAGGCTTAGCACAGTGCTTGGCCCATAGTAGGCACTTAATAAATATTTATTGACTGTCAGGAGGTAACATGCTTCATCATGGGTCCTCTTGAGACTGTGATTGATCATAGCATTGTTGAGAATCCTTAAGTGTTTCAGTTGTTTCTTTTTACAGTTTTGTCACCAATACAAATTGTTCTTGTTCTTCTTTCACCACCACTAATGACTTTCACAGAGTTGAGTTCAGTGGTCTTTTCTCAGTCTTCATTTTTCTTTCTGCAGCATTTCAAAAGGCTGAACATTCCCCATTTCTTCAAATGCTTTATCTTTTCTTAATTTCCATGACATGTTACTCTTGATTTTTACAGGATCATAGGAATCTTGTGTTGAAAGGATTTAAGAGATCATCTCATTTTCCAAAAATCTTGGAACTTGAGAGTTGGAAGACAGCACAGAGGTTATATAATCCCACCCACAGGGAGAGACCTCTTTCCAAATCAAGTGAGAAAACATTATATTCTTATTCCAAGCTGAAATCAAACCACTAATGCTACTCTTTGGCCATTTAACCAGTTCAAAATCCACAGAATGATACTATTATATATAGCCTATATACTGCTCCATTTTATCCATGAAACATCATGAAAGATGTCAAATATTTCACTGAAATATAGGTAAACTATACATCCATTGCTTTCTTTATGTAATGCAGCTTTGGAGGAGCTAACTTCTAGAAGTCACAATGAAATGTAAGAGAAGTCAGTAAGTACCCTGAAGAGACTTTGGAGTGGGCATAGAACATTCACTCTGTAACTGGTTCCAGTCTGACATAAGAATTCCAAAGATAAGTTCTCATGAGGCCACCAGGCCCTGGCTCTATATTTATTATTTTTTTATTCTAGGTGATGAGAATGGAGTCTCTAACCTTGTAAATGAAAAAAAAAATCAGGAATGTGTCTAAGGAATCTGGGAATTAAAGGTCTAGACCAAATTTTATTATTCAGTCTCTATCTGGAGTTGCTCCTCTGGGAGTGGCTTCTGGGAGTGACCTTCTGAACCCAGGGCAACGGAAGCTGAGATGACCACTCACTTTTCAGTAATACCACACCATCTACTTGGTGGGACTAATATTATATAAGAACTAAATTAAGTTTAGAATCTGTGATCTCCAGAGACTGAGGTGGGACTGTAGGGAAGAGAATGTCCCTGAGGTTCTGGAGGGGAAATATTTATACCTTTGTTCTTACTATATCTTTAATATACATATATATATATATATATATATGTGTATATATATATATACACACATATATATATATATATATATATATATGTACGTATATATTACTATAAAATCTAATTGATACTAAGTGATTAAATGGAACTGGCAGAGCTAGGTCGAGCAGTGGATAGAATACCAAGCCTGAAGTCAGGAAGACTCATCGTCCTGAGTTCAAATCTTGCCTCAGATACTCACTAGTTGTATGACTGGGCAAGTCACTTAACCCTGTTTGCTTTAGTCTCTCATCTGTAAAATGAGCTGGAGAAGGAATGGCAAACCACTGCAGTATTTTTGCTAAAAAAACAAACCAAGAAGAGTTGGACACAACAGAAATGACAAGAACAACAACAATGCTAACAAGTGGTCCCTATGAGGTGGTCAGTGGTGGAGCACTGGAAAATATTCCATAAAATACTCAAGAACATAGATACTGTTAATCTGTGGTTTTCTAAGTCAATATGTGCCCACCCAGGATCCTCATGTACCATTTAGTGCTCCTTGTTTGTATTTTAGTTTGTTACCACTACCCTAAACCACTGAGAGATGGTGCATGGCCTGGTTTTGGGAGAGGGCTACACTTAGATTTACCTGTCTAGTGATCCTATCAAAAAAAGAATCAGATCAATCTGTTATCATACATTCTTTTGTCCTTAATGTTTAATTGTACTGATAGCTTTTGTTTTTATATCATATTTGTAAAGGTGATGTCAAAATCACCCCATCCTTATTTTAGATCCAATACATTTATTGGTAAGAATATGTCTCGAACAAGCAATCAATCATGGAACTTAAACTAGGTGTGAAAGATCACTGAAAATCTTCAGATAAAGTGAGGTGATGGTGGATAGGATGTCTAGGAATTTAGTCACAGCTCTACTGGTCCTGAATAAAACATCAAGTTAGATGGAATCAAACGGTGCCAGAAACAGCATCCTAGCTAAGCCCATTGAGAAGGAAGCACAGGGTGTGACAGGAGTCAGGGGAAGGAGCAGCCCAAGTTTCAACCTTGGGAGCTTTGAAGGATCCACAGGATGTTGGACTCCCCATCTTCCCACTGGTCTCCCAGTAAGGCCTTTCAGATAAGTTGACAGCTGGGTTTGCATTTGGAGCCAAAGGCAGATTAGACATATGCTGAAGTGTATTGATACCCCATAAATGGGGAAAAGGACTTCTAGCAACAAGGAACTGTGAGTTATCCCTTTGCCACATGTTTTCAAAACTTAAGCACACTTTATCCTGGAATTTAAATATACTTGTGGGAAATTATGTTGCAGACTTTTGCACTTCATTAAATACATCTTTATAAAACAAAACAAGACGAAACAAACAAAAAAATCCTCCTTTTCCCCTCCCCTGCCCCCCCAAAAAACTCCTAGTTAAGGCTGGCTAATTAAAATCTGGTAATCTCAATTGTTAATCTTGGTATGGGGTTGGGGAGTACACCAATGAGGTCTTGAGCCAATGGCTCCAATTCCTCAGAAATACCCCTAGAACTCTGCTTTTTTCAGCTTTCTTTGGGGCCCCAGACTCATCTATGAATGAGAATTATGATAAGGATCTTTCCTTATAGTATATACAGTATACAGAGGGTAGAGTTTGTTTCCAAATTTCCAACTCTCCTACTCAGCAAATCTCTTCTTACAAGATTAATGATGATCACTGAATTATAATATCCTATTCTTCCTTCATTCCTACTGTTTCCATTATTTCCCTTGAGATTCTAGACTTCCAAATGAATTTTCTCATTATTTTGTCTATTAGTCCCTGTGGGAGTTCTTTTGTCAGATCTGTATGAGATTACAAATGGAAGGAAAAATAGTTCTGAACAAAGTATTGTAGGAGTTTGGCTTGAAAGACGTGGTTTTATTAATGGGAATATTAAAGATCATGAATATTCTCAATATTAAATAGTACTATTGGAACGGGAACATTTTTAAGTGTCTACTCTGTGCCAGGCACTTTACCAATATTAAAAATAAACCATACACTAGGCAACAGAGAAATCATACATAAATGTAAAAAGACAGAAATACTAAATATATACTTTATAGAACATAAAGTAAAAACAGAAATTAACACATGTAAGTGAAAGATACAGTATCCTGCATTTAATAATAGTGTTCTGAATAATGAGTGGTTGATGAACAAATCAGAGAAATAAGAACTATGTAAAGGAGAATGGAATGAGAATATAAAACCAAATTTTTTGTAGTCAGAGCAAAAAAAATCTCTCAGAGGGAAAATAATGTTTTTAAACCATACATTAATGAAAGAGAAAGGATTAATGAACTGAATTTGCAAATAAAAATTCTAAAGAAGCAACAAGTTGACAAACTTAAAATAAGCACAGAGGAAATCTTGAAAATGAGAAGAGAAATAAATGAAATAGAAAACAAAGATTACAGAAATTATGAACAAGACTAAAAATTACTCTTAGAAAAGACTAAATGAATAAAACCCTTAGCTAAGCTTTATTTTAAGAAGAGAAAAAAGCAAATTGTCAAAATAAAAAAGTAAACTTATAACAGAGAAGAAAAAAATAATTATTGGAATAACACTAGGTCCAATTATTTTCACTCAAAACTGTGAGTTTGAAGGAAGCAGATGTTACCTACAAAAATGCAAAATACTCATATTAATAAAACACACTAGAGATCTTAAATAACCCAATTAGAAAATGAAATTGAACAAGTCATTAAGGAATAGCCAAAAAAAATATTCTGGTCCAGAAGGATTATTTAAAAAGCAGTTGATACTTATTCTCCATAAATTTCTCAATAATTAAGACAGAAACAGTCAACCAAATCTTTTTTATGAGACAAATATGGTTTATAATATAAAACTCAGTGAGGAAGAAAGCAGGAAAATAGAACTATAGGCTAACATTACCAATGCATATTGATGCAGAAATTTAAATAAAATTAAAGCAGAATGACTAAAACAACATAATAAAAAATTATTTACTCTGGCCAAGTTATCTTTTATCTGGCCAAGTGTTATCTTTTCTCTTATCATGTAGAGTACATGGTTATTTCATATTTAGCTGCTGCTGTTATTTGGCAGCTGCTCAGAGGCTTGTTTATAAGGTGTGACACTTGGTGGTTTTGAATATTTTTAAGATTTGACACACTGCTAGATGTGGAGTCAGACTGATCTGGACTCAATTCCCACCTCAAACACTTACTATTTTAGTATGACATCATTTCATCTTTTAGAACCTCAGTTCCCTTGTCTGCAAAATGGAGTAATAACACTTGAACTACAGTTCTCCTAAGACTGTTGTGAGGAAAGCCTATAAAAATGTGAACTGTGTTATTTTTTAAAACAATCGTCTAGGTTACCTGCCTTCTAAAATTCTTCTCTTTAACTCGTTTGGTTCTTCTTTTTAGTCTTTTTAATCATCACTGCCCTTGATATGAACAGACTAGCATTTATAACTGATCTCACAATAACAAAAATAATGACAGTTAACATTATATAGTTCTTTAAGTTTTATAAAGTGCTTGGCACTTTACATGTGTTATCTCATTTGACCTTTAAAGCAATACTAAAAGGAAGGTGCAGTTATTAATCCCTGTTTTACAGATAAGGAAATAATGCAGAAAGGTTCTGACTAGCCCAGGATCACACAGCTAGGAAGAGTCTGAGGCAGGAATAAAACTGAGCTGATTCTAAGAACATTCCTCTAGCTGCCTGAGTTTCCTTGGCTTCCCTTGACAGATACAGTGCCAGAATGCTTATATGTTTCTGAGCGCTGAGTATTTTTTGAATACCAGAGACATTTACTGGCATAATGTATTTCAGTACTACTGGCATGCCAACAATAAACAATGACATTTATAGAACATTTTAAATTGTGCAAATCTGCACCCCCCTTCAATTGACAAACATTTATTAAACACCTACTGTGTGCCAGGCATTGTGCCAGTCAACAGAAGTACAAAGACAAAGTAAAACAGTCAAACAGTCCCCTCAAACTGGAGGAGATGACATGTTTATATATAAATATACACAAAATAGATACAGGATCACTTTGAGTGAATGTTGCTCATTATGGGGGTTATGGGATTGGAGGGGTAAGGAAAAGTTTCATCTAGACAGTAATGCTTAAACCTGAAGAAAACCAGAGATTCTTGGAAGTGGAAGTGAGGAGGACATTCATTCTAGGAATGGAGACAGATGATCTGGTGAACAGCTATTAACTGCACTTTAAAAATTAGATAGAATTCACGTTAGTCCATCCAGACCAGGATTTATTTATTTATTTATTTATTTTTGGTGATTTCTTAAATGATTGATTTTATTTCTGAGTTGGAGCTGTTTAAGAGCTCTAGGGTATGTTTGATTAATGCGATAATTTTGTATTTTTGCAGATAATCATTTCCTTTAAATTCTCAGCTTTGAGCAGGTATAATTCTGTCTAGTTTAGTCTAATGATTATTTTCTTTCTTCTTTATTGTGAATTTACCTTGTTCATTTCAAAAAAATCAGGTTAGCTCGGAGTTTAATGATTTGTTGGTCTTTTTAAAGTTTTTAGTTTTGTTCATTATTTCTGTAGTTTTATTTTCTATTGTATCTATTTTTCCTTTCATTATCCAATTTCTTCTTTCGTGTTTCTTTTGAGTTTGCTAACTTGTTGATGAAAGAAGAAAACTATGATCTATTTTTCCCTTGAACAAACACATGGTTAAAATAGCACAAGTCAAGCCAAATCCTTTAGTGTTAGTCTGGGATATTCTAAGGTATATGGATGACCAGAAAGGGTGGGAGATGGATTATACTGTGAAGCAGAAAACATTACTGGAAAGCATGAGTGGCTTACTGTCCTTGAGATACCAAAAGGATAACAGAAAGTTCTCAAAAAAAAAAGAAAAAGAAAGTTCTCAAGTACACCAGACAGATCTTCTATGGAGACTTTATGGGAAAAAACAAACAAAAAATGGGCAAAAACATCTCTAACCTGAGAGGATTTAGAGGAGACTATGACCACCATCAAAGGAAGAAGGACACAGCCTGATGAACCTATGGATCCATCAAAGTATTAAACACCCTAACTTTCTTTGACAACTTCCTCTGTGAACAAAAGAGCCATCACCTAAAATCTTTTAAAAATGAGTCTCTTCATCTTCTCTGGTTCTTTCACAATGCTGCAGTTGAACATATACTCCAGTATTAAATACCTTCATTATCTTCCTTTTAATTTGTTCTTCAACCTTCCTTAGTGCTGCTATCCAAAGAGTTAGAGATTAACTCCTCTGAGGACCTAGCCTGAGTATCTCTACAAATTCTCTGGTTTTTCTGCTCTGGAAATGATACAATTGATTAAATGCGATACGTCAATGCTGCTCATAGAAGCCTGTTACTATGTGCACTAAATGGGCAGCCAGGTTCTGCCTTTTTTTAACAAAAATATTTGAAATATATTCTTGAACAATACATAATACACTTCCACTTACTTGATCAAACTGAGGGTCTTCTCCTCTCTGAAGAGACTTTGTCAATGGCTTTTCCTAAAAAAAAGAACACAAAAGTTATTATTAGGGACTATTATATTTTATAGTAATAATATTTTTATACAGTTGGGGAACACATGTAAGTTACTGACAAAAGAGACAGAGAGAAAGACATAACAACAGACAGAGATTAATGAACCTAAAAGTGAGCATGGGACTCCAGGTCTCCCACATTTAAAAGAAAAACAAAATAGGTTCTTTATAATGTGTTTGGAGGTAACATTAGGCATTTCCTGGATGTAGTAACATTTTGGAGGCTGTGCTCTTATCAAAAGCATATCCAAACCTATGTAACAATAATCTAGGGTTCCACTCAATTTTTTTTTTCTACTTAGGAAATCTTGACTACTTCTTTGAATAGGAATTTCACAGCAATTTATTCCTCGTTTGTATTAAAATTCATTTTGGGGAAAGACATTTACATCCAATCTAAGTCTACCTGGGGTTTATTTGCCCAAAAATAAATTATATAATACATATCACATGACATAGTAGGTGGCCCAGTGGACAGGCCAGGTCCGTTTGAGTGCAAATCCTATCCAATAGTGCCTACCTCCCAGGGTTGTTATCAGGATCAAACAAGATAGTAAGTGTTAGTTAGCCTGCCACATGGTAATTTCTATGTAAATGTTTGTTATCATTCACCTCCTGATCACTAATCCTTTTCTAATACAGCCTTTGACACTTTGGTGACCCTTTTCACTTTGTCCAAGTTTCCTCATCGGTAGAATGGCCATAATAATAGCACCTATCTGCCAAGGGTTATTATGAAGATAAAATGAGAGAACTGTTTAAGAAAAGTGCTTAGCACAATGCCTGGCACATAGTAGGTGCTATATAAATGCTTATTTCTTTCTCCTTCGCAGGGTATAGGGCTTGAATTAATGTAGATGGTCTAAAGAACACTATTCTCTCCAAACAGATCAAAGAAAGTCCTTAGAAAATGTGCCTCACGCAGGTATAGACCAGATAAGAGAATGTCTTTGCTCTTCATGAATGTGCAAGGGGGCTCTCTCTATTTGTCCTGCCTGCTCTCCTAAATTTGGAGGAATTTCTCTGTTAACAGATCTAATGAATATCTGTAAATTCAGAATGAAGGTAATTCTGTGCTGTTAGGAGCCAATAAACATTTTCTTCTCAACTATTACCTACTGAGACAAAATGGCCACAGGGTAGGTGTCTGAGAGGAAATGGAAAGATGAAATAAAAGAAAAGGAGCCAAATTATTGATTGCATAGGAAGGCACATAGCTACCTCTGTCAGCGAAGTTCTATGGAAAGTTTTCTATTAATTTTATGCAGTTTACCAAACTATTTAAAACACTAAGACTAAAGCTATTCCCATTCAAATATGCAAAACAAGGAGGTGGAGAAGGGTGGTGTTGGGCTTACATCATGTCCCCAACCCCCTCATTAATGGGAATAAATACTGCCTAATAAGTTTCAGATATCCAGCCTTGGGAATCACAATCCTGAACTTCTTTTAAAGTAATTATTTTATTGGGTCATCTTTGTATAAAAATGGGCAAAATAGCCAATAGACCCTCTTGGTGCCCCAGGCTGTAGTGTTCAGTCTGTTCCCCCAAAGGCTATGAGAATGTCTGGTTAGGACTGGAGACCAACACTAATGGTAGAGAAGGTGATGGTGTTGACATTGGCGTGGCACTGAGTAAATTCTTCAATCCAAGAAAGTTATTGCCTGCTACTACTTGGGAGGGAATTCTGAGTAATAACATATTTTACGTTCACTCCTATATACAACTGTAAATATATGGGAGGGTGGTGGCTACATTAGTACTACCCAGGGAGGCAATATATTCCATTCCTCACTTTCTCCACTACATAGTATTCATATGAGTAAGTTAAACATACACAAAGGTGGAGTTCAGAAGCTAAATTCTGTTGCTTAGACTAGTATTGAATTAATAGGGTAACAGCTGGAAGGCACCTAAGAGGTCATCTTGTCTGACCTCCCCATTTTACATATGAGGAAACTGAGGCCCAGGGAGTTTTGCAAAGGAAGTAATAATCAGATATAAGATAATAAGCCCAGGACTGCAGAGCCATTGATATTTTTTTCCCCATTATACCACACTGCCACCATGAAGTAACTCCTTTTTCTATTAATTACTTGTTAACTCCAAATACTTCCACATAAAAAAAGAAACACATCATGTTGACCCCCAACCACCACCTAGAGAAGTGGATCTGGGTGGGAAGAAGAAGTTATAATCCAAAGGAAATGAGACTCTAGGAGACAGGAGGGAGACTTTAGAGAATAAAATATATATGCAGAGTTCAGCTCCCAGCCCTCTAGGGCCTTCACAAATGTACTGCTCTACAGAAAACCTGCTTCAGCAGGTTGTCACTGAGCTTTGCTTTCAAAGAGGGCACAGTGCCCACCCACTATCTCTTTTCAGAAGAATATACTTGAAAGCAATCAAGTTCAAAGACATCACAAAAACTGTGATGTCTGTCAGGCACATGAAGTCACTTGTCATCGACTAACCACTTGACATTTTTGTCCCCATCGATAAGCTAAAAATGCTTAGCACTCCTGCTTTGTGTAAATGGCCCCCAACATGCCAGACGGATTTGATTATTAATGCCCAATGTTCTTTCACTGGAACACCAGAGCCAACCAACAGCTTGTAGCTGACTACCAAGCCTTTCTCTTGTAAGTGAATCTTGTGAAAGTCTGCTTAACTGTAATTAGCTTATATTAGTTGTACAGCAAATTAATTTCAGTCTTAAAAAAAAGTTTCTGAATCATTCACCCATTCTGCGTCTTAGAGGAGCTTAACTAAAAAAAAAAAGTTGAGGGAGATTATTACTACAGTCTGTCTAAATATAAAGATGGCTTCTCAGCCCAGGGGTTTCTCTGGATCCAGAGATCTATACTAGCTCAGAAAAAAGAAGAAGATGATCCTACAAGACCATAGGGACTTGTTCTTGGTCAGAAAGAAGCTCAGGGGAGAATTGAGTACAGAGAGCTCTAAAAGGACCTGAAAATGCTGCTTTAGAAACAAGAAACAAAGAAAGTAGAATTTGCTCTGAGAGGGAAGTTGTACTTCACAGAGGAATGTTTCAGAGAAAAAAAATGTAAATTAAAAATATAATACAAACTAAAATATAAAAGGTACATATTAAGATCTTTCCTGATTTTCCCCAGTTACCAGAGCCATCCCCTCCTAAGGTTATTTTCCATCTAGTCTGTATTTATCTTTTATGTTTTGATTCATACATGCTATTTCCCCCATCAGAATGTAAGCTCCTTGAGAGAAGGAATTGTTTTTGTCTTTCCTTGGTAGAGTGCCTGGCACACAGTAAACAATGAACACATAAAGCAAACCAACCCTTCTACCACGCCCTTTGTAAATGCCTGCTCTGCAGATAACAGACTAGTTTTCATCTTAATCCCTCTGCTTTCTTGCTCCCTCCATCCTACTCTCTCTGAAACCTGACTCCCTCCTAACGACAGCTTCCCTGGCTCACTTTTCCAGCACTGGTTGTGCTTTCACTCAGACCCAAGACCCACTCATCACAGCTGGACAACAGGAATATTTCTTGCTTTCCATGGCCACTTACAGACTCTCCTTCTGCCACTAACACTCAGTAAGCTCTGACCCTTTGAGGTTCATCCAATCCATATTTGTCACCAGGGGGCCATCTCCAGTTGTCCTGATCTATATCTCACCACTGGACCCAGATGACCCTGGAGGAGAAAGTGAGGCTGGTGAATTTGTACAGCCCTTCCTCACTTAAATCCAATTCAATTGCAAGTCATGGCACCATCTTCCTGATGTCATGGTCCTCTTCGAAAATGAAGGACAAACCACATATTAGTCACCCAATCAAGATTCTGGTTCCTGTTATCTACTAACCCACAGAATACATTCCTTTCTTCAATTCAGTGCCTGGCCCACAGCCTTTCTCTCCATCCCAATCCTTGTCCACATACTACGGGACTTCAGCACACATAATTAAATATCCTGATCTCTCAATTCCTCAACTTATTCACTTCCCATGACCTTCCCCTCCACCCTACCATAGCTACACAAAGAAATGGTCATAACTTTGTTCCTGTTGTCACCCTCAAGTTTTCCATATCTATGTTTATGACCTCTGAAATTCCTTTATCTGATAATCTGTTATCATTCCACCTCTCCTTGACTTGCATACCCCATAGGTTGTCTTCACTGAGATCTCCAACCCTTCATCCCGAAGTTATTTTCCAGGCCATCACTCTTACACTTGCAATCCTCTCTTTCCTTCTCCATCTTGACCTCATGGTGAACCAGTTCAACTTTACACTTTTCTCTTGAGGTCCCTGCTTCTTTATTCTAGCAAAAATGTTGCCCTGCCAAACTGCAGCCTTGGATCACTCCATTCACCAAGAGCTCCCTCTTCTCCCTTCTTCCTCAGCTCCTGTCACTCAGATGCTCTCTATGACTATTTCCTCCTTCATACCTTTTTCATATGAAGATGGAGCTCTCCTCCCTGCCAAATCAAAAAATCCTCCTACATGTACAAGTGACCTCATTTCTTCCTATCTTCTCCAGCAGATTACCCCCTTTATAATTCTCCCATTATTATATTAATATCACATATCAATCTCTCCTGCCTACTGATTGCTTCCATACTGCTTATAAACATTCTGATGTCTCCCCTCTTCTCAAAAAGTCCTTACATCCATTGCCACTATCACCCTATATCTCTTCCTCCCACCCCTGCCAACTTTTGTGGATAACCTCCATATGAAAGTTGCTACCTACACAGGGTGCCACCACTTTCCCTCTCATTCTCTTCTTAACAATCTGCAGTCTGGCTTCTAAACTCATCATTCTTTTGAAAATGTTCTCTCCCAAGTTATCAGTGATGTCTTAAAATTAACATCTCTAATGGCCTTTTCTCAGCCTGTATCGTTTTTGAACTCCACAGTCTGTGACATTGATGACTGCCCTTCTCACCTTTTCTAGATTTTTACAACACTTCTCTGTCCTGGTTCTCTTCCTATCTGTCTGATGCTTCCTTCCCTGTCTTCTTTGCTGGTCCCAGGTCATGCCTGTAAATCATAGGTGTACTTCAAGGCCTTGTCCTGGGCCTACTTCCACTCTCCCTCTATCCTATTTCAATTGCTGATCTAATTAGCTTTCATGGATTAAATGATCAAACTTACGCTAAATATTCTCATATCAAAGCTCTCACCTGATCACCAGTCTCATCTTCAACTGCATATTAGTCATCTCAAACTAGGGATGCAGTAGGCATTTTAAATCCAACAAATCTAAAATTGAAGTAATTATCTTTCCTTTGGAAGCTTCTCCTCTTCTAAAGTTTTGGGATTTGTTTTGCTGTTGTCAAGGGCATCACCATCCTTCCAGACAACCAGGTCTCATTCTTGACGTCTCACTTTCTCATCCCCTCCCCCCCAATATCCAATCATTTGTCAAGTCCTGTCATTTGTACTTTTGTCATATATGTCCCTTTTTCTCCTCTGATACCACCACCACCCTGGTGCAGGCCCTTATCAACTCATGCCTGGACTTTTAGCCTGTTGGCCTCAAATCACTCCCCACTTTTGCCCATCCTCTGATCAGCTATTAAAATGATCTTTCTAAAGTGCAGGTTTGACCATGTCACTCTCCTATTCAATAAACTCCAATGGCTTCTTATTATTTCTAAGAGCAAATAGAAAATTTTCCTAATTAGCCCTTTCCTCACTTTCTAGTTTTTTTATACCTTATTCCTCTTTGTCTATGACACTCCTCACTCGGGGCATTTTCACTGGCTATCACTCATGCCTGGATTTTCTCTTTCTTCATCTTTTCCTCCTCTCTCTCCTGACTTCCTTCAAATATCCACCAAAAGTCCCACCTTCTGCAAGAAGTCTGGCACATAATAGGCACTCAGTAAACTCTTGTTGATTGATGGACTATATGCTAATAAATTAATGACTGATGAGTAGGAAGTGTTATGAGATGAGATGAGAGACAGATAGCTTCCAGCTTAGGGTATCAGCTTTCATAGTAGAGGAAGCATTTAAAGAGCCAATCAGCAGGAAGAGATGGAGATAGAAGACATTCCAAACATAAGTATCAGCATGAGCAAAGTTAGGAGAGCAAAGTTAGGTGAACTGGGGCCATGTTCAGGAGAAAGAAAGTAGACCCTTTTGGCTAGGACACAGACTATTTGAGGGTAAGATGTGCAGAAAGAAGAGATGTTTTCCAAACATTAAACTACTATGCTAGGTGTATGCCTTCCTAAACAGCAACGTTGATTCACATCATGGTATCAAATGAAAGAGGAGACAGGTCAGAAGAGCAGAAAACAAACCCTTCGACAATGTCCACCATGCCACAGTATGAAGTGTCAGAGATTAATTACTCTTCTCAAAGTGAATTTGAAATACTTCATTTTCAGAACCCAATATGGATCACCAAGGTAAAATGCCCTCTACTAGCTCTATTGTGAAAATTTTAATCATCCTTCAAGGGAGTGGTAAATGGTCTAATTCCTCACACTCTCCCTTTACTCCCTGCAAATCAGGAAGGACTGGGTGGCAAACTTCTTGAGTTCTATGTTGGAAGGCCAGATTTAGTTCTTAGTCTACACAGTGGGCTTTTCTCTGAGGTTGATTTCCTCCCTACTGGTCAATGAATGAGAACTGCTGTTTGAGCCCATCAAATAAATGCAACTATTTTCTCATGCTGGAACACTGTAGGGGTTTTCAGTATTTTCACAGGAAAAGTTCAGGTCTTAGTCGTGTTTTTCACACCTCAGGGAGTTCAAATCTCTTCCCACCTTCCCCTTAAGAAAACAAAAATTCTAAAAGCTCTTTGTATTCATATGTCCTTAAAAAGGGCAGAGAAAAGATACTGATTTCTACCTTGGTTTTTAAACAATTTCACCACAGGCTATGACTGTTTTTAAAAAGTTTCTTATATAGTTATCTATACAACTCATGAAGACTACACCAGCACCTACAGTGATGTAGGTAACCAGATAACATATAAACTATATCTCAATAGGAAGATGGACATTTTGAAATTTCATCTGTCCTTAATGGACAAATCATTTATCAAAGAAGAAGTTTTTATAGTGGATTAAAAAAGAAAGCAATCATAAATAGATCATATTTATCCAGGAGGATCTTTATTAATAAAACAGGGTTTAGGCAATTTTTGCAATGTGTTCAGAGATGTATACATAAATATAACAAATGTGAAATAAAGCTACATTATTATCACATATGAATTTTAGGTGGTATCATCACCACCCCCCAAGAGATCACAGATACACTGAAAACAGCATGATAACAAAAGCAAAATTTCACACATATTCCTAACGTCAAATATATTTTCTCTTTTCTTGGTCAAATTCCTATATATTTCTTCTAACAAATTAAGATGTCCAAAAAAATCTCTATGGAATATTGTAAATGAGAATTTTCAAAACAATTATATACAGAGTTATCTAAACTAACTTTCTTTGTGAAAATGTCATTGATTTCTTTTATTTCTATATTCCCTCCAATCCAAACTGGAGCTAGCTCCACTTAGCAAGGTATTCCCTTTTAACAGAGAATAAGAAAGTTAAAGAAACTATTTAAAAAAAAACAAACAACCTAATAAACATATCAAATAAGTCTGATTATATATGCAGTATTCCATATTGTACCTCCATCCCCAACCCCGAAGAGAAGTGGGGGAGGTTGGACAAATTTTCAACATAAGCTAGAGTGCTAATTTTAATGGTTTACATATCAGTACATTACTCAATTTAACAGACCAGGATTATGTACATTGGAGTGTTTGCCGCCAAAAACGTGTTATAAAATTCTGTGTCCAAAGTCAGAATGACATAGTACCTGTTAGAAATTATTGTTAGTTCCTCAGTGTAGGATTTAATTATAGCAATGATTTACTAAGTATTTTTAATCCTTGAAATAACTGCTCAGCTGGATTTACCTAATGATTGCCTACTTCTTGGTGCTGTATAGGTGTTTAATAAGTGTTCTGTCACTGAACCAACTAATTTCACTCTGTCTTGGTAAAAGAACTACTCTTCAACAATTTGAAGTAAAGGTCAGGTAGAAAACCATCACAGAACAATTTATTTATAAAGTTTCTTCAGCTAACCAGTGAGTTCTGAGCACCAGTAACTTTTAACCAGAATAAATAGGGTATCAGGAAATAATGAGGGTCAGATAGTTGGCCTCATAACTTCATATCCTTAGTTGGTGGTGGGACTGAGAGGTTTGTTGTATTTGGGGAGGGGGAACAAACATTTGCTATCTGCTAGTCTGTTTTTGGCCTCTGTGGCTGATCTTACAAAAGATCTGGGGTACGAGAAATGAAATGGGTGTTTAGGTGCACCTGATTAATTTATGATGAAGTGGAGGCTAGTTTAAAGATGAAGACACTCATGTCAAGAGAGCATAAAATACAAAACCTTTCTGTAAGAGTAATTTCAGCCCATAGCCTCTGCAGAGGTTTTAAAACTTATATCATAAGAATCAGGCATATCCATCTACTTATTAGAAAATGATATATTCTACAAAACCAGGTGGAAACAGGGAGGAAGGAAAGCAAAACATCTTCTCCACCAACAATTAGACTATATATAACCTGAATGGGACTTTGTCAGCATCAATATTTTAAGTTTCCATGACATCACCAGTTGGTATGCCCCTCTCATGGATTTTTGTTGTTTAGTAATTTTTCAGTCATGTCCAACTCATTGTGACCCCTTCTGGGGTTTTCTTGGCAAAGATGGTAGAGCTGTTTGCTGTTTCCTTCTCCAGCTCCTTTTACAGAACCTGAGGCAAACAGCGTCTGGCCTACAGTCATAGAACCGGTAAACATCTAGGGCTAGATTTGAACTCATTAAGATGAGTATTCTTGATTAAGGCCTGCTTGGCACTCTATCTATTATGCTACCCAGCTGCCTCCTCTCATGAATACCAACCACAAAACCTCCACAACTTAATAGAAAATTTATTAATTACTGTGTCCTCCCCACCTCCAAATTCGGTATCTCAGACCAACCTTTTGGTGATGAGTGTCTTTGAACTTAGCGAGGATGGTCATTAGGTCACATACTGAAAATTTTTCTGGCATTAGAGGACCTGTCAGAACTTACCTTCCACTAGTCTGAACTCAAGGTCACCTTCACACTCTAGTGAGGCTATGGAAAGGAAATTTAGTAAAGGTATATTAGAATCATCTGATGTACTAAGTGTTTTAAAAATCAAGCATTGCCTTTTGTCAGAGTCCTGTGATCTTTGACTGGCACCTTTCCCAAACTAAGATGCTGACAAAGTCTAAGGGAAAGAAAATAGCTTAGTGGTTGTTGATAGTGCACTCAAATCGCAGTCAGGAAGACGAGGGTTCAAATCTTAGACTGTACATTTACTAGATTATGACTTTGGGCAGGTCATTTAATTTCTCTGTCCCTCCTTTCCCTCAGCTATAAACTAAGGGTTGATCTTGGGACAAATATTCTCGGGAGCACAAAGCCATGGCCCTCTGGTGTTTTCTGTAAGCTCTGCACTTCTTTGGAACTTGCCACTAGATAACACCACTGCTCTTATGAAAATATATGAGAAAGAGAAAGAATGCTGCAAATCTCGCTGACAAAGACATTTTGGTGCCCTTTAACAAAACACAGAACTGTATTAAAATAACTTTCCCAAACCAACCCAACGAGACCAACATGATTTCATCAAGAATTTTAAAAACATTGCTGTTATCCAGATCAGATGAAACTAAACTGTGTGCCATCTTTTATATTTCTTAAGAGCCGAAATTAAATTCTAAGTACCTTTCCTAAGGCTATACACATTCCTGTTGGCATTAATTAAAGCTTTAATTTAAATTTCTTGGAAACATCTAAGTATAATTAGAAAGCTATATTATACACAATTTTAAAAATGATGGCTATAAAAACAGCAATTGCCCATATCCCTTAAAAAATCTACCAGTAGAACTGACTTTGGCTTTTAACATGAAGCTTATAAGAGACCTTTTAATTTAATAGCAGGGTGGTTATGAAAACATCCAAGTAAATGTCAAAAAGCTCTTGAGACTTCAAAATACCAAGCTTCTGATAAGAACATTCTCATGCATTAAAAATGAATGAGGGATTTGATGCATTTTGATGTGTATTTTTTAATGCTGGTTGAATAAACAGTTCATGGTCTAACCTGGTGGTTTCACAGAGCATTAGAGAACCAAACTATGCCAAAAGAGATCCCTTCTCTTCAACTAGACCCAATTATTTAATGCTAAGTAGTAACTCCTTGGAAGAAAGACAGAAGAAACTTTTTCTTCTTTCTTTTTGTTCTTATTCAGTGTCTACAAGTAACATAAAGTAACATTTGAGGATATTAAAAACACCCACAAATATCTGTTTCTACCAGGAAATGTCAAGAAAAACACATCAGATATCATTCAAGGGAGTAAAATAGAAACAAGTCTTCAAGAAAATGACAAGCTGATGCACTGTGAGACAGCAATGCAAATTTGTCTCCGCCCTGCTGGATGTGAAAGGAAGACTCATGACTAGTGATAAGGCACAGTATCATTCTACAGAAATGTGAAGGCAGACACACATACAATAGAGCTAACAAAAATCTCAAGCAACAAATAGTTTTACACATATACCTCTCCTCCCTTTTATGGCTAGACTCCTTGAGAAAGTTAGCTATAATTGATGCCTCTACTTTCTTTCTTTGTGATTCTTTTTTGAATCTTATGCAGATTGGTTTCTGATTTCATCAATCAACTGAAACTTCTCTCTCCAAAGTCAGCAATGATCTCTTAATTGCCAAATTTAATGGCCTGTCTGTCTTTTACACTGTAAATCACCCTTTTCTTACAGATACTCTTTTCTAGGTTTTTTTGGTGACATTATTTTGTCTTTTTATACGTCTACTCCTCAATCTCCTTTGTTAGATATATGTACAGGTTACATATTCTAATAGTGGGTACTCCCCAAAGCTCTTACAAAGTCCTCTTTTCTTTTCATCGATTACTACTATCTCACTTGGCAATCTCATTAACTAACATAGGTTCAATTGTCATCTTTATGCAGATGATTCTCAGATCTATATATCCAGTCCTAATCTCTCCTGAGCCTAGCACATAGTAAGTACTTAATAAATACTTGCTGACTAACTGATCAATTGACTTGTAAAACAAGTCACAGAGAGATAATCTAAGAATCTTTGGACTACCTGATAACCTGACTTTCCAAAAAGGTTTGGATATTGTGTTTTAAGAAATTATATAAAAAACTGTGCAGATCTCTCAGAACCAGAAGACAAAGCAAAAACAGAAATAATTCACTGGTTATCTCCTGAAAGAAAACCCCAAAATGAAAACTTCCAATGAAAATTCAGAGCTTCCAGATCAAAGAAAAAAAATATTGCAAGATACCAGAAAGAAAGAGGCCAAGTTACTAGTGAACCACAGTCAGGATCATACAAGATGTGGCAGCTACCATTGTAAAAAGAGAAGATCTTAGAATTAAATATTCCAAAGTAAATAAAGGCTCATAACCAAAAATAACTTACACTGCAAAACTGAGAGTTTTACAAAACTGAAACTGGATCTTTAAAGGAATAGAGAATTTTGAAGCATTTTTGATTTAAAAAACCAGAGCTGAATAGAAAATCTGAAATTCAAACACAGGAGTGAAGGATAACCTAGCAACATAAATGCATTTGAACAGAGTCTTAGTGTCTTGAAGGGTCACAGAGAAAGTTAAATAAGATAGAAGATGCTGGAGTGAATCTCTACTGTTTTAATTGTATCAACAGAGAAAAGAAAAAGAAGGGGAAAGTAATACATTAGAGAAGAAAGGGAAAGGAAGAAAGGAACTTACTACTCAAAACTGGCTGAAAGAGATGACTTTACAAATGTGGAGGAAATGGAGGGAAGTGGCCTATGTATGAACCTTATTTATCTTAACTGGCAAAGGAGATTTTAACATATACATATTCAGTTATACACTCACACACAAAGAATTTGGTATAGAAATACATTTAACTTTCCAGGGAAAAGAACTGTGGACCAGGTGAGAGAAGAGAATTTAAGATGTAGGGTAGTCTTGAGGAGGCTACAGGGGATCGAGTGCCAAGCCTAGAGTCAAGAGGATCTGAGGTCAAATTAAGCCTCAGATACTTACTAGCTGTGTGACCCTGGGCAAGTCACTTAACCCTCTTTGCTTCAGTTTCCTCATCTATAAAATGAGCTGGAGAAGGAAAAGGCAAAGCACTACATGATCTTTGCCAAGAAAACCCCAAATGGGGTCACCAGGAGTTGAACACACTGAAAATGATTGAAAAACAAAGTCTGAAGGTGAAAATTAATAACAAGACAGATTTCAAATCTAGAGGGTGGACTGATAATGAAAAAGGTAAAAATAAAGGCTCTTTCTCTCTCATTGGTTCCACTCTATTTCAAGATATTATAGCTTGTTAGTTAATCTACTAGACTTTTTACTTGATTTCTCTGCTGTAATCTGTACTACACATAATGTATGACTACTCTATCACTTCTTTCTCCTTGTTACAACTTGTAAAAATACCCCCTTGTTTACTTATTAAATTCCAATTATCTTTTGTCTGTCAATCAGAGTTCTCCATGTTTTGTACCTATCTGCTTTCTTGATAATATTTCCTATTCCTCTACTGCATAAACATTAAAAGCACTTACTCTTTAACAAACAGTGGCCTTCTTGCCTTTTCATTTTGTTCATATTATCCTTGGTACAAAGAATGCCCTTCTCAGCTTATCAAAATCACCCACTTGAGAGCCAGCTCAAGGGATCCCTTGTCCATGAAACATTCCCTGATCATCTCAGTGAGATGCAACCTCTAGTTTTGTTCTCTTCCAAGCTCTTATTAGACTTTGTACTTTTATGGCATATGTCAAGTACTGCTCATTATTACAGTTATGTTATAGAATAACAGAAATTCAGGGACCTTAGTGGTTGTCTAGTATAATTTGTATCTGAAGGAAAATCCTTTCTTCAGTGTACCTGTTAAGTTCAACCTTTGCTTAAAAATTTCTAGTAAGAGAAAAGTCAATACCTCCCAAGATAACCAATATAACTACCTCTAATAGTTAGGAATTTTTTCTTTATAGTGAGGATTATAACTAAACTATACTTTCCTTATATTCCCAACTGTTCGTCTTTGGGATAGTCACACATTGTTCCTAGTTCTACCCTCTGAAGTCAAAAATATTTATACATGGTTTATTAGTCCTACTAAATGATACATTTTTTAAAGGCACATATTATCTTAAGTATCTCTGTATCTGACAGAGTACTTAACACTGCAGAAACTGTAATTATTGTTTTCTGATCAGTGAGAATATGCTATGGACCATTTGACCAGAAAGAGGATATGGATGAAGACTATCTCAAAGATAATTGAAAGGCTGCATATTGTATACCTTCCAAAGAATGTCATTTTGATGTAATTTAAAAAGCACTGAATGAAAATAATACCCCAACCAAACAACTTAGGCCAATATGAATGATTACTTTTTTATATAAATCTATATTAATTTTAGGTTATCTGCCATCATTTCTATCTTCTATATAGCTCTTTAAAATCTGAATTGGTTGATGATTTCTCTGTGCAGACAGATCAAGTTATTTAAATAATTCTGCTTTTCTTGAATAAAGAAATTATTTGTGCCAGTATGGATACTTCTTTCACCAGAGGAAGTCACAACCCTTCTAAACTTAGTACGTGACCTTTGAGAGTTAACTGCAGCTGAAAAATTCATCACCCCCAGCCAACCTGGTAATGAATTTCTTCAAAATTAGCAAGGCTTATTCTCTGACAATAGAGATGAGCAAATTCAACCATCCAGACATCTGTTAGAGGTCTCTCTGCAAAGCAGCAGATAAGTTACTGTCCTACTATGTCTTACCAAAAAATATATCCTTCAGAAGATGGAGGAAGAAATGAGGGAAATGACTATTGTAGATCCAATTCTGACTTATAAGGAAGGTATGATTGCAGAAGTTGAAATACTTAAAGCTTGGGAGAAAGTGATTCTATTATTTTAGAGCTTATGATTAATAAGGAGTGAAAAGCCACTCACTGACTAACATGGACACAATCAATCAGTTAACATTTATTAAGTGCTTACTATGCGTGCCAGTTATGTTAAGAGCAGATATCAAAGAACCCCTGACCTGAGATTCTATAGGGGAAGTTGATGTAAATCAATATGGAACTCACAGGAACAAAATTTTACTGATTTCCAATCAACACAAGTGACTTCTGTGAAGAAGAAATGGGGGCATTCTTTAAGGAAACTGATATGGCTACACAGGGAATTCATTGACCAACTCATATTTATTCATTTTCAATCTTAGAGGCTCAGTTGGACCTTTTTGCATTTTCACCATCTGAATAACTCTTTGTTTAGCTTCAGAACTGAAAGCTACTCTTTGCTAAGAAGGTGAGTACTGAGCTGGAGTTGGTTTACGGGCAGCTCAAACTGGAATAGCAGTAGCAACCTTCTGAGATACAGATTTCTCTATGGCTACCAGTGTCTTTTCTGTAATCTCTTTAATTGCTTCTTTATCAGATCTGGTTCATCTGTATCAAGATGAAATCAAGAACAGATAATTTAAAATTAATGAAAAAGACTGACAAAGTCTTATAAGACTGTGAGCAAAGCTAAAGTACATGTAATCATGGAGGTCATTGTGTTGGGTTTGTGGTCTGATGTGGCAGATTTAAAAGATCCTAGGTTTATAGTAATTCTGCCTTTAGAAGTATGTTATGAAGTCTTGTGAATATGCCCTAATTTGAGAATGAAAACTTTCTAACAATGGACTATGGGAGGAAGTATATGGGCTTTGGTGATGAGAAGAGTATGCAAGGCTGGGATTCTAACCTTTGTACCAGGGACCTAGACTCATATATTTATTGGCTGTGAGACCCTTGGCAAGTCACTTGACCTCTTTCTACCTCAATCTACCTCTTCCAGACACATATGCTAGTCTTCATGCCATAGGCAAAGGATACAAGGAAATGCAAATGACATGATCAACCATTGGTATTCATGAGAAATACAATTATATCAGTCAAGTACATGCTTTAACAGGATAAAAAAACAAACTTAGCTATCCATCTGAAGTAAGATGGTGGTGTGGGAGGTGGTAAGTACAGCCAATTTTTTTTCCTCAGTCCTCCAGCTACCTGAGTTAGCACTTGTGCTTAAAAAACGAACTCATTTTTATATCTAATTAAAGACCACCAAAAAGGCTTTAAAAATATCTATTTTGGGGACAAAAGGTGATTAGATGACTTCTAAGTACCTTCTAGGATCCTAAGAGAGGAATAAAAGGACATGGGAAAATAACATGTGAGAGGGGGAAAAAAGTGACATCTCTTGTTTCCCACCTCAGGAAAATTATACGAAGACCTGGAATTAAAGGACAAAAATAACTGAGATAAAGATAAATACAGGTAAGGTAAATGAAGAGACTTCAAAACCAACACACACATAGTACTGCCCCATTCTATTGTACACTGGTAAGAGCACGTTTGGAGTACTGTGTTCAATTCTGAGAGCTACATTTTAGGAAAGACTTTGAAAACCTGGAGGCCAGTCAAAGGAATACAATCAGAAATGATGAGGAGGTGCAAAACCATGCCACAGGATGATAAGTGGAAAGACCTGGTAATGTTTTGCCTGTGAGAAGACTTGGTAGGAAGATAAAAGATACCTTTACAAATCTGAAGATCTTTCATCTGGAAGTAGGGGTAGAATGATTTTGTTTAGCTCCAGAGAACAGAATAGTTACAAATATGTAGATTTTCACTAGACAGAATCAATCAAATAAACATTGATTTAGCACCTAGGAAACACTACGATGCAGTGGATAGAGTGCTGACCGTAGGAATTTGGAAGTCAAGGTCTAATCCAAACTTAGACACTTGCATATGATGTGACTGTGGGCAAGCCACAACATCTCTGTTCTTCAGTTTTCTCATTTGAAGTGAAGCATTTATACTCAACGACCTCTAAGCTCCCTTCCAGCTTTAAGTCTATGATTCTGTGATCCTACTATGTGCTAGGCATTGTTCAAGGTACAGGGACACAAAGACCAAAAAAAAAAATTTGCTGACCTCAGAGAGCTAACATTCTATCGAAGGAGAGAATATATGCATATACATATATCCAAAAAATACATGCAAAAAATATAAGGATAAGGACAGAGGAACTAACAACCTAGAGCACCAGCAGGGATATCATGTTGAAGGTCATACTTGAGCCGAATAAGGAAAATCTACTCTTATCAATTCTAGATTCAGCTCATTGAATATGGGTAGATCCTGGGCACATACTGATCAATGAGTTAGGTAGGTGGTTTGTCCATTTGCATGTCACAGTGCAAGCAATATGCATTTTTCATCCACTTTGTTTATTCGGTGTGTCTAGTTAAACTATGCCTTTTTTGTATGAGCTGAAAAAGAAAATTTATAGGCAAAATCTTCATAATTACTAACACCAGAAAGTACTGATTGCATGCTTAAGTGCACATGGCTCAGGAAAAAACATAATTTGCCCTAGTTAAATTCTGAATGTGTTTATTATCCCAGTCAAGGAATAAAGAGGTGTAATTCTTTAGCAAAGGAAAGGACTGGTTCCAGGAGAGGAAGATCAGATATGCAAGCATAGAAAAAATCTGTATTAGATGGCAAATAGACTCCTTGTTTTGAATAAAGCCTGTTTTAAATTGGCCATATAACTCCATTTCTTGCTGTCTTGGAGAGACATTGTCCACTTTTTTTTTAACCAAAACCTTTCCCTCAAAGCTATTCAAAAACTGGAGTATCTTGACTTCTTGATTTAATGATCTTCAGTCCTTTAGTACAGTTTATTACTTAGCAACTAGGCCAGCTTCTTAGAACCAATCAAAACACTCAAGCCAAAAGGTTCTATTTAACTTCAGATGCTGTATTGGTGGGAAGTATTATTGGAGTATCAGAAGGAAATGGCATGTGAATAATAGGGCATGAGCTTTTGAAATAAGAGCTGTCTTGGTTGCAAAAATTAATCATAATGCCATAGCAAAGGTCGTTGCTGCCAACAAGTACACATTTGTGCATTCACAGGCTCTGAAATGCAAACAATGGGAAAGCAGTCCGACAGTGGATTATTGCATGATGATGATGCTGGGTACCTATGTTCAGTATTTCAACCCCGAGATCCACATCCAGGAACTGAGTTTTTTTAGTACATCATGTCTGTTATTTGTAAAACATGACAACATAATACCGCCAAAAGACAGCTCTTCAATTTATATTTTTAAAATGTCTTTGATTCTCATAAAAAAGACTAACAAACCTTGAGAGCCTATGCATACTTTATTTGACTGCTAGAATGTAAGGAAAAATATCAAGAATATTCTTTTGATAGCAATAAGTGCGAAGAAAAAATAGAAAATCATTAACACATGAAATTTCAGCAAATAATTTTCTGACTTCAAAAATTGCTTCATGATATTTTTCCTATTTTTTAAGGAAAAGTTCCCTTCTCTATACTATGCAGACTTCTACATTTGTGGCAAATTAAATTTAATTTCTGAATAGTCACAACCAGAATAAGGTTCCTGAATGGAAAAAGCAAATGAGATGCTTTGAATATATATATGTAAAATGTCAGCTACCATCATCAGTAAGAGAAATGAAATTACATTGAGTATCACCCAGAAAAAATTAGCCTGTGAGCTCTCTTGAAAGATTAGCCTCATTCAGTAATTAAAATGAAACCTCACAGCCATTATCTTTTACTTTCATCCTCAAATAATGCTTGGTTTCTGAGTTAGAGTGAATTTTCAGCTTTTTTGATAAAAATCTATGTAAAGGGATTTCATTGAGTTGTTATTGTTATCTAATTTACTGCTATTTAATTTATTAAGACTATTTCAAATACATATATATGTATACATAATAAAGTACCATGTGGAAACATACATGTAATATATACCATATTGTGTGTATACAGATGTACCCATTTTCAGTAGCAGTTGCATCTTCAGCAAAGGTTAATATCTTATTTTGGTTTATTTGGTTATTTGGAGATTATGACCGGAAAAGGGAGAGATTTTATCATCTAAAATTTGAACTGTACTGCCCTTAGAATAAAATCTTCCTTTTTGGTTACATCTTATTACTGCAGCAGTACTAATAACTATTCGGTTCAGTTGAACTCAATTCAAGAATGGAATGCAAGTCGTTGTGTTGGGTGGTGGATATAAAGACGAAAGAAAAAGGATTCCCTGCCCTCAAGAGGTTAATATTCTACTGGATGGCAGAACTTAGACACACACATATACACACATACACACACACACACATGATCATCTGGGGAGGGAGAGAACTTCCATAAGGGATGTGAAAGGTTGTTAGGAAAGGCTTTATATGTGGAAGGGGTGACCTGAGCTGGGTCTTGAAGGGAAGTTAAGGTCTCTAAGAGTCAGAGCTGAGAAAGGTGTTTATGCGGTGAATGGGGGGCCAGCATGCAGGAAAGTACGGGGACAGAATGAGAGGCCTGAGGAAATACATGTAAGAGGGTTTATCTGGCATGCCCAGTGTGTGGAGTACAGTGAATAAGTCAGGGAGAGTTAGGCTGGAATCACATTGTGGGGGGATTTAAACACCTGATTGAGGATTTTGTATTTTATCTCTTTGAACTTCACTTAAAATCCAAAATGACATCCAGACACTGATGTCAGTTGGCCATCAAATAATTTGTTTGAACAATTGTCAACAAAGTCATTATGAATAACACTTACTTGGAATGTTGTAATGTAAGGAAATTATCTGAGTGCATTGGTTGACTGGAAAGACTTATATGAACTGATGCTGAGTGAAATAAGGAGAACAATGTATACAGCAACAGCCACATTGTGCAATGACTGACCGATAGACTTAGCTCTGCTCATCAATGCAAGGATCTAAGACAACTCCAAAAGACTCGTGATGGAAAATGCTATCCACATCCAGAGAAAGAACTTTGGAGTCTGAAGGCAGATGGAAGCAGACTATTTGCTCTCCTTTTGTTATTTTGTTTTTTCTTTCTCGTGGTTCCTCCCAATAGTTCTAATTCTTCTTTACAACATGACTAATGTGGAAATATGTTTAATATGAACGTATAAGTAGAGCCTATATCATATTGCACACCATCTTGGGGAGGGTGGAGGGGAAGGAGGAGAAAATTAAAAACTCAAAATCTTATGGAAGTGAACGGTGAAAACCAAAAATAAATAAATAAATAATTCAGGTCACCTACAAACATATAAAGGTGTATGTATCACACACAAAGCCTTATTTGGGGCATGTCTCAAGACCGTGTGAATCAATACACCCTTCATTTCTGACTAGACACATTTCCAAATGAAATGGAATCAAGGTCAGGGAAGCATTTAGCTGGGCTAAGTGCTAGTGTATCTTTGCTTAATATTATTTCTATATTATGACTAAGTGTTCAATGACCTATGAGTGCCTCATTTTATCCCAACATGGAACCTGAATTAGTAGGGTCCCCACCAGAGTCATGGCTGTTCCTAACAGGAGCCAAGAAATGACAGTAAATTCTGGAGAAACATTAACACCTGGAAACATTTAGCAATATAATTAGCAACAATTCAGCAAGTGGTTAATTGTTTCTACTATCCATGTTTATGTTAGCTAGCTATGACTAACGTTGGCATACCTTTAATCTCTATGCATGATGCTTCATTACAGATTCATGTGTGGTGTAATGAAATTTGGCATCTAGATTTCCTTCAGAGTCAGTCAGTTCCCTAATTTTGTTTTTCTTGACAAGTTAATGTTTTCATCTCAAAGTAAAAGGCAAGAAAAAAATATCCCATAGGACATTTTATCTTACACAAAGAAAAGAGACCTTTATTTTTTGAGGCAGGTGGGGAGAGTATGACTTCAAGTTTTCACTTCCGGAATATTACAATGAGCACTTCTGTGAAATATCACAAGAAGGCTAACACATGGGTTTAACTATCATTTCTATGCAGATGATTTACATATCCAGCCCCAGCTTCTCTCCTAAACCCCAGCTCCCATCACCAACTGCCTTCTGGATATTTTGAACTGAAAGTCCCAGAAACATTTAAAATTCAACATATCTAAAACTGAATGCATTAACTTTCTCCCTGGATCCTCCTCTCTTCCAAACTTCCCTGTTTTGTTTTTAGGAATCCCTTCAGTGTCTCAGGTTCATAATCTCAGCCTTATCCTGGAATCCCTCATTCTTCGCAAATTCAATTAGTTGCCAAATCTTGCTACTTCTATCTTCACAATATTTCTCCTACCCAACTCCTTCTTCCCCTTCAAACAGTACCATATTTGTTCAAACCCTCATAACCTGTTGTCTCCCTATCTCAAGTCTCTTCCTGTTTCAGTCTAGCCTACATACTGCCCCCAAAGTAATTCTTCTTAAGCCTAGATCTGGCTGTGTGGCTTCCTATTGCCTTTAGGATAAAAGAGATATATTTCTCTGTTTAGCTTTTAACCTCCCCCTCCCCAAAGCCTGGTCACAACCTACCTCTCCATTCTCACTGGACATTATTCCCCTTCCCATGCTCTGACCTTCTCTCTCTTCCTCACAGGCAACATTCCATCTCACGTCTCCTTGACTTTGCACTGGCCATTCATCCCATCTTTCTGACTTAGCTATGTCTATTTCCGATGCTGGATGTACTCCCATCATACTCTGCCTCACAGAGTCCCTCTCTTCTTATTTAAACACTTTGTATATATTTGTATTCATTGATTTTATATTTATATTACATATGCTTTTATCTTCCCCATTAGAATATAAACTCCTTGAGAGGTAGGGATTTTTTCATTCTTTGTCTTATATTCCCCAGGACTTAAAACAGTACCTAGCATGAAAAAGGCACTTAATACATGCTTAAGACATCATAGAATATATTCTTTTAAAAAATTATTTTTTTAATTTATGAAATAAAACAAGCATTTCCATAACAGAATAAAAAAAGATAACTGCACATGAAGCCACAAATCTGTTATATATAATAAAATTATCATGTAAATTTCTTTTTTCCTTTTTTTCTCCCCTACTTGCCTTAGAGATGTCTATCATTAGACACAAATATGCATACACATGTAAAATCGTTCTCTACTTATTTCTATTTATCAGTTTTTCTCCAACCTGCCTTCATAGGTTCTTTGTAGTTGATTTGGGTATTTATAAGAGATAAAATGACTTAGTCGCTGAAAGTTGTTCTTAAAACAATATTGCTGTTACTGTGTACAGTGTTCTCTTATCTTTGCTCCTTTCACTCTTGGTTATTGCGTACAAGTCTGTCTATGTTTTTCTAAGATCACCGAGCTCATCATATACAGCACAAAAGTATTCCATCACAATCATATATCAATCACAACTAGTTTGGCCATTCCCCACTTGACGAACATCCTTGCAATTTCCAGTTCTTTGCAGCCAAAGAGACATGTTGTGAATATTTTAGATCAAATAGGTTCTTTTCCCTTTCCCCCAATCATTTTTGGAGATAGAAATAGTAGTAGTATAACAGAGAATATATTCAACACAACATGAATGTAAGCAAGCCATTGAAACCTGTCAAAAGCCTACTCCATGAACCAGGATAAGGGACAAAGAGAAATTATTCACTCTTGAAGACCCCTGGAAATGACTTTTATTTACATATTGTCTTTCATCACAAAGGCTTCACAAATTCCAGGACCTTATAAATAAGCAAGCCCTTCTTTTTTACAAAGTCATGCTCTCTGCGAATTAACAAGAAGAATATTTGAGTTGCTTTTTCTTCTTTTAAAGTCAAACAGATCTCTTCTTCCTTCCAAGGTTTCATTCAAAGTTCAAAGAGAACTAATTTCTTTTGTCACTCTTACAGTCTGGCCAATGAGAGTTTATCTTTCCTCTTCCTACAGACATTTAATTCTCAAGGATCAAGGTGCAAAGACACCCTCTGGCCAATTTACGTATCTCGACTTTGGTTCTTAGTTACTATCTCTAACAGGAAAATTTTTAAAACAGTCTCCCTTCCATGTTGCCTGTGAGCTCTTAGAGATGTGTCAAGGTAGTATGTACATCTGATTTTTGTTTCACAAGAACATAAAAGCATTCACTTTTTTAAAAAAATACTTAGGAATGGGAACCAGACCTGTGATTTCACTTGTTATTGAGAGGAATATTCCAGGTGAGGAAATTCCCTTTACCAAAGCAAGTTGGTATTTTCTCTACAACTTACAGTCTTAGAGAGTTTTAGGAAACTGAGAGATTAAGTGCCTTCTTCCCTAGGGTTAAAAGTTAGTATGGGCTGATCTTGAATGGAAATCTTCTTGACTAGCGACTATTTCCCTATTCACTAACTACTCCATGCTATCTCTCACTTTAAAAGAACTATGTATCTAAATATTCATATTCATAGATCCACTGATAGGAGGAATGGGGAAATTTTTGATCTACAAGGGACACTAGAGATTATCTAGACTTAAGTCTTCATTTTAAAGAGGAAGAAAGAGAGTTAAAATGATTTGTTCAAGATTGAAGGTCATCCATTTGGTTATGGGAAGAGCTAGAACTGGGGCCTAGGCCTCAGTTGTATACAACTTGCTTGCTGTACACAAGAACACGTGTTGTCTATATTCTTCTCTGGATATCTTATCAATTCATAGTTACATCTACAGCTATATATATATGTATCATGGATGGAATACATCAACTTCTGGGAAGTGACTCCAAAATAATACATGAATACATTTTCAAGATGTGCTGGCCTTCCAGGAGAACATACTGCTGTCACAGTTAGAGCATTACATCTGGATTTAAGTTCCTGAGACCCCAGCTCCCTTGTAAATGATAACAATGATGATTAATGACTTAATTGATTTGAAAACTGGGAGTGGTGTCTTCGGAGAGAGCATCCAACTGTACAGACAATAAACAATCTCAGAGAGACAGTAACTGAGGTGCTCAGATGACTAGAGAACAAACGTTCTTATTTATGTCCTCGACTGTGAAAAGAGGGGTGAGAGAAAGGTCCTAATCTGTGATACCCTAGACTACCAAATCAGGAGTTCTTAACCTAAGGTTTGTTAACTTTATTTTTTTTAAAACATTTTAATAGCTGTTTCCATTTAATTGGTTTCCTTTGCTATACTATATATTTTATGCACTTAAACTTTTTAGAAGGGGTCCATAGGTTTCATTAGACTTCTACAGAGATCCATGCCCCTCAAAAGTTAAGAGACTCTGTGGCTGCCTGCCACCAGCCATCCTGGCTCATGGTCATCCCTACTGGTTTTTCTTTGCCACCATTTTTTCTTTTATCATAACTTGTACTTGCCTCCTCTTCCCTGCTATCCACCTGCCCTTTTTCTGCACAGATCATATTTATTAGGCTTGTTTTTCATAGAGTTGAATTCTGTACCACATACATTAGCCTATTAAGAAATGCAATTTGATTACTGAATTGTAAAAGTGAAAACAAAGAGAGGTAGCTCATGGTCAAAGTCCCCCACAAAAAAACAACCACCTGACAGCAAAGGTCACTGGGTTTGGTAGCCATGCATTCTTGGAACTACCCCATGATCCTTGCTGCTATCTCATACATCTTTGAATCTAGCATGGAAGGGATTCTTGAGTTTAGAAAAGCTGACCAGTCTTTTAGCCAAGTGATTTCCTAGGAAATATAAACATATATAAAGATAAATGCTGATGAAGTACACGGTTAGACAATAAATACATACATATACAGAGTGAGACTACTGCTTCTGTCCTAGTCCTGGTTTATCCAGTATCTCTCTGTTTAGCATTAGCCTCCATTATTCTGATTTTTAGATTGTCATTTCCCACAATAGTCCAGATTGGCAAATAGGACTTCTCTTCTGTTCATTCAGTAAATATCTGATCAAGCACTTATTGTGTGGAGAACATTGTGCTACATACTGAGAAATATACAAAATTTAGATCAATTTTTGTTCTCAAAGGGTTTGGGAAGTATACTACCTAAAGAATTATAATACATGATAAGAGCATAAGAGAAATGTCAAAAAACAAATGAAAAAGGTTGGATTTGGAGTTGGGGGACCTGAGTTTGAAGTGATTCTGCTCCTTACTATTGGGTAAGGCAATTCACTCTCAGAATCCCACTTTCCTCATCTTTAAAATGAGTGGGACAGATTTGGAACTTATGTCTTCTAAGGGCCCTTGTGACTCCAGATCTATGATTCATGCTATGTTATGTGGGCCCTGAGAAGGGGCAGTTCATTACTATTTAGGGGTGAGTCAGGGAAGACTACCTGGAGGTGTCATTTGAATTCAATAGGTGGATGGGAAGGGAAGAAAGGGCAAAGGGGATAAATGTAAAATAAAACCTTCACTAGTCAATCAGGAGAAAGAAGAGCATTAAAAATGTGGAAGGCTCCTCAATGGAGTATTAGGTAGCCAAGTGTTCTCCATCTACCTCCTGTGGGATAGAGTAAAAGGAAATGCCAGGCAATATGAGACAGGAGTTTAGACAGAAGGATTTCTTGATAATGAGGATTTGTTAACTCTAGAATGGATGACCATACAATGATAGAATATTATCTATCAAAAAAGGTCCGTATAAAGGTAGGAGGAATAAACTAACTAATTTCTTTACACCTATGATTTGATTTTGTTTCACCATTACTAAGAGAATTCTAGGTTAAAGACGTCAAACTCTACTGCCCTTTGCAAGGAAGACAAAGATTGGCTTTCACTGTAAAGCTGTATCAGTTAATCTGATTCTCTCTTCTCATTGATGGGGGGGAGGGGCAAGGGGGAAGAAGCAGGTTACCACATCAATGTATAATCAGATATCCTTAGGTGCCCTAAGGTAGAAGGGTGGAGAAGCAGTATCACTTGCACATAGCATACAATGCGGAATTCACCTTTATTTCACAAAGCTAGATAAGCATCCTCCCAAGTCCTCCAGAGTTTACACTTCCTTTAAGGCTCTGTCTTTCTTTGGCCCTTTTCCCCCTGTCTACATTCTCTCTCGGTGACCTCAATTACTTCCATAGCTTTATTTACCATCTTTATAAAGATAACTCCTAAGTTTGTATCAAAAATTGATCACACCTCTCACTTCAAATTGTTCATTTTCATTTTTCTACTGGATATCTCCATCTGGATGTCCTAGAGTACCTCAAATTCAACATGCCCCAAACTGTACTTATCCTCTTCTTTCCCAAACCTACCTTTATTCCCACTGCTTTTCTGCTGATGGCACCTCCACTCACTTAAGTTCAAAATATCAATCTTAATTTTCACTTTATCTACTTTATCCAACTGATTGCAAGTTCTAGTGAATCTACTGCTGAAATGTTCCATGGATCCTTTGTACTTTTGGGTCCACTTTCCAATTCCAAGTTCTCAACAGACTCTAACATCTCCTCTGCATAATCCATTCTGTATTCTACAGCCAAAATAATCTTTCTGATGAATAGATCTAAGCACATAATTCTGCAGCTCAAAAAAGGAGATAATATATGTAAAGTACTTGCAAACCTTAACGTACTTCATAAATACTGTTTTTATCATTAGTTCTTCTTCTTCTACTGCTGCTGGTGCTACTACTATTAATACCACCACTGCCACCACCACCTGTACCACCAAAGGTTAAAGTACACATTCATTAGCCTGGCATTCAAACCTTTACACCATTTGACTCCAACATACATTTCCAACCAATCAATAAGAATATGAAGCCCCTACTGTGCAGTACACTGCAGATATGAAGAGAAAATTGATACAGTTCATATCCTCAAGGAAATTATATTCTATTCCTCAGTTTATTCAGTCTCTCCTCCAGTCACTCTTCAATCATCATCATTGCTTTTGTCCTGTCCTTTACAGAATCTATGTCTTTGTGCACCCTACCCTCCCATTCTTACCTATTAAGGTTGTTGTTGTTTAGTTGGTTCAGTCATATCTGACTCTTCCTGATCCCATTTGGGGTTTTCTTGACAAAGATACTGGAGTGGTTTGCTATTTCCTTCTCCAGCTCATTTTACAGATGGGCAAACTGAGGCAAACAAGTATTACTCCCTTATTTCAAGGACTATCTCAGTTACTCCTATTTCATGAAACCCTCGTTGAATTTTTCAGTTTATTCTATTTAACCTCTCCTTTAAACTTAATAATTTTCTAACATAACTATTTGTGAATAACTCATGACATATGAATAACTTATAACTCATCTCTTACAAAGTAATGTGAAATCCTTAAGAACACGGGCTACATAGTTTTCCCTTATATAATACCTTCATGATAAATACATATTTAGGCATTCTTAGAACTTCCCCCATCAAATTTCTAGTTATGTGCAAGATGAGCGGCAGCAAGATATAGTGGAGAAAAAGCTGCCACTGATGTTGAGAAGAGTTGGGTGTAAGTTATGGCTCTGATATATATATATATATATATATATATATATGTATTAGCCATGTGATCATAGGTAAGTCCTTTAACTTCTCAGAGTCCCAAGCAACTCTTCAAGATAAAACAGTTATTTAATTGTTGCTGATTATTTAAGTTATTATTTATTATAATATTTATATATTATATATTATGTGATATTAAGATAATAAACAGCATATTAATACTTATAATAACATAACAATTGATATTATATTACATATCATATTTATCTATTATTATAATTTAACTTGCCAATTGTTATTGATGGAGTTTCTATTGTTACTGAGTGTATAGGTTTCTGCCTCATGCTTCCCACCCAAAATAAGAGATAACAACTTTCCTCTTTCATACAAAATGTACAGTACATCCTCACAAGATGTCAGGTTGATGCCCGGAGTGTCAGTGACTACAATGCTTGACGTGGTTGATCAGAATGCCTAATGCACCCCTGCATTTTTAGAATGGCATAATAAGCCATACAATTCAGTAATGTCAATTTTCCCAGAGGCAAATAAGCAATGACTTAGTATTTTCTCAAGAGACAAGAAACCAATACTGAAATGGAAGTTTATAGGTTCTACTTAAAATAGTTGAAAAAGCTCTTTTTTAAAAAAATAAGCTATACTCTAAAATTTATTGAAAAGAAAAAATGTACACATAATCTAGGGTATATGAAAGCTCAATGTATACTTGGCATACTTGCCAACATATATTTGATAAAATGGATAGAGCATTGGGCCAGAAGTCAGGATGACCTGAGTATGGATCCTGCCTCAAAGGCTTACTAGCTGAGATAGTATTTGTATAGCATTTAACACAGTGTCTGGCACATAGTAGGCACTTGATGAATGCTTATTTCTTTTACTCCTATTTTATCTATTTTGTTGTCAACAATCTAGCAAAGGGCTTCATCTCTATTATGCACTCAGTGTTCACTGTTGATAATTTTTGCCTTTTCTTTTCTGTTTTTTTCCCCCTTATCTCATTCTGGAACTCTTAAATATGAATCTCTCACAAAATAGGAATAAGAAATTACCTCCCGAAGCTCAAGGATAGTGTAGGTATGGAAAAGATTCTCACACATCATTTTTGTTCCCTGAATAAAAATAACATACAGCCAATTCCCAATTAAACATGGCTCACAAATACTCAGGATTCAAATATTTCAGGTCTTTCTCCATATTGAGAATTGAAATGTTTTCCTGGATCCAGCACAAGTACATCAGGGAGTCATGGTCCATGAGGTGATCTAACCCTTTGCATGGTTCTATAGGATGAAAAGGGAAGAGCAATCTCTCCCTTACTCCTTAGTGTGGCATAGCTTAGTGAAGTCTCACAGAAACTTCATTCCTCTATGTCAATGTTCTTAACCTGGTGGATAGATATCAGTGGGTATGTGAACCTGGATGACAAAAAAAATGACATCTTTCTTTTCACAAACTTCTGAGATTTGATGTTTTTCAACTGTGAATATAGGCAACAAACATCAGGCCTCATCAGAACACCCAAGGGTCCTTGATACAAAAATGATATAAAATGCTTCCCCTAGCCCAAGGTGAAGGTAAGCACTCACTCCCTCAGCACTGACAAAGCTATGTAGAGGAATCTACTCTTGGGAATTATTTTGGGAAATGGTGGTTACCTCTTTAACTGCCTGACTCAGATAAAAGGAAGTCTTTTTATTTATTGTTTTAGGTGAGAATATAGATATTGAAGTAAAAAAAGAAAGAATGACCATCTCAAAAAAGCAGACATATTAAAAACATTCAGAAGATAAAATCTCTATGATAAATATGAAAGTACAAAGTTCTATACAAAATTTAAATGATAATGAAATGAGGCTGACTTTCTTTGGTTGCTATTTGTAGTTCAGAGTCCCATAAAGGATTAGTCTTAGTACCAAATTCTAATAAAATCCTCTACTGGGATATTGTGATTTTCATTTACTATTTTTATTTTTAAAAATTCCCAATCCTTCAAATGGTAATTTTTTAATATATAGTTTTACAAATAGATACCTTTTATTTTAAATCACTAAAATTTTCAAATATATCTTTTATCCATCTACCTTTCATAGAGATATCTCTTACAACAAAGAACTAAAAGAGAAAAAAATAGTTCATCAAAATTGCGATTCTAAGTGGCACTTGTGAATGCTATGATTTGCAAATGTCCATAGGGTTTGCGTTTTGATCAAAGCACAATAATCTACTCTATTTGTTTAACTTTAGAGGCTAGGAAGCAAAATCCATCTTGACTCTGTCAATGACCATCATGCTCCTAGTCTTCTTTGAAGGCACAAGCTCAGGCTTCATAAAGAGATCCACATCCCTTGCATTTCTATGACTTTTTTCCTTCTTCTTTGACTGTAGGGGCCAGAACAGGGTCAGAAATCAAGTAATTTGTATTTCCCTTTGCAGCGCAAACTACTGCTTTGTTTTGGTTTTTTTTAGAATTCCCCTAATGTAGTTATAATAATATTAAGTATCCCTCATTTCCCATCTCTGAATCTAGAAAGGAAACCTTTAGCAGACAAGAGCATCATCATCTACGTGATAAGAAAAACAATGCCCAAGCCAGGTGAACATGAATCTAAATCTCCTACCTTTTGAAACTTCTATCACTGACTCACTGTTGGAAACTACAACATCAATTTGATGATAAGACCCCAAGAAGGCATCACAACAATGTTGTCAAAATCTGAAATTCTAGGCATCCAGTGGGGAACGATTATTTGGTTTTCAATTTTTTTAAATACTGTTTTGTAAGTTAAAAAAATCCAGATGTAATCACCAATGCCTTTGCTTTTGATATCACCGTCGCCTCTCCGTATCATTTCTATACTCCTGCCCACACCCACTCCACACAAGAGCACAGCAAAGCTAAATGCCATACATGACACGCTACCTAACTCCTAGCTCTAGGTCACCTCACCGCTCTCCCAGAAAAGAGGAGGAGTTCATTGTCCTGGCTCTTCTTCAGGGCCATTGTAATGACATGGGATTCTCTTGATTTTAAAAGGGGACAGACACTTCCTGAACATTAACTTTGTGTATAATCACTATTTTTATTATCAACCCTGTTGATAACTTTGGGGCAATGGATAAAAATGCTGGGCTTGGAGTCAGGAAAACTGAGTTTGAATTCCGCATCAGATACTAACTAGCTATGTGACCCTGGGCAAACCACTCAATTTGGGTGCTTCACTTTCCTCATTTGTAAATGGGCATAATAACTGCACTTACTTCTTAGGGTTGTTATGAAAGTCAAGATAATTTTTATAAAGTTCTTTGTAAACCTTAAAGCACTATATAGATATGAGCTACTGTTACTACTAGTAGTACTTCTATAATCATCTCAATCAAGCATATGTACCAGACAGCTACATGGCTCAGTGAATAGACAGCTGGACCTGGAGTCAGGAAGACCTGAGCTCAAATTTAACCTCAGACACTTACTAGCTGTATGACCCTGGGCAAGTCACTTAACCCCATTTGTCTTATTTCGCTGGAGAAGGAAATGGCAAAGCACTTTGGTATCTTTAAAACTGTCCCTGCAGCGATGAAGAATCAGACCTACCTAAACAACAGTAATAATGTACCCAGGCTCACTGGGGATACAAGGAAAGGCAAAAAGTATCTGTACTCAAGGAGCTGTACTTAGAAGATGAAGACCAACTCTTATTTAATGGAATTGGCAAAGGCAATTTTATTGCATTTTCAAAGAAAATGCACTGGAAGAAGTGTGGTTCCAGTTGGTGCAGATATTCCCTCTACGGCCACAAATCATAGCCTCTCTGGTCTTTGACAATTATCAAAAGCCAGCCCTGCAGAGGGCCCAGTGGTGACGTTCTCTGGACTCAGCGAGGCTGGTCTAGTGAAGCATGGTAGCCATTCACTGACTATGGATTAGATACTTATCCAGCCTAGCAGATGCTACCATATCTTTTGCTTCCCTGACACAGGCTTTGAGAGCCCAGTATCACCCCTCAGTCATGCTAAGCATAAACATTAATAGCTGCTACAGCTCTTATAAAAATCAACAAGCTTTACGAGACAGAGGAAGGCATCTCTGGTAGTCTACCCTTCCTTATAAAGGATAGGCTTACTATACATAGTCCAGAGGAAGACACTGGAAGGAGGCTGATGCCTCTCATTTTATTTACTCACCAGAGGCTCTGCCATGATGATACGAATCTTGCGCTCAGCTTGAGTGGTGAAGTTGACAAATAGACTTTTGAGCACATATTCTCCTGGTTTGCTGTCTGGGTCAACATTGATGGGCAACATTGTGGGAGGCCCTTTCTCCCTTTGTGTGCCAGAAACAGGTGGAACTGGAGGCTTGATGTAACCGTTACCGACTGGAGAGGCTGTGAAAACAAACAGGAGATTTTTAGTGCCTGCAATCTTCCATGATGGTTCAGATTTAGTACCTGAGTACATGAACACATACTTTAGGTTCCAAAGTCACACATAAAACTCCCCCCCACCCACCCGAATGGGTATCTTGATGTCTGAAGAGCCGTTTGACTTTAGCATTAGAGAAACTTTTTGTCACACTCTATCCAGCAGGCTTAGAGTACTGGATTTGGAGTCAGCAAGACATACATAAATGTGAATCCTGCCTCACACACTTATTAGCTGTATGATTCTGAACAATTCTATTTGCCTCAGTTTCCTCACTTACAAAATGAACTAGAGAAGAAAATGGCAAATTACTCCAGTATCTTTTCCCCAAACATAGTCATGAAGAGTCAGGCAACTGAAAAATGAATCAACAAAAAAAAAATTAGATCAACGGTATTAATACGAACAGATACTAGTTAGGTAAATACTATTAGCTTAATACTATTAATACTAATAGATACTAATTAGGTAGATACTATTAGATTATATTATTAATTCCATTAGATATTATTTAGGTAGATGCTATTATTATTTCTATTTTATAATTGAGAAAACCGAGGCAGAGGTAAAGTGACTTGCCCCAGGTTATACTACTAGTAAGTGTCTGAGGCATTCCTGACTCTAAGCCCTGGTTTAAAATCCAGCCTCAGACATTTACTAGTTGTATGACCTGGGACAAGTCACCTAATCTCCACCTCAAAACACTTTCCCAGACAGCCGCTCTCTCATTAAAATCCTGTGAAAGCAAATTTTGGAAAGCTACTAGTCAACAAGCATTTATCAAGTACTTACTATGTGCCTTGCAAGCACTGTGGTAAGCTCCCAGGAGATGAAGATAAGGAAAAAAAATAAATAAAAAATAAAAGAACAAGATAATCTAAGAGAGCATAAATATATTCATTTTTTAAACAAAAATGCAATATAGGTTTCTTCACTTTCTGTAAGGCAAATATATGTGTACAGCAGTGTAGTGTGGGGCTATGAGGAGACAGGGTCTCATCACTATGGATAACTAAAGGAAAAATAGACAGGGAAAGTTATACATTCAGGTCCTGCATATTATGTTGGAAATTTTCTCATTTGAAACATTTCTTTCCTAAGTCATTTGTGTACACTCAGCTGCCTTCTCTAGAACATATTCAGAGGCCTGATCCACTTTCACAAGCTTCTATGAGGAATGGGGTCCCTTCCCCTTAGAATTTAAGACAGTAACATGTGTCCCCTTTAGTCAAGACACAAACAGAATTGAACTCTTCCAGTGATCTCTTAATTGTCAAATCTAATGGCCTCTTCTCAATTCTCATCCTTCTTGACTCCCTCCTTTGATATAGATGAACTTTCCCCCTTTTTTCTTGATACTCTCTTTTCTCTAGGCTTTCATACCATTGTTCCCTCTGGGTTCTCCTCCCACTTGCTTCACTGTACCTTCTCAGTCTTCTTTGTTGGATCCCCATCCTGGTGGATAGGGCCCACTAACTGGGGGTGTCCTTCAATGCTCTATTTTGAACTTTTCTCCTTCTATACTAGCTTGCCATTAGCTCCCATGGATTCAGTTATCATCTCTATGCAGAAGATCAGCAGATCTACTTATCCAGTCTTAATCTCTCTTCTGATCTCCAGTTTCCCATTTCCAACTGTTTACTGGATATTTTGAACTGGATTGCCATAGACATCTTAAACTAAACATGTCTGAAACCAAATTCATTATCCTTTCTCCCTAAACATTCCTCTCTTTTGAAGTCCCTATCACTGTCATGGGTACCACTATCATTTCAATCACTGAGAGTCACAATCTAGGTATCATCCTTGACTCCCTGCTCTAACCTTCCCTCCCCATAATCCAATCTGTTATCAAGTCTTATGTATTCTACCTTCATTGACTTTCATACATAACCTCTTCTCTCCTCTGATATTACTGCCAGCCTATGCAGGCCCTTATCACTTCTTTATTGATGCTATTCAATCATTTCAGTTGTATATGACTCTTCATGACCCCATTTGGCATTTCCTTGGCAAAGATACTGGAGTGGTTTGCCCATTTCCTTCTCCAGATCATTTTATAGACAAAGAAAGTGAGGCAGAGTTAAGTTACTTACCCAGGATCACATATCTAGTAAGTGTCTGAGGTTGAATTTGAACTCGGAAAGATGAATCTTCCTGATTCTCTATCCATTGCACCATCCAGATGCCCCTAATCACCTCACACCTAGACTATTACAATACCTCGCTATTTGGTCTTCTTTCCTCAAGGTTTTCCCCACTCTAGTTCATCTTCAGCCCTCAGCTGTCAAAATGATCTTCCTAAAAAGCCAGCCTCACCACATCACCCCTTTATTCAATAAATGCCAATGTCTTGCTACCAGCTCCAAAATCAAATGGAAAATTCTCTGTTTGCTTTTTAAAGGTCTTCATTACACCTGGCCCCTTCCTAGCTTTCCATTCTCCTTATGCCTGCTCTTTTCTATTTACTTTGCAATGAAGTAATACTAGTTTCCTTGTTCTTTGATCATGACACTTCCATTTCTCAATTCTGTGCATTTTCACTGGCAGTCCTCTTGCTACTTTATTCCCATCTTCTGAATTCCCTGGCTGCCTTCAAATTCCAGCTAAAATCCCACCTTCCAGAAGAAATCTTTTCCAGTAACTTTTAAGCTTTATTTTATTGTGTTTGCTCTGAGATTACTTCCAATTTCTCTCTTATAATCTTGTCTGTACATTTGTTTACATGTTATCTCCAGCAAAAGACTATGAGCTTCTTTACAGGGGGGTGGTTTTTTTTGCCCTTTCTTTGTATCCCCCAGGGCAAAGAACAATGCCTGGCATATAACAGGCACTTAATAAATGTTTTTTGACCTAATATGACCCCTCTCCTTAAGAAGCTTCTAACAAAAAAGGGGAAGCAAGAAATGAGACACTAATAAATATTAGACAAAGTAGAATGTGAAGATACATAAGAACTACAAAGCTCTGAGAGAGTTTAAAAAATAAAGGATTACTGCTGAAAAGTGAGGCAGGGAAGGACAATGGAAACGTATGACGTGGAAGTGGCATTTGTGCCAGTATCAAAAGAGAGACAGAATTCCAACTGGCAGCAAGATGGGAAGCATGGTACAGGGCAGGGGAACCGTAAATGCCAGATGCTTGATATCTCAATATCCATTCCTTTCAACTTACAGATAAGAAGAATTAAGTTCAGGTAAATGAAGTGAATATTCCAAAGTCGTACAGTTATTAAGGGCCAGAGCCTAGACTGGAATTGAGCACTTGGTAATCTACCCTATGCCAAGGGTTTAGATGCAGTCAAATGGCTGCACTTGAGGACCCAGAAGACCCCATGTGGCCTTGAGGCCCCAGGTTCCTCACCCCTCATAAAGGGGAAAGAGTGCTAAGACCTCAATTCCAGTCCAGGTTCTGGCCCTTAATAATTGTATGACCTTGGAATACTCACTTCATTTACCTGATCTTAACTGTCTTTATCTGTAAATTGAAAGGAATGGATTACTGAGATATCAAACATATGGCAAATGACTGGCAAAACCCCCAAGTGGCCAGAAAAAGATGAAAAAGGAATCAGGAAATGTTGCACAAAATAAATAAAAATATAATACAATACAGACAATGTAATTTCTGTTTTTCTAAGTCAATACAGGGCTAGCAGGAATCTGTTTCCATTTGAGCAAGATACCACTGAACTACATAACTTCTAAGTTCCCTTCTAGTTAAAATATTCTATGGTTCTAGTTAAAATTTAAATTTGGTAAAAGGGAAAATTCTCAACTATCTGCAAAATGTGGTTATTTAGAATGACTTGTTTTTCAAGGGTTGTAGATGACCAAGGTTTTACTGTAACTTAAGGGTTTTCAAAAAGGCAACTTCATTTGGCCATCATGACTCAAATCAAATTTTGAAATTTACTATTAATTAAAACATATTTTTCCTTTTTATCTAAAAATGTATATTTAGATTTGTATAAATGCAAATTTCTATAAACTGTATCTTGGACTTCTATAAAGCATGCAGGACATGTCCAAATAAGTAAGCTTATGTTACTACTTCAAACTTCACTAAGCTATTAAAGATTAAAACTTCATTAAGATTTTTGGATGTCCTGTAGTATTTATATTCATTTTTATTTGTATTTCAATGTACATTTTGGCTACAGTATTTGTAAACACCTGACCAGTTAACAGATCTGATTTTTGGGGGGGGCCCAATTTTTCCTGATGAGGCAAAAGATCAGGTATGCAATTTGGATCACCTTCATACCATTCTGGAATATTTCCTCATACTTCTATTTCCTTTTTTCACATTCTATTCATTCATTTTTTAAAGACTTTTTCAAGTTCTACCTTCTTTCATATTTTCTGCCTACTTCAACCCATATAGATTTCCTCCTTTTATTCTATAAATTTCAATATTTAATATTCTCAGAACCTGTCTGGTACTTCTGACTGGTAGGAAAAAATGGCATTATCAGAGAGTGTGAAAGGACCTTGGAGGTAATCTAGACAAGAAGCAACAGGGTTGCATGCAGCCAGCAACACTTCCAAGGGTAGCCTGAAACAGATTAAAACATAATTGGGAAATATTTTACAAAATAAATAAAAATACAATGAAACAGATTTTTTTCTGCTGTTATTGAGTCGTTTTAGTTGGGTCCAACTCTCCATGACTCCATTTGGGGTTTTATTGGCATGATTCTGGAGTAGTTTACCATTCCCTTCTCCAGCGCATTTTAAGATGAGGAAACTGAGGTAAAAAGAATTGTGACTTGCCCAGGGTCACACAGCTAATGAATGTCTGAGGCTGAATTTGAATTCAAGAATATGAATCTTCCTGATTCTCAGTCTGTTGTTCAATTCACTGTGCCATCTAGCTGCCCTCTTATACAGTTTAATGTCCTTGTTTCTAGTTGAGTTTGACAGCACTGGTGTAGACCACACAGCCATATGCTTCTTTAACAACATTCACAGTATCTAGGACAGAGCTGGGCACTAAAGTAGGTGCTATATAAATACATATTATAAAAAATTTCCTTACAGTTCCTTCTATTTAAAATTCTGAACTTAACTTTTTCCTGTCTTTGCTTCCCCAAGTAACAGCCCTATTCCCAGAATGAATGACTCAAAAACTGCATCCGGAGGCTCAGTGACGGCTATTCATGTCTACTTCTCAAGGAAAAAAAGTTGATACGGGTTTAGAGAACAAGCCAGTTTCCTATAGGAATTAGGTTCCTGATTGCTTAACCTTTCTGAAAAATGCTTTTTCATTGTATAATTTCTCATGTAAATGCTAATTTTGTTTTCTTTTCTAACCATCTGCTTGGGAGTTGGAACCTATTATGGATTTATCATTTTCTTTTTTCCAAAGTTTCTTTTTGCTGAACTGAATTTTAATCCTTGATTCTGGTCGATGCTGCTCCATGGTTTATTTAAGGCATTATTTGCTCAACTTGTTATTTTTTTTTTCCTTTGCTATTTTCTTGGGTGTCCCACGTGGTATCTCAGCTGCCTGGGTTCATACTCCAAACTCCAGGAAGTCTGTTGTGGAGTCTTTTTTTGGCTCATTCACATTCTCTTGACCAGATCCAGTTTTGCCAGCAGGTGACCATCTCTTGAAAATATTTCTATTCTTTGTTTCCAGCTCATTGACAATTCATTCAATCTTGGGGTTGGCAAATCTCAGCTGGCTGTGATGCATATCCCTGGGGCTACTCCAACGGTGTCCTTCAATTTACCAGTCCACTCACCAAAGCAGCAATCTCAATCCCAATACAGATATTTCTTCAGCTGTATTTTGTTATAATACAGAAGGGGAAGGAAAGGAAATACTTTGTTTCCAAATGTGAGATTTTTACTCTTCCATTCCTAGTCCCTAGGTCTGATCTAGCTCTACATAGAGAAAAAATTGTTATCCCCAGAAAGAGAGTCAGAGAGGTAATAGAATTCCCAGATCTACCTCTGCTGCTGGGGCCTTATTCCAGCATGATATAGTAGTAAGCATGCAGGCTTCGAATCATAAAAAACTTGAGTTCCATCTAGGCACTGACATGGTCTACGTTACCCTGGGCAAGTCACCGATCCCCTCTAAACTTATTTCCTCAGCTGTAAGATGGAGGCAAGCATGCTTAAAATACCCACCACATATGGCTGCAGAGAGGATCCTTGAGATAATGTACGAGATTCTGCAAACCTCAGGCTGTGATATAAAGGTTTTTGTTGGTAGTGGTCTTATCATTACTGATATCTCTACAGTACTTTCAGGTTAACAAAATATTTGGCGCTCATCACAGAATCAGAGACTTTGAGAGCTGGAAGATACCTCAGCAGTCACCCAGGCCAGCTCTTATCAGCCGCATGGCCAGCTTCATGAAGCCCTCCAATTAGAGAGAACCCACTACTTCCCCCAGCAGTCCTGTGCTCAGCTCTAATGGCCTGGAAGTTTTTCCTGACATCAAATTTGCCTCTTTATAACTTTCACCCATTACTTCTGGTTTTTCCCTCTGGTTCCAAACAGAGCAAGTCAAATCCTTCTTCCATAGACCTTTCAAATCCTTGCACACAGTTATTATGTATGCCTTCTGCATCTTCTCTTCTCCAAACAAAAACATCCCTTGGCTCCTTCTACCAATTCTCCTATGATATGAACTTAAGGCCCTTCACATCCTTGTTACTCTTCTCTGGATGCTATCCAGCTTACTGACATCCTTCCATTCAAAATGTAGTCTGACCAGGACAGAGGGCAGCAGAACTATGCTGCCTCCTTATTCCCATAAACTTAAAAAAAAATAAGTATTGTTTACTATGTGTCAAGCACTGTGATAAACTCACTGGATTATAAATACAAAAAGCAAAACTAGTCCTTGCCTGCATAGAGCTTATATTCGAATTGTGGGAGACAACCCACAAAGGGGAGTAGCATTTGGGAGTGGGACACTTTAGTCTGGAAAATTATTGGGATGGTGAGTGGGGTAAGGAAATAGTAGACGGATACACACCCCCATCCAGGAACAAAGGCAGGGCTGATTTGATCACTGTTCCTGGTTCCAGAACTGCAGAATGAGTGGGAGTAGGAAGGAAACGGTGTCAGGGGAAAGGCTGTCAAGACTATGGCCAAAGAGTTAATAGAAGAGATGGAGTGTGGATGGGGCCTTTCCTCAAATACAGGAGATAGTCAGTAAGAATAAGGAAAGCAGGCTGTAGGGCAAAAATTTCTCTGGGGAGAAAAGAGCAAGTTTAGTTACAGAGGAGAAGGACAGAGAGTCAGGAATGAAATGAAGTGTGGTTGGTGTCTTTCCTGAAGCTATTACTCACTTAAGGCAGTCCAAGATCCCACTAGCATTTTTGGAAGGCACATTAATATATGCCTGATTCACGCTGAGTCTGAAGCCCACTAAAACTCCTAGATCATTTTCAGATAAACTGCTTTGTAAACATACCTCTTCCACACTGTAAATCCCACCACATATTATCTGCATTACATTGATCAAGTCACTGAATCTGTCAGAAATCCAAGTTCCTTTCCTAATATTACCATAGAGCTACTCATATCTTTCAAGGGCAGCTAGGTGGAACACTGGATAGAGCACTGGGCTTGGAGTCAGGAAGACTTATCTTCTTGGGTTCAAATCTGGCCTCAGACACTTAATAGCTGTCTGATCCTGGACAAGTCACTTTACCTTGTTTGCCTCTGCTCTTCATCCTTAAAATGAGGTGGAGAAGGAAATGGTGAACTGTTCCAGTGTCTTTGCCAAAAACCCTTAAATGGGATCACAAAGAACTGGACATGACTGAAGAGCGGCAGGAATCTCACAAGATGGAAAGAATGATGAACTAGCAATCATGGTATTTGAGTTCAAGTCCTGGCATTACCATTTCCTTTCTGGGTGATCCTAGCCAGTGATTAAACCTCTTTGAATCCTAGTTCCTTTCCCTCTAGTACTATGAGCTAACAGTAGTCCCTACCCCATAAGGTAGAAAGAACACTGAACTTCGTAGTCACCAGTGCCTGAGTTCAGACCCTGGTATTGCCACTTACCTCCTGTGTGACCTTAGGCAAGACAATTAAGCACTCTGGGCCTTCAGTAAAATGAAGGGGTTGTATAAGATTAACTCTAAAGTACATCCCAAATCTAGAGCTATGATTTATGATCCTACATAAAGTTCCACCAGAACTTAAGCCATTATAAACATAACTATGGTTATTCCTAGTAGTTGCACAGCTAACACAGAGTTAATTTCTGACTTAATAGACACTTTGCATACATTTATTTCCTCCCTTTAGGTGTTCCACAGGGTAAAGGTCCAAGGAAGGAAGTCTGAAGAGGGAAATATAGTGGGTAGGAAAATGGTGATAAGAAAAAAAAACATTCAACTGCTTATGAAATAGTCTCTCTACAGGGTAATTGAAATACTAATCCATGCACTCAGATTGTCCTATCTGTGTGTGTCTATAAGAACACACAAATATAATGCATATCTATTTAATACTTTAAGGTTTACAAAAATCTTTCCCTCACTGCCACCCCAAGGTAGTTGTTGGCAGTGTTGATAATAGAGTGCTGGACCTGAAGTCAGGAAATTCTGAGTTCAAATCTGACTTCAGACTGGGGCTGTCATTTAACCTTTCTACCTCAGTTTCCTCATCTGTAAAATAGGGAAGAACCCTACTTCCCAGGGTTGTTGTGAGGCTCAGGAGAGAATATCTGTAAATTTGTATTGTTTTGTAAACCTTAAAGCACTACATAAAAATGCTAGCTTTTATTATTCTTTTTTAAAACTAATTTCTAGTGTTCAACATTCACTTCCACAAGATTTCGAGTTCCAAATTTTCTCTCTATCTCTCCCCTCTGCCCACTCTGAGACAGCACGCATTTTCATTACACCTTCCCTCAATCTTGCCTTCCTTCTCCTATCCCCTTCCCTTCTGTTTTCAGAGAGGGCAAAATAGATTTCTATACTCCACTGCCTATATATGTCTTATTTCCAAGTCTCATGTAAAAACAATTTTTAACATTTGTTTTGAAAACTTTGAGTTTCAACTTCTTTCTTTCCTCCCCACTCACCTCCATTGAGAAGGCAAGCAATTTGTTATAGGTTATACATGTGTAGTCATGCAAAACACCTTCATAACAGTCATGTTGGGAAAGACTATTTCTCTCCATCCTATCCTGCCCCTGATTTATTCTATTCTCTCTTTTGACCCTGTCCCTCCTCAAAAGTATTTACTTCTAATTACTCCCTCCTTCCATTTGCCCTCCCTTGTATCATCTCCTCCATTCCTCCCCTTCCCCTCTACTTGCCTGTAGTTTAAGATAGATTTTCAAACCAAATTGAGTATACATGTTATTCCCTCCTTAAGCCAAATCTTATGAGATCACTCTTTCCCTCTCACCTTCTCCCTCTTCCCCTCCATTGAAAAAGTTTTTCTTGCCTCTTTTTTTTGTGAGAGATAATTTATGCCATTCTATTTCTCCTTTTCTCCTTCTCCCAATATATTCCTCTCACCCCTTAATTTTATTTTTTTAGATATCATCCCTTCATATTTAACTCACCCTATGCTCTCTTGTCTATATGTATATAATTCCTCCAACTACCCTAATACTGAGAATAATCTGAAGAGTTACAAATATTGTCTTTCCATGTAGGAATGCAAACAGTTCAACTTCATTAAGTCCCTTATGATTTCTCTTTCCTGTTTACTATTTTAAGCTTTTCTTGCTTCTTATATTTGAAAGCCATATTTTCTATTCAGCTCCAGTCTTTTCATCAATAATGCTTGCAACTCCTCTATTTGATTGAATGATCATTTTTCCCCTCAAGTACTGTACTCAGTTTGACTGGGTTGGTGATTCTTGGTTTTAATCCTCTGGAATATTATATTCCAAGCCCTTCAGTCCCTTAATATAGACACTCCAAGATCTTGTGTTATCCTGATTGTCTTTACATAATACTTGAATTGTTTCTTTCTGGTTCCTTGCAATATTTTATCCTTGACCTGAGAATTCTGGAATTTGGCTACAATATTCCCAGTTTTCTTTTGGGGAATCTTTTTCAGGAGGCAATCAGTGGATTCTTTCAATATCTATTTTACCCTCTGGTTCTAGAATATCAGGGTAGTTTTCCTTGATAATTTCTTGAAAGATGATGTCAAGGCTCTTTTGTAACCATGGCTTCCAGGTAGTCCAATAATTTTTAAATTATCTCTCCTAGATCTATTTTACAGGTCAGTTGTTCTTCCAATGAGATATTTCACATTGTCAGCTACTTTTCCATTCCTTTGGTTTTATTTGATAATTTCTTGATTTTTCATAAAGTCATGAGTTTCCACCTGCTCCATTCTAATCTTTAAATAACGATTTTCTTCAGTGACCTTTTGGACCTTCTTTTCCATCTGGCCACTTCTCCTTTTTAAAGCATTCTTCTCCTCAATAGCTTTTTGCATCTCTTTTGCCATTTGGGTTAGTTTATTTTTTAAGGTGTTATTTTCTTCAGCATTTTTAGGTCCTCTTTAGCAAGCTGTTGACTTGGTTTTCATGATTTTCTTTCATTACTCTCATTTTTCTTACCAATTTTCCTCTACTTCTCTTACTTGATTTTCAAAATCTTTTTTTAGCCAAAATTCATGGCCTGAGACCATTTCATATTTTTCTTGGAGGCTTTGGATGGAGGAGCTTTTGACTTTGTTGTCTTCTTCTGTTGTCTTCCTTATCACCAAAGTAAGTTCTATAATCTGATTCTTTTTTTGCTCATTTCCCCAGCCATTTATTTGATTTTTGAGCTCTTTGTCAAGGCAGTTCTCTGCTTCTAGTGGGATTTGTCCGCCACTTGATCCCCCCACAATCTGTGGGCCTAGAATTCCAGAAAAAGCAGCTACTGCTGTTCCTGAGACTGTGGTGGGCTCTTCCACCCCTCTGCTACCCTGGGGCTGGACCATTCTATTCTCTCACACAGGTTTTTTTCCAACTGATTTTCCAATTTGTCCTTGGCATTTTGGGGTTGTGAAGTCTGGAAACCACTGTAGGTGCTAGAGATTCAGTCCCTCTCCTGCCCCACCCCCCAACCCACCCAAGCCTGCTCAGGTTTCATCTGTGCTGCTATGGCTTGTGTTGGACTAGGCTCTGCTCTCAGCAGCACAATAGATGCTTCCTGTCGACCTTCCAGGCTATCTTGGGCTACAGATTTGCTTCATACCATCATTCTGTGGGTTCTGCAGCTTCAGAATTTGTTTAAAGTTATTTTGTTTTTACAGGTATTTGACTGGGTTTAGCAGGAGAGCTGTAGCAAGTCCCTGCTTTTACTCTTCCATCTTGTTTCCCCTTTTCCCCTCAGCTCTTATTATTCTTATAGAAGATGTTTCCATTCCCATTTTAAAGATAAGAAAACTGAATTTCTGAGAAATGAAGTAACCTGACCAATGTCACAATGTCAGAAAGTGACAGAGTCAGACTTGAAACTCAGATTTCACGACTCTAAGTCCAGGATTCACTGGTCTAACTATGTTGCCTCTCATGGGATCCTTGCCCAACCAATGATAATAGGAACTGGAGCTCCCTTCAAGATACAAAGGTCTCAAAATCAGGAGAAGTCAAAACTTTGCCTATAAAGTCATTTGCAAAAAAAAATTAATACTGAGTGGATTAAAACGACTATATCCTCTGTTTTCTTCCTGCTAACACTAGGATCTGACCTAAAGCAGTGAAAACCAAAAGTTGTTTGGCTTTTAAAGTACTTGTGAGATTGGTCACTGTTAGTGCAAACCAATTCTCTTTCTTCCTAGAAATGCTGGTCACAAGTACTTTACTTTCCTAGAGACCAATAGAAGACTTAACCTTTTAGACAGGAGTAATTCATCGCATCTGTCTGTACAAAATTGGGGAGCAAGGCAGCTCATTCATCCTGTACAGCTCTGAAGACAAACCCTTTCAGTAAACAAGATGTGAGTCTTCCTTACTTCAGGACAGCATTCTCCCCTCTCACTCCTCCTTTTCCCATAGGACTCCTCTAGATAACTGACATTACAGGAACAGTTCTTTAAACAAAACAGGCCAAGGAAGACGTAGTGACTGAGAACAGGTAACACGAGCATATTCAGCAACCATAAATGGACCACTAATGTATTTATGAGTGTGTTTAGAAAACCACATTCTCAAAAGAAAACACTCATTTGTCCTGGATTCCTGAAGGGAACAGAAACTTAGGCAAAGTAAATAAAGCCCAAGGAAAATGCATAAATGTGATTCAGAAAGAATTCCTTCAAGGGGTAATGAGAAATATACCAGCAGAAATGATTCAGAGTTGAGAAGAGAAAATAAATAGGGTATTTGGAAAATGTCTGCAAGAGTAAGACTCCTTAGAAAGATGACCTCTAAGGAGCTTTGCATATTTTAAAGTAGATTTAGCAAAGAGCTTTAAAGGAGAAAAAGGCTTGAACAACTGTGGCCTTGGAAGAGCAGCAGGTTCAATAACTCGGTGCACATTTTGCATGCCTGGACCAGAGAAAAGTTAATGGAGGTGAAAAAAGAGGTGATTAATTTTAAAGTGAGTTGAACATGTTCTTCCTTTATCTTCCATAAGTTAGTACACCTAATCCATTTGTTTTTACACTATGTTCCATGGAGCCTTGGGCTTCCAAAAGATATTCCTGAGGAATTTCTTGAAGAATAAACAAACAAAAAAGCACCATCCTGATGGGAATGTTTAATTTGTAAGCACCATTATATCCAGGCCCTTCTCTGACACTATGCCATAGGTTGGTACGTCAGAATATAAAAAAATGAAACACCTGCCCCCCAAACTTAAGCAAAAATCACTTCCTGAGATCTTTCACTGCTGGTTTGTTTTTGGCTTGTTTCTTCTGCTTCCTAAGACTAGATTTCCTTTATTAGTTCTAACATCTTCTAACTCCTCATAGAAGAGTCAGAGTCTTACTCTAATACCTATGGAGTGATATTCAAAGAGACACAGAGAATTGATGGGTCACAGACAAGGCCTATGCAATCCAGGTGTGTAAAGTTTGCTATCAGATAAAAAGAAAATATTAAGTGTATGAGATTTACTGAGAAATATCCTGGAATCAGAGAGAAGGCAATACCATTTGATCAAATGAGATCATATTTGTAAAGTACTTAAGCATGTGATAGGTGTTATATAAATGTCTCTTCCCCCTTCACCTTTTCCCCTTTGTCTTTTTCCCTTTCCTTCCCTTTCCTATCACTTGTTTCTGTTCTCTTCCCTTCCTCTTTCTTTTCCTTCTCTTCTCCTATTATCCTTTCCCTTTCCTTTTTTTCCTTACCACTCTCTTCCCATCCTTTCCCTATTTCTGTGTTCTCTTTTCAAAACCTTCCTTTGCCTTTGGTGTCATTTGTTCAACTGGAGAAACCCCGCTGAGATGCTATGGTATGGACTATCCCCCAATTCTGTTATAGCCTGAAAGACGATCTGCCAAGATCTACAAAAATAAGGAAAGGAATGGCTACTTGGCCATTTCAAGGTCTTTCCTTAATATGATGCCCCTGTGGTAGGCAAGGCGGTCTTGAATTAATCCTCCTATTTCTTCTGACCCCAACTGATGTCTCTTATTGATTTAATAATTCAGTAAATATTTGTTAATGACACACTGTATTCTGTCTCTTATTAAATCTTGCTTTCTCTCCTTTCTCTCTTGCTCCTTTTCCCCCCTCCCTTTTTTTATTTAGCAAATCATATTTTCTTTCTAAACACTGCTTTTATATTTTTATGCAGTAAAACAATCTCATTAATCTGGATTCCAGTTATCAGCAATTTGTGATTAATATGAATAGGGGCTGAGATAAAATCTACCTTTATATAGTATCTGGAAGAAAAGGCCACTAGACAAATTAATAGTATAAATAAAGCTAGCAAAGATGAATGTTTAACTAGTATTATTTTTTTCTCTCTTTTTTTAAACTGACAAATGCAAAACTGTATTTTACAAACCAAGTACAAAAGAAGAGGCAGTTTTTAGCTAAACAGTGTAAGAGATCCATTAACTGCTTGAAGCCACCAGGTTAATAAATACCAAGTTTTTCCCTTTGATTCTTTTTTAAAATTTATTTTTATTTTTTATTTTTAATGTTCTACAATTACTACCATAAAACTTAGATTTCCCCCCCCTACCTAACCCCCACCCCTCTCCCTCACCAAGATGGCATACAATTCTATATATAGGATCTACACACACATGCCTACTGAATACATTTTCACTATAGTCATGCTATATAGATGAGCTAAAATAAATGAGAGAAATCATATAACAAACCAAAGCATAATATACACACAAACACACAAAAATGATCTGCTACATTCTGTGTTTGAATTTCATAGTTCTTTCTCTGAATGTGGAAGGCATTTTGCCTTAGAAGACTATTGGGAATTTTTTTTTTAATGTCCTTGCATTGGCTATGAAGATCCAAGTCTACCAGAAAAAACTCTCGCACATTGTGATCATTGCTGTGTGAATGTTTAACTATTAAAAGACATTTTCAACTCTCCTCCCTTTTTGACAGTCACTAAATTTGCAGATAAAGTTTACATGGATTTTTGCAACATTTTTGATAAAATAAAGATAGGGAGTAAACCTGATTTCATTGGTTGAGGAAACTCCCATGTGAGCAAATCCTTCTACCAATGCAGATCAGTACCTTCTCTGTAATTTATAGTCTTAGAAAGTTGCCTAGAGCAGAGATGTTCAGCACCTTGCCCAGCACCCAGCCAGTCTTTATCTGAGGAAGGTTAAACCTGGACTTTCCAGGTTCTCTATAAATAATGTGTCATATTTTTTGATAAAACATCTCAAACTATTCTTATGAAGAAGATGGAAGAGATATGGACAATATGATACCACATTAGAGTGATTCAGAAATAGTTATATGGCTGGATGCAAAGGGTGGTTATCAAGGGTTTAATGTCAGTGTGGCAAGAGGTCTCCCATACCTCCACTGATCTGTGCTTGGTTATGGGATGTTGAACCAATAATGAAGTCCTCTGCATGATTCGTTCAACAACACCTAATTTATGGGTTCCACAAAAGGCCTGATAAATGAACAGATTATACACACATAGCACTTAACACACTGCCTGGAACTCAATAAATGCTTATTAACTTGCTGATTTGACATGGATTTGGAGGGTCAAAGTGGGACTTGTACACATATGAGAGTGATGAACCATACTAGAAGCAGCAGAAGATGTAACACATTCAAAGCAACAATTTTTACTGTTCAATAATACTATCTAATATATACTACTGAAGCAAATATTTAGAAGCTAACTTACAAAAGGTGTCCCCAGGAGGCATGTGCAGGAAGGGCACTCACAAAGGGATCTTCCTCTGCATACCATGAGATGCCTAATTCCTTTACCTTTTAAAACTTCCTATGCTCTTAGTATTGATGCTTGGCTAGCAAAAGTCATCTTCCTAAAACACAGGGATGTTGGACCATGTCTTTCTCCCCACTGCTTCCTCCCTCCATTTAATAAACTGTTGACTCCCTACTACTTCCAGGATCAAATATAAAAGCCTCCATTGAGCTTTCAGAACTCTTTACAACCTGATCCTGTCCTTTTGATACTTCACTCTTCATACACCAAAATTTAGTGATACTGGTTCTGGTGTTCCTGACACAAAATATTCCATCTCCTGATACCATACTCTTTCAGTTGTTGTCCCCTAGACCTGAAATTCTCTCCTTTCTTATCTCAGCTCTCTGGATTTTTTTCAAGTTTCATTGAAAATCTCACCTTCAAGAAGTTTCTTCTATTTTCCCTTCATACTAATGCCTTCCCTCTGAGATAATCTCCAATTTATCCTGTATATATGTTATTTGTACACAGTTGTTTATACATTGTTTCCTCTATTAGGCTACGAGCTCCTGGAGAATAGGGACCTTCTCTGCCTTTTTTTTTTTGTGCTTGCACATTATAGACTCTTAATAAATGCCTGCTGACTTGACTTGACTCTCCCATCTCCCCTTTGATGTCTGCTTTTACAAGATCCCAAATTCCTCCTTTTTGAGCCATATACTCCCATTCTATTATGACTTCGGTCAAAGAATATTACTGACTGTGGTTTAGTTGGTGAAGGTATAGATACTTGTTCATTTGGAAAGGAAGAAAGTGGGATTTTAAATTGGTGAGCTCAGAAGAATGAATTGTAAGGTGCTTGGAAAACTGAAGTTAAGAGTGCACCAAATTTCATTAATTCATTCAGTAGATATATCGGTTGAAAGGCTGTACAGAGGACGCTAAAGAACAAAAAATGTAAGCTTTGCACTCAAGGGACTTATAATCCACTAGGATACTCAAGGCACATGTAAAGATAATCAGATGATAATCTGGGTATGGCCAAATCAACCACAATCCACATTTATTAGAGTACATTATTACCACCTATGATGAGGCACTCACGAAGAAATTAATGCTCAAGAAAGTCAAATGACTTGCTTAAAGTTAGACAATCAATGAACAGTCAGGATAGGACCTGACCCCAGATCTTCCTGGTCCTATTTCCACATTTTGCTATCATATGACTAATATAGGCAATGAGAATGAAAGGAGATCAGAGAAGGGAAAAATCTCTTCTGGCTGAGAAGGTCAGAGAAGACTTTTATGTAACAGGTGGGAATCAGAAATGAATTCTGAAGGAAGGACAGAATTTTGATAGGTCAACAGAACAAAAAAGGCAACAGGTGGGAAAGTGGAATGTGTGGCCAAGAGATCAGGGTTGGCTTGGGCAGAGTGTTCATGAATGGAGTAAAACAGGGAAGGGACCAGATTATAAGGGATCTGGAATGCAAAGCTAACTAGAATTTTATTCTATAAGCAATGGAGTTATTGGAGTTTTAGGGGGGGGCGGGAGAAGGGAGCAGCATACTCAAAGTCATAGTTAAAGAAAGATAACCTGATGGTGATTTCTGGGATATATTTGATAAAGGCAAGACTGACAGCAGAGAGATCAAACAGAAGGCTACTCCAACAAGAACCTGGATAAAATTATATTTTAGAACCTTCTCAGAATTATACCTGAAAACTCAATAAAAATGGAGACTTCTGTTATGCTTAGTTAATATCTTTACATGCACTGACTTGTGTGTATGTGGACAAATGTACATACATGTGTGTGTGCATACATATGTGCAAACACAGTATCGTAGCGACATTGTAGCAACTGTTATAACCCCTACTTACTGAATCACATAACGTCAAAGAAGAGGTGAGAAAACTGAGGCCCTGAGAAGACAACTGATTTGCTAAATAACACTGTCAAGTTCAGAACTAGAATTCTAACTCAGGTCTTCTGATTTTGCATTTTATGATCTTCCCACCATATCACATTTTTTCCAACTGTAATTTTCAGTTACCATTTTTATAGGTATCTAATATTTTTCTACTGTAACCCTCAAGCAACAGGATCAAAGGGGGAAGGAAAAAAACCTAATCTGCTAGAAGACTCATTGGGAGTTATAAAAGAAGTAGATGGTAAGAAAACCCAAGCAACCAGGGCTTATTACCTTAGTGAGGTCAAGACCTGTCTATCTCTACTGTCTAAATAAACTAAGTATTAGAGGCTTCCCCCAAGATGGAAATCAAAGCTTAGTGAATAGATTAATAGGGTGAAAGTCCTGATATAGAAATAAGACTTTACCCCCCTGGATACTGCACAGGGTTTATAATATACAGATAGACTGCAGGGACAATGGTACTTGTCAATAAAGCAATGTATGCACTAGGACAACTAGGAAAGAGTCTGTGATCTTGGTTTTAAAATATTTTTTGATGACTACATTAAATATAATTGTTTTCCTTTGTAATCCTACATATTTTATTTCATGCATTTAGTAACAGGATTCTGAGAAGGCATATATAGCCTTCACCTCACTGTCAAGGGATCCATGATACACATAAAAGGTTAAGAACCCCAGATCAAAGAGAAATCAGGTTCAGATCAAGGAACAGAAGCATAACTGAAGAAAAAGGACAGAAAACTCTTAGAGAAATTAAAGGTAAGACAAAGGGCTGCCGGGGGTCATGAGCTGTGCCAGTCAGACTGATCTGTAATTAGCCCCTATTCCCCTCAAGATTAAACCACACACCTCTTCCACTTCTTGGTTTCTATCATTCCCTTCTTGTTTGTTTTTTTTCCTAGTTGACCAGTAAAAGTATTATCCTGAAAAATTCCATCCTTATGAAACATAAGAGATCAAAGTATCCCCAGACCCTAGTGAAAGGAGCTGTCTTAGATCCTTGGCTATGGAAGACAGAGCTGAGCAGAAGGATGAAGATGATCCAAGACAACTATGAGGACTATTATTTCTTTCCTATCTGGGACATATCCTTATGCCAAAGTCTTCATGGCAGAGTTAGCATGTATGCATGCGTGTGTGTGTTTTATGCATAACACGATCACCTCATCATATCACCTCCGTTGTTCTTGAATGATGTGACAACAGAGTACAAGCCCTGATGGGTCGTTGGGGCCCAGCACCACACTGATTATACACCTGCCATCTGCAGATCAGCAGAGCTAAATTCCAGCTCATCACTGGAAAACTGCTCTGAAGTTGATTACTTTTTCTTTTTTGGTCACTGGAACTCTTGAAAATAAAGTAGTTAGGGCATAAAGGGATCATGAACTGCATCACTGGAGAGAGTACCCACTCCAGTGAAAGATCACCTCTTTGAAGTAAGGATGTCTAAATAACATCCAAATACTTATTCAATGCACATTGAATTGTGAAGTGAAATACACATCATGTACAAACACAGCCCATGACTAGGTATTTACAGGTTAATATCAGAAACAGTGATGATTGTAGACTGAGCAGCATGGTGTAAGCAGATAGAGCTCTGATACTTGGGAATCAGGAAGACCTCAGCATGAATCCCATATCAGTTATATGACCCCTGGGGGAAAAATCACTTCAACTCCCTGAGTTACAGTTTCCTGTTAAATGGAAATAACCTTCCAAGGTTGTTGGGAGAATCAGATGAGATAATTAATGTATGGAAAGGAAAGTATTTTGCAAAACTTATAATGTTACATAAATATGAAATATTAATATTAATATAGAAAAATACAAATCAACATGGAGTACTTAAAATAAAACTTATCTATTATACCCAGGAAAAAATATCTCTGCATAATTTAGTAGAGCTATTTGTAAAAGGGAAGACAAGAGAAGGTAGAGATACAGGCAATTATGACATGGTCCTGTGATATCTCAGGGTTATCAAATAAGAGTACTGGGAAGATTTTCATGTTGAGGTACAAAATAACAACAGCATTTTCTTTCAAATTTAAGAAACTATACTGTATATATGGTATATCATTTTTAAAATTTTGAGGGAAAAAAAACACCCTACACGGATTAGAAAGTGTTAACAATAAATGCAAAGAGTATCTTAACCAACTGATATATCTTCTGACTCCAGGTCCAACACTCTATGTGTGACGCTCCCTAAGCTGCTTTTGTTAACAAACAATTCAGTATGATTCTTCTTCATAGTAACTAGTCATCAATCATATGCTATTTTATTCTTACATCTCCTTAAACAGAAAGGTGAAATGGAGGCCCACAGTGAGACTGCTTGAAGTTGTATGTTAAAATGAAAGTTACAACCATAACTTTGATACTAGAGGAACACAGATCATAGAATTTCAAAGCTGAAAGGCATTTCATCTAACTCAAAACATACTTGATTAAGAATCCTTTCTACAAGAAAATCTGACAAATGTTTATCTACCCTTGCCTACCAGACTTCCAATGAGGAGAATCTACTACTTCCTGAAAAAGCCCATTCTATTTTCGGATGATCCTAATTGCTAGCTCTTTGTAATTCTTATATCAAACCTAAATTTATCTCCCTGCAACCTACTGTTCCTGTCTAGGGCAGGGGTTCTGAGAGAGAGAGAGAGAGAGAGAGAGAGAGAGAGAGAGTGTGTGTGTGTGTGTGTGTGTGTGTATTGGATCTATATGGTGTGAAGAAAATGAACCCCTCCTTGGAATAATATTTTTTAATGCATAAAATAAATTCATAGGATTACAAATGAAACCAGTTATACTGAAATACAATTATCAAAAACATTTTTAAAAATACTGAGTTTTGTCATTTTAAGTGCAATTATCTTTTTATTATACTATTATGGAATTGGTCGTTTTATTCCATAAATTAAACATAAAATAAATAAAAATGCTAAAAAGAGTTAATGAAAGAGCACAGATAACCTTTCTAAGAACTCCTATCTAGGGCCAAGAAAACAGACGACATTTTCACATAGATAATAGTGCCTTGAAGATAATCATTATGTCTTCCCACATATTTTTTCCCCACCCAAATACTCCCATTTCCTTCATCTGATCCCCATAAAGTATAAACTTGAGACCTTTCCCTCTCCTAGACAACCTTTTCTGAAAGCTCCTTAGCTCTCCAATGCTCCTTAAAAATGCAACACACAGACCTGAACACAACAGTATGGATGTAGACTGACTAGGGCAAAGCATATAGGGGCTAGCACCACCCTAGTCCTAGACACTAGGCTTTAAGATTCCGTTAACTTTCTTGGCTGTCATATCCTACTGCTGACTTAAATTTAGCTTACAATCTATCAAAACCCATAGATCTTTTTTCAGACAACAGCAGCTGCCATCTATATTATAGTGCCTACTATATGCCGGGCTCTGTGCTAAGCACTTTAAGAAATACCATCTCATTTGATCCTCACAACAAACCTGGAAGGTGGAAGCTCTTATTATTCCCATTTCACAGATGAAACTGAGGTAAATAGAGGTTGAATGACTTACCTAGGGTCACATAGTAAGCATCTTTTCTGGTCGCTCATTCATTTTTCAGTTATGTCTGACTCTCTATGACCTCATTTGGGGTCTTACTGGCAAAGATACTGGATTGGTTTGCCACTTCTTGCTCCAGTTCATTTTACAAATGAAAACACAAACATGGTTAAGTGACTTGCCCAGGGTCACATAGCTAGCTAGCCACATTGGAATTCAGATCTGGGGTCAAGTCCTGCCCTGACACATACTGGCTATGGGCAAGTCATACAGCTGTAACTCAGATAAATTAGGAATTAGTTTTTGGTGGAAGGCACTCCTATACCAGGAGTTACCCAAACTGAAACATCACAAATCTGGTCCTTTATTTCCCTCAGTCTTCTTCTCCTCCCCTGAATTCTCCTCTAAAAGAGCAACCAGGAAGAAACATTTTCTTTTTTAATTGTCAGAGAAAGATAAGCATGAAACTACAGAGGTATAATCCATATCTCTGTATTTAAATCCCAGTGACAGAGAAGTAGTTACAATATTAGAATAAGCTGAGCTGACTTTGTCCTCTCTCTCACTACCAAGGATAATGAAGAAAACATTAGGGTGAACACATAACTTTAGAAGCTATTTTATACACTGATTCTTCTGTTTTTTATAATTATAACCACTGAGTACTTCACACCATCCAAATTTTCAGAAGTTCACTATAGAGAAAATATCTGTTACAATGGCTTATTATGCAGATCCAGTTACAATATGGACTGAGTCATGGCCTCTGAAAACATAACAACTATATATTATAAAAGCCCATTCTATCAGATCACTTAAAAGGTAGGAAACAGTCCTGCCTCTGAACATAAACATTATAGAAAGTCTATTGTCTCTAACGGACCCTAAAAATCCACTGCCCTCTTAAGCATGCTATACGTGTTCTAAACTGCATTAAGTAAATAAATGACAGAAACAGCTATGCAAATAGACTTTTTTTATACCTACCAAGCCCCTTGATAAAGCTGATCACACAGGATCTTCTCCAACAGGCTGTTGTAATCTCCATGAGCCTAAGAAGGTGTAACAAACTAAATTCTCAAGCCTCTAAAACAGACTATTTTCCAGAGCAAGAAATGCTGCCAACTCCATGGTTCCGTAACTCACTTCTGCCATAAATGTCTCAGCAACAGGCTGGCTTGTGTCTTACTTTTTTTTAGGGGGGAGGGTAAAGGTGTACTCTTGGGCAGGTGCTAAAGACCTATGGCAAGATACAAACTAAAACAAGTCTTCAGTACAAGCAGGCACTCTCCATACCAAAGGGGTAATTTTTAGCTCCACAGTATGACAGTGACCTACAACTTTCAGGGTTGCTGTCTGTCTATATTTATCTCCCAAGTACATACTCTACTGACAGATTAGTGAAACCAGTCAAAGCACTCCAGGAACATGAGACTGAACCCCCCCCCCCAACTCCCTCCCCCCACACACAGTCTGTCCATAAACAATCCATGCATACCAAATATATTCATTCTCCCACAGTCCAAACTAGCTGGAGTTGGTTGATTTTTTGGGGATTGAAGAAACATAAAGGGTTGGGAGGTAACATAGGATGGGCGATAAACCCTAGCTTTTGAACTTTTCACAGAAGTGCAAATGGTCTTTAAACAGCTTAAATTCTTTCAGACAAAATCAACAAGAGACAATCCTTTTTCCAAGCCAAGAGTCAGGGAGAAACCACACATCCCTAAAGAAAATGACATGCTTAAAATCGGCTGAAATAACTCAAGGAAGTGTGACTGGTTTTTTAAAACTATAATTATATTATTTAAAAAGGCACACAACATAAACCAACCTAAGGACTTAATTTGTAAGGGCAAGAAGGTGCACCGAGCCTTGTATGTGTTAAGTGTCTTGCCCTTTATGAGAAGAGAGGCTTTACAGGATAATGACTAAGACAAGAAAAAAGAAAATTCAAAATCATTCTTACTTGAGCCAAAATGAAATGAACTGATTTTTACCTGGGCACAATTTTAGTCATAAAATCTATTTTCACTGGCTAACAGAAAATTGGTCTAGACATTGATTCATTTGCCTAACAAACGTTTATCGTACACCATTGCCAAAGGTCCTAAGTAGGATGGAGGGAAATAAGAAAGAGGTCCTGCTCTCATACTTGGAAGTTTAAGAAAATATGACTATCACTGAAGACAAGAAACTTTCTAACTTTTGTTTAATTCATTAAAGAAAGGCTTTCTTCAGATACAGTCTCACTCACCAGTCTAGTAACTTTCCAGACAAAAATGCCTCTCTCTGGCTACCACTCCCCAGTACCAAAACAGGTTTCTTAAAGTCAAGGCTTGTCTGTGCCTTTGTATTTGTATCCCTAGTACTTATAAAAGTGCTTGGCACATTGTAAATGCTTAATAAACCCTCCTCTTCTCCCTCTCTCCCACTCTCCTTCCCTTCCTCTTTCCTCTTCCTCCTTCCCTTCTTCCTTCCTTCTTTCCTTCCTTCCTTTCTATTTCCATTTGCATTAGATATTAGACTGTGAGTTCTTTGAGGACAAGGGTTGTTTTCCTCTCTCTGTATCCTCATCTCAGTATAGTGTCTGTCAAATAATAGGGACTTAACTGCTTGCTGACCTACTCTTTTCTCCCTTCCTCACTTTCTTCTTTCTCTGCTTCTTTCATTATTGAATGGGGTGGGGGTGGGGGACATTTCAGATTAAAAAAGACTATTCACCATAATCAAATAGACATAGTAGTAGCTGGGAGTTAATACTAGCCTGGTCAAAACTTCTTAAAATGACAGAATCCTAGTTTTTAGGGATTTATATCTCAAATTGTGAAAACTAAGGAGAAAATAAAGCCTTTGTTTTATGCATTACTAAAATGGGATCAAATATAGTATATTCCCACAGACATGTCAAGCGTTTGTGAACAGAGTTCTTTCATTCAATTCATCTTTTACCAAAACACAGGGGCCTGAATGGGACTTAAAGTTTGACCTCTGACAATTTCCAAGTTGCCTAAGTTATTTGGAGATCAACCTTTCAAGTTGTGCTGACTGTTCAATAAAAAGAATGTTATTTATGTTAGCATCCCAAGAACATGAAAATAAAATTCATCTCTGCTCATTTCATTTATCTTCTTTCCAGAAAAAAATTGGGATTTTATTATAGGACTTTTAAAGATTGAGGTTTCTAAGCATGATTTGATACTTCTGTGTAAAGGGTGGCTGGCCAATGAGAGTTTAGCTGTTAAAAGCATGCACAGAATACTCCAATACAAGCCTAACGTGGACTTTGGAGCAGGCCCAGGGGATTCTGTGATTGCTTCCTGTCTATCATGTATTCGAGGCCTCTGATTGGGTCCTGAGCTGGAACTGAGTGTGCATACAAAGATTCCAGTGGGGCTACTTGACTTCTCTCTTTCCTGGGGAGACTAAGGGAAGAACATTGGGCAGAGCAAGGTGGCAGGGAGAAGCTTTGGGCCTTATCTACACCTGGGCCACGATCTGTGAGAACAGCCCTCTTGTTGTTTCTCTCTTTGTTGTATCCGCTCTCTCAACTCCAGACTCAGTTCTCCAACTACTCATTAGACATCTCAAAGTGGTTGTCCCAAAGACATTTTATACTGAACTCACTTTTTCCTCCCCAAATCCTCACTTCTGAACTTCGTTATTACTGTTAAGGGTGCCTCCCAGTCCCCCAGGCTTACAGCTTAGGGGTCACCTTTGACTCCTAACTCTTGCTTCCTTCCCTGAGTGAATCTATTATCAAGTTCTGTTGATTCTATCTCTATAACATCTCTCTTATACACCCTTCTTTTCTCGGACACTTCAACCACTGTGGCACCAGCCCTCATCATCTCACTCCTGGTTGCTATAGTCTGTTGCTTTCCATGCCTCAAGTCTCTCCCCACTCTAATTCATCCACTCAGTTGTTAAATCAATCTTCCTGAAGTATAGATCTGACCATGTTACTCTCTTATTCAATAAGCTCCAATAGTTCCCAATTATCTCCAGGATTAAATATAAAATATATTTGTCATTTCAAGTGCTTTACAACCTCATACTCTCCTACTTTTCCAGTCTTCTCTACTCTTTATTCAACCCAAGTACTCTGTGATGCTTGCAGTAACACTGGTCTCACACAAGACATGCTATAGCTAAACTTTAGGTATTTTCACTGGCTGTCCTCCATACTTGGAATTCTCTCCTTTCTCATCTCTTCCTCCTGGCTTCTTAGACTTCCTTTAAGTCCCAGATAAATCCCATCTTCCTTTATCTCCCTAAATGCTAGTGTTCTAGCGCTATATTTTGCCTTTCTTTGTATCTCCAGGGCTTATCCCAGTGCCTGGCACACAATAAATAATAAATGCATATTGGCTGATTGACTCTTAAGTGAAGGGTATTGGAGAAGGCCAAGACCTCGTGAGTTGTGAAAGCCTGGGAAAACAGGCCACCAGAGGTCCGGGAACTTGGATACCGTAACAGAGATTACTGGCAGCCAAGCCTGGTGTGCCAGTGAGGCTTTGAGGAGTGACCTGCTTAACCTACAAGCAGTGGACTGACTTTGAGACCCCATTTCCTGTTGTGGCAATGGACTGACTCTGTCCACCGGCTATGATACATATAGAAATGAACTTGGTGGGAACAAATACTCTGTAGTAATCACTTGAAGTCTGAGTCCATTTTGCCTAGAGACAGAGGTATTGTAGGGCAGAATGAACCCCAGGGTTCTACAGGGGATATATTTGTACTTATGTTCTTATTATGTTTTCTCAGTAAACAATCTTGTAAAAATGAACGGATGTTAACTGGCTAAATGATACTTGAACATTAATTAATATCATTGATGATACTGAGGAAATAAATGGCATGATTGGTCATATTGAAAAAAATAACTGGCAAAGGATATTAAGAAATCAGTGGAATGAGGCACAAGTCAATAGTATTAGAGAAGACCCCTAACTATACATGTACACCACTAGAACCATGAAGAGAAGATCCCTACTCAGGGAGACCTAACCCCTCAGTGTGATAATGCGCTAGATCAGGGTTTATGAAGGCTAAACCTACATAAATATGGCTTACAAAAATTACTGCCTACTGAAATCTTTTGAGGTTGACTTTACTTTGTGATTTTTTAACATTGTGCCTTTGTTACTTTTGCTGCTCAGAGGCCCTTTGAGTTGACCTCCCTGAGCCTCAGGCCCTTGTCTGTAAGAGGGGGCTCATGATACCTGCCTTCTCCATCTCACAGGAATGTTCTGAAGATTAAATCAGAGGTGTGATTCAAAAATTCTTTGTAAGTAGTATATTATTATACAAATATGTTTTGATATTATTATTTAACAGTCACATCATCAAATGATTTCATCCTTTTAGAACACTGATGGAAAACTAGGAAATAGGCACAAAAGATTTCACAGCCAAAATAGTACCTGCAGTCAATGCACTGAAAGCTTGAAACTTTTGCTTATAAGGGAGATTCCGCCTCCTGCCACCTATTAGCTCTTACTTTACAAGCAATTCTAACAATATGATTATCTGATTTATTCAGCCCATATAACTTTAATTGGGGAAAGAACACAAAAGAGGGGAGGGAAGGATGTTTGAGTTACTAAAGGCATGCATACCAAGCTCAGCAGGAAGTAACAACAGCTTGACTTAGAGAGTTTATAAAAGCAGATGCACACACTAAAAAAGTAGAGTGTTTAGTGAATTAGAAGAAAACAGTCGTAAATACCACATTAGCCTTTAAGGTACATTATTATATTACAGCATAGTCTAAAAACTGGTGTCTATATTGATTACTGAATCATTGAGGAAAAATTAAAATCTATTTCAAATCATTTATGAAATATGCTATAAAATCTATAAATATTTTACTGCAGAATAGTTGAAATAAAAATATTTTGGTATTTAAAATAACTTCATAAACAAGGAAAACTAGCTCAGAAGGAACACTGCATACCCTAATAATAATTAGATATTTCAATGCACCTATAAGATCATCACCATTGATAGTTTTCTCAGTACAGACTCCAAATCATAAATCTTTTCGACTGGATTGTTCCTATGTTTATTTTTACAATATCCTTTGGTAGAAGATATATCCAGGGAGCTGGACGTTTTCCTCTTTTAATATTTCATGGTTACCAGTATACTCAGGTTGTCCATTGGCAGGGTCCAAAGCAACTTGAAGACCAAAAAGAACTCACAGTAGGCTGAAGGGACTAGTCTCTGGCCCTTTTGCTAACTCTGCCCTGCCCCTGATGTAGGCTTGGGGCATCTCCGTTAATAAGGTGAGTGTCCCATAACAAAGTGTTACATGTACACAGCTTAGTTTTTTCCAGGATTGTGCCAAATGGTTGGTTTCTAGCCACAGTCTCACAGAGGGCTAACAGTTAAATTAATATTTAAAGAGGATCTAAGAACTGTGGAATTCTTATTATCTTCTGCCCCCTTTTCTACCACTCCACAACCAACACTAAAGAGAACCACAGAGGAATGATGACCATTTTGTATTTTTATTGGCCACATGGCTGTTGTATACCAAAAGAACAAAATATACTCTATTACTGATATTTAAAAGCTGTGATGTTTCTCCCCTAATTCTGCCCTCCTTGAAGTATCTTCCACCCTCCCTTTTGATGACTCCTCCCAGAATGTCCACTGAAGGAGGGCAGCCAGGCCAGTCATCTTTTTATGTATGCTCTAGACCATCATGCCCCTATTTCAGGGGAACTACCCTCTTCTTCCCCTTCCTCTTTTCTACTTCCTTTGACGTGCTTTCTGTCTTCTTCCATTAGAATGTTAGCTCCTTGAGGACATACATGTTGCTTTTTGCTTATACTTGTATTCTCAGTGCTTAGTGTAGCATATAGTAAACATTTCTTATTGTTATTTAAACGATTGAGTTTTTTGGCTTTCCTCTTCTTTTCCCTGTCAGTGTTCATTCATCCACAAAAATGAACCTGTCAACCATCCATAAAAATGTCCTCTCCGTTTTTGCATTTTTTTTTGGTTGCAGGATTGTAAACACAAATTGAAATTTCCTTAATCCATGGTATCTACCATCAATCACAAGTTATGAGAAGGTAGAAGGTATCTTGAGAATTCATTTAGTCTCCATTACTCCTTCCAAGAATGGCCTGTATCAAACCAATGATTGACATCCTACTCAATTATTCCAACCTTAAGATAGGAAGAATACACTACAAATTCTATTCACCTACATGGATGTTTGTCCAGATAATTCACTCTATAACGTTATAAAAGCCACTCCTGAATTTGATTTGGGGGGCATTAATAATAGTTGGTCTTTATACAAGCTTTTAAAGTTTACAAAATACTGTATAGGAAGTATCTTATTTGATCCTCACAACAGCTCAAGCCCATTTTACAGAGGAGGAAACTGAGATTCGGAGAGATTACAAATAATTACTGACATTATAATAAAGGGTTCTAAGGCTTGTGAAGTACTTTACATTCTCTCATAAGCCTCATGAAGGGTTGAGAAGTAGGTACTACAGAGACTATCAACATCATTTTACAATGAGGTCTCAGCGGCTCAAGGAGTTTATTATGTGACTTGCCATCCTCCCACAGCTCATGTCAGAGGTGGAATCTGAACCCAGTTTTTCCTGATTCGATCATGTCTATTTTGATTAACACCTCTATTTCAGATGAAAATGTTGTGGCACCATCTTTATATTTAAGCCAATTAAAAACACTAACAACAAATTGGGACAACCGTTGACCTTATTTGTCCGTGATTTGGTAGCCTGATCCTTCAACGTTTATTCTTTCAACGGAGGACTAGCAAGCACTGCTATTGTTTTGAAGTTTTGGTGATGCTGAAATTTATAGGTTTTAGCAACATATATTTTAGTAATCAAGATAATCTCATTGTTTATGGTTACAAATAGATTTAATCTTTCTGAAAATTTAATAAAGAGGTGTTAGTGGATTCAACAAGCAACTTGCTAACAGTTCATTACCTACGCCAACCAGATTATAATGGTTCAATGTTCTTCTAGTCCAGTGGGAAGACTTTGGTGAAGAGCACCTGAGCTCAACCACTAGTTCTGCTTCTCTAAGCCTTACCTTCATCTGTAAAATGAGGGCAGTGAGGGAATCAGACTAGATGACCTCTTAAGTTCTCCTGAAGCTCCAACCTTATGAACCTATGACCTCTAAGTTGACACTGGTCTCTCAAACTACCTATGATTCCATTATATTTTGCTCTACAGTTAAGATCAGAAAAGGACACTTTTCCTTAAAAGTATGAGTTGCAGGTAAAATCTGCAAGGGATTGTCATTACCTAAAGACATATGCTGCTAACAAATGAGTCATGCCGATGTTTACAGGGTGACCCTCTAGGAAAATCCTGGTTTGTTCTGGCATAGCCAAAGGCCTAGAATACTGCCACCTGTCTGGCCACATGTTCCACCAGGTATCAGGCTTCAGGTAAGAGTTGACTCCAAAGGGGCTTCCATTCAGTGCTTGACAACCTTCAGCAATTCCAACAATCCTCTACTTTCTCATATTACTAGGTAATTATGTAATACAGGTGAAATAATTTGCAGACTAAAAGGCACAAGAATCAAATTTTCAGTTGTTTAGTTTTTAGAATTCTTTGCCACTTGCCTGAGATGGATATTCAACATATTAGTTATACCAGAAGCAGCTAAGTAGTGCAACACATCGAGTGCTAGAACCGAGCTCAAACCCTGCTCCAGGCACTTTCCAGGAAGTGTAAGTTTGCCTCAGTTTCCTCACCAGTAATACAGGATAATAACAGCACCCATTTCCCAGAGTTGTTGCGAGAGTCAAATGATGTATCTGTAAAATGCTTTTGAACCCTTACAGCGTTATATGCATTCCAGTCAGCTAGGCTATGAAAATGAAAGAATTGTGGGGAGAAGGAACATGAGTTCATAGAAAGGAATAACTGGAAAAAGGCTTGGAAATATTTATGTCTTAAAAGTTCTTTTTTTCTTTTCAAATTTTCTTTATTTTTTTCCATTTTAAGATCCAAATTGTCTCCCTCTCCCATCTCAATCTGCTTTAGGGAATGTCACTATTTGATGCAGATTTATAAATGTAAGTAAAACTATGCTATGCCTCATTTCTTCTTATCAGTTCTCTCTCTGGAGGTAGATAGGATCTTCTTTCATAGGTCCTTTATGGTTAATTTGAATATTTATAGTACTGAGGATGGCTTGTTTGTTCACCATTATCCTTTGCTGTTACTGTATATAACCTTCTCTTCATTCTGCTCATTTCACTTTTCATTTTTTAATGCAAGTCTTTCCATGTTTTTCTAAAACCAATCAGCTCACCATTTATTACAGTGCAGTATATTCCATAACAATTATATACTACAACTTGTTCAGCCATTCCCCAGTTAATGGACATTCCATCAATTTCCAGTTCTGTGACACCACAAAGAGAACAGCCATAAAAAATTTCAAACGTATAGGTTCTTTTCCTTTTTTCCTGATTGCTTCAGGAAACGGACCTAATAGTGGTATTGCTGAGTCAAAGGGTATACACCGTTTATACACAGGGTATACAACTCTTCGGGAATAATTCCATCTTACTCTCCAAAATGGTTGGATCAGTTCACAAGTTTTACAGTGTAACTATATCCCAGTTTGTCCCTATCCACTGCAGCATTTGTCATTTTCCCCTATCATTTTAGCTAATTTGATAGGTGTGAGATATCTCAAAGGTGTTTTAATTTGCATTTCTCTGAACAACAATGATTTAGAGCATTTTCATATCACTGTATATATAATTTGGATTTCTTTATCAAAAAACTGCCTGTTCAAATATTTAGACCATTTATCAACATATGGCTTCAAATTTCTAAAGAAAATCTTTAGCTTCCTTTAAGGCTTCACTCAGGGCACAACACTTGTGGAAAATCCTTTCCTGATGATTATTTTTTGTATTAAAGTTTTATTAGGGGATTTTTTTTCACAAGATGAGAGGTATAGTTGAATTCTCAAAGAATATACACAGAACATCAAGAAAGCAAAAACTCTTGAGAGCAATGTATAATTGAACATATTCTAAATGTTAAGTTTTTTGAGGGCAGGGGCAGATCCATTTTTTTTTGGTCTTTGTATTTTGTTTTTGTTACTTTATATATGTTACTTATTAGCACAGTGCTTTGCACATGGTAGATGCTTTACAAATGACTAAACAAAGCAGTGAAATTGTGTAGGTGATGGGAAACTGATCTGGAGATTGTGACATAAAGGTGTAAAGACAACTTCATAGGTATCACTAGACTTGGGGAGAACAGGAATGAAAAACTTCTTCAGGAATGGCCTGGGAGCTTGGATCAACCAGTAGCTTCCCTTGATCACTGGTTATCTCTGAAGCTAATCATTCTGGGGCCTTCTGGAAGACTTTAGTAGCTACTTTAATCATAGCAGATTTTGTCATAAATGACCAGATAATTTTGTTAGTTTGCCTAAGTTTGATACATATAATCTTCTAGAGTTTTAGGTAATGATTAGGAAAATGAAGCACAGTTAAGTTTCAATTAGTGTGATAATGAATCCTGTGAAGTTGCACACATTCAAATTTACACTCTTCAAAGTTATAATTTTGTAAAATATGATCACTGGTTTCAGCCCAATGGAAATATGCAGTGCAAATTTGAATAATGTGATCACTTTCCAGGATTCATTGTTCCCAGTTGTCAGAACTCAGGTGTAATAATGAAAATAACATGTTTCTAATTATGGTCAGCACAGCTAGATGGCAAGTTTGAAGACAGGAAGACTCATGTTCCTGAGTTCAAATCTGGACTCAAACTTTTACTAGCTGTGTGACCACGGGCAAATCACTTAACCCTATTTGATTCAGTTTCTTATCTGTAAAATAAGCTGGAGAAGACAATGGTGAACCACTCCAATATTTTTGCCACGAAAACTCCAAATGGGGTCAAGAAAAGTCAGACATGACTAGAACAACTGAACAACACTTATGGTCAACATGTAATGTATGGACTTATACTATGGCCTATCACTGTGCATGTGTTAGATTTAGAGTCTGGAACACCTGGGTTCATGTTTCTAATCTTTATTAGCAATTACAATTTTTATCAGACCTTGGGAGGCAGCACGTGGCACAATGTATATAGTGTGCTGGGCCTGGAGTCGGGATGACCTAAGTTTAAATCTAGCATCAGGTATTTACCAGCTGTGCGATCCTGGGCAAGTCACTTAACCTCTGTCTGCCTCAGTTTTCTCACCTGTAAAATCCAGATAATAACAGCATCTATCTTGCACAATTGTTGTAAGGATCAAATGAGATAATATTTGTAAAAAGCACTTAGCACAGCGCCTGGCGTCTAGTAGGTGTAATATAAATACCTATTCCCTTCCCGTTACTCCCTCAAACCTCAGTTTCCTAGTCTGTAAAAGGAGGGGTTTGAATTTGATGGTCTCCAAGGTTCCTTCCAGTGTTAAATCTTTGATCCTAGAGTTCGAGGGTCAGTTTCCTCAAAATGAGGATAACAATATCCATAGTATCTACCTCACAGGGCTGTTGGAAAGCTCATGGCACATAATGGAGGCAAGGGGATGGTCAAACATTAGAGCATTCTATAAACATTAGTCACAACATTCCATGTAAGAAGTTTTCTTGAATTAAATATACCAATCCATTTACTGTCCTTCCATTGTCTACAATCCATTTGCTTCAAAACACTGGGAACCTCCTACTTGAGAATTATACATATTCATGTAAAGACAAAGTTTATAAACTACTTCTATTTAGAAAAGAGAACAAAACTGCAATAGTACAAGTTGATATTTCCAAGGCAAGCCAGCATAACCAGTCCCTGCCTTCATGAGCCAGCTGTAACAATTTTAATTTTACAGACAGCAAAATTCCATATTTGAGAATTCTATGACAGAAGAGCTCACACTGTATCTTTTACCTCTGAGTACTCTGGGGAAGAATCTGCACTTACATTAGAGATATTAAAGTTCTAATGCGCAGTGCATCCTCATCTATCTTGGTCACTCTGAAGGTCATTCAATGGACACTGATCTATAATTTCTACAATGCCCACGGCAGATGGATGGTTACTCTCAGGCAAGTGCAGGTGTCACACACCTCCTACTGTTGTGATGGATAAAAAAATGAAATGACTCAGGAAACGAAGCTTTGTTTTGCTGAGCATATTGATTTATTAACAATATATGCCAATTGCCCAACAAACCAGGGCCAGACCTCCTCAGCTTAGGCCTGTACCCCAAATTCAGAGGGAGACAGAATTTATATATTAAAAACAATGAATTACATAAGCCAATTAAAAGGAAACAATACATTAGGTTACCTGATTTCTAACTGGATGAAAGATTAGAGACTTTCCAAGTTGGAAGGGAGAGAGCAAATAGGTATAATTCCCTAAAATCAGAAAAGGAGGTGTCCTACTCCCTAAAGTGTCTGTAAACAATCAAAAGAACATGGAAACAATAACTGATTAGTCAGTATTGGGCCAGTTTTCAGATAAGACATATGGGCTGCTCGAGACATAAATTATGACAAAACTCCTATCAATCTTTACATCTGGCTGCTAGGTTCAAATAATACAATAAAGTTTTCTCCCAGTTCCCACAAATGAATAAACTTTTCTCAAAAGACAGAATTTGAACTAGACTCATAACTGAAGAGAAACTGATACAGCTCCAGAAATAAATCACAAGATGAAGTCAATATGGCTCATTCAATTCCTACAATTAACCACTTGCTGTCCTAATCAATACCCTCAATTCCCTCACTTTCCTTACTGTAAAGGGGAATGGACATATCTCACCAATGGTCGAGCCAAGAAAGGAAAAAAAAGAAAGGGAATTTGAGATACTTATGTTTCCAACATTTTCAAACTCCCCCCTGAACTATGGTTTAGTGACATTTTTTTTGATGCTTTGTGCCGTGGAACATTAAACTAATATAGTTCTCCTGCCAGAAGGAGAGTGGACCTGCTAGAACCTAAAAGAACTGAAACCCGAACAGCACAGCTCAGATACGCTGTTACCTGGGATGGAAATAAGTAAAAGGATAAGTTAAAATTGTGAAGCAGTTTCTGAGCATACTCTGAGTGAGTATGATGGGGTCATCCCTCAACATTTCAGAAATAACACCATGTTCCTGCACTAATGTAGGTCACCTTATTCAAGTTCAGTTCTTACAACTCAACAGGCAGAATGACAACCTTGGCTTTCACTGCCTGGAATCACTTAGTACATGCAGCACGAGACAACATCAACAACAAATGCAGGTGTAGAATATCATTACTTGACGTTATGAAACCATTCTATTGCCTAGGACTATGGGGCCATGCTGGACAATAGTTTGGGAAATTGTTTTGTCCCCATTACAGCCCCTGCTATACATTATGAAGGTGAGGACACATTAGAAAAATAAATGGGGTACTTTTAACAAGCTAAAACCACCAGCAAAAGTCAGAGTATGGAAAGCATGGTACTCCAGCGGATCCACATACAAATGAAACAACAGACACAAGCCAAAAAGTGAAAACAACATCATTAAGAATACTTAAGAGCAATGAGGACCTCTATAGGTTTGGAAGAATGTAGAAGTAAGTTCCACAAAGGAAGGAATGATCTTCTTTTTGTCTTTGTAGCCCCCAGAACCCAGGTCATAGCAGGGACATAAAAGGTGGGGGTGAACAGAATGAAACTCAGCTATGTGTATTTAAAGAAGTCCCAGAAGTTGCATTTTTATATATTAAGTATCTCACATCAATCACTGTTTACACTGGAAGTGTCAAATAAGCTGCTATCAAACCCCATGAAATCCACAAAACTCTTAAGTGTATCTAAAGCAGATAAAAATATAATTGGGAAACATTAAAAATAAAAATATGATAAAATGTGGATAATGTTACATTTTACAACTAAGTTAATATGCAGCCTGCAGGAATCCTTGTATATGGATTTGTGGCCCTATTTCTACTTGAGTTTGGTAACACTAGTCTACACTATTTAGCAACTACTCAGCTGCTAAATCATCAAGTATTGCATTGTGATTTATTTCTTTTGTTATTATTGCCATTAGTATCATTTAATTCTTACATTATTATTTACCTTTTCCTGTGTTTCTCCCACATCTCTCTCCCTTCTTTGACCTCTCTCTGGATTCTCATCAAGGTGATAGGCATTTATTAAGCACTCACTTTGTGCTACGCATCGTACTAAGTCTCAGGATTACAAATACAAGTAAAAATACAGTTCCTCTCTTCAGTAAGTTTATAGTCTAATGGGGGAAGACATCACAAAAAAGGGAGCAAAAATGGAGGGAGAAGGAAAATGCCTATGCCTTCTGGGAGGTCTCAGGAAAGTTCAAGAAGTTTATTTGGAGCCAGCAAGGGCTGGCCTGGGCCCCTCCGTAAAATAGAATTCCTTTTGGAACTCCAGAATGTATTAATTGATACATAAGTAAATCAATTAATCAATCAAAAAACATTTGTCAGGGACCTACATGTACTGTGCTAGATGTTGGGCATACAAAGAGAAAAATGAACCCTCTAGAAACTGAGGAAGCTTACATTCTATTGTGGAATACAATATGTACAAATATATAAAATGGAAATAAATTAGTTTGCTAGCAGCTGGGATTATGAGGAATAGTCTCCTATTGAAAGGGGGTGGTGATTGAGCCTCAGCTCAATCTTTGAGATTTAAATCTTTAAGATTTTGAAAAGTGGAGGCAAGGCTGGAGTACATTCCAATCATGAGGAGACAGTATAAGTGGAAAATGGGGTACAAGATACAAAAACCAGCAATTGCATACATGAAGGGGAATGATGTGTAACAATGCTGAAAAGGTAGGTTGGCGCTAGTTTAGAAAGGACTTTAAAGCCAAACTCAGGAATTTATAGCTGGCCCGAGAGAAATAGGGAGCTACTAGGGGATTATTAGGAAGAGTAAAGACGTCATCTTACCTGTGGTTTAGGAAAAGTCACTTTGGAAGCTGTGTGGAAGATGATGTATTAGATGGAATAGAGAGACATTAGAGGGAGGGAGGCTAATTAGGAGGATAATACAATAGCCCATGCAAGAGGAGATGAAAGACTGAATTGGAATGCTGCCTGTGTGGGTGGAGAAAAGAGGATAGATGCCAGGGATGTTGTACAGGAAGAAATGACAAGATTTGGCAACTGAATGTATGTGAGATGAGAAAGAATGCTTGGAGGATAAGACAGACCTTGAAATCTTGAGTGGCTAGGGCAGTGGTATCTCTGACATAAACACGGAAGCTCAAAAGAGGGGTAAAATTGTGGGAAAGATGTGTTTGGTTTTGGATACGCTGAGTTTGAGATACCTACTCAAAGAGGAAACAACATGTATGCAGAATGAAATCTATAAATGCAATATGAGTTTTGGGGAAGAGAGAAGGCACTAGAATCGGTGGGGATGTGGAATGCCTTAATGGAGAAGGTCATGAGTAAGAAGAACTTTGAGAAAAGGAGGGAAAACGGTCTAGGTAATGGGAACAGATGGCCCACACAAAGGCATGGAGATGGGCTGTGGAATATCACATACATATGAGGAGTAACAAAAGGACAATGTGTTTAATGTGTCTTATGCCCTTTAAAAGACTTCAGATTTTACAAGGAACAGTGTCAGATTTCATCTGGGTAACACTAGCCCTGGGGATCAATAAAACTGTAGGTCCTTAAGAAATGCTTATTGAATTGAAGCAGACTATAAACTCCCTGAGGATAAGGACTACTTTATATTTCTTTGCATTTCTTGAAGCACAGAACGAGAGGCGTTCATGAACTATTTGCAGAATGAATTTTTTAAATTTAAAGCAGGAAAAATCACATAAAGGAACAGAGTGAGAAATGTTCATATAAACTTAGGATACCAAATGCTAGGCACTTGAACAAATAATCCATTTACACTGTAGGAGGGAATGATATCCTGGTGGTCTCACAGAGTTAAAATAAGACCAAGCTTCAAACTGAGGAGTACCTTAGGCTAGAGGAAAGATTGGCTGAGGATGGAAGGAGAATCTTAACTGGGCTGAGATGCTTATAAATTTTTGTTGGGATTCTTTTTCATCAGAGTAGGGAGTTCTTTAATTACCTTCCATCTATCTATGCCAACCTTCTCACCACTCCCTTCCTTTAGTGCTCCGACTCCCAGCTCAGTGGCCTTACAAATTCTCCTTGACATGCCTTTTCCCCCCTACTTTGCCAAGTAATCTCCTCTCTCCTTCAAAGACCTTTTAAAATATCACCTATTCCACAAACCCTCCCTTACGAAACAAAGATGGGGAAATTATTATTTTCCTGTCTAAAGAAATATCCCTCCCATATTCTAGGAGGAAAGAACTAAAACATGATAAATATTGTTTTACCTAAACACATGACCTCTCACTTTAAAATTCCCTTCTTCTGCTGCTAATTTGAAATATCTGTTCTCATGGATCTTGTCCCTTTAAGGCCATTATATCTTACAAGATATAATGTCTGGAATTGTGATTTTATTATTATTTTTGCCATTTCTCCTAGAAATGCTCTTTGGTGTGCGTAAGGGGGGCAGGGAGGGCCAGAGGGAGAGACAGAGAGAGTGTGTGTGTGTGTGTAGTATGTGCAGTAAAAAATTAAATTTAATTCACCTTATTCTGAGACATGCCATGAGAAAACTGAGACTTGGAAAGACTAAATGGAAAGAGTACTAAATGTGGAATCAAAGGACCTGGGTTATTATTCTGGCTCTGTCACTTATTTACATTAGGTAAGCCACTCGTGGCATCAGTTTCCTTATCTGTAAAATGACCAGGTTGGACCAAATGAGAGTTTCTCTCTGAACCTCTGTTTAAGGGGGGCACTCAAGCCAGCCATCTCTTCATTTCCCACCCAACACATTCCTTCACAATATGATGTTCCCCCTAGCTCTGCATCTGACTTTCTGAACTTCACTGATACCACAACTCTGTGGAGGAACAGGTTATCTTCCCTGTACCTTCTTTTTTTTTTATTTGCTCACTTTAGCAAACCACTGCCCCACACAAAGATGGAAAGGGAAGACTGAAACAAATGGTATAACTACTGTTACTGTTCACCAGAAGAGCTGTTGCTGGGATTTAAGAAAAGAGCAGGCATAATCCTCTGTTGTGTTTTCTTAAGCAATTTCTGTGTGGCCTTGCTAATGCAATGGGTTCCTCCTACGTAATAACATCGCATTTTCACAAAAGCCATCCCCATGCAAAAGCAGTTAGTTAGTGAAGGCTAGCTGACACACTGTAATCATCCCAAAGCAATCTTGCTGGGAAATCCAGACGTGTCCACAGAGTGCCTTTTTGCACATTTAAACAATTCAAGAGTGCGGCATCTTGGCATTTGTTGTCAGTGAAAACAAACAATATGCACTTGCCAGTCTATAAACTGTCAATATCCATCAAACAAGAGGGACTGTGCTATAACAACTGTGGAAAAGACAGTTTTATTTTCAAAGGCAACAAGTGTTGCTAATAGGTAATTTTAAAGTGACCACTGCTCCCTTCAAGCAAACTATAGAGTACAGCTTCTGCCCAGCCAAAGCATCATCCTTCAGGCACTGGTTTTCAGGCAATTGCTTCCCTACCTTAATTTTACATTTACAATTAAAAAAACCCCACAGTTTGCTTGATTTACTTAGTCATGCCTGCTCTGGATAGAAGGTGAAATAATGACTGGAGTCAATGATGCAATCAGAAATATTAAGATGCTGACTTCATGCTGGCACTCTTCCCCTTCCTCATTAAAGACCATATCATGCTGTCTATATACTGTGAAATGAAGTCCTTTTTCTTCCCCTTGCACCCTGATATTCATCAAGGACATTTGGAATATTCTTCATCAACTGATTTCCTTTTAAAAAAATCAAACCACATTAATATATTCCAGGCAAATACAGAAATGAAACTGTCCCTATCCTCAAGGAACTGACCAGGGGAAAACAACATATTCCCAAATTGTAATGAGAAGTATGTAATAAGTATAATCATTCTATATCAGAATAGAATTCAACAATAATAATTTAATAATAGAATTCTATAACAATAAAATTTGATAATCATCCTATAATAGAATTCTATAAGAATAAAATACATGATAATTATATAAGAATCATAATAAGAATTCCTAGTTTTAGATGAGTTATCTTTCTTTGACTAATAACTAACATTTATATAGTACTCTGAAACGTGCAAAATGCTTTATATACATTCTCACTTGAGATGATGTATATACATATATATATATTTCTACTACATTTCCACAATACTTCTACTATAAGAACTATTTCTGCTGCAATATTTCTACCTATGAATAGAGGCTATCAAAGCTTTATAACAACTGTGTGATGTTGGTATCACCAACCAATTCCCTACTGCTGGAAAAAGCTTTTTTTCCTTCTCCCTGAAGCCTGGTTCTCCCATTTTATTCTCTTATATACTCAGCAGTGGGTTAGTAAGTGACAATAGGAAAAAGAATCAGTATCAGAAATATTCTTTAATAAGCTGTCTTATTAAATCAATCGAGAACTAGATATCAAGCTGCTACTACATACTGAACAGATAGTTTTCCTCTGAGAATGTCTTCCATTTACAATGTGCATTTTTGAATATTGTCTTACCCGTTAGTATAGGACTTCCTTGAGGGCAGGTACCATGTTATTTTTTTCATATCCCCAGCTCTTATGCCTAGTACACAGTAAGGCTTAATAAATGCTTGCTGACCAACTGATCATCACTGGGCTAAGCTCTGGGGATTCAAAAAAAGGCAGAAACTTTGTCCCTGTTCTTAAGGTGTTCATGTTCTAAATAGGGGAAATAACATGCCAACAACTCTTTGTATGGACACATACACACATATGTGCAACTGGTTTTCAAAGAACATTTTAGATGAGTTTTATCTTGGAGCTGAACAATGAAAATTTCAGAAATTATTGCCTTAAGTCTTCTGTTAAATGAACATGATAATAGTGGGTCACAGTTATACAGAGTATTGAGGTTTGCAAACTCTTTACACATATTGGATCTTACTGGATCCACAAGGAAAGGGGTGAGAAGAGCTTTCCAGACTAAAGCTTGGTCAGTTTGGAGAAGATAAAAGGTTCTTGTGGATAATCTCTCCTACTCTATACCACCAAAAGAATCTCTCCTACTCTATACTACCAAAAAATTAAGGTCATGAATTCAGTGTGGTTTTTCCTCCTATTTGCATCAGCATGAACTGTCTCACTTTATATTAAGTATAGCAAGCATTTTGGTGGCAGAGCAGATAGAGTGGTAGGCCTGGTATTGGGAAAAATTGAGTTCAAATCTTGCCTTAGACACATTATTAGCTGTGTGACCTTGGGTAATTCATTTAGCTTTTATCTGGCTCAGTTTCCTCACCTGTAAAATGGGGATAACAATAGCACTTATCTCCTCAAGTTGTCATGAGGACCAAATGAGACAACATTTACAAAGCCCTTAGCATATTGCCAGGAACACAGCACATAGGAGACACTATATTAATGATAGTTATTTTTGTTACCTCAAGGAACTTCATCTGCAGGCAAGAGGATGGGGTCTAGAGCATGAGTAAAATCAGCTCTTCAGAGGCAGAAGAGGGAGCAGTGGCCAAGAACCACTATAAGAACTGTCATCTGGTGAGTTAGGGCCTGGGCTGTTGCCATAAAAACAGACTCCCATCATTCTGCTGCCACAGGGAGAGAACACTGTGATTTGTGAGATCTGGAAGAAATTCTCCAAGCAGGAAGTCATCCCAGGCTTGCCAGCCGAAGCACCCTATGGTGGTTTCTCTCTGAGTTATTTCTCTGCTGCTACTTAGAGCATCACTTAGGTAACAAAAAATATTCAGAATTATCCTCTGTATTTGCTCTTTCCCTCCACACCCTTGTCTATCTGAAGCCACATAGGCATTAGAGCAAAGCAGACACTTAAAAATACTTTCTACCTTTAAGATTCTGTGATTACAGGAGAGAAATGCCTGGCTTTGGAGTCAGGGTAACTAGGTTCAAATCTAGCCTCACCACATTCTACTATATAACTTTGGATTTAGATTCTGATAACAGAGGACTTTTGAAGGAAATGACCCATATACTAATGCCCAAACCTCAATTTAATGTTTATAATTTTGAAGTGCATCATGCCAATTTAAATGCCATATCAGTACACAAGGATAAAACAAAGATAATATTTCTATTTAAAAAAATCTTTTAACAGCATGAAAATCCCTTCAAAATAAACATATGTACATTCCATCAACACTTCATTTATTCAAAAAACATTACTTAAATTTGGTTGGACATCATTTAAATATAAAGTTCTATTTATACCTTACTTTGGTTTCTGTGGATATGACTATATGATTAATGTGAAGTCCATATTGTCATGCCTATAAAATAAATTCAATTTAGCTTTCTGGCTTTATCCAAAGAAAAAAGTTGAGGATATCAAAGTTGAATGAGCAAATGAGCATTTACTAAGTGGCTTCTGTATGCCCGGCACTGTGCTAAGTGCTGCAGATATAATACTAACATTCCCTGCTCTTAATTAGCTGACATTTTAATTGGGTAAGACAAAAACATAGGAAATGGTGGCCAGGAAAGAGTGTTCTGGTAGGGTTGATTACTATTTATGAAGCTAATCAGAAAGCAATAATGGGGAAAATAGTACACATCACAGGATGAAGATTATTAAGAAATCTGGTGGGTCTGGGTCTTAGTAAGATATGGTAAATTCTCAGCCAACAGAAGATGGAGGTCCCAAGGCAAAAGCTCGTAGTGTTACGTGCAGAATAGAGGCCAGAGCACAGCAAAGTGGCTAGGATGTATCTTAGAAGTCTATGGCTAATACTAAAAATAATGCCATACAAACAGTGGTTAAAGACCGAAATGAATCTTTGACAGGGGTTCAGCCATTATTGTTATTGAGACTGAATATCTACTGAAAGCTCACGTGTTCTATGTTCTGATCCACTGACACACCTAGAGGACAGGTATGATGTAAGATTTCATAAGTACCCATTCTTATCAGGAATCAAATAGCTTCAGGTTAGTTCCAAGAATCATGTTCAAGGTCAAAGAAACAAGGCTGCAGAACATGCCTTAATCTTAAAGAAAATTTGTAATACACACTGATCCTTTGTTGTTTTTGTTACGCTCTGGATACCTTAACTGCACAAGGCTGTTCCATTTTGGATCCATTCAAAAGGATAATTTACCCAAATGCAAAATGACTTCATCATAAAGTGGTTTCCTCTACCGAGCAGCACCAAGGCATGGATCCCCAAGACGGTATCACCGAGACACTGTAGTATTCTGCAGTCATACACAGAGTTTACTGGTAAATAATGACAATCCAACAAAGCCATTTCTACATGAAATAAAAAGATTTATATCAATAAAACTTCTGAAATGAAAATGTTATAGGATATAGGATTTCCAGGGACCCCCAAAATCACACAGCCCAGCTCCCTTGCTACCATTCAGTTACAATCTAGCTATCTCAAATACACCTTTTCCAAGTTTCACACTGGACAACAAACAGGAACCTCAGGCAGTCTCAAAGACAGTACAGGCAAACAAGGCAAATGTCACAGGCACCGTGTGATAATAAGAGACGGAGCCAAGCTCAATAAACAACAATCATACGCTACTTGTGAGTCCCTCTACTGGAGCTTTCTTTACACCCCAAAACAATGATGAACGAGCTTTGCATAATGGGGCTTTATCCTTGATGCCATGTGACCCGTGCTGCCTCATTCCCCTCTGCAGCCATCCCTCTCTCAGTGAAGAGAGTGTTTCACTTGTGTTTTCCCTGAAAATGCACATCTCCAAATGCGAAGATGCCACAAAAATGACATAGCAGTACTTAATTCTTTCTTTTTCTGCCATTGGCTGACCCAGGCATCTGTACTGTCTGCATCTTGAATTCACACCTGGCTTTCTAACCCTGGTGTGAATACGTCTCAGAATTCCTCAATTGCTGGAGCAATTCCTTGAGAATCCTGGCCTTGGCATGAGTTGGGCAAAGCCCATAGCCTTCCCTAAATATAAAACATACAGCACAATCAGACACAATCTGCACTGGGGAATATCTTCTACCCTTCTCCCAGAGCCTGAGGACCTATCTCTCTCTCTCCCTGGCCCAAGATGTGACAGTGTCTTAGTCACACCCTAAAACAAGAGCCTTGTCTGGCAGAACAATGTGATATTTAATAAGCTCGCTGGACCAGTCTGACGGCTGTTATTTTGTGTACAAGGGACACTTGAGAATTGTAGAGTGGGCTTCCATCGCTGAAGTGTGTACACTCCAACAAAAGTTATATCCTCCGCCTAGGAACAATCAAAATATTAACTCAATTATTATATTTTGCTTTTTTTGGCTATTATTTTAACTTTAGGCAGTTACTGGCTTTTGGGAACTCTCTCCTACTGCTTTATTATGCCTTGCCAAAGCCCTCCTCCTTAAGCCTAGTCAGTTTATAAATATGTGCAAGAGAATGTGCTTTAAAGAGTATTTCTAACACTGATCATACTCTCAGAACTTGGCTGATACACTGAGAATCACTTTGACTTGTCATCCATGGGAAGGGACTAAGTTTATCACTCATAGTTCATGTACACTTAAGAAAAACCAGTGTTTTGAATACATATGGTCAATAAAATTGGTTCAGACACTAATCTCTGTTTTTAAGGATTTGTAAACAATACCCACAGATTTGTAACTATCTACATCAAAAACTGGTGCTCTGCAATTATGTACAAGTGAGAGCATAAATCTGTAGGGCTGAGGCAGACACCAAAGATTTTAAGGAAGCAACTGAAGTAGGTAAAGACATGGGAAATAAGACCTGCATTCAGGATTGATTATAAGGAAGTAGTGAAAGAGGCAGGAAGCCAAAGAAGGGATGGTGTGCAATAGTCCAGATGGAAGGTGATTAGAGCCTGGAACAAAGATTTGGCTGCCGAGATGGAGATGAAGGGCCAGATGTTGGGGATGTTTGGAAAAGGCAAACATGACAAGTTTTAGTAATAAAATGTATATCTTGAATGCCAATAGCAAGGAGTCAAAAATGACTCACTTCTCTTCCTTGGTGAGTGATGGAGAAAATGAGCATGAGGATGAGTTCCAGAACGCAGAAAACAAGCTTTATCTTCTTTACCCATGCTAGTGGGGAAAAAAAAAAGCTGGGGATGCAGATCAGCAGGGAATTTTAGTGCTGGAGAGATGAGGAAATAAGAGTTGTTCACGGACAGATGGTAACTGAAGCTCCAAAATGAATATACTAGCATGCTTTGAAGCTGGTTAGAAAAGGAGTACTTGGTCACAGGAAAGGGAGCAAAAGATTTCCTAGTGAGCAGAGACAGGACCTCTAAGGGGGTCCTGGAGGAGGATTAAGGTAGCAGTCAGACCAGGAGAAGGGAGTATTCCTCTGCAATAACTGGTTAGAGATTAGGGTGGCTACAGATTTTGTGGCAATATGTATTTTTAGATCAAAAATAGTGGCAACATTGTGAAGACTATATTAGCTAACTCTTTCTTCAGCAAGCTACTTACCTGATAAACTTATACAATCCTTTCCCCATATAAAAGTCCTATATTCTGATCATCCTGGGAATTGACTGGGTACTACTCTGTGACAGATGATGCCTGCTGCATTAGCTGAGAAATTCTTTGGCTTCAGCAACCCATGAAAGAGATAATCTGCCTACTCTACACCAAGCTGACTCTGATTCAGCTGATAGCATAAGCATAGAGTTTCCAGTCCAGTGGTGTGCAAATTACTTAGGACAAATGATAATGTTTAGATGGTTTCAATTTGTGACAGTCATAGTCATGTGTGAACTTCTATGGAAGCTAGACTGACTTAGACATCTGACTTTGACTAGATAAAAACTGGAATGAGCTGATTTCACCACAAGTTATTAATTTTTTTGTCAGCTGAGTACTAGATTTCATGCCCTACCCATGTATTGCTCTCTGTTGTGTTTTTAATTCTGTAGTTTTTAGGCACGGATATTACTCCAAGGTAAGGTTGGTCATAGACCCTCTTGGCAGTATGGTAAAGCCTGTGGACCCCTTTTCTCAAAATAATATTTTTAAATGCTTAAAATAAAATGCATAAGAGTACAAAGGAAGTTAATTATATACGAAGGAATAAATCTGTCTGCATTTTTAAAAACTAAGTATATAGACCCTAGGTTAAGAACTTCTGTATTTTAAGATAATATGCAAAAATTGTGGCCCTCAAAGAGCAAGACTGTTAAAGATACCATAACACTGGTTTGTGTGGGAAAGTCAAGCATTTCAAAGCTTATTCTAGTACACAATGAAATAGCATCCACTGTACAAAAGTATAAAGGAAAGTACAGTAATTAGAAAACAACCCTAATAGATACAAACTGTGACTGTCAAATAATCTGATTAATGAATTACTATAACAGCCTAAGGCTAGAGTTGGGAAAATATTCCATTCTTGAAAAATATGTTTAATATTCTGGCCTTCTTTAAGTCCCACTTAAAATTCCATAATAGGCCCTTAATAAATGTTTATTGATCAATTCAATGCAATAAAAGTGTGATTTCATGATGAAGAAATAAAGAATACGAATCAAAATTTTTTGATCTCAATGACAAATTATATAAAATAATTTCAACTAAAGAAAAACATGGTACATAATAGAAGATTTTTTAAGGATATAAAAATTTGCAACATTTATTCTAGGTCAATCTAATTATTTTACTTTGTCTCAGGTAATTTACTCATTGGTAAGTGCTTGTAGCCCCTCTGCCAGAAATGAGTACAATGTCTTATGATTCATTTAGTCATTCAGCGGGCATTTTATTAAAGAATGTACTATGTGTTGGAAATGGGCTACATGGGAAGAAACACAAAATAGAAAATCATCCCTGCCCTCAGAAGCAATTGGGTTTTTGCTGGTGCTTCCAGTATTCCTTTGGAAGGAAACAACATGTACACAGATAAGTAAATTTAAAAATATACGCAAAATCATATGGAATGGGGAGGAGGGTTGTGTTCACATTAACAAAAAACAACCCACTTCTCTCTTGCCCCAGTCACTCACATTACCATCCCAGTTCGTGCTTCTTCAAACTCACTTGATTTGAAATCTTTTCTATAAGTCATTCTCATATGAATTAAACACTTTTACTTAAACTAGTCATTTACTTCAAAATATGAAACCATGCTTGCCAAAAGTATATTTAGAAACTGCATGAGAATTAAAAGTAATCTTCTAATGTTCTTTTTTCATAATATCTTGTTTTTATATTGACTGAAAATTCTTTCTATTAATTTGGGGGATATTTTGCAACCAAGTGTCAAATGATACTTGAGACATAATTATTTGGGAACTAGTTGTTCTAAAACACGTCCTTTACCTTCAAAGATCATTTCTAAGTGAACACTGAAGAACACTTATTACCATTACTTTTCAACAAGATTTGCTAAGTCTTAACCATTAACAAAAGACTTCTAATAGAAGCATCACAACTCAAAAAATTTGTGAAGAGTAAGAAGAAACCACAGCAAAACTAACTTTTTTATTTTAAAATGAACTTTTTTTTTTTTAAAACTTTTGCCTATTTTACACTGAGGTGGTGCTCAGAAAAGGAGTGATCTTTAAATCAGTTTTAAAATTCAAATATAGTCACTGTATTGCCCAATCTGTTACAATACTCCTTACATTGCTGGTGAAATCAGAGTATCTTTTCAGTGATAACCTTTTTAGCCAACAGAGGATGGGAAGTCTGCACTATATCTTTTACACAGACTACCTATCTCATTAATTCACAAGTATGAGGTATGATACTGATTACCCAAGGCACACACCAAAATGAATTTTGTTACTTTATAGCTGCTCTTTGCATCCTGCTGACCTTGAGGGAGCTCTAGGTCAGCCCACCTACACCATTCTGGACACAAAAGACTGTAATCCTCTTCAGAAAAGAATAATTCTATAATCTCCTTGGGAGAGAATGTAGATGTTTTACAACCATTCAAATCAGTAAACTTATCCTTGCTCTAGATTAAATCCTTCTTTATTGGACATGGAACTATCCTCTATATGGCAACTTTTCAGATACCTAAAAGTCATATGAGTTAACTCCAGCTAGCTGCTTCTCTACCTTTGATATTCCCAGTTCTTACAGATTTCAAACACTGAAATTTTTCATTATTTAACAGATGAAATTCTTTCATCATTCATCCTGGACAGCCAAGAACTACTTCGTTTTTGTCTATTTTCAATACCAAGCCCAATGCAAGGCACATAGTAGAGGCTGAATGTTTTTATTAAATGAATGGATGAATGAATATCTATGTTATTCATATCTTACTTCAACTACAAGTCTGCAAACTGAATAAAATAATGTAATAAAGAAGTTGGTGACTGCTGCTGATGTAAGACTGCGCCCCCTTTGGTTTTGTGGATTAAGCATGTCTGACTCTTTGTGACCCCATGTGGGGTTCTCTTGACAAAGATACTGGAGTGGTTTGCCATTTCATCCTCCAACTCATTTTACAGATGAGGAAAATGAGGCCAAAAGGGTTAAATGATTTGCTTATGGCAACACAGCTGAGGTCAGATTTCAACTCAGGAAAATGAGTCTTTCTGACTCCAGGCCCAGCACTCTGTCCACTGCATTACCTGGCTACCCTGTGCCCATTTTAGTCTTCTACAAAATTGGGGGTCTAACAGGCCAAAAAGAAAAAGACTGAAATGGAAGAAGTCTTTTGAGATATAAAGGAAGTGTTTTATATTTCAGAAAGGTTCTGAGGATTGAATAGCTTGATTGCACTTCCTTATATAGACTTGCTCCAGGGTACATATTGTTTCAATAGCTTTGTTCCCAGTCTCTCATTTGAATAAGTTCCCAATGGAAATTTGGAAAAATACAACTGGCTGATCACCATAAATAAAAATGGAGTCTCTTATTGACAGAAGCCACTTCTGACATGAAAAGCGTTATTGAATGGAAGACATCAGATCATTCTCATCTCTTATCAAAAGGTGATGAAACTCAAGAATTAAGATTCGAGGTCACTGCCCCTGCTAAAAGTGTCAAAGCACCCCAGCTGAAAAATGCCCTGCAACACCCCAGCCGAAGAAAGCAACAATGTTCAGCATCTAAAGGTGATGAAGAATACAATTGCTCACTGAAGAACACTTCCAGAGAGTCCACGGGATGGACTTGTCCAGCAGAAATGCCAAACTTTGTAAAAAGCTCCTCAGCTGAGCCCGGGAAGCCAGCATTCAGTGACTGATTGAGTTTCTTGGCCCAGTTTGATAGCATCCCAGCTGCCAAATGACTTGCATGTTACAACCCAGCATTAGCTGCCTGTTTGACCCAGCCTAAGAGTGGCTTGACCCAGCTGAGGTGTCATAGGAGAACAATCTATGCCACTGATGCCATGGAGTGACTCCTCTGTCAGTGATGCCATACCCATAGTCAACTTCAAGATGTTCTTCCACAGACACAAAGGAAGTTGGGGCATCACAGTTCCAAGGTAATGAGTTATACTGGCCACAGGTGTTCCCTACAGCTGTGTCTCACTACCGTTGTATTGTAGGTTTGTTCTCATTCTTTCCCCCACAGACTCTGCATATTTATGTTGTATACCCCAGGTTTGGAGGGAAATGTTTTGTAACTACTGTTTTTTGCTCTCCCATTTGAGTAAATGCCTTTCGTACAAAGCTACTTGAGTCTACTTGCTGATTGTTAAGAGCAAGCACACCAGCGGGTGCTTTCTGAGCTACAGCATCAGCAGGGTATTCCTCCCAAGGGTTACTTCCAGGATTCCTGAGAGCAGCAATAGCTGTCCTTCTTGGGACACAAAGTTACAGCAGCAATGAGAGTTAAGGAAGTGATCCTAGAAAGGGTGTTCCACAGAGAAAAATAGAAAGATGACCTCGTAGCATAAACTTTTTATCTTTTTCTACTTTCTTCATAAATTACTCATTATTCCCTATCATGTTCTGTTTTTAAGAACTAACTGTAGTTGGAAAGATATTCTGATTATGTTTCATCAATAGTATGTTCAATAAATATCCACAGAAATTCCATGTACCTTTTTAAAGAAAGCTAGTGCCACACAGTAATAAAGCTTTTACTTCTGGCTATAAAAAAGATCTTCATATTTTGAAAATGAAATAACATTCTCTTCATTCAAACAAGAATTATTCATGGCTGTTTTATTTGCTAACTCCTGAATGAACTGTATTTACCAACTTAAGAGCTTCATACTTATCCTTTTTTCACATATCACACTTTTAGGAAAATTTTGTGAATCTTTGATTGGCAATATATTCAGGCAAAGGCACCATGTGCAGGTTAAATCCCTAATTTTTAACATTAGGTTTTTTACTTATCGTCTAGGTAAAATTTTCTTGAGGAAATGAATAGATTATTTAATTTTGTAATTTGGGGGGAAAAGCAATATGATAATACTTCAATATTCAGTAATATACAGGAAAATAATTTCTATTCCTCAGTTGACTATATACTTATTCTATGCCCTATGATTCCTTAATAGAAATTATGAATATTCCAAGTCCTGTTACTTCAGAGTTTTGTGCTTGTTTTTTTCCTATTCTCTTATATTTCAAATGTATCCTATTTTGCTAGGCCACTGTAGACCTACTTACAGGAATGAAAGATGGATATAATTAGTTGACAATGGGAAAACCTGGAAAGTAACTGCTAAATCTTAAAGTAATATACATAAAATGGAAGTACAAACTTAATGGAAAGACTATTGAATTACCCTTCTGTTGTACTTTATGAGTACCTCTCAGATTTTCCTTTTCTAAAATGCACAATATATGGGAATTAGAACCTCAGGGGTTCACATTGGACTTGCTTATATCTGAAGCATGAATTTCCTTCCAGAACATTTCTATAAGCAGACCTCCAGTGAGATTAACTTGTTCTACTGAGGCAAATAGCTTCATTTTTAGACAGTGCTACTACTTTTTAGGAATTTCTTGATGCTGAGCTAAAATCTGCCTTGCTATAACTTCCATCAAGAGGCTCTAGTTCTACCATCTGGGGCTACGCAGAATAAAGTCTTCTTTCTCTCTTCCACATGACAACTTTTCAAATGTTTCAAAGGATCATGAATTCATTTATTTAGAGCTGGAAGGAAGTTACTCTATCATTTCACAGAAAAGGATACTGGAGCCTAGAGAGATTAAATTATTTGCCTAAGATCACTGAAGTAGTATGGCAGAAGTGTAATTGGAACCCAGCTCCTCTGTCTCTTAATTCAGAATTCTTTTCAGTACCTCATGGCATCTGTTGAAATAACAACCATGTCATCCCTAAATTCTCTCTCTTCTAAGACAAACAAGTATACCACAGATGACATGCTTTGAGTCAACTTACTAATATGGATATGTTCCACCTTTTAAACGTACCTCCTAAAATGTGGTGGTGGTTGTTGTTGTATTTGTCTTTCCTTCTCAAAGAAAATCAGAGGACCTGACATCAAGATGATGATATGACTCGCAGTTGACTTTGATATGAGTGAGGGAGGGCTGTGCAAGGTCACTAACCTCACTCTCTTCTCCTGAGCCATCTGAGTCCAGTGGCCAGATTCATCAGGATGACTGGAGACTGCCCAGGATGCAATGGGAGACCCTGGCCCTTTCAGGCTAAAGTCTGATCACATTCTCACTTTGAGTGAGATACACTCAATACAAATACAATGAACAGGTCTCTTTAAGTAGTTACTCAAGTCTGGCCCCTTTAATAAAAAATAATCAAACTAAGAGGGGAAAACCCTCAGGGTTCCTGGGTAAAAGAGAAACAATGACTATTTAGTAATTCCCTAAAATGTGGACTGCAGAACTGAAACCAATATTGCAGATGTAGCCTGACCAAGGTACAGTTCAGTGGCATTGTCACCTAGTTACCTTGTATTATAGTTGTATGCATACATTTTCCCTTTGAGCAGGAGGCAAGCTCTGTGAGATTGTTGTCCCACAGTGCCCTAATACAATGCCTTGTATATAGCAGGGGTCAACAAATATTTGTTCAATAAACATGCGTCAAGTATTGCTATTTCAACATGAAATAAGAGCATTCCCTAGCACCTAGAAAGGTATCTGGTTCTTAAGAAAAACTTTTTGATGGACCTAAAACAAAATATTTTTTATCTTTTGTATATTTTGTGGGTATCATAGTTTAAATATGTTAGGAGAATTTCATCTATGGCACTTAGCTTTCAAGGAAAGTCATGCTGTATTCATTTATTTCAATTAAAAAAATACATTTCAGTAATACTCAAGTGAGTATTATTATGTAAAGAAAAGGTAGCACAAGAAGGGAAGGTCTTAGCCTAGAAACTGGGGACATTCAATATTCTTTTCACATTAACCTCTGTTCTCAGTTGGAAGAGAATGAAAAGAATGTGTTTGCTTTATTGAAATGCATTTTTTAGCTGAAATAAATTAATACAACATTGATTTCTTCTAAAGCTAAGCATAATGGATGAAATTCCCTTACTACATTTAAAAGATGATACATACAAGATATATAAGATTAAAATGATTTTTTGTGAAAAAAGAGGAGCTAATTGATGCAATATTCAAGTATTTGAATATTATTATATTTAAAGAAAAGGTAGCATGAGAAAGGAAGGTCTGGGACTAGTAACTGGAAACCCTTTCCATTTAGAAAAAAACAACAACAAAAGAGAGTGATCCAGATGTAGGTGACCAGCTAGGAGAGCAGCATTGAGAAATGTTTGCTTGTTTGAAATGCCAGGAGGAAACAGTCCAGAAAATTCCTTCCCCTACTATAAGGATTGCTTTGGCTTACTCTATTTCTGTAACATTAGCTTCTATATACATGCTGGTATCTGTTGTGCCATTGTTTTCAGTAGCTCCAAAGCTACTATTTTTAATATATTCATCCTAAAAATACACAATGCCACCTATACTTCCTAATCTATAACAATTTAGAAACAATTGGTCTTATATAGAGACAGCTATAAAATATATAACCTAAATTCTGCCATCTAATCCACACATGACACTGTAGTAAACCACCAGTGATGGAAACTTCACACTCAGTAGTGGTTTCTACGTTTCAAGAACTAACATTTTAAAAATAAGTTTTATTAATGTCTTCTTTGATCATATCACAAAACTAACATTGCAGTGACCATTTTAGGAGAAAAGGTGGTACAATTGGTTAGCATGCTGGACCTAGAGTCAGAAAGATCTGAGTTGAAATTCAGCCTCAAGCACTTACTGTGTAATGGTGGGCAGTTCATTTAACTTCTGTCTACCTCAGTTTCTTTATCTGTAAATTAGAGGTAATAGAACCTACCTCTAAGAGTTATTGTGAGGGTCAAATGAAATAAAATTTGTAAAATGCTTTGAAAAACTAAAAGCACTATGTAAATTGTGTTGTTGAGTTATTTCAGTCATATCGTACCCTGCGGTCTCATTTTTTGGGTTTTCTTGGCAAAGACAATGGAATGTTTTGCCATTTCCTCCTCCATCTCATTTTATCGATGAGGAACTGAGGCAACAGGGTGAAGTGACTCGCCCTGGGTCACACAGCTAGGAAGTGTCTGAAGTAAAATCTGAACTCAGTTCTGACTCCAGGCCCAATAATGTGTCACTTAGCTGCCCTGATGCTCAATGAGTATCATAATCATAATGAAAGGCATTAACTAAATGATTCAGGCAGATTTTTCTCAGACCTTTACATCTCTCTCTCTGACCTATTTCCTCAAGCTGTCCCTAGACAAGTTAACTCAGGCATGTTATATGTAAAAAAACAAGAAAACGGTCTTCCTGTTTCTATGCCAATGTGTTTTTAAATAAAATTGTGGCAGTAGAAGAAGCCTTGCTTTTCCTACAAAAACAGATTTTACTGTGACCGTGCAGAACTTACTAAGGAAGGCCCAGATCTAGAAGATTTAGGCTTTAGATAGGTGAACATTAGGCACTTTGTTCAGATTCCAGTTATTCTTTTCTAGTGAAATTTCATGGAGTGAAACACCCCAATGACATACTGTTCAAATAAGAATACCATCTGATAAAGTCTGTAATCATACAACTTTCTCTTCTTAAAAAAAATAAAACAATCTGAAGGTTCTGAATTTAAAAAGTTGGTATTGTATGTCCATGTCAGACAGGCTTTATTTATGAGATTCCTATTAATTATGACTTGGAGAGATGTCATAGAAATACTAGAGCATGTTTCATCAAGGGTTCTAAAGCACTTTTCACTTTAATAATAAGAAAGCAAATATGAAGTATGTCAGGTAATAACCCAGTCCATGCATAGGTCACAGAAAAAACATCCACCACCATCATCACCAACAATGAAAGCATAAGAAAGAAAATCCAAGACTTCTTCTCTATTACTAATTCGCCTCTTCTGGGGTCAGCCCTTTTATTGATTTGATGACTCTTCGGAATAAATGCAAGAACTACAAATGGAATTTTACAAGAGCATTGTCCTAGTTAATCTTCATTTAAGCTGCCGAAGCATATATTTATCTACTAAGGGCTGTATTCAAACAAACCAGTCCAATGTTTCTTAAGCTTTCAGAGTTTTCTTAATGGAAACTTAATTGTAAATTTCCATAATATTATACTTGTGGCACTAACTTAGAAACTAGAAATTTCAAAGTTGATTTCCTGTCTTTAACTGCTTTACTACTTTGTAATCAGTTCAGAATAGCAAAAAGGACAAAAAGGAAGGTGACCCAGTGGACAGAGCATTGGGACTGGAGTCAGGAAGGCCCGAGTTCAAATGAGGCCTTAGACACTTACTAGCTGTGTGACCCTGGACAAGTCACTTTACCCTGTTTTTTCATCTGTAAAATGAGCTGAGAAGGAAATGACAAAACCATCCTAAATGGGGTCATGAAACAATTGAATGATAACATACACAATATGACTCTGATGTTAAATTTATGTAATAAGAACATTTAATTCAGATTTGAATGGCTTCTAGAAAAAAAGGTTTAAAATCACTTAAGCACCAACTTGAAATGATGACTTGCCTTAAGTTTTCCCTTCCTGCTCAACAAATGACTAAATCAAGCTCATCAGAGAGTCTGATACCTTGGCAGAAAATAAATTTTTATTGCTTAGCAACTGGACTTCTTGGTGACTAACAGTTATCTGCTTACATGCTTCTTGAAAATGAGAAAGGATGTGTATATATGAATATGAGCGATAGCATCACTAAACCTGATAGATGGAAATATAGAATTATATGATATTCCTAATAAATGCATTTCCTCTCCAGAGTCACTAAGGGATTCAGTTTTTGGAGACAGTTTAGGTCTCTTTAAGTCACTAAAGATCTACAATGAAGAAGGATTAGAAATGTTCATCCTTCTTAAATCTCTGAAGGTAAAACAGAGAGCAGAGGGTCAACACTGTTCCTGAAAATGAGAACTCCCCAAAAGTGGAATGTGAAAGGAGGAAGGAAATGAGCATGTTATCTCACAGTCACCCTGGGAGGTTAGGTACTGTTACTATTCTCATTTTACAGTTAATGAAACTGAGGAGGTCAAGGTGAAGTGACTTGCCCAGGATCACACAGCTAGTATGGATCTGAAGCTGGATTTGAACTTGGGTCTTTCTGATTTCCAAGGCCAGGGCTTTATCCATGGCCCCATATACTGACCTCAGCAGGGGTGCCTGAGAAAGGTCTTCCAGTAAGGCTGAGGTGGTCACTTGTCAGCTCTATTGGAGGAGATATTCTGATCCAGGATAGGTTGATCTAAATAGCCTTTGACGTCCCTTCCAACTCTGAGATTCTGAGACTTTGAGGGAAAGTGAAAAGTTCAAGCTAGATGATTTCTAGGAAAACTTACTTAGGAAGTCAGTGTTGTAGACGTCGTGAGGAGAGAATACTCTAATGTGTTTTCTAATCTTTCATGAGCCTTCCTTCCTTTCTTCCTGCAGATAAGACTTCTCTGATGTGGCAATTCTACTCAATAAACATAGCGTAGAGGACATAAGAGTAAAGTCAGTCTAAAACATGTAGTACTATTCCACAAATGCCATCCATGTATTCATGAACTAGCTGAGGTTGAGACTTGCTACACTTGCCTGGCATGCAAATTGTGGTCTATGCCCAAAAGACATTATTGTAAGGGGGAGTTGGGGGGGAGGGATTTGGGGCTGGGGTGGGATGGAAAAAGGGAAAATCATGGCCAAGATTTAGAAAGGCCTAAAAGAAACAGTAGTAAAAGAAATGAAGGTGCAAAAGAAAAAATTCATGAGAAATTTTCTTAGATTGACACTAATGATATACTTTAGGTAACTGAAGTTTTATGGGTTTTAATTTCACAAAAAGATAAAAACAATGAATGCAAAACATGATTGTATGTTATTAATTAAAATGAGCTAATAATAACAATGATAGCTAACATAACATTTATACTGTACCTACTATGTGCAGGCACTTTGCTAAGTACCTTACAATTATTCTTTCACTTGATCCTCATATAAGCTGTAATAGTTAAGCACTCCAACATACACAAGGGGGGCCTAGTATCACAGATTCTTAGATCTGCATTCATGAAAGCAAAGGCAACTTTCGAGGGGTTAAAATCACTTTAATCAAGCACATGTATCATTCACCTAGTTCAGGGGAGTCAACACCCTGAACTTCAGAGAAAATACAGAGAAATCAAAGATCAACAGACATGGCTTCCTCTGTCTGACCATAATCAATACACATATCACAAATCAACAGACAGGTCCAACTGTCTGACCATAGTTACCAATAAATACAGGAGAAAGGAGAGAGAATAAGAGCGAGGAGGATAAGGCAAGGCATCTAGGAAGATGAGTATGGAAGGAATGATGTATGGAAGATGAGATGAGTATGGAAGGAAGATAGGAATTCTACTGTAAGAGAACAAGATGAGGAAGGAGGGCATTCCAGTAATGTGGGTCCGCCTATGCAAAGGTACAGGGCAGGCCATCTGGATACCAAGTCCTGGTTACATACAGCTACATAAGCCAGTTTGGCGCATGACGGAGAATGTGAACTAGGTCTGGAAAAGTTAAGTTGAAACTGAATTGTGAATGGCTATAAATGGGCTGCCATAGTGTTCGGGGCTATGGACTCGGGGCTGCGGACTATCAGCCAGTCCGGGACTAATCTGCTCGGGGCTCCCAGCTCCCAAGCCTTCGCCTTCTACTCACCCTTCCTGGGTCTTCGGACGTCTCTGGCCCCTCCTTGGGGTGGGGGAGGGGGCAATGACCAGATAGGACACCCGAGGTGCGATGAAGTTGCTACACTTTATTGATTCCCTGAAGCAAAAGCCCTGAACAGCTCAATACCTGTTCTTTTATCCCCCTCTGCGCTCCCCCACAAAGGGCGGCCTTGCTCCTCCCCAGTTCCTCCCCGTGGGCGGAGCCTTCCTCCTGTTACTGGGGCACCTCGCTCCGATATTCAGAGGTAGGGCAGCACCCCCAGGCGTCTCACTCTCCACACAGGAGGCCCAGGTCCAGAGCTGGCCCCAACACCATAGTGTACAGGCACTATATCTGGAGTCAGGAAGACTCTTCAAATGTGATCTCAGATACTTACTAGCTGTGTGACCCTGAGCAAGTCACTTCAGCCGATTTGTCTCTTCCATAAAATAAGCTGGAGAAGGAAATGGCCAACCTATAGTGTATCTCTGCCAAGAAAACCCTAAGTGGGGTCAAGAAGAATTGGACACAACTGAAATGACTGAACAACAACATGAATGTCAGCTGGAGGATTTTATATTTTATCCTAGAGGCAATAGGGGGCCAAAGATTCTTGAAATGGAAAGTGATATGGTCAGATGTGTTTTGGGAGGGTTACTCTGGCCACTTTGTGTTAAATGAAATGCAGAGAAGAGAGAACAGAAGTTGGAAATCCAAATAAAATCACTGTAATAGTTCAGTCAAGAAATGATGAGGGCCTAACCTTAAAGACAAGCTCTGCAAGTAAATAAAGGGGATGGATACAAAATATATAGCAGAGTCAGAATCAAGATTTGGTAACTGATAGGATATGGAATAAAGGAGAAGGAAGACGCAAGGATGACCTCAAGTTTATAAAACTGGGTGACTTTCCTTTGATTCTTGCAATTGAAAGAATGCTGGATTTGTCATAAAAAGATATGAATTCAAATCGCAACTCTACTACACACTTAATTCCATGTATGGCTATGGGCAAGGCATCTGACTACTCATGATAACCCTGGTTAGGGGTTGGGATGTGGATGATTCATCAAAGGGTACCATGAAACAGATGTCAGTCAAGTAGGAGGAAACCAGCAAAGAACATTGTCATGAAAACCTGGGAAAAGATAATAGTTAGGAGGTTAACAAAATCAAATCCTAGAGAGATGTTAAGAAGCATGGGCACTGCAATGGGGTCATTGTTGCCAACAAAGAGATTATTAATTATTTAGAGAGAGCACTTATCTAGAGGGATTAAGCAGAGACAAATAACAAATGGATGAGGAGTTTGAAAGCAACATTATACAAAGGGCTGAGGAGTCAATGGGAGAAGTGGGCATAAATATAGATGGCTTCCTTCTTGGAATCTGCTGTTAAAGTAAGAAGGGATCTAGGATGGCAGTTTAGTGGATCAACTGAAGGTTGTTTTTTAAAGGACAGAAGAGACCTAGGTATGTTTTTAGGTAGCCAGTAGATAAGAGAAGGGAAGGGAGGGAAGGTGAAGAGAAAAAAAGGGAGATGATTAAAGGGGCAATATCCAGGACAAATTAGATAAAGAGCACAAGTAGAAGGGCTGACCTTGGCCAGGAGAAAAGTCCCTTTATCAGAGGCTGAAGCAAAGGAGGAGAGCATGGGAGGATGATGTTGAAGGTTTTTGAAAAATGAGATGAGGAGAAGAGGAACCTTACAGTTTGTTTCTAGTTTCTCTATAAAGTTGGATATGAGATCCTCTTCAGAGGGGGAGGAGATGCAGGAATCTTGAGGAGAAAAGAGGAAGTTTCGGATAAAGGAGAGAGAGAGAGAGAGAGAGGGAGAGAGGGAGAGAGAGACAGAGACAGAGACAGACAGAGGCACACAGAGACAGATGAGAGAGAGAGAGACTGAGACAGAGAGAAAGAATATATCAATGAGGGAAAAATAGATTGTTGTATAGATTAATAAATGGCAGGAAACTCAGAAATTGTCTTATTCAGCCCCCACATTTTAGAAATGAGGAACAGAGGTCCAGAGACATGTTGGGCATTTTGGGTCAGTTGGTCAAGACTGCACTACTAGTGAGCAATGCAGCCAGTTTTGAATCCTTGTCTCTTACCTCCCAGTCTGGTGCCCATTTCACTGTCCTGTGTTGCCTCTGTCTTGCACTGCTTCCCATCCACAATGTCTGGCACACAGTAAGCACTTAAAACATGCTGTTTGTCTATATCTCCACCTATCCACTCAGATATACTAAGAAGGATGTCATTATTTGACTACAACGTGAACCCAACAGATACATCCAATACTGAGGTACATTAATTGCTAGGAATAATCTAAGTTACATACAGAAATATGTCTTTCACCAAAAATATCCTTCTCTATCTTCTTAAAATAAGTATCTTTAAGCAGAGACAAATAACAAATAAAATCACTAGCACATATTCTTAACATTTCAGTAGTTAAGAGCACTGGTTATAAAGTCAAAAGACCTGGTTTCAAGTCCTGACTCTGCCAATGTGAACTTGGGCAGTGTCTCTGAACCATAGCTTCCTCACCTGTAAAATGGGTATAACAATACTGGTTTCTTCCATCAAGCCAAAGCTCAACAGCCACCTCCTATAGGAGGGCTTTCTTGCCTTCTTGAGCTACTATTAGTTCCCTTCTCTTCAAAGTTATCTTTCTGTACGTGTTTGATATTTATCTATGTTAGTGTAACAGGGAGACAGCTCCCTGTTAGAACATAAGCCCCTTGAGGTTAGGGGTTGTTCTGCTTTTGTCTTTATGCAGCCCTGAGTCTGGTCCATAGTAGGCACTTAATAAAGGCTTGCTGGTTGAATGATACCACCTATGGCTGCTGTGAGGAGAGTACTTTATAAACTTTACAAATATAGAGAATTTTATTTTTGTTGATTTTACTGTTGACATCTGCATTTTATACTTCCTGAAACTTCCAGATACAGGAAACTCTTGCAATATCCTGGAGGTGATGAACTAGGATCTCCATTACCCAGGTTCCCTTTCTCCTCTTTCCCCTTCCTCCCCATCTCAGAGTTTGATGATGACTGAATCAGGCAGCATCACGGTCAGAAGGGGAAGGAAAAAAGGGAAATTCAATCATTTCTTGGCCACCAGCTCAGTAAACGGTTTCATGAGGACAGAGACAAACTATCAGCTAAAGTAAGATTTCTGGATTATGGTCAGATTGTGATATTCCTGGCTTTCTCTTTAGCCTCCACTGCTATATGTCATTTTGAGTTAGTGGCAGTTTCTTCAACTGAAGGAGAACACATTAAAGTAATTTTCTCTACTCAAAAAGATAAGTATCACCCCCATTCCAGAAGAAATGTAGATTAGAAAACCTCTTGACGCATTTTTCTTTCCCCAGATCGCTAAAATTATCTTTTAAAAAAATTATGGAAGAAAGAAATAAACATTAAGAATCTTAAAGAAACAAATAACAAGTAAGCATGGTTTCCTTGCAATATGTTTCTTATAGTTTCCTCTCAGACAACTCCCCCCAGGAATTCCCCCCAAAAACCAAAACATAGCCAACTAATAAATGTATTAGGCACCTACTATGTACCTTACTATGTATGGCACAGAACTAATTAGTGGGAATATAAAGAAAATCAAGACAGTCTGTGCTCCTGGAGAGCTCACAGTCTACTTGAGGAAAACAACATGCAAACAACTCTGTCCAAAGAAGTTACATAGTGGGGATGATCAACAGAGGAAAGGTATTTGAATTTAGAGGGATTGGGAAGGCTGTCCTGTAGAAGGTGGGATTTTAGCTGTGAGCAAATATCTACAATATTAACTTAGGAAAGTATGGGGTATATGTATCTTGAAAATAAGAATTAATTTGTGAGCTATCAACCCTACCTACTACTCCACCCACCAAAAGCTGGCTTGACAATGACCACAAAGAATCAGCTTCTGAGCTTTAAAAAGAAAAGACAGTAAGTAGAGCGTAATGGAAATATGTGGACTTAGAAGTCCTGGATCTGAATCCAAGCTCTGGGTTTTTCTTTTCAATTACCTCTATGACTTTGGGCAAGTCCCTTCCTTCTCCTCTCTGGGTCTCAGTTTCTGCATCTGTCAAATGGAAAAGCTGGGCTTCACTCAATGATCTTGCAAATTGGCCCTGGGATCTCATGAGCTGACAGTGATAATCACTTAAGGAGTATCTATCAAGTCTATACCATTTCTGTGACTTTGGGCTTTGGCGGGGAAATAAGGCAAGTACATCAAGCTAGGAGAGTAACTCATGGAAATCCTGGAGGGTCAGGAGAAGTGTATGGTTGTGTAACTAGTTCTAATTTGTGAATGTCAGCAGCAAACGATTCTTAAATGCCAAAATACCTATGATCTGCTTCATTCATAAACCCATCATATTTCAAAATACACATTTTCAATGACCTGCTGCTACGTATTTCATTGTGAACATCCTGCTGGCACCTCACACCCAAGATATTCAAAACAAAACTGATCATTTGTCATTCAAAGCTATTCCTCCCCTAAGGACTGGAGACACTAACAGAAAACTAAAGACTGTCCCTGTTCCAGGCTCTCAAGAAGGTCACATTCTAATTGGCGAGACAACACATTTGGAAATCTATTTAAAACCAGGTCTCCTGACTCCAAGTCCAGAAGTCTAACCATTATACCACCCTTCCTTTCAAGAAAAGGGCAGGGGGCACAAAGAGTTCACCCTGGATAAGAATAAAGGCTAAATTTAGAAAGGGAAGAGGGGTGCCGCTACTCTCATTTCTAACACAGGTATACATATAACATGTACAGAGCTTTGCAAACATTAGAATACTATATTAAGGTCGGTTATTTTTCCTCCTCAAGCATCTTATTAGAGTTCTTTTCTATTTCCACATATGAGGCAGCTGGGTAGCAAAGTAGATAAGAGTATTGGCTCTGGAGTCAGAAAAACCTGAATTCAAATCTGACCTTGGACACTTTCAAGCTCTGGGACCCTAGGAAAGTCACTTAACCTCTGTTTGACTCAGTTTCCTCAACAATAAATAGAATAATAGCACCTATCTCCTAAGGTTGTTGGAAGGATTGAATAAGATATTGGGAAAAGTTTAGAACACAGTAGGTGCTTACTAAATGATTGGTTACTTCCTTCCTTCCTTCTATGAAATCTTTCTTGACCCCCCACAAGAGAAAAGAAATCTGTCTCTTTCCTCTGAGTCTCCTGATTAGATTGTAAGCTTTCCATCTCTCTCTCTCTCTCTCCCTCCCTCCCTCCATAGATATGTATACACACATATACATATACACATGTATGTATATATGCATGTGTGTATATATGTGAATACATGTGTGTATATGTATATGTACATATACACACATGCCCAAGCTTTTTTTTTTTTTGGCCCAAGCTTGTGATTTTACTGTAAAGATGAAAAAAATCCCTTTACCAATTCAGATCAGTAACTATGCCATTTATAATCCTGGAGCCTAAGCAGTCTGGAACATGAGACTTCTCCGTGGTTATAAAGTTAGTTTGTATCAAAGGAAGAACTTAAACTCAGGTTCACAGGTATAAAAATTAAAAACCAGAAGGATCCTTAAAAGTCATCTGGTCCAGATCCATTTTAGAGATGAGGAAATTAGGGTCCAAGGACATAGAGCAATTTAACCAAGATCACAGAGAGTCAAATAAACAGAACTTGAATGAATCCAATTTGTATAACACCATGCCATAAATCTTCCTATCTCCTTGGTTCTCTATCCACCAGGCCAAGATGGTTTTACCATCATCTATCACTTAACATTCATTTACAAGTATTAAAAAAAATGCTTAACATCTGTTATTGCATTTGATCTTTACAACCACCTGATGAGGGAGGTAACACAAATGTTATTACTGCCCCCATTCTACAGGGCAGCAAAGTGAGGTTCAGAGGGGCGAAATGCCTGGAATCACAAAGCCAAAACTCAAACTCAGGTCTTCTGAATTGACATCCAAGGTTCTTCCTCTATACCTGCTTTGTAGGGATTTTACCATCTCTCTGATCCTACGGCACCTTGCAACCAGTAGGCACTCATTAAATAACTGTCAATTGAAATGGATTAATTATAGTCCTTACCACAGTGCCTTGGGCAGGATAAGCATAGACACCTTACTGAGAGGGAGGGATAGACTATGATTGAACCTCTTTATTATCATCTAATTACGTTGACTGTGGGTTTTTCTGTCTTCTTTCTCTATAGCATTTGAAAGTACTTGAGGGTGGACATATACCAAATCTTTATTATATACTCAAGTGCCAAGGACGGTTCCAGGTATCTGCTTATGAGTTAAGAGAACAGAAAGTGAAGGCTTCTTAGGAATGTACCTATAATACTTGATCAAGCTTCAGCTTTAGGCCAATCATTCAGGATCACTGATTGACAGGTAAAAGGGACATGTCACAAATGTGAAAACTGAAGAGGGTTTAAGTGATTTGCCCAGGGTCACCTAAATGACCTCTTAAAAAAGCCATGATTGGAACCCACATCTTCCAGATCCAAATCTAGTGCTCTTCCCACTGTACCATGCTCTCCTTGTATTTCCCTGTTCTTTGGATTCCTCCACTGTTCTATCAGCCCTGGGTCTAAAACCACTTTCAGCATCCTATAGAATTTTCACAAACCCTTCTCCTCCTTACCAGTATCCTTGAGATGATGCCTTAGGTTTCCATTAGCATCAATATTCTAAATAAATAAATGCACTGGGGACCATTGCTAAGGGATGGCATTTTCAATTCCGACTTGCCTATAGCAAGATTTCTTTTGGGCTCACACAATTTTCCACTTCTGGGTTAAACAGAGTTAGAGCTATTATCACCACAACTCATCTCAACAACACAACTCAGAAGTGCTGAGTCAGATTCTCCTGATTGGCAGAAGCCTCCCTGTGGCACACTGGACTTTGCAAAGCACATTAACTCTTTCATGCCACAAAGATGAAAAGGTAAATAACAGAGAAAGAAAGAAACAGAGTAAAGGAAAGAAAGAGCAAGGAAGGAAGGAAAAGAAAGCAAGAAGGAAAGAAAAAAACAAGAAGGCAAGGAAAAGGCAGTTCACAAATAGGACTTAATTTACCAAATGGTACCCTCCATCCCTGAAAGAGTTAATTAATATGTTTCTAAAACATTCCTGTACCAATTGGAAGACTTTGCCCATTGTGAGGAGACTAGACTAGCTGAAAAGTCTTTACAAGAACAATGAAGCATTAGGAAGAATAAATAAGCTGGCATTGGTGGCGAGTTTTTGAAATATACCTTACATTCATCCATGGATGAGCATATGTTAAAATGACTAACAGCTACGAGTGACCACAAAAGAAAAAGAAAAAAACCAGACTGGCCGCTGATATGTTTCCAGTGTAGCTGGGAGAGGCAACATACTCATAAACCAACATGAATGATAACACAAAGCAACATTCTTAAATGCAAATAACATAAATACAACTCTCGGTTATATACCTGTAGATTTTCTACAGTATATTTTAAAGTCCATGCTGGTTTAAAACCGTTATCCAGATCACTCCCTAACCACTTCCTCTCCCATAACCTGCCCTTCACTAGTTGGTATGTGTTGAAAGAAGGCAAACTCATTTTAATATTAACCTAAGAAAATAATCAGAAAAGTGGACTTGAGAGGGAAAAGTCAAACAAGAACAACTTTTACTGCTATCTGCTGCTTTGAATCACAGATCTGGAGCTAGGACTGACCTTGAAGATCATCTTGTCCAACCTTTCATTTTAAATAAGAAGAAACTGAAGTGACCTGCCCGTGGTCACACAAGTAAGTAGCATAGCTGGATTCTAACCTAGAGGACCTGACTTCAAAATCCAGCATTCTTTCTTCTGTACTATGTTAGCTGCCCACGGAGGCCTTGCTTTATTTAGGGTTCACTGAGCATGCTGAAGAGATGTGAAATAGAGAAGGGAAAAGAAGGTATTGAACCCTGATGATGAGAAGGGGAGGAAAGAAGACATTCTAGGTAAAGGGACTAATTCATGTAGTTGTGGTATATAGCTATATAGGTGTGTGTGTGTGTGTGTGTGTGTGTGTGTGTGTGTGTGTGTGTGTGTACATACACAGGGGAGGAGGGGAAAGGGGGAAGAAAGGGGGGTAGAGAGAGGAGAGGAGAGGAGGAGGGAGAGAGGGGGAGGGGGAAAGGGAGAGGGAAAGGGAGACAGAGACAGACAGACAGACTCAACAATGTAATGGTAAAGTAATATTTTGTTTGTGAGTGCTGAGAACATTTTATCCAGGTATCACACATCGATCAAAGGGACACAGTTCCAGCTCTTAGGAGGAAGAAAAGTCACACAGTGAATTCTCTGTGTAGAAAACTAATACATTGTGGCAGGTAATGCCTAATTCAATGAACTTGGTCTCAGGAAGAGGCAAGTGTAGATACATGGACACAAATGCTCTTTCCACTCTGTGCCAGTTTAATCAAAATCTCAAGCTGGAAACTTTTACAGAATCAACTTTCCTACCATCACCTTCCTGGCATGCTATCAATTATGAACATATAGTTTGTTTATTTTTTTAATTGCACTTTTGCAGGTATTACTACTGCTGGGCAGGAACCATAATATAATTAGGGAGCTGATTCTTCTCTCAGGTATGTGGACAGGCCCCATAGCTTCCCTAAAATATGATCTGAGGCATGCATGTGCAAGTGTGGCAGCCACATATGCTATGATGCTTCCCCCAAACCAGGTTAAACCCAGCAGTTTCAAGCCCTCGGGCTTCTGTGTTTTACCATGTCTTCTGAACAGACAAATTCCTTTATCTACCAGCCACTGAAAACTATGTAAAATTGGGTAAGCAGGCTCATCTTGGATTGTAAGCTGGTTAGTGTTGCAACAAGCTTGAGAAAGACTTGGTAAGGATTTTATTTCCTCTTTCTCTTTTAGGCAAGAGCTGAGAAATCTATCTGTCTATAAAGAAAGATCAGAGAAATGTCCATTTTACTCTTGTGTAATAAAGAGGCTGTTGCACAGTGTTTTGAGTAACACGGTATGACCTAGGCTTTTGATAGAGAAACACACAAATCATTTAAAAACATTTCCTGGAGTGAAGAGAGACAAGAGTGAGGGACTGAATGAGGTGGGGGGGGGGGAGGGAGGGAGGGAGAGAGACAGAGAGACAGAGAGGGAGAGAAAGGGAGAGAGTGAGAGAGACAGAGAGGGAGGGAGACAAAGAGATAGAGACGAGAGAGAGAGAGAGAGGGAGAGAAAGAGAGAGAGGGGGAAAGGGGGGGAGGGAGGGAGAGAGACAGAGAGACAGAGAGGTAGAGAGAGGGAGATAGTGAGAGAGAGACAAAGAGATGGAGACGAGAGAGAGAGGGAGACAGACAGAGAGGGAGAGAGACAGAGACGGTGGGGGGAGGGAGAGAGGAAGAGAGGGAGAGAGAGAGCAAGAGATGGAGAGAGAGAGAGAAGGAGAGGGAAATTTTTAAACAAATCCTATTGCTCTGAGTATTGTCACAACATCACTTATAATGATATGATGACAAAAACATGGGAGGAAAAGTAGAATTTGGCCTTTGTTTTGAGAATATTCAAATAAGGGCTAAAATAAGCCATATTGAGAATAAAACCACAAGTAATTTCTTTCTTTTTATAGTATTACAATCAGTTTTGGAGTATCTACTGTCATGTCAGTGTCATAAAGCATTATACTATCCTATATCTTTAAACTGATCAAAAAGTAGTCTAAGACTCATCTTTAGGAACAATGTATATAACACAGATGATGAATCTGAGTTAAATGGTTTATTATAAGAATAAGTAAAGCAATGATGTTTGGATAACACCATTATTCCCAAATGATTTTTGCCCTCATGGTAGAAAAGCATCTACAGATGAGTCCTATAGTGAATTGGGTAGTGCAAAATGACCTGGAAAAAATGGTTTCTATGAATATCATTTAGACATGAATATCCCAGCCTATCATCCAGGTAGAGATACTTTTGTTTTTTCTTAGTGATTAAACCACAGGATTTTCTCCATAGGTTTTGCTTGCATGGGGTTAATCATTGCCACAGGTTACTTTGTGCAGGGGAAAATTAATTGTAGATCTGTGATCATTAGCATGTACGTAATCCAATATTAGAATTTTCCAGGAGACATTGTTTTGCATTCCAAACTGTGCCTAGTTATGAAGCATGGTTTTGTTAAGAAGTCTAAAATTTCTGCTGGTCTTCTAACTAAAACAAGCACAAAGCCTTCTGGTAAGAGACATGACACTATCTTTTTCAACTCCAAACAAAAATAGATGGTATCATAGATCACCTGAAGGCCTGATTTTGATTTAACTACATCTTCTGGCATCACAAAGGTTTGAAGATTTTCTTTTATGAAATACCACATTCCTGAAAATCTTTAGATACAGTATGCGAATACTGTAATAAATGGGGAAGCATTTGAATCTCACTTGTTTACATTTTACAAGGCTCCCTATCTAGACCATGAAAATACCTGGGTGTTATTGTTTTTGTATGGAGATAGAATTTCTTCTCCCCAGTCTTGGTACCACACAGGAGTCTGAATATCAACTAGAGTGGCAAGAAAGAGAAAATGAATCTGCAAATAGCCTTCTATTCTCAAAATGATGAATCTCAGATTTGGGAATGTCTAGTACTTTTTCCTTAGACAATAATGCCATAATACAATAATTACAAAGTACTGGCAGAGCCATGCCACACCCCTTTGATTAAACAGCACTTCACAAAATATTTAGATAAAGCCTGAACAAATCAAATAAACATCAAGGCAGGAAATGCTGCCTGGAATGCACGGTATTGGATGTAGCAGGGAGTCTGAAAGCAAGTCTAACTTGAAAATTTAATCAAGCAAAATCTAGTGTAATCCCATTACAGCCTTTTCACTTAATGAAAGCTATTTAAATCTCTGACATCTTGACTTTTTTTTTACAACAGATATTAGCAAAATTAAAAAAAAATAAATAAAAACTTCCTGGGTTTGCAATAACAGTATCCAAACCTAATTTGGGATTTTATTATCTGAGTTACCCACATTATTGAGCAAACATTACACAGTATGAAAAAGAGATCAGTTTTCTACTACTCACTATTGCTCCAGGATTTCAGTAAATATTTGATACTGATTTCAAAGAAGCCTGAATCCTGCTGGCTAGCCATGTCTGCGGCATACAAAGACGCTTCTATGACTCTGAGCAGTTGAAGTGGCAGGTACTGTGTATGGAGATGTGACTGTCACCAGTTAGTGATGTAAACTAGAGGTCAGGAGAGGAAACGAAGGCTCTGCAGATCTGCTTCTTCCCTCCTTGGCAGGTAGTCCTCATTAAAAAATAATGCTAAGAAAAGGCTAAAAAGAAGGCGATGCTTGGCCTCTGCTCCTCCTGCAGCTCCTGGACTTAGTTTTATTGGGTTTCTGGTTCCCCCTGCAGCCCCTCAAAAGCTGCTGCTGTTTGCATTGCCGGGCTGCCACGGCCCCAAATGCCTGCTGCCTGTCCACATGCTCCGTTTCAGACAGGTAGTTGCTATCTGCACAGTATGCAACGTTCTCAAAGAAGGGGGTGGGGGCTGGGGGGTTGGGAGAGGAGGGGAGGGCTCGCGCTAACTGGGCTTCTCCCAAGGTGCAGCCTCCCCCTGTCCAAACTGCTTCCCTTTAAGAGGCCGGGAGGCTAAGTGACCCAGCTCCAAGCACCTCCTTCCTTCTCCTCACAGTGTCAACTTGAAGCCTCCCTGAGAAACGTCTCCTCCCTCTCTGCAGCTGGCGGAATCTCCCAGGTTCCGTGGGGCTCTCGCTGGCTCTCGGCTTCAGAGAAGCCTCCCCTGCACATCGCATGCATCCTCTGGTCAGCTACTTCCCCCTCAGCCTGTTTCCAGGCACCACAGGCTGAATTATACACAACTGCATCACTCTGCGGAAAAGCAGAAGCTGCACCCGTGGATCTGGTTGCAATGACGTTTAAAAAGCCCCATCCATCCCTCAGCCGAGATGCGGGAGACTAGGTCGCGAGCAACTGCAGATCCGGAACAACAAAACAATTTTTCCATGGGATTTTCTCCTTCAGTTTTTTTTAACCCCTCCTCAACCACAGTCAGATGTTCACTTTATGTCACTCTTCCGCACGCTGAGAGAAGCAGCCACCCTGGCACAAGGGGTACTGGATGGAGAAGTTCTCTCTCTCTCTCTCTCTCTCTCTCTGTCTCTCTCCCCTCCTCCTCCTCATTTTGTGGGTTTATTCAATTTCACTGCATGTCACATCACAATGGATCTGTCCCGCAAACTGGCCTTGGGATGTTATTTATTTATTTATTTTGCTGATATTTGAGGGCAAGAAACAAGAGCATCAGTTTTCTTTGCCTTACAATAGCTTTTTGACTTCATGAATTCTCTTGCTCTCAGGTTTCCTGATTTCAGCTAGCTGTGGTTCATATCACTTCACTTGCCTGAGTAGGATTAAAAAAAGGGGGGCATTGTACTTTAGTAATGACATTTGTGTGGGCGGGATTTAGCCACTAACCCTAAAAAAACCCAAGAAAAATGAAGAGTGGATTTTCTATTTTGTCTGCCTGCACACTATTTCAGGGCTTTCATTAAAAGGCTTTTCAGCAAAAGAAATCAAACTCAGTTACTCCAACAAATAAATATAAAAATAAAGACACAGAGAATATGAATTCATACCAGAAAGCAAGGAAAGGGAAAATACAGAGTGTACTTTTTAAAGCTATTATCATTAACTGAAAAGTAATGTGGATAGAAACTCTGACTGACAGGTACTGGCTGTATGACCTCTCAGCAAGCCAAGTAACTAAGATTGTAAATTACAAATTGGTTGCTGGTCTACACTGATGAAGGAAGTTTCCATACTTGGTATTCCAAATAAAAGCACAAATCAAGATATCACATGTATATGTGTGCTTAATTTTTATCTGTTTTTGACTCTGAATTTGTGCCTTCATTGATGTAGAAGACTAAGTATGGAAACTGCCTTCACCAAGGTGGATTAGCAACTTTGTTATAATTTCAGATAGTGACTTGGGGCACTGGGAGATTAAATGACTTACTCAGGGTGACAGAGCCAGAACCTATCTGAGACAAAACTTGAACCCAGGTCTCCCTGATTCTGTGGTAGACTCTCTACTCACTATGCTAGGCTGCATTTCATACCTATATATCCTCACATACAACAACATACATATGAAATGACCAGGTGTTGTGTTGTGTTTTTTTTTGCTACAAGCAACTTGAGAAATGAACTACTGAGTCTGGAAAGAGTGCCCACACCAATATAACACAGGAAACATAATGTGGTATTGTTCAGTTGTTTTTCAGTCATGTCCTACTCTTTGTGACCTCATTTGGGATTTTCTTGGCAGAGATCCTGAAATGATTTTCAATTTCTTTCTCAAGTTCATTATACAGATGAGGAAACTAAGGCAAAAAGGGTTAAATGATTTTCCCAGGGTCACTCAGCTAGCATCTGTTGTCAAAAGTGAACTCTGGAAGATGGGTCTGTGACTGCAAGCTCTACCTAACCGCCCCAAATACAATGTAAACATCCATTAAGAAGGGTAATGTTAGGGCCATGTCCTGAAATACCCTTTATTGATGGGACAAATTTTATTAAATTCTTCACTTTTCACAAAGCAAAAGTAGTGAATAAACAAAACACAACTCAACTGATGTGTGTGCATGTACATATCTTTCATGAAATCTGTAACAAGAATGACATCTGTTTTACCTCAAACACTACAGCCAAGTACAGACTGATTTTCTCATCTGGGCTTTGAATATGAGAGTTGTTTAGATGAAATGAGGACCCTGAAGTTTTTGCACTGCAATACCTCATCTAAGAAAGGGAAGGAAAAGTAGTCTGGGACATATGTTGAACTTGTTGTCTGACTGATGGCTCAATAAGGACTTTCTCTTTCTCTATTTTCCAGTGTGAAGTTTCATAGCATAGCATAAAACTATGAATATTTGGTGTTATGTGTGTTCAATAAATTGAATTCTTGAGATTCTATAAAGGATTTGTAAAATTCTACATCTTTTGAATATTAACGGCATATATCCTTTTGGTAATATATAGATAGGAACAGGGAATGGAATTTGAAGTTCTGTGGCACGGGAAATCCCTGGATAAGGAAACCCACGCCCAGTAATGCACATTGACACCTTCTTTGCAACTTATAGTCTTAAACAGTTGAGAGGATAAAGTGCCTTGGCCAGGATCTCAAAGTCAGTATTCCTCAGAGAGAGGAATATATATGTAAGCATGTATATATGTATATGTACACATGTATACATGTGTGTACATATATAGTATGTAAAGAGTATAAATATATTTAGCATATAAAATATTATGTATATATATGTAAATACTATATATATGTGTACACACACATACATATAAACAAAATGGTTATTTTTTTTTTATTCAGCCTTAGAAAGGATCCTCATATTGGCTTTATGAAAAGAAAGACTGCCTGGCTTTAAGTTTTAACTATTCCATATGAATTACTAACTAGCTGAGAATGCTTTTGCAATAGAATTTGAAGAGCTATAAAGATGTTATTTAAAAAAAAACAACCAGAAAAATCTGAAGAACAGCTTAGAAGAAACTTTGCTAATAGCCTCTTCTAAGTCTTCTATGTGAATGCATCAGTGTTAGAGATCACAATTCTTGCTCTTAAAACTTGAATTCTTCTCCTGTGTATAATTTTTTTTTTAAAATTTGGATGTCTTGGAAGAGGTATTTGCTATGAAAGGGTAGAAAAGGCTTTTAAAAAGGGACTATAAATCAAGCAGAATGATACCTGCTGTCAACCTGGATTCAACATTTATCCTTTTATCTTCAGTTTTAGTCATAAAAAAGTAAACTATAGAGGCACTTGAATTCAGGAGCGACTCAACCAGCCCAAGGATTGCTTAGTAATAAAATCGGACTCTATTCCATCTTGTGACTTCAGAAAAAATGAAAGTTTTCTTGAAATGACCTGCTTTTCTATCTCTCGCTACTTTTCTTCCTTCTTTATTGAGGTCTTACTGAACATTTGATGAGTGGCAAAAATGAACACAGAGATCGTGATCATCTTGACACCCCTAAACTCAATGGTAACAGAAATTTGTCTATGTACTAGAATAACAAATGGGTATTCAGGGCCAAAATAGACAGATTTTTAAGGTCAACTCTGAAGAAATGGCAGAAGGGGACCTAAAAAGACAGATTCCTACTTAAAGAAGAACATTGGATTTGCATGAGGAAATGAGATATATTGTATACACTCCTAAGTTGGGTAAGCAGGGTTAGCATTTTTAAAAGAAATAAGAACACAGGCTTTGTATTGAACCAAAAGGAAAATACAATTCTTATAACTCTGTCAAATAGGCTTGAATGAAACAAAAGTTTTACATTTAGATCTATAAAGAGATACTGAAGGAAGCAAGGGTTGGGAGGGGAGAAAAGTGGTAAAAGTCTGTGGCATAGAAACAGACATCATGATGAGGTAGGGAGCTAAGAAAGTGCCCAGTATACTCTAGAGGTACAGGAAAGGAAGTAATTTGTTTCCATGAGCTCATGACCACAATCAAAAAAATGACCATGGTTGACAACCTCTAAGAAGATAAATTCAGCCTAGAGAAGATTTTATAAGTAGATGAATACTCTACTGACTACTTACTCAAACTCTGCCTTGGAATACAATTAAGTTCCAAGACACCAATCTGAAAGGAACTGGAAAACTTGCAGGAATTAACTATCTGTATTAATCTGAGTTATGTCTTGGAGGAAAAGAGAGCCTGTATGAGTTAGAGGTAAGGATGGAGGAGATCCTAGGCATGTGATATGGCCAGCACATAGATATGTGTGAGAAGAGAGAGGAAATCAATCTGTCTGAATTAGAGTATAAGAGAGGGAGTAATATACAATAGGGCCAGGTTGCAGAGGACTTCGCAATCTAAACAGTTTTATATTTTATCCTAAAGGTAAATTAGAAGCCATCAGGGTTGACAGATTTGGAAAGACACAGGATCAGATCTCCACTTATGGAAAAATTACTTTAGTGGAAAAGTGAAGAATGGACTGGTGTGGTAAGAGACTTGAGGCATGGAAAGACATTATTGCAATAATCCCGTTAAGAGGGGATGAGGGCTTGAACTAAGATGTTGGCTGAGACAACTGATTGAATGTGAGGGGTGAGAGAGAGAGCCATATGTCAAGGATAAATCTGGAAGACTGGAAAGATGGTAATGTCTTCAACAGAAATAGGAAAATTTGGATGAGAAGATAGTTTAAGGGGAAAGAGAATGAGCTCCCTCTTTGGTCATGTTAAGTTTGAGATGTCTCTAGGACATCCAGTTTGAAATGTACAGTAGGTAATTGGTAATGAGGGACTGAAGCTCAGGAGAGATACTAAGAGAGACACATCTATAATATAGAGAAATTTACATAAACATCTGTGAGATGATTATTAAACCCATGGGAGCTGATGTGATTACTGAGAAAAGACAGAGGGAGAAAACAAAAGGATTTAAAGAAGATCCTTTGAGAAACACTAACAATTAGAGGATGTGATATGGACAAAGATCCAAAAAAAGAGGCTGAGACTGAATCAGATAGAAGGTGAACCAGAGGAGAATAGTGTCATGGAAGCCTAGAGATGACAGAGTATCTAGAAGAAGAGGGTGGTTAACAGCGTCAAAAAAGGAAACATCTATTGGGTTATTTCCATTTGGATGTGTTTATTTAGCACCTCAAGCATAATATATTTAAAACTAAGTTATTTTGTTCAGCAGAAGTAGATCCTCCTTTTGACTTTCCTAGCTTTCTTAAGGTAACCATCTTTCTCTAAGTCACCTGAGCTGGAAATCTGAAAGCGGTCTTTACCTTTTATAACTATCAATTCCTGCTTTGAAATGACTTAGGCATGTGTTCTTTCTTTTCTTTCGCACAACTGTTGCCTCAATTCAAGGTCTCTCATCTGGACTATTGTAATACTTTCCTAAGTGGACCCATGTCTAGTTTCTCAAATTCATTCTACATTTAGCCACCACCATAATCTCAATCATGTCACTTCCCTATTTCAAATGGTTTTCTAAAACCTACCAAATAAAAATCCAAACTCCAAGGCACAGCATTCAAAGTCCTCTACAATCTGGCTCCAATTTAAGACTGGGTAATCCAGTCTTACCCCCACTACTCCTTTACAGATACCCTAAGCTCCAAACAAACTTAGTGACTCCCCATCCCCCAAACATTCCATGTGCTTTTCTGTCACTATACCTCTCCTTATGCCATTCCCCAATATGGGGGGTTCTCTCTGCTTCAGATCAACACAAGTAGTAAATCTCAGAACTAGGATGCAAACTTAGGCCCTGTGATTCCAGGTTCTACATGATTTCCAACCTGTTTATAAGATTACATTCCTGTAGAACATGGCATCTGCTTCAATTTGCTGTAGGAATAGAAAGGTTTGTGTTTACATGCATGTAAAAGTATTTTTCACAATTCATGTAGAAGATATACACAGGGATAGTACAGTGTTTTCTATCTGGGGAACTAATTAAAGGACTTGGGGAAATAAGGGAATCATTTAACATAAGGGAAACTGGCTTGATATATGTTTGGCTAAGAGATTCATATTTGGCCATTATGTTGGAGAATAGCATTAAGTATACTATATCAATAACGTTCTAGGATATGCCTAAAGGAGAGGATTTTCCAAACTATATCAAATAGAAAAAGAGTTGATTTAGAAAGATAGCAGCCAAGATGAGTGATGACAAAGCATATTGGTAAGGGGGTGGATTTGGTAGGGGCTGTTATTGTTGTTGTTTTTAAAACTAGTAGAATCAGGGGTATTTTAGAAAGAACTTGGAGAACAATGTGTCCAGATAAATCAGAAACTGCTCTTTTGATCTATTTTAAAAACACAATGTGTGCTGCTCTGGCCCATTCCAAAAAATATACAGAAAAGCTGAAATAGCACCAAATATCATTTATTTTGGGAAAAGTCAAACATCAAATACAGGAATCCTGGCTTTCCTTCCTCCCCTCCTCCGTCTCCCTTCTTCCCACCTTCCAAAAAAGTCAACCCACAAGCAATCATATTTATGAAAACAGATTTCTGAGAGCTTTGGAAATGTTTACATGAAAAATGTTTGCACATAAAGAGAATTTACTACTTCAGATAATTTTTTCTTATATATTTTGGTTCAAATGCAGATGTTTCTAGTCACTGGGACTATGTGTTTCTGCTGATTCCAGAGATTTTCTGAATGCAAAGACCAGGGGCAAATTCTGACTAGATGTACAAACTGGGGGTAAGGTGGGGAGAATAAGGAGAATCCACTGTAGCGTTACATCAGTTTGGGTCTTAGAGTCAGGATGACCTGAGTTTAAGTCCCATCTCTTAACATATCTGGCTGTGTGACATGCAGGAGAAGAGTTCCATCCATTGAACCCACTATTAGGATTATTCCTCAAGGAGTTTAAAGATTAAAAAAAAAAGGGCTTCATACATAGGAATTATTTATATGAGAACAAAGTAGTAACCACTGACTGGGGAATAGTGGAACAAACTGTGATATATGAATACAGAGGAATATTACTGTACCTGAAATAATGATTAATATGAAGAATTCCAGAAAAATATGACAACATAAAGTAATGAAACGTGAAGTAACAGAGAATGAAATAAGCAGAATCAAGAAAAGAATGACCACAATAATGTGAATTAAGAGATCATTAAAAGGAAGTAGCACACTGAGTAATAATGGTGAACATATGTGTATCAGAGAATAGATGATAAAATTTAACTCCCTCTCCCCGAGAGAAAAGTGGAGGACTATGGATACGGAATGCTACATACGCCTCCAGACAAGGTTTCTATGTCCACTGTTTTACTTAACTGTTCTCGTATGTCACGAGAGAGTGCTTAGTTTTGGGGAAGGTTCTGAGTGAAACAATGCTCTATCAATAAGAATGCACTAAGGGCCTACTGAACAGACCAGGTACTGTGCTAAGCACCTGCTTGTTGCTTTTTCAGTAGTGTTCTACTCTTTGTGACCCTATATAGGGTTTTCTTAGCAAAGATACAGAAGTGCTCTGCCATTTTCTTCTCTAGCTCACTTTACAGATGAGGAAACTGAGGCAAATAGGGTTATTTGTGACTCATCAAGGGTCACACAGCTAGTAAGTGTCTGAGACCAGATTTGAATTCAGGAAGATGAGTCTTCCTGACTCCAGGCCTGGTACATTATCCACAGCACCAAACAGCTGCCAATTGTAAGTACATTGGATAAAAAAAGGCACAAAAACAGAGTCCCTGGAGCTTACTATGGGAAAGACAACAAGCAAACAAACATATACAAACTATATACAAAATTAATAGGAGATAATTAAGAGAAGGAAGGTACTAGAACTAAAAAGGCTGGGAAAGGCTTCCAGTGGAAGATGAAATTTAATTGGGACTTATAGGAAGTCAGAGATGGCAGTAATACTAAAACAAAAAGCAATGATAAAACTTTTATTTATTTTCAAATAATGTTTAAATGTCTGCTTTACATTTTATTTTATTTTTATCAATTTTCAGCATTTATAAAATATGATTACCAGGAGGCACAGATCCTGATAACATGAAACTGTCTATCGCATAATGCTAATAATATTCTTATACTATTACCAGAAAACAAAGTCTATGTCTAAGCATATAAACTCCACATGACACTGAATTATATTCTAGTTAAGGGCTGCATAAACCTCAGGAGCTCAGAACACAACATAGGCAGATATATGGCCATGGGCACTGTCAATTAAATAAACATTTACAAACTGCCATCTCTAGCAGGGTATTGTGCTAGGCACTGGGTGATGAGTGGGGAATTCAGCAAAGCTTCATTAATATGACTGAATAGTAAAATCTTTATCTAAATTCAACTTAGGGTCAGGTTCGTTGAAATAATTATTAATAATATTAATAAATATTATTTATTAAATAATATTAATAGCAAATAATAGTGCTTTAAGGTTTGTAAAGTACCATACAAACACATATATACATATGTATATATACAAATAAATGTGTATTATACAGAAATACATTTTCTCCTCACAATGACTAGGTGAAGTAGGTGGCTATTATTTTTGTTTTACAAATAGTCACTGAGGTTGAGAAAGGTTCAATGACTTATCCAAGGGCACATGGCCAGTAAATATCTGAGTTTCTTCCCACTCCAATTCCAGTGCTCTTTCTACTTAGTTAGGCTGCCTCTTGGTCCAGAACTCAAGTACTAATTCCATAGGTAAAAGAAAATTGCATTGGGCCTGAGGGACTCACAATATTCCCTCTTTAATGTGTCCACATAATTTAGTCAGGTATTAAAAGGTAAATTTCTGTAACTAATGAGACTGAAGAGAGGAGAAGACACACCTCAGAGCTGGGACCAAACATTTTTGCATCCTAGGCAAGGTTTAAAAATGGCAACTCCCTGTATTGGAAAATTGTTCCTCTCTATGTCACTGTCCACCAGAGAGATTCCAAATTTCCAGTGTAACACTTGTAACCCAACTCCTCACAAATAACTTACATGCCATGAAATGTGGAAATCTTCTGAAATTAAAAATGCATACATTTACAAAAAAATTAAAATTACCCCATATTGCCCTCTCCTACCAACACTCCATAGAAAATGGGTGTTTTTCAGTCATTTCAGTTGAGTCTGACTCTTTGTGAATCCATCTGGGGTTATCTTGGCAAAGATACTGGAGTAGTAGTATGCCTTTTCCTTCTCTAGCTAATTTTATACATGGAGAAACAGAGGCAAATAAGGTTAAATGAACTGCCCAGGGATTTGAACTCAAGTCTTCTGTGCTACCTAGCTGCCTAGAACTGGCTCTGGCTCTGTTTATTAAGGTCAGGCTTATCACTTGATCACTTGAGTTAAATAACTGCCTCAAAGGTTTTTCTCATGGATATAATCCCTTATACACTATCCAGCTACAAAGATCATTGTATCAGGAATCAAGACTGTCATTTTACTTTGTGTTATAGACAGGACATTGGATTTGGAATTGGATTCAAACACCAGCTGTGCCATTTACTTACTACCTGTGTGAACAAGGCAAATCACTTAGTTCATTGGACATCAGTGCTCCCATCTGTAAAATAAAAAGGTTTGGACTAGATGACCTCTGAGGTACAATCAGACTCTAATTCTATTCTCCTCTGACCTATGATCTTTTAACTCTGAGTAGGTCACTTAACTCCAATATTAGATCAGAGATACCATTCCTTAGCACCAGATTATTTTGTCATCCAGAGAGACAATCAAACTTTGATTATATGTGCTGGAGAAGAACTGTAAGTGGCACAGAAAGATACCAAGTCATCAAAAGATGGCTTTGAAATACACTGTACAAATAGAAAATTATCCTTTATTCAAACATGCCATCAGCACAGTAATTCATGATTATTTTAAAGTGCAGTCCAGAAAACACCCCTGAGGTGGGGGCCTAGTGTTGTCCAATCTATGGGCTTCAGAGTGCAGTAGGTTTAAGGTTTTGGAAAGAGAAGGGAAGGAAAAGGAAGAGAAGGGATAAAAGCATAAAGGAGGTCTCCCAGTGCACCCTGGACCATTTCTAGTCATCCTAATAAATATCTGGTCACTGGATTCAGATGGCTCTGGAGAACAAGTGAAGCTGGTGACCTGCACAGCCCTCCCTCACTCAAAACAAAGTCAAGTAAGTGCAAGTCATGTCATCATTTCTCTGATGGCATGGTCTTCTCCGGCAACGAAGGACAAACACAACAACAATAACAACAACGTTTTAACAACAAATTTAGTTTTCCAATTATGTTTTAACAAAGCCAATATTAGAAGTAATTGACATTCCTTAGGCATACTCTGGCTGGCTGTTCAGAGGTAACTGACCTAGGAAGAAAAAATCAATTAGAAATAATAAAGTGTAGGGAACAGATAGCTTACTATATTTTGTGAAAATTAATGAGCTATGTATCAAATTGCTTTGCTCTGCTTAAAGGAAAACTGGCACCTGTGTGTAAAATTTGAGTCATAAACGAAGATGTGCCTAAATCTGCAAAACTAATAATGGCTACAAACTATGATATCCTTACAAAAATTATACGTAATGCATTTAGAAAATTAAAGAACTAAAATCAATCAATAAAGTACTAATGGCATTTGTAAAACATTTGAACATTTATACAGTACTTCACTTAGGCTATTCTTTATCTTCATAAGGTCCTTCAGGGTAGGTACTGTTATTACCCCCATTTAACATAAGAAAACAGGCTGAGAGAGGTTAAGTGATCTGCCCAGTGTGACCCAGCTAGTAAGTATTTAAGAATTCAGATCATTCTGACTTCAAGTACAACTGCACCCGAGCTAATCTGATTTTATGAAGAGAGAAAGAAAAAAGCCAAATTACCAACATAAAAAAATGAGAAGGAAAATTCACAATGACTAGAGTAAATAGTGACAACTATCAGAAAATATGCCAATAAAACTAAAAATTTCAATGAAATGGATGAATATTTTAAAAACTACAAAATACCTAGATTAAAAAAAAGTAGAGAATCTAAACAACCCAGTCTCAGAAAGAAAAAAATGAGTAAGTCAAAGATAAATTTCCCAAATAAAACAGAAAAACAAAACACCTTGTTTAGCTGGATTTACAAGTATCAAAAATGTAAACAAGTAATTCCTATGCCACATAAACTGTTCCTAAGAATGGAGAAAGGAAAGACCTTATCAAACTCCTTCTATGGGTCAAATATGGTCCCAGTAGCCAACCAAGGACAAAAAGCAAAGAGAAAACTATGGACTCATATTACCAGGGAACGTTGATACAAATATATTACATAAAATATTAGCAAAGAGACTATAGCAATACATTAAAAATTATTCACTCTGACCAGGTAAGCGTTATACAGTGAATGCAAAGATGATATAAAATTAGAAAAACTACAAATGTAACAGATTAATTTAATCCACATTTATTAAATTCAAGGCAATAACAAAAATAACAATTTCGTGTTTATATCAATAAAAGTAGACAAAGAAAGCCTTCAATAAAATGCGATATTAATTTGTGTTCAAAAATACTGAAAAGCACAGCAAGAAAAAGACTTTTCCTTCATGTGACCAAAAACTTCTGTCTATATCCAGAAACTATCATTATTTATAAAAGAGAAACACAATGGAAACCTTCTTATGTTATAGGGCACTGAACCTGAATTCTAGTTATGCTATGACTACTTGTGTAATCCTTGACAAGTGATAACCTTTTTGAATCTCAGTGCTCATCTCTGAAATGACAGAGTTGGACCAGATGCTCCTTCAGGTTTTGTCCTCCTGTGAGATTTTTAAATCTATGACCTAATAAATCAGGGGTAAAAGCAAGGATGGCCCTGGTCTCTACTATTTGATATAATTCTAGTAATGCCAGATTTAGCAACAAAAAAATACACAGAAACTGAGGAATAAACATAAGCAAAGGGCAAATGTTCTCATTTTATAATAAAAATGATATTACTCAAATTAAAGATTAAGTATTATATCAATAAAATTATCAAAGGGAAATTTTATGAAATAATTAAAGAAATAAAATTCATTTGGACAAACAAAAGGCTAAAATATCAAAAGATATAATACAGAAAGGAAAAGGAGCTATTTGATAACAACTTCTGAGAAACCTGGAAAACAATTTAGTGGAAAAAAAGATTTAGATCAGTATCTTTATTGTTGAATAAATTCCAAGTAGAAAAATAATCTAAATAAAAACAAATTTACATAATGAAAACTAGATGAGAATGGAAATTTATATCTTTGGAAAGCAGGCATAATTAGCCAGACAAAGGATAAAAGAAATCACTTTTGTACAAACAAAACCAATGCAACTAGAATTTAAAAAACACAGCCTAAAGGGGAAAAACATGTATTAAACATCTCTGAAAAAAGCTTAACATCTAAGACTTACTGGGAATTGACACAAATCCATATGAGTAAGAGCCTTCTGCTTCAGGACAGTGGTCAAAGGACACGAATTGTTTTTAAAACTAGAAGTATAATCATTGACCTCCTGAAAATGTTGACAGTTATTAGTCAGAGAAATGCAAGCTGAAACTGTTAGAGAGTAGCACATCATACTCATCAAGCTAGCAAGATTGCTAAAAAAAAAATGGGGGGAAGGGGAAGAAGGGGAAATTGTTGGAAGGGCTGTGGGGAGATAGGAGCATGAATTCACTGATAGTGGAGCTGCAAACTTATTCAAGAGCTCTGAAAAATAATTTTGAATTATGTAAGAAAAGTTACTAAGTTGTTTATATTTTCTGATTCAGAGATTCCATCACTGGGATTATGTCTCAAGGGGGTTACTGGCAATAAGAAAAGACCTGTATGTACAGAATTGTTAATAGCAGCATAACCAAAATCTGGGAACAAAATAGACATCTGATGATTGGGAAATGGTTGAACAAGATATGCTGTGTGAATATAATGAAACAGTACTAAAAGGAATGATGAATGTGAATAATTCAGAGAAACATCCAAAGATTTAATAAGTGATGCAGAGTAAAGAGAGCAGAGCCAAAAGAATAACAGGCTCATTACTACAAGATATCTTTTTTAAAAAAATCAAATTGGAGAAGTTGCCCAACTCTGGTTAACTGCAATGGTCCACGTTATTTCTACATACTCTAATTCTGATATTCATCCCTTCTCTCCATTAATAGTAGATAACCTGTTTTCCCCTGGAAATATACTTTATAACAAACAAACATGCAATATTTTTTTAAAAAGCTCCCAAGGACATATTGTGAGCTTTAGGGAGCCTCTGAGGTCCTCTAATCCAATGACAAAACTGAATCCCAGAGAGATCAGGTTTTTGCCCTCCCTATCCAGCTGTAGGGCTGGAACTTAAACCCAGGATCTCTAAATCCAAATGCAACACTATTTCTATTACATCGAATATATCATGACTTCATTATGAATTATTTTGTTCACTACATTATTGCTTTGAAAAGATGAGGCATCTGCTTTACTGAGCATCACTGATCTCATCATGAAGAACTTTTAAATGCCCATCTGTTCGCTGTGATGTGCTGTGCTACATAATTTATGATATGCTGGTCCTTGACCTTTAGAAGATGACAATTTAAGAAGGGAGACAAGAGGAATGCAGGAAATTATCTTAAGCACATACATATAGCCAGTCAGTACAAACATGAAAAAACATGTCTACCAAATAAGGAGTATCTATATTAATGATATTTTTTGGCTGTGTAGTGCAACCTAGTGAGGAAGGAAAGAAGGTTCTAGTCTTAAAAATAAATTTAACTTGGTCACTTAAAGTCCTTAGGAACTCAGTTTATTTATAAAACTGAGGATGACAACTAGAGCAGGAGGCTTATTATCTAGTGAGAGTGAAGCACAGCAGATAACCAGCCCAAATGATGCACTATACGATTCCTACAGGCTGTTGAAATACCTAGAGGGAGGCCTCTGGTGCATGGGGTAGATAAAACTTAAGTAAAGACATATCATGGGGGTGGAGCCAAGATGGCAGAGTAGAAAGACTCACCTATGCTAGCTCCGAACCCACAGCCCATGGATTTCCTCTAAAAAGAACTCCCAACAAATTCTGGAACAGTGGAAGCCACGCAGCAACACAGTGAAGGAGATTTCCGTTCCAGAGAGCCCTGAAAAACCGACCCCAAAGGTCCATCACTCCCCAGACGGGAGCGGAGCCCTCCCCTGCCCTGGCCGCGTGGCACTGAAAGGAGCGAGCAGATCCAAGCAGGCTTCAGGGAGAGAATCTCCAGCGGGCGCAAAGGTCCCTCCACCCACGGACCCGCAGGTCAGTGAGAGAGACAGACTGAGAGGGGAGCGAGGTGTCTCCGGGACTCAGGCCCCCTCGGGAGGCAGCGGCAGAGGCAGCGGGCAGAGGCAGCAGGCAGCCAGAGGCTCCCAGAGCAGGCAGGAGCTTGGCAGCAGCTCCATTACAGAAGGTCTCTGCATAAACCCCCTGAGGGAACTGAGCCTGGGAGGCGGCCCTGCCCCCATCAGAGAACCTGATTTAATCTTAACCTGAATAGCAGCCAGGCCTGTGGCCGAAAGCCCTGAGGCTGGGGAGCAGCATTTGAATCTCAGACCCCAAGCACTAGCTGGGCAGACCTAGGCCAGGAGTGGAGAGGACTCTCAGAAGTCAAGTAACTGGCTAGGAAAATGCCCAGAAAAGGAAAAAAAAATAAGACCATAGAAGGCTATTTTCTTGAGAAGATGATTCCGCCATTCCTCTCTGACGAAGAAGAAAACTACTTACCATCAGGTAAAGACATA
>CM053771.1:165049027-165227892 GCA_028658325.1 Potorous gilbertii | reverse complement strand
CAAATGGGGAGAAAATTTTGGAACCCAAAATCTTGTGAAAATGAATGTAAAAAAAGTTAAATAAATAAATTTATAAAAAAAAAAAAAAAGACATATCACCCAGGATGGAGTGTGGATAAGCTGTGGCCAGCAACATTTGGGGGAGTGCCCACATCAAAGTTTTTAGGGATTCACTGAAGTATTGATGTGTTCCTACCTCAAAAGCTCAAAAGCATTTTGCAGAATGATGAAATAAAACAAAGGTGGAAGTATGTGGGGGTGGGATGAGATTGAGGGGTGGGGAGGCAGGATGGAGAGGTAGGTGCCAGTTTAAAAACTGCTACATACTTGAAATTTGTTATCTTAATTTTCTTCTTTCTCTCCCTCAAAACTATCTTTTCAGATTGTTTCACAAGAAACTAAAGGTATCTGAAAAAAATTAAAAGGAGAAAGTTTAGAAGCTGTTTGCTTACTTAACAGTGGTTAGCTATAATCTTCGTATGAGATGTCCCAAGTCAAGCATGTACCACGTAACTTGGCAACATTTCTATATAAAGGAAACAGTGTCCAGACTTGGAAGAGAAAATCTAAAAAGCTCATGGGTGGGTTGAAGCAATATGTGATTTATGTGTGTATTTGTATGTGTATATACATATATATGTATGTATTTTACTCTTTAACTACTTCACGGTGATAAAAGACAAACTAGATTTTTCAAATTCCAAGTGAAATGGAGAATCTGTTATGTTGCTTCATCAACAAAATTTGATCAACACTGAATACCAGCTTCCCAACTCACCAAGTACTCTAGTATTCAGATTCTCATTTATTTGTGTACCATTGAACTCAAAGCTGGCCATATTTTTCTCCCTTACATCCAGGGGTCACTGAAGGCATTGCATCTCCATCTAGTGGTGAAGCTGCTTTCAAGTGCCCTCAGCCAATTAAAAATGTCTGACTACCAGTTTTCACGTTATATAATAATCTTGAGAAACCCAGGACCAGTCTTAAATTAGAGGCATGTAGCTTAAGTTGAGAAGAATAACAGTGACTTTTCCTGAAACTCCAGTATTCCTTAAGAAGAAAGAAAATATGGGCTTTACTTCTGGCAGCAGAGCCTGCTCACTTGACCTCTCTGGGACTCAGTTTCTGTTTTTCATGTGTACATATTTTTATTTATTTCAGTAACTATTTCCTAATTACATGTAAATCTTTTAAACATTTGTTAAAAAAAATTTTGAGTTCTAAGTTTTCTTCCTCCTTCCTGCCCCTTCCCCATCTTTTTAAGAAGGCAAGCAATATACTGATTATAGATGTGAAGTTATGCAAAACATATATCCATATTAGTCTTGTTGCAAAAGAAAACACACACACATAAACATACACAAAAAAACAAGGAAAACAAAGTAAAAAAACAAAACTGCTTCACTCTGTATTCAGAGTTCTCTCTCTGGAGGTAGATAGTTTTTTCATTATGGATCCTTTAGAATTGTCTTGGATCATTGTCTTGATCAGAACAGCTAATTCTTTCACAGTTGACCATCACTACAAGACTAGTTATTGTGAACAATGTTCTGGTTCTGCTCATTTCACTCTGCATCAGTTCATGCAAGTCTTCCCAGTTTTTTTCCTGAAAACATCCTTCTTGCCATTTCATTGCACAGTAATTCTCTATCTCAATCATATACCACCACTTGTTCAGTCATTCCCCAATTGATGGGCATCCTTTCAATTTTTAATTCTTTCCCACCAATAAAAGAGCTACTATAAATATTTTTGCACAAATAGGTCCTTTCCCCTTTTCTTCAATCTCTTTGAGATACGGAACTAGTAGTAGTATTACTGGGGCAAAGGATATGCAGATTTTATAGCCCTTTGGGTGTAGTTTCAAATTGTCCTCTGGAATGGTTGGACCAGTTCACAATTCTAGTAACAGTGCATTGGTGCCTCAAGTTTTCCACATAGGACTCAGGTTTTTGTACTACAAAATGATGGACCTCTGGGACACTACAGAACCATAACTAGGGTGGGGTAAATGGAACTCTCTCCCAGGGTGCTAAATTTAGAGGACATTGATAGCATTTTCAATTTTTCTACAGAGTAGAAATAACCAAGCCTAGCACCTAGTTACCAAGAATATTTAGTCAAAATAGGGAGCTAACAGAAGGCAGCTGAAGTGAGTCCCTCCAGATACAAAGTCAACTTCTAAGTAGCAGGCTCATGCTAAGATCTTGGAGTCTCTGTATCTACCCCTAAACTAAGGGCACACTTTGTGCTATTTTCCCTAGGCTCCAGTTTAGGTATTTGCCCAAAGCACAAAAATTCCTAGTTTAAACTCTCGCTAAAGATACATAGTGAAGTGAAGATTTGCTGCTGGTCCTTATGTAAGACTTCATGGATTTAAGGTTTTTGTGTGTTTGTCCTTCATTGCCGGAGAAGACCATGCCATCAGAGAAATGATGACATGACTTTCACTGGACTATGTTTTGAGTGAGGAAGGGTTGTGTAGGTCACCAACCTACTTCTCCTCCAGAGCCATCTGAATCCAGTGATCAGGTATTCATCAGGATGACTGGAGATGACCCAGGATGAGGCAATTGGGGTTAACTGACTTGCCCAAGGTCACACAACTAGTAAGTGTCAAGTGTCTGTGGTGACATTTGAACTCAGGTCCTCCTGATTCCTGCACAGTCAATCCACCGCACCACCTAGCTGCCCCAGGATTTAAGGTAGAATATGACTGGCGGGAGAGAAAATAGAAATGTTGAAAGTGGAAAAAGGGGATGAGGTATTGGAGGGGAAATGTCAAAAAGGAAGAAAGCAAGCAAGCACCTGTATAGTGCACAGCAAAAATGAGAGCATGTGTCAGACTTAGAACAAGTTATTCCCCTGGGATGAGGAAAAAAGTGAGAGTGGGAAGGCAGCAGGAGAAGGATGATTGACTGAATATATTCTTTAGGAAATAAGAAAAGGGTCTTGTCTTCAAGAGGTCTTTTATTAACCAGAAGAGGCACTTAGGGATCTTCAAAAGATTTACATTTGGGACAAATGATGTTGGGAAGAAAAAGTAAGATTAAGGGAGAAAATGAGACTGGACCTAAAAGAGGAAAGAAAAATATGTGGATGAAGGGCTGGCTTCTCTGTATGTTAAAAGATAAGTGGTAGTTAGAAACTATATTTGCATTACTGAAAAAAAAAACAACTGACAGGTTGGGGAGAAGCACAAAAATATCATGAGGCCAAATGTTTGGATTTGTATAGAAAAAGACAAGGATAAATGATTGCTACTTTACAAAATCAGACTTAGAACTAGAGTCAGGTAGGTGATGCAGTGGATAGAACACTAGTTAGGAAAATGAGTTCAAACCCAGTCTCAGGCATTTACTAGCTCTGTGACCTTGAGAAAGTCACTTAACTTGCTTGCCTTAGTTTCCTCAACTGTAAAATGGGGATAATTGATAGCATCCACCTCACAGGGACAATATGAGGGTCTGATGAAGTAATAATTATAAAGCACTTAGCACAGTGCCTAGCACATAGTAGGCATTTAATAAATGACTGTTTTCTTCCTCCCTACAAGGGATCTTGGAGATCATCTATTCCTGCCCTGTCTTTTTACAAATAAGGAAACTGAGGCATCCAGCGATATTAGCTGACATATCAAGGTCACTGAGGTAAGTAAGCAGCAAAGGTGAGAATCCAAGTCTGGTTCCAAATCAAGCATTCTTTTCATTGTCCCATAATGCCAATCTCTTTTAGAAAGTTCACTTATAAGACTGAGAGGGAGGACAAGTTCACCCCTTTATAATAAAGAAGAAATCCTAAAGCACAGATGTGACCATGCTGTTCTTCGGCTCACTAATTTTCAGTTGCTCTTTTTTGAACCTAAACTAAAATGTGACTTGCTCAATTTGGAAGTTAAAGCCCTTCACAATTTGACCCCAATCTGTCCAATCTTTCCAGATTGATTCATATTTTAGACAATTGTAATATGGTATAATACTGATGTTATAATAGTATAGTAAAAATAATATCATATAATATTGGTTTAATAATAGTATAATAAAAATAAATGGGTGAAATATGGCATGACTGCCATAATTTGAGTTCTTAAAATCCCTGCTCTTTGCCAAATCAAACAAATAAAAACTTCAGGGTTTGTGGGGAAATGGGGTTAGAGAAACAATACTCAAACTCAGTCCCAGGGAAAATCACTGCAGCTACAAAAGTAGAAACACACACTGTGGGATTCTGTTCAAACATTACCAGCCACTGGCTGAGGAACACAAGTGGCATCACCCTAATCGAATCTGTTCTTTGGTGGCAGGGCACAGCACATTAGAGAGCCTTCTTTCTATTTTTCCTTCCCTTCTATGCCTACTTCTATAGGCTCCCTATCTCTCTCTCTCCCATTTTACTCTGCCGCCACCCCCTCTCCCCATAAATACATTCACTGCATCCTGGGTCCAGGAAGATGGATGACTGCTGCAGAGCTTTCCCCTAGTTGGAGTCAAACATCTCTTCCCACAGGCCCCACTGCATTCTGGTAGTGCTCTCCCCATCTCCAACCCATCTGTAGAGGACACTCCCCTTATGCATGCCTGCCATGAAGTTGTTTTTCTCCATGACTAGCTCTCACGTAAGCAAACATATTTACATTATGCTCATACTGTGCCCTAATATTTCAATCTCATTGGCAAAAATTTGCATTTTCAAAACAAGCACTGTAGCAGAAGTGACTGTACTCTCTAATCATGTACTCTGTGTCTGGGTCAAAATGTTGTTCACTGACAGCAAAATTCCATCTCCCACCTTAGGACTTTGCACAGACCGTCCCCATGCCTGAAATGCTCCCAACTCACCCCTGCCTCCTGGAATTCCTAACTTCCTTTAAAGGAAGTTCAAGGGCCACCTCCTGGAACAAATATTTCCTGACACACCCCTCCTCTCCAAGTTGGGAATGCTTTCTGCCTGTAGGAATTAGCTTGTATAGATCTGTATTTACTTTGTACATATCTTCTATTTCCTCATGTTTGTATATATAGTAAACTCCTTGAAGGAAGGGATTATTTTTGTTTCTGTCTTCGTATCCATAGTAGGTGCTTAAAAAGTTCTTGTTGAATTTAATTGAATTAAGTAGCAAGTAACTTTGAAAAATAAAGTGTTTGAGAAGGATTAGGGCACATACAGAACACTGAAAGGTATAAGGTAGTAAGTGGGGACAGGAAATTTATTACATGACATTATATCCTGTCATATTAAACTTCATCTTTTTTAAATGAACAAGGATTTATTTTCTAGTCTTCCCATCACATCCCATCTATTGGGAAAAAAAGATAAACAACAAAAAATTCTTGCAACAAATATGTATAGCCAAGGAAAACAAATTCCCACATTGGTCACGTTAAAAAATATATGACCCTCTCCTGTATTCTGAGTCTATCACCTCTCATTCAGGAGGTGGGATCATCACTTCCTTGAAATCATGATTGGTCATTATGTGGCTCAATGTTCTTACATCTTTGTTCCTTTTTAGGTATTATGTAAATATATATACACATACACACACACACACACACCCATATATATACATATACATATAAAAATCTTGTTCTAACCATCCTGCTGAAAATTTTCATAAGGTCACTCTTCCTTTCAGAATCTGGCTTCATCTCAGGCTTTTTGTACTCCTTAAATCTGAGGTCTTCTCAGACTTCTTAAGATCTGTCTGAGGGTTGGGTGGTCAGTTAGTCAGGCAACAATCATTTATTGATGGGTGTCTTAAAGTCCAGTCTCATGAAGCACGGCTTGGTCTAGAGACGATTCATGTAAGAAGGAAGAGAGGGACTGAGAAAAAAAAATAGGCCCTCAAGGTAAGATCCTGGATTTCTCCCCCATGAAGTTTGCTTTCTCATTTCTCCTTCTACTCTTCCTATTCCTGTTGGCATTTGGGTATTGCATTTGCAGTTGGAAGACCTGATACTACTTGTGTGTTATTAGCTATGTGATGGTTGGAGAAAGTCCTGAATCTGGCCTTTAGTTTCTTCATTTTTAAAAGGGAGAGGCTAGACATGATGGTTCATGCGAGACCCCCTTCCAGCACGGGATCTATGATACTATATGCATTTGAAATTCTTATTATCAGCTACAGGCAGATAAAGTTTTATCCATGCTAATATCCCAGCAGCCCAATAAAGACCCTAGATACTTATAGAATAGCCATTTCAAGCTATAAAGGTTTATAAACTGGCTATAGTTTGAAGTGCAGATGTTGGTGGGGGGGAGGGGGTAGGAAAACAACAAGAAACCGGAAAGGTAATTCTTGCTTTTTGCAGTGAAAAGGAATGAATGCAGAGAATAATGTATACTACTGTTTATTGTTAAATGTAGGATTTCTTTTCTTTGGTGGATCATTTGCTTTAAAGCTATTTACATTTTTCAATGAGACCTTGAAATCTTTTCACTATTGACCAGTTACCCGCAGGCATTAGAGATTCCCAGGTGATTAGTCCAACTAGGAATCCCTTTTAGTATAAAAGCTTGTACCCTTTGCCCTTAAAATAAACTTGGCAATATCCTGTTAACAGTACCCAGAACTAAGGGATGATGCACTAGAGCAGGGGACAGTCTACCTGGCTACTTAATCGCTTAAATTTAAGTGTAATGTTTTCTTAATCTCAAAACATAAGTCTTTACACTTATCAAACATAAGGTTATATAGTCATTTGCTACTGTAAATTGTATGTCCACTCTGTTCCACTGATCTACCTTTCTATATCTATGTGCATAAAACAAGAGAGAAGATGGCAGATCTCTCCTCAATCCTTCAAAGAAGTAAAAAAAAAACAGGTCTTTTTTAAGGCTCACTCAAGTGGGTTTTTCTAGAAAGGTAGAAGAAACAGAGGAGGAAGCAAGATACTCTAAGATGCATGTGAAATGTCAAAAGTAGAATGTGCAGAATGTTATTCTTCTACATTAAAACCCAAGAGATTAATTTCAAAGTTTTCACTCATCACTGCAAATTTTCCCTAAATGCCATATGCCAAACCTTTGAAAACAACAAGGCAGATGCAGCACATGACCTATGAAATCTCAGAATAGCCTTCCAAATGCTTGTCAAATGACAAGGCATAATTTGCACTGAAACTCAAATACAAGACTGGTCTTTCAGACAGTGGCTGCTGAAAGCAAGAGAGGTAAATGGATTTCACATGGTTGTCTTTTATAAGCAGGAACTAAGTAATCTGCATAATGGCTCTGGAAATTATACTGTCTTTAGGATTTGTAGATGGGGAAACTGAGGCATTAGATTTAGCCATACTGGTCATGGTCACATGAGGAGGCAAAACATCCATACCACTACTTTTGTGGACATCTCTTAGAAAACCAATTAAAATAATGCTGGTGGCATTTCAGAAATTATAACAAAGAGACAGTTTCATATTTATTTGTCCTGTAATGCTGTCATTCATGAATCTAAAGTGCTAAAATTTGTAAGAAAGGATAACTGGCAAATTCCTCCATCCTGGTTCCTGTGTTGGAGTCATTCAAGCTAGACAAGCTGGGGAGAGGCTCTATAGTTCCACCATATCTCCTGGAAACATTAAACACTTCTGGTCCAAGTCTTGTCTTAGAACATTGAATTGTTTGTTGTGGTTAGGGACAGGTAAGTCACCAAGTCCAACTTCCTATCCCAGGTAGGAATATATCTTACAATATCCAGCCTCTTCTCACACAATTCTAGAGAACAGAAATCTCTAGGGAAGAGGGATAGCTCATATATTCACACAGATACCCTGACAGTCTCTAATTGTTAAATGTTTTTCTGAAATGAAGATATACATCATCTACATTATTTCCTTTATTTACTAGTCTAGTAACTATTTTTTAAAAAAAGGAATATATTTTCTTTGCCATAAATGTATTTCTGCACTTGGCTAGTGATCACCACTCCCCATCATAAGTGCTCCCAAATTTGATGAGGATTGGTGTCAAGGTCACCAGTCTAAGGAATATAGAATCTATTTTTTGAAAATGAGAATGACTTTTCCTTCATCTCTACTCTTCCAACAGCTTTCTCATTCTTTACAATTAGCCCCTGCAAATAATTTCAGTATTCTGAGCTGTAATTCACAAGAGCTGGAAGTCTTATATTGCTTTAGTTGTTAGTTGTCTTTTCCTTAACTTTCTTGAATTTTAATTCTCTCTACCTATACTAGTTTCATCCTTCCTGCCTTAAGATCATGCTAACTGAAAGGCAAGAGTATGCAAAAATTACAGTTAAGTCTGCTTTTCAATCCATCCTATTCAATTCACTAAATTAAGCACAGTAACCATTACCTCTTTTAAGCAAATTCTTTTTTTACCTTGTCTTTCAATAATATTTTCATAAGCAATGGGTCTATATTCTTCTTTCTACATTGGAAAGACTTTAAAAAGCTTTAAAATCATTTTTAAAATATGCCTTCCAGGTATTATCACTACAGATACATACAAGTCTGTTGTATTTGTCTTTCCTCTTTTCATATGTCCTCTTAAAATAAGAATTCATGTGAGAGTTTCCTATATTATCTATATGCTATCCCCTTTCTTCCTTCACAAGGAAAATTTAATATTGTATTATCAGAATTTAGTTTCTGTCATATGCAAGCTTAGATACATCATATTATTTATTATTCCGTAGAAGAGGATCTCAGCATCTTAAAACTGCACAATGCCCAGAATGACATTGAGAAAGAAGCAAGGCAAATCCTATATGGAAAGAGATTGGTCTCTTATAGGTCTCTTTACCCTTTCTATGCCACAAAAAGGAAAAATAACTCTCCTCCACTACTGAATTGAGAAATAACTGTATGAGAGAGCTCTAATTAATGTTTGAGGACTGATCTAAGTGATTCAGATTGAGAAAATATATAGGAAGAAAAATGAAAAACAAACGAGAAACAAAATCATACATTGTATACTGACTCAGTCACTAATATAACTTAATCTCTTTGCATTTTTATAGGCCATGAAGAAAATGATCACTGCTTAATAGTATTAGCAGCATTGACTCATTATTGATGGTAAACCACAAAGAAGATAAAAAAAATTACATGTGTTGAAGTAGGGACATTATTAGGAAATTATCTCATACTAAGAATATTTATCTGATATATTCCTATTATAAAATCTCTACTGAAGTTTTAACTTGTATGTAAATTACATGCAATGGATCTGCTTCTAGCCTCATTCCATTTTTAAAAACATGCACAAGAGTTCTGTACAAGTTACATTTATCATTTTATGACCATTACGCATAAAAATTGACCTCATGGTTAATGGTTCAGTTCTGCATTTGTCATGCTATGTTCCACAGAACAATTTAAGTGGTTCCAAAAAGATAAAGATTGTGATGGCAGAAAATGAGCACACACAGCAAACTGGTCTGTTCTTAGTTTGAAAAGATATAAAAACAAAAGTACAAATTGCTAATTCCAATGAAGAAATAAATATTCACAAACCTGGTTAGAATACTGCGACAAAAATGGAGGTGATAACAAAATACAACAATAGCCATGCTTACTACCTGTGTGAATTGTTGCAAGTCCATGAACCTCATCTTTGAAATGGAGTGACTGGACTACAGGGCTTCTGAGATGTTTCTAGTTCTACATCTAAGCTCTTACGTCCCTATTTTGAGATTACATCTTTCTTATGATTTTAGTGTATATTATTAGCAACTTACAAAAATAGTTCTATTATTCAAGAAAAAATGTAAATGAATTTACAAACAAAACAGTGAATTTAAAAATAAAACTCAAAATTTTGAAGAAAAAAGATGGTGAATTGAAATAATAACACCAAATACTGGCTTACATAAGCAAAAGAGAAAATAGAAAATGATCTTAAGCAATTGAAGAGCTATTACATCTCCTGCTCTTGCTAGTCATAAAAATTAAACTAAGAAGTCATATCCTTCTAAGCAAACTATTTCTAATAGTTACATTTGAATGAAAATAAATTTTAAAACTGCAAGTGGTTCTTTTCCTTTGTGGCTCTTGTCTTTTAAATTGGCCACATATTATTTGGTGTTACTAGTAACTGACATAAAAAAATTAAAGATCTGCCACTGGTTTAGCCAATTGAGAATTTGCTTGTAGTGGGAACATAGCCCACCTTTACAGAGCACTTACTATTCTTTTAGTAATAACATCATTCACTCATGATTATATAGCAGTTGGCAGTCACTGACCACTACTCATACATTCTCCTCTTTAACCCTCAAAATAACCCTATGAGGTAGGTAGCCTAAATATAATTAACCCCATTTTAAAGACTGAGAGATACACATACAGAAAGTCTGAGGGCCTTGCCCAGGCTCACACAGTTAGTCAGGGCAGGGCTAGGTCTCCTGAACATTCAGAGTTCTTTCTAGTACAACATGATGCTTCTTATTGCAATACAGAGACTCATAACAGTCCTCTTTTAGGTAATTCAACTTTGCATATGAACATATTTTCTTTTGATTTCTATCTATTTCCTTTTTTTGGTATAGCACACAATCAAGGCAGAATGTCCAGGTCAATACATGAAGTATGCTATAGAGATACACACAAACTTACCTACATTATTAAAAAAAAAAATCTCACAAACTTTAGCACTTCACTATGATGTATGCTAAAATAAGGATGTGTGGATCAAAATATTTGGGTTGAAGTTTCAGTTCTGGTTCTTGCTAACTACATAATTTTGATCAAGTCACTTAGTTTATTTCTCTTTTCTTAGTTTTCTTATCTGCAAAATGAGAGAGGTAGAAGATCCAGCTTTAACATTTTATGACTTGGTGGACACAAGACAAACTTTTTAGTCTTCTAGTTTCTCTGCTTATAAAATGAGAAGGTTGAACTAGGTAATTGCCAAGATCACTTCTGGTTCTAATAGTCTATTGTTTGTTTTGAAAATTGCTTTTTCCTAGAGCTAAAGTGAATGCTGAGACTGATGTACAGTTGATCTGGCTTTGCCATGTCACCTCACTGACTGCCACAGTTTGCTTCATGTGTTGAATTCCTCATGTTGCTTCATATTTGACCAAACTTTCTGACACCTTCTAACAAGAATACCCCAATGTCTCAGCTGGTTGCTACAAAAATAGCTTTATTCTTTCCTTTACTAAAACAGCTTCAATTCACTATGTTCCAAATGAAATACATTAGATGCATTTGACCTTGATTTGTCATATAGAATGAAATGGCTGACAAAGGCACTTGTTACATGGTCTATTATGACAAATGCTTCTTTTGATGAGGGAACATTTTAGAAACAGGCCACTTAACTTGGAGAGTCATAGCAACAAGCAGATTCTGGATGCACTTTTATTATGACTGATACGGCTACCTAAACAAGGGCTCATTCACTAGATGACTGGCTGGTGCTTTAACTATTTATTGCTGAACAGTAGCCTTGCTAACAATATTCTACCAAGAGAACTGCCACCATCCCATAACTTCTTGGTTTATGATGATCATATCACTCTCTAATGAGGATCTGCTCAATGCAAAAGAGGACTTTCACCACATTCTTAGATGTCCCAGGTGGTACCAGGTACACAGTCCATCAGCTGTCTTTTCTTGTCTCTTGCTATGTAACTGTCCCTATTCCTTTTCCTAACCATCAATGTCCACCATAGGGTCTCTTATGCCACTTCTCACAGGCAAGAAGGGTTGCTACTTGCACTGAAGGAGGGAATACCTTCACTGATGAAATCAGTTTTCCCAAACTATAAAAGTGCTGTGGACAATATCCCTTACCTAAAGGTTATGAATAGACAACTCCGTCTGGATAATGACTCCAGTCAAAAACTACATGCCACCTACTGTTGCATTTTGTCTTTGAATCTCTTGTTTTGACCTCAACCTATTGTCTCCAGCTTCTAATTCCTAAATGAAGAAGAAATGTGAAATACCAAGACAAGTTCATGTAACAGCAAGCATCCTAGTATACTCAGGATGACTGGTTAGCACAGGTTTTTAGATCTGCTTTACAAGGAAAGATAGCTGTTTAAGGGGTCAAGAATCTTTTTAATTTACATTCACTAGTTTAGGGGAAAAGTTAGCACCCTGAACTTCAGAGAAAATACAAACAGAGAAAATATAAGTAGAGAAATAAAAACCAACAGACAGGGATCTACTGCCTGAATCAAAGCAATATTGCTATAAACTTTACATACATCCCTGGATTAAGAGAGCCTTTACATCTGAGCAATCAGGGGGTCTGAACATATGGTTACTCAGAATCTTGATCAGGGAATCACAAGGTGCTTCTCATAAGTGAACCCCCAAAATAAAATACCAACCTCCCAGTATATGTAACAAAGACTTGGCTACTGATTGGCTCAGAATTAGGCATTAAAACCTACATGACTCAGCACAGCTGTGAACTATCAGGGTTCAAAGGGGATCAATCCTTCAGATGTTTTCAATGAGCCTGAGCCTGGAAAACAACTCCAAAAAGAAAGACAAAAATCCCACTTTGCTTGCCTTTACAGTTCGCTCTGATTACCTTTTTTGGGGGGAAGTTGGATTTAGTGAATTTTTTTTATTTTTAAAGAAAAAACATGATGTTCTTTTAACCTCATTTTTGTTCTTAAGGTTATTTAATCTAGATCATGAGCCCCAGGGGCAGAGGCCCTTTTCCCATTCAGTTCTTCTAGCATACAACACATTGTAGAGTTTTATTAACCATCTAATAATGAATAATTAATAGCATTAAAAATGATCATCATCTCTTCAAACTCCCAAGAGCAGAAGCAGATGGTGGATTCTGGCTATGCCTGTAGCTACCCATAGATCTTTCAGTGAGCCAGGATTCAAAGAACACAGTGCAACTTAAAAGAATCTTGTGAATCCTATTGTGGCTCCAGAGGCTCCTCTGGCACAGATACAGCTCCAACAGAAAAGACAGTAAACTTCCTCCCAGGGACTGCAGAAGAATTCCAAGAAAGTATTGAGGAGAAGAGACAAAAATATAGAGATATCTTTAGAGAAAACAAAATGGAGGGTTCATCTGTGTCCATTCCATTGAAGGGTTTATTCCCAACTTCAAAATTCAAAAGGAAAGATAACAAATATTTTTAAGAAACTGATAAATGCCTATAATAGTGCAAGTAATGAAGAGAAATGAAAATGTTAAGCCCATGCATGATTTTCATATTTGTGGGTATTTATTCCACCCCTTTGACATGGTTTTCAGTCACTCATTCCTTCCACAGACTTTGTTTTCAACTTCTCATACACAGACAACATTACACATGAATCCAAGATGGCAGCTTCTCCATGTAAACACATACTTGTGTACATCTACCCTAAAATTATTTTGTTCACATTTTGTCTACACTACTAAGCTAATTATTTTTGTTATGAGGAATCATTACCCCAAGAGATCTAAATAAACAGCTGTTCTATAACACTGAGTAGTGAACAACAACTTTTATAAATAAATGAGAAAATTATGTAGAAAAAGAGTATGGATCAATAAAATATTTTTATTTCAGGTTATGGAATGGCTAAAGAAGGTATTGTTTTGAATAAATCCTACTTGTGAAATTCCCCATCTAGTTGTTATGATAGTTATTCCATGCTACATAAAATATTAAGCTAGGGATTTCATAAACTTGACAGACAAATTTCACAAAGATAAGGTTTGACAAAGTCTCTTATGAAATCCTGTGGACAAGACAGGGTGATATAGGCTAGATACAGTTAGGTGGACTGGGAACTAATACGATTGAACTTACAACAGCAGTGATTAATGGATGACTTCCAACCTACAGTGAAGTATCTAGTGGAGTACTCTAATAAGGTGTCATCGGCCTTGTGCTATTCAGCATTTTTATCAATGTCCTCATCAAAAGCATAGAACACATGCTTACCACAGCTGCAGATTAAACAAAGCTAGAAAGGAAAGTTAATATGTTTGCCAACATAGATGGACTTGAAAAAACCTTGATGGTAAATGGGAGGGGGATGCGTTTATACATAAAGTTCTATTCTTGAACTAAAAAATTCAACTGTACCAGTACAAAATGAAGGAAATGTTCAATAAAAATTGTTGTGGGAAAGATTCTGGTGTTTCAAGCTTAAGGTAAGCTAATTCTGTGACGTAGCAGCCAAAAATGCTAATGTAGTTTTAGGTTGCATTAGTAGAGGTGTATTGTCCAGCACAGGAGAGGTGACAGGAATACCACACTCTGTCCTGATCATACCACATCTAGAGGATTGTATCTGGGCAAACCGGGCTGTGCTCAGCGGTGGGTATCCAGAATGCTAAGACATTTGAAATCATTTATGTATGAAGTTAAGACTGATTGAAGAAAGTGGGGAGGTTTAACCAGAAGAGAAGATTTGAAAGACTATCATGCATAACAGAAATCAGACAAGTTCTGTGTGATCACAGAGAGTAAAACTAGAAGTAGTACGAAGAAGTTTCAGAGAGGTTCAAAGTAAGGAAAAATTTCCTAACAATCTGAGTTGTCCAAAAAGGGAACTAGTCTGCTTCAAGAGGTGACTATGATCAACTGTTCTGATCAATTTGGCCTAACAGTAAGTTCATTTGAGCAAATCTACCTACCTACTTCAAAGAATAGTAATAAGGACTGAAGACACTTCCGATTAGGATCTAATAAAAAATATTAATGCTGCACTTTCATTTTCTGCTGAAACCATTATGCAAACATATGGAGAAATTGTGAGAGATATATAGCCTTTAGTATAGAAAGTCCATTAAATTTTAAATATGGTTTAAGTAATATGAAAGGGTAGATACTGACAAAAAAAAAATAGATGTTGGAATACTTGGTTCCTATGTGTAAAAATGCATCAGAGTTACGTATACCTAGGTCTTCTGACAGCAGATTTGGATGTGACAGCAATGGAGTACTGGAGATATAACGGCACCAATGCCATTTTCTTGGTTCAGTTAACCTTACCTCCCAAAATTAGCAGTTAACTATTACCTCTAACCCAGAAAGGCTATTTTTTTAAACTACTAGAATCCAAATCTTTTGCTCTGCTAGAGTTGATGGTGCCTCATGAGAAAAAAAAGACAAGAAAGAAAGATTAATAGAGAATATAAATAAGATGGAGGTACTGGGTATATATCATTTATGTAACTCATAAATGCAGGTAAAATCCAAAGGGGATCAGGGAAATTCAATCATCCTTGTCAAGTAGACCCTACTATTTAGTAGTAGTAATGCCAGTTCAAGGAATAGTCCAAATTTCCTTGTCTGGTGTTCCCTGAGTCCAAGGGCATGCATGTTCTAGACAGCTGGTCAGGCTCAGGATGCATTCTGTGGCTGTGAAACAGGGTGAGGCTAACTGGTTTAAGCAGGGATCAAATCCAAGAGCCTGCCCTCATTAGCACAGAGCTAACCAGCTGAAGAAAAAGGACAAGTTTACTGAAATGTCCTAGGGACTTTAATGCCTGTCACCTAATAAATGACTGTTGAATTGAACTGAATTGACTGGAAAAGGACTGGCCCTCGACTTTGATTGAACCCTGAAGAGGGAAAGACTGTAATAAAATCACAAGGCACTTAAACCACCCTCCCTTAAGAGGTAAGCCCAGGTGTGCTAAACAAAACACAAGGGAACCCAATCAACCACTCTACTCAATCCTTTGTTGCTTTGGAGCAGGGGTTTTTAAACTAGGATATATAAACCTTTAAAATAAAATATTTTGATAACTATATTTCACTATAATTAGTTTCCTTTGTAATCTTATGTATATTATTGTATGCATTTAAAAACATTCTGAGAAAGAGACCCGAGGTTTCACCAGATTGTCAAAAGTTTCCATGATTCTCAAAAGGGTTCAACTTTCTTTGGAGGGAAGCCTATTTAGAGGAATGAAAGCCTACTGATGTTAGCACTGGCTTTCAAGTCAAGTGAATTTCATAATTTAATGTCATTTTCTTTACCTTGTTCTTTCTGACAATTATAGCACTATAAAACCAAACAAGAATCCATGCCAGGTTAAGGGGTTCATCTAAGCTAGTTTCCAGTCTACACCCCTTGGCAAGAATATTTATCCCTTTGAATAGATGCTCTTTCAATAAAAGTGGTTTCCTGGATAAGGGTGGATGGAATGGAGAATGCCAAGGATTCTGAACTAAGGGTAATTGGGACACTTTGGGTTGTCATAAAGCAACAGGCCACAGCATATAATGTTCTCCAACATCAAAGCATCACTGGCATTCTTTTAGGGTGTCAGTTCCTGAAAGTGACCTTTTCATTTCTTCAGATCCTTCTCAAAATAAAGGTCATGAGGCAGAATGGATCTGGCCCATATTGTGGGTTACAAAAGCACTGCTGGATCGCTTCTTTCCTTCTAGTCTCAACCAAAATGTTTCAAGAATATTTGAATGTAAGTCTGAATTTACTGAGTGAATGCTTGAAAACAAACAAATGCACAAATCAAATGGAGGTTTGCAAAGAATAATGACACTGGTGCAGTTTAATTAAATCAGTGCCATACTAGTAGAATTATTTTTAAAGTTTTTGCTTCCCAGATGAAAAAAAAATCCATGAAGGACCACCAGGTCACAAACCAAAACCACAGTTTACTTGCAGAGGGCCAAGGGGTCAAATGGAAAAGCAAGAATAAAAATAGATTTTGTTTTTAAAGCATGGGCTTTGAAGATTATTCTGGAATAGAAGTACTGGGACATCAGCACCACTGAATTCCACCCTACCAAATTAGCTATATCTCCTACTCCTCCACAAAAAGTAACCACTATATTACTACAGAGTCAATTTTCAGTGCCTCCCTACTCTCAATTACCACTTCATAGAAGGGACCTAACAATTAACTCAATACACAAATGAAAAAATTCTCATTTACAAACATATCATTCAATTCATTTCAACTTAATAAATATTCATGAATTACCTACTATATGCAAAGCAAAGTGCTGGAGCTTCAATGACAAAAATGAAAAGCTCATCAAGGAACTTACATTCTGCCGAAGGGTGGGTCTATATCACAGACAAAGATAAGTAAATATAAGATAATTTATGCAGAGTTTAGCACTGGGGAGATCAGGAACAGGCTGGCAAGAATGGGTCATTTCCCGTAGGAGAAGAGGGAAGAACCACTAGAATGACTGGTAGATCCATGGATGCAGAAGGAAAAGAATACTGACAATCCCTAGCTTATTCATGATCGGTGAATTCAAAGGTACCTGGAGCTTGTTTACTGGGAGTGGTGTATTTATAATAACAGTAATAACTAAAGGTTTGAAAATCACTTTATCTCCTTTCATCTTGGTTTGTTTGTAAAAACAAAAGCTCTGAAACTATTTTCTTCACAGAACTGAATTTCTGGGTCATACCTTTATGTTTAATCTCATATATCCAAGAACCAGACCCAAGAATAGTGGGGAGGCAGAATCACGTCTCCTTGTATTCTTTATAGGTAAGCGTTCTCTTGGTGGTTTATAGGTTATTACACAAGACTCTCCTCTGTGTACTCTTCAGGGCTGCTAAACTGGCCTTTTTAGTGTCCATCACACCCAACCCTGGATCTCCTACCTCTATGCCTTTGTACTAGCTGTCCCCTGTATCCAGAATGATTCCCCTTCCCACCTTATAGCCACACCATGGAATCCCTGGCTTCCTTCAAGACTTATCTTAAGACTTTTCAGTAGAAAGACAGACCTGCTCTAGCTCTGCCCCCGTAGCCTATAAACAACCTGTAAAAAATCACTCTAAACAAATTCTAGAGCAGCAGAAGCCACAAAATGACAGAATAAAAGAGATTTCCAGTCCAAGACAGCCTGGAAGGCTGAAAGGAAAGGTCTATCACATCTGGCTCTGAGCAGAGGGTAGCCCAGCCTTGGCAGCAGAGCATGGACAGGACTGGAGCAGCCTTCAGAGCATGGAATCACAGGTAGCAGCTGCAGTTTCCAAATTTCTCAATCCACAAATACCAAAGACAGTTTCAAAGGTCAGTGAGAAAGCTCTTTCACCTGGGTGAGAAGGGAGCAAAGTCCAGTCCCAGCTCCAGCCCCAGGGCAGCAGTGGTCAGTGCTGCAGCATCCATTTTTGGAACCCTCACCCTAAAGATCCTGTATGAATTGAGCTGCTAATATGGGTCTCAGTTCTGAAAGGCAGCTCTGGGGTAAGGAGGAACGTTAGCATGGTGGAGCTGGTGGAGGCTTTAGAGAGGGAATCCTACTCACAGATCCTGGGCAAAAGAGTGCTTGTGGTTACTCCCAGACCAGAATGAAGGCCAGGAGAGGAGTAAACTCCTCTCCCTTGATTGTGCCACCTTTCAGGAACTGAGAACTTACAGGTCCCTAGATTATACTTTCTACTTGACAAAGGACTCAAAAATCAAGTAACTGGTTAGGAAAATGCCGAAAAAAGTGGAAAAAAAAAATAAGACTACAGAAGGTTACTTTCTTGGTGAAAAGGTGTTTTCTTCCATCCTTTTGAATCAGGAAGAACAATGCATACCATTAGAGAAAGACATAAAAGTCAAGGCTTCTGCATCCCAAACCTCCAAAATAAACATGCAATGGTCTCAGACCATGGAAGAGCTCAAAAAGGATTTTGAAAATCAAGAAAGAAAGGTTGAGGAAAAATTGGGAAGAGAAATGATGATGCAAAAAAATCATGAAAAGTGAGTCAACAGCTTGCTAAAGGAGACCCAAAAAATGCTAAAGAAAAAATACCTTTAAAAAGATTTACCCAAATGGCAAAAGAGGTCCAAAAAGCCAATGAGGAGAATGCTTTAAAGAGCAGAATTAGCCAAATGGAAAAGGTTCAAAAGCTCACTGAAGAAAATATTTCTTTAAAAATTAGAATAGAGCAGATGGAAGCCAATGACTTTATGAGAAACCAAGAAATTATAAAACAAAACCAAAAGAATGAAAAAATAGAACACTATGAAATATCTCATTGGAAAAACAACTGACCTGGGAAATAGATCCAGGAGAGATAATTTAAAAATTATTGGTCTACCTGAAAACCATGATTCAAAAAAGAGCCTACACATCATCTTCCAAGAAATTATTGGGGAAAACTGCACTGATATTCCAGAACCAGAGGGTAAAATAGGAATGGAAAGAATTCACTGTTCACCTCTTGAAAGAGATCCCGAAAGGAAAACTCCTAGGAATATTGTAGCCAAATTCCAGAGTTCCCAGGTCAAGGAGAAAATATTACAAGCAGCCAGAAAGAAACAATTGTGGAAGTGAATGTTAAGAACTGAAAAATAAATTATATATTAAAAAAAAAAGACTTTTCCTAGTCCTTCAGTTGCTAGTGCTCTTCACACAAGGTTATCCTAAACCTGCTTTGTATGTGTTTTGTATATACATCTATGTGTATATGTGTGTGTGTGTATGCATATATATATATATATATATATAGATATACATATCTATATCTATATCTATATAGATATATAGATATAGATATAGATAGTTATTGTTTGGTTGTTTCAATTGCATCCAACTCTCCGTGTCTCCATTAGAGGTTTTCTTGGTAAAGACACTGGAGTATTTGGCAAAGGTTCTGGAGGTCATTTCCTTCTCCAGCTTATTTTACAGATGAGGAAACTCAGGCAAACAGGGTTGTGACTTGCCCAGGGTCACACAGGCAGCAAGTATCTGAGGCCAGATTTGACCTCAGGAAGATGAGTCTTCCTGGTTCACAGCCCAGCACTTCATCTATTGTGTTACCTAGCTGCCCTGTATATACACATGTGCATGTTGTCTACCTCATTAGAAGTTAGCCCCAGCACTCAGAACAGACTTTATAAATGAGTGTTCAATGACTGATATTAAATTCTGTAGTGAGACTAGAGGCAGTTGAGAGTGCTTCTCTTCTTTAAGATCTGTGTAGCAGTGAACACTCTAACACATCCCGGAGAACCTGCTACCACAAGTTCTTGGATCTGCTTTTCTAAAAGGAAAGCTACTTTTGAGGGGTCAACAACCTTCTTTAATTACATATACCAACAGAGAAAATACAAGCAGGGAAATACAGACCCACAGACAGGGCTTCTGTCTGACCATAAGCAATACATACATCACAGATCAACAGACATACCCAACTGTCTGATGGTTAGATACATACATACAGTTACTAGAGAAAGAGGCACCAACATCTGGGTTTTCAAAGCTGGGGTGGGATGTTTGGGGAAGAGTCTTTAAAAGCTATCCAATCTCATCTGGTCATATCACACAAACTTTCTTCCAAAGACTAAGGCCCAAAGCAAAACCTCATCTCAGAGTATATAATGACCCAGTGCCTCATTAGAAATTAACAAAAGGCCTTGATACAAAACAAGCCTCCCCTACTCAAGCTTTCCTTAATTGTCTCCACCTGAGGCCTATTAATGAGAGGTGGGGGAAGAATTTTAACTTTCATTGCCTGTGGCTTTTTACATTACAATCTGTAACTCCACTAATATGTTCAAAGGCTTTTAGAGCTAGAAAGGACATTAGAGATCTTCTCATCTAACCTCCTCATTTTATCTATGAGGAGACTTTTTCTAAGGTTATCCAGCTAGTAAGTAGCAGTGCCAGACTTTAACCCAACCTGATGGGAAATGGTTGAAGATTCAAGGAGGGATATCTGATGCTGCAATGATTTAGAGAAGATGAATAGGCAGAAAGAAGAATATTTGACTGGAATAGCATAAAAATCGGCACAGAGGCTGAACTGGGATGTTGTAGAAAGTGGGGTGGATTTGGAGTCCTATGACTGGGATTAAAGCCTGCCCTGATTGGACCCTCTGGCTGGAGGGTAGGCTGGCCACAGTCTGCAGGGCCCCTATTTTAAAAAGGGGTTCTGCAGTCTCTCATTTCCTTCTGGCTGCACTGCTTTTGGACTTCTCTGATTTCTTCATCTTGTTCTGAGCTGAGTACCTTCTTCATTCACCATTCCCTTTCATCTTCCTTTTGTCTATTGTCTTCCCCCATTAGACTGTAAGGCCCTTGAGAGTAGGGACTCTCTCTTTTTTTAACTTGTTATTTATATATCCAGTGCTTAGTACAGTGCCCCACATACAGTAGGTACTTAATGAATGCTTTTGGACTGACTGCACTTGAAAACAAACAACTTGTATCACTATTTATGAATTCAAATTTACTGAGCATCCATCATGTTCTGGATACTTTACAGAATTTTAATAAAAGGCAACATCTCTGCCTTATAACAGCTCAATATCCAAGGAAATAATTGCATTTTAAAATTATTTGCCTTGAATTTTTGAATTCTATCAGAGGTTTCATTGTCACTGATGTTTTGGAGACCTAGAAATCTTTACCATGCTGCATATACTTGTAGAATGCATCTTGGAGATGAGGATATTTGAGTGAGTTAGGAAGAATTGGAAGGCGGATAGTTTAACAGATATGATGTGGTAAATTGTTGTTGGAATGTGCATCAATAAATATTAAAGAAAAGATGAAAATCAGAAACAATAAAGCAAAAGGGTTCCAGTAGGAAAGGTGGAGAGGTCAGTCAACAAGCCTTTATTAAGGGTTAAGCTCTGGGGACACAAAGTCCCTGCCCACAAGGAGCTTCTGTGTTAATAGAAACAACACAATCAGGTTTATACAAAATACAGAGAGAGTAAATGGAAGGCAGTCTGAGAGGGAAGCTGGAGCTAGTAAATGCCTCCTACTGAAACTGAGATTTAAGCTGAGTTCTGAAGGCAGTGAGGGCCCAGAGGAGATGAGGCGAGAGCAGGGAATTCCAGGTATGGGTAAGAGTCCATACAAAGACACGAAGATAATAAGAGATGGCGTGTCATTTTAAAGACTTGCATGTAGGCTAGGGTTCCTGGAGTTTGAGAGCATGAAGAGGGGTAAAATATAAGAAAGATCTAAAGGTAAGAAGGGGCCAAGTTTTTGTGAACTTTAAATGTCCAAACAGAAGCTTTTCTATTGGAAGTGACAGAAAATCACTAGAGTTCATTAAATGGAGCAGTTTGGCAAGTGGGGAAGGTGTCTGATGTGCCCTTTAGAAAAATCCCCTTGGCAACTGAATAGAGGGTGGAGATGGGCTAGAAGACTGCTGAAGTTGTCCAAGGGTGAGGTGACAAGGGCCTGAACTAGGGTTGTGGCTGTGTAAGTGCAGAGAAGGGAACCATATAGGAGAGACAGCCTGATGTTAGAAATGACGAGATTTAGCAGTGATCTGAGTAAGGCAGGGTAAAGAAAGATAATGAGGAACACCATCATCATCAAAAAAGATTCACTGAGTAATCTTCTGTGCACTGCTTCTGAGTATTTTACAGAAATGTGTGTAAGGTAGAGTCCATTTCCTCAAAAAACTTACAGTTTACTTGAATTATAAAATCTTAAAGTACTGGAACTGATAGGAAAGTGGAACCAAGAACTGAGTCATGTGAAAATAATGAAAAAGGCATGCATGAAATGAAATCTACAAAAGATTATTACTGAATGGAGGCCGGTACAATGAACGGCAATTTGGAGAACTCTGAAACCATCAAGATTAATTCTGCAGAAGGCAAAAGCATACAATAATCCAGTCATTCATGCCAAGGAGGTGGTTAGACACAGATCACAGATTCAGAAAAGCAATACAGGTATGGATAAAAGGAACATCACTTTGAGTACAGATAGAAACTCCAGAAATATTTAATTGATTGGTAAATATGAGGAAGAAGGAAGGAATAATCCATATGCAAAATACAAATGAATCTATTGATTATTAATGTTAAAAGTAAAATTATAAGTGCTCAGTAATAACTATTAAATACATTGATTTTTTTGAATGCTTGCAATGGTTTCATTTAAAAGGTAATTATTACAGTTACAAGGTAATTGTAAGTACTGTTCCATGCATTAAACTAATATAATTTTATTATTTCAAAGATGTATTTTTTCATGATAGCTATTTTAATGTATCATATTGAATTTTAGGACTCAAATGTGGTGTGGGTAAATTAAGCCTGATAGGAATATTTAACCAGGGACTGAATCATTCTTATATGATAGAATTTCTATTAAAATGGATGAGGGCATTTATGGCATATATTGACATCTTACAAAACAATCCTTTAAATAAAAGTTTCATGCTTCCAAATGGACATTATTTTTCTGCAGAGAAAATAAAAATTTGCTGGCGTTGTTTGGTTATTTCAGATATTTTGTGACCCCTTTTGGGGTTTTCTTGGCAAAGACACTGGATGGTTTGAGGAAACTGAGGCCAGCAGGGTTAAGTGACTTTTGCCCAGGTAAGTGACTGAGGCTGAATTTGAATTCAGTTCTTTCTAACTCCAGGTCCAGTGCTCTATCCACTGTGCTACTCAGGTGCTCCAAAATAAAAATCGTAGCCTATTATGACTTTTGTCATTCTCTAGCACCATTCAAATAAGGGTCTTTCGTACAAACTGAATTCTGGTTTTGGGTGGAAAAGACATGGAAAATAATACCTCTTTCATGAGACTTTCTTGTCACATTTATTTCTTTCTCCCTGTGTTTAGGCCTGACTGAATTCAGGAAAGATGATACATTTTAATGGTTATCATTTCTTATCCTTTTACTTCTTGCTTTTGAGCTCTTTCTGCAAGAACTGGAGCATCCTGGACCACTATCTATTCCAGAAGTGACACCTTAGGTTCTTTCTGTCACTATCCAGTGGTGATTTACAGGCACCCTAAATCTATGCAACTAGGCCACCCTGTTCAGAATCTTCACAGGGCAGATTCTATTACTGAACTGATTAGATCTGATTTTCAGTGTTCCACAAAGTGTTCTTGCAATTTAACCTTGCCACCCCACTCTGAAGTATTCTGGAGAGAACCAGTTCACTGACTGGATCTTTATCCTGCTTAATTAAAGTGGTTATTAAAATTATGAACCATATTTTCCCTCTGTCTTTGTTTGGAATCATCTCCTCATCCTGTATGAATATTTCTCAAAACATTTTCATGCATTAGAAGTTGTACTGATGAGCTTAGTACAGCTCTGGGAATAAATATTTTCAATTAAAAAAAAAACTGCTCCAGAGACATAAGAGAAAGCTAATTTGCTTTTATGAGTATGGACACACACCACCAGCAAATGTTCATTTAATAAACAAATTGCAATAGAAGGATTTTTAAAAGGCTCCAAAAGTCATTATCAGACTGTAGCCTGTCTAAAAAGCCTAAGACCAAAAAGAATTTAGATCTCCACTATGTTATTGAAATCCTTTTTATTTATAAGGAGGACAAAGGATAAAAATTCAGGAAGAACCATATAAGGAAGGTATATATATCACATGCATTTGAACTTATTACTTGTCCAAGGCTATCCTGGAAATTCTAGATACATCTCATCAACTGAAAAGGCCCATTATGTCCAAACCAGTGCTATCATACATTTCTTCGTAGTCCTATGTCATGGTTTCTTAGACTTAGACTATGCATAGGCATCTGCATAGGAACTTGATTCTCTCATTAGACTGTAAGCCTTTAAGGGCTGTCTTTAGCCTTTTTGCTTCATTTTTTCAGTTGTTTGACTCATCATGACCTCATTTAATTTTTTGCAGAGATACTGGAGTGATTTGCCATTTCCTTCTCTAGCTCATTTTACAAATAAGGAACTGAGGCAAACAGGGATAAGTCACTTGCCCAGTGTCACACAGCTAGTAAGTGTCAGAAATTGGATTTCATTTCAGGAAGAGGAGTGTTCTTGACTCCATAATCAGAGCTCTATTCACTGCACCACTTAGCTTCCCCTATAGGAGGTGCGTAGTTAATGTTTATTTATTGATTTACACTGAGAGTCAAAGACACAAAGACTCCAGAGAGGACCAGTAGACATGTTCTCTTGGTGAACAGGCCAAATGATAATTTTAATATATTAAAACAAACATAAAATCAGGCCTTTCTTGACAGTGCTACACAGGTCTCTAGAGAAAAGATCTGATTATAAGTAGTACAGGAAAGTCTTGAAGAAGAGAAATGATTAGAAACATACATACAAGAGGAAATTAAAATACCTGACTTTTGCATTTACATTGTGAATACAAATTGAAGACTTATCAGCAAATTAAACCCACGACCTTCCCAAGCTAGTGTCAACAAGATAGAGACCAATTTACTTATAAAAACTACATGTGCGGGAAGGACTTTTCCCACTCCCGAAAAGTTATGGGATATTGTTACCTAAGGAAACAATAAACGAAAAACTTCAGAACATTTGTTTGGCACAAAAATCTGCTTTAAAAAGTACAGGGACTCTGAAGATTAGAGAGATAGATCTCTTGCATGGGGACATCTTCTCCACACAAATAAATAAAGTCAGGGAAGAGAATGTCAGAGAGACAAGGATGAGGAAAGTGTGAGGAAATCTGAGCCAGGTTAGTAGGGATCAAAACTGACCAGATGCAAATGAAAAAGATCAGACACTCCGTCATGGTTGGGATGAAGGGAGAAAAGACTAGAGACTTGTAAGATTAGGAAACAGAGTACGAAGTTCACGGCTTCACGATGCCTTTTCTAATAAATAGAGAACACCACCTAGCTGATTCCTGCTGCAACCTATCACAGGTCCACCATCACTAGTGCTACTTATTTTTATTTTAGTCTTTGGAATATATATTTTAAAAAAATTCTATCAAACAAATATAGCAGACCTGGACCCCAAATCCATGGAATTAAGGGTGGAAGGTGCAGGGGGTGGAAAGGTAGGAATTTTTATGGTGCCATAACATTTATTTTGGAAAAAATGCTTGGTTGTAGTTATAGATTTAATTTCTTTTTAGTCCAAAGAAGGAAGACAGAAAAATTCAGTCCCATAAACCCAGCATTTATGTGGTCCTTTCCAATGAAGAATGAAAGTAATACAAATGGACTACAGAGGGGGCATGAGATATGATTTGCCCCAACCTTTGGGCTGGACTTTTGAATTTCATAGAACCATATACCTAGAACTAGAAGGCACCAGAGTCTTCTGTCTCTTTTTGCATCCCCAGTGCTTAGCACAGTGCCAGACATATAGTAGGCATGTTTAGTGATTGATTGATTCATGCTGAGTGTCAAACAACACACATGACATATGGAGACTCCTGAGAGGCATAAGTTTCCTTACCAAGAGTATAAAAGGTCCAAGTCTTAGAGTGGCATGAGGCTCTGAAGGGTATCCCCAGAAATGAAAAATCCATTTTACAAATGATGAAACTGAGGTTCAGAGAAATTATATAACTTGGCTTATGGTCACTCGCAAATGGGAGCAATGAATCTAGAATCTAGGGCCCTTGGTGGCCAATCTAGTGTTCTTTTGACCGCCTTACAGTGCCTCTCATCTCATGCCATCTTTTTCTCAGTGATGCTGAGAACGCTGGGGCAAAAGCAAACAAAACTTTCTCTATACCTTCTTGGTTCTGGGATCTTTGCCAAAATAAATGAGGCTAAGTGATCTTAATGAAGGAGATGCCAAACATGATAAGAGCATTCCTCTATATCCTGCCACCTAAATGCGATTTCAAGCGCACTTTTCCCAAGGCAGCTGAAATAGTCAGCCCATGCCCAGTTCAGACCTATAGAGGAACATGAGTCTTCAGAGTATTCCATGTCATGGAACCTCCCAGGGAAGCAGTGCTGTTCATTCTGATGTCCCAGGACCCAGACATCATCATACTGATCCTTCCCCCTACCCCCAAACTCGGTTCAGAGGAAGAAGCAACAGAGAGCCTCTACTCTCCTAACTTTGTAAGTGACATCTAGTGGCAACCATTGATAACACCTCCACTAGGAACTCCATGTTTGGAGTTGGAAGGGACTTCAAGGATCACTTTTTTTTTTATAGTAAAGGAAACTGAGGATCAGAGACCTCAAGGGACTTGCCCAGAGTCAGAAGGTAGTTAAATAGTCAAGCAAAACATTTATTAACCATTGTGTGAAACATTGCTGAACACTAAGAATACAAACAAAATGGAGATAGCTCTCAAACTCAAGAAGCTCGCATTCTAATTAAGGGAGACCACAAATAAAAAAGGATTCACGTTCATGATGAGTTAATGGCCGATGGAAAGGCCAGACCATAGGGCAAGTCTCTGAGTGCCTCAGGGAGTAATAGTAGAGCGAATGGTCCTCTACTGAGAAGATCAAAGGTGCAAGAGTTAGAATGGAATGAGGCTCTGAGTGGCCTCCGGCAGAGGCTGCAGAACAAGAGTTGGAACCTGGGAACTTATCTAGGGAATATACTCCCTTCTTACAAATGATGGCTGTGCTACTATTCAAATCAATCACAGGAAACCAAAAGTCATGTGAACTAAGAAGGAAAAGCATCATAAAAGTTGGCATCTCCTCCCCTCAGCCCTGGGAGCTCCCCTAGGAAGTGTACTCCCTTCTTCCAGATGATGACTGTATTTTTCTTCAGATCGCTCTCATGAAAATTATAATTTAAGGCAGCTGAGAAGAGCATCATAAAAGTCAGCCCTCCACTAGGGACTGAACATTCAACTGGAAACTACTGAGTGTTTTGACTCCACCCTTGGCAACTCGTAGGGTTTGTGAGTTAGAGTAGATTGTGACCAATGGTGCCATCATTTTAGTGATAACACACCTACCCTAAACGTTTCCATAGTCTCCTCTTGTGCTGTGCTGCAAACCTAAAATCTCAAGGACCTTCAAGGAGCTTCACCAGGCTATCCAAGACTGCCCTACATCTCCTTACTTTTTGCTATATTGTTCCTTGCCCTTTGATATCATTCTCCTATTCTTATACCTTCCTTAATTTAAGAATTAATTTAATTGTTTAATTGATTCTTTCAAATGAAGAACATGCATACCAAACAGCCTCGCTTCTGTCTTTAAAAGGTCATTTGAAACCTCACTTTTCTCTGATGCCTTCCTTGACTACAGGAAAAGAGACAATCATCTCTCCCACCCCACTTAGTAGCAGGTAGTGAATAATTCTAACACATAGACACAAACTGTATCTATATACACACATATACATATGTATCACATCAACAGACAAACAGTAAAACTGCTACAAATGCAAATATTTATTAATTTGAATTACTGTAGGATCCTCTTTGCAACCAACCAATCTACAAATGAATAAACAAAAAAAATTTATATTAAGTGTGAAGGAACATACAAAGAACTTGGTCCCTGTCCTTGAGATTACAATTTGGATCAGGATGAGACGCACACATTTGAAACTGACAAAATAAGGTAGTAGAATAAATATTGTGTTCAAAGATGGTCAGAGGGGAAAAACATGAAGGTATATCTCCAGTGCTTTCAGATTCACAAAATAGCACACTTATCTCATCTGATAATCACAAAAATCTGTCAGGTAGATCATAAGGCAATCAATCCATAAGCATTTATTAAGGCCTTACTGTATGTGAGGTATTGTGCTAAGACTGGAAATACAAAGAAAGGTAAAAATGGTCTAGAATTCCTATTATACAGAGGGGAAACTGATACATAGTGAGGCTGTGATTTGCCTACTAGTGAGCCTCAGAGACAGGTTTCAAACTCTCTTTGCTCTTTCTAAGAGGAACTGAGTTTTTCCTCCACATCATACTTCTTCTGGAAGGAGAGATTCCTTTCAGATTGAGATGGGCAAAGAAAAATACACAGAGGAAGTAGGAGATGAGCTGGGTCTGTGTTTTTAATATGTATATCTATATTATTATTATACATTATTCTATAGAATATAAACTGCTTTGTCTATTTCCAAGAAAGGCAACATTTCTTGGATTAGATTAAATCAGTAAATGTCTTTTAGATCCTTGGAAAAATGTACTTCATTAATACAAGGTGAAATTAATATTTCCTTTCACAGCAGCCACAGGTATGCTGAACTGCTTTAATAAAATAGGGTTGACCTATTAAAATCATGAATCTCCCTCATTTACTGTCTTAAGGAAAGTCATGGTGATCACTTGTTGGGTCTATGGTAAAAAGGGCTCTTTTATACTGGATAGCCTCTGACGCTTTTCTATTCTGAAGTTCTATGATCCGCTAATCCATTCCAGGGTGATTTTAAAATAGATCATAATCATATAGAATATGGCCCCAGGTTGCTTGCAAGCAATTAATAAATGCTGCTATTGAATTGATAATGAATTATATTTCTATGAGAAAGTGCCTGAAAGTTCAGTATATAATTCTGTTTATAAAAGCTAATTATCTGATAGCAATATGAAAAAAATACTCCAAATCACTAATAAACAGAAATTAAATTAACTCTAAGCTTCCACCTCCTAAAAATTAGATTCATGAAGTGGACAAAAAATGGAAAATGATATATATTGCAGGGACTGAAGGAAAATAGGCACATTGATAGACTGCTGGTGAAGCTGTAAATTTGTCCAACCATTCTGGAAAGTAATTAGAGACTGTGCCTAAAAAGTTACTAAATTGTATATATATTCTTTGACCCAGCAATACCACAACTTGACCTATCCTCAAAGGAGATCAAAGAAAGAGGAAAAAGGTCCTAAATGCATTAAAAATACTTATAAGGAGGTATCTATCAATTGGGAACTGCAGAACAAATTATGGTATTAATCAAATACTGTTACTTCTCTGTCATAAGAAATGATGAAAAAGAGTTTCAGAGAAACCTGGGAGTATTTATATGAACTGATGCAATGAAGTGAGATGAACCAAGAGAACAATCTATACCATAACAACAAAGAAGGAAGGAAAGAAAACAAGCATTTACTAAGCACCTACTCTATGCCAGGTTCTATTCTAAGTGTTTTGCAAATATCTCATTTGATCCTGGGAGATAGGTACTATTATTATCTCTGTTTTATAGATGAGGAAACTGAGGCAAACAGAGATTATGTGACTTGCTCTGGATCATGCAGCTTTTAAGTGTCAGAGGTAGGATTTGAACTCTGGTCTTCCCTGACTCCAAGCCCAGTGCTCTATCCGCTGTGCCACCTACTAACAATGTAAACATAAATTATTTTATGACTTTAAAGACTTAAGAACTTTGATCAACACAATATTCAATCATGATTCCAGAGGACCTATAATGAAGAATCCTACCCACCTCCTCACAGAGAGGTGATCAACTAAATATGTGGAATAAATCACATTTCTGGACACAGTCAATGTAGGAGTCTACTTTGCTTAATCATGTATATTTGTTACACTGGTTTTTTCTTTTAATTAGTTGGGGAAGAAAGAAAAAGCAAATGATAATTTAAAAAATAAAATTAATTTAAAAAAATATTTACTTTTAGTTTTCAACATTTGCTTTTATAAGATTTTGGGTTCTAAACATTCCTCTCTCCCCTCCACATCTTCCCTCCCTCCCCAAGATGGCATGCAATCTGATATAAATTATATATGTTTGCTCATATTAAACATATTTCCACATTAGTCATGTGGCAAAAGAAGACTCAGAATAAAAGGGAGAAAGAAAAAACAACAAACAACCAAAAAGAGAAAATGGAATGTTCAATCCACACTCGATAGCATTTTCCATCATGGATCTTTTGGAATTGTCTTACATCACTGCATTGCTCAGAAGAGCTAAGTCTAATAAAGCTGGTCATCACACAATGTTGCTGTTACTGTGTACCGTGTTCTCCTGGTTCTGTTCACTTAACTCAATATCAGTTCATGCAAGTCTTTACAGGTTTTTTGAAGTCCACCTGCTCACAATATCTTATGGAACAATAGTATTCCATTACATTCACATACCACAATTTATTTAGCCATTCCCCAATTGATGGGCATCCCCTCAATTTCTAATTCTTTACCACTACAAAAAGAGCTACTATAAATATTTTTGTACATGTGAGTCCTTTTCCCTTTTTTATGATCTCTTTGGGATACAGATCTACTAGTGCTATCACTGGATCAAAGGGTATGCACAGTTTTAGAGCCCTTTGGGCATAGTTCCAAATTGTTCTCCAGAATGATTGGATCAATTCACAACTCAACAAACAATGCATGAGTGTTCCAATTTTCCCATGTCTTCTCCAACATTTATCATTTTCCTGTTTTCTCATGTTAGCCAATCTGATAGGTGAGGTGTGGTACCTCACAGTTGTTTTAATTTGCATTTCTCTAATCAAGAGCGATTTAGAGCAAAAAATAAAATTTAATTTAAAAAGACTTCATTAATATATTTCAGGTTATTCAGTTTCCTAACTTTCTTTCCTTATGTTGCTAATCTTCTCAGATACTTTTCCTTAACATCTTGACCAGAAAAGTGGGAATGTTACTCAATTCTGCTATATCTACATGAATTTTGATAAAATATCTGGGCAGGGAAAAGGCTGATGAAATGCATGATGAAATGCACAAAAGGAGATTTGGGTATTAACTATGGAATTAATTATTCATAGATACGGTTATCCTGGAATAATTTATGGCTCTATATTAAAGAATCCCATGCTGATTTTGTCAAATGCTGGTAATATGAATTAGAATTAGGGGGAATGACATTCTCTAAAATCTGAATTAAATGAGATGAAAACTTTTGTCACTTTCTTTGGAAAATTTCTCTTTCAGTCCCTGCAATCTACATCTAGCTATCTATGAAGGGGTTAGTGAGAAATTGAATGTAAACTCCTTGAGGACAGGAATTACTTTTGCTTTTCTTTGTATTCCCAGAAACTACTGACACATAGCAAGTACAATGAATGCTTATTAATGGCTTGGTGGATTGAATGCACACACACAGGGACATAAAGGCGAGAAGCCAGCTGGGCTGAAACAAGGAGGAAGCAGCAGCACGAGCTTTCTAGGGCTCACTATACAGTTGGCCAATAGCTACCTCATGCCATGCTGATGAACAGGACATCTATTAGATTCTCTAATGGCAACAAAAAAGCTAGGCTTCCAGCACTGTGTTTGATTTGAGAATGGGACAAGTAGAATTCATTTATGTGAGGTCTTGATGGAACAATGGCCTATGACATTTTGTCACCTTAAGAGACAGTAGTAATAAGCGGCAGTAATGAGAAGTAGTAATAAGTATTCTTAAGGGATGTGTGGCTTCCACAATCTATATCTCTGACACCCATTAAGAAGTTCTAACAGCTGGTCCAAAATAATTATCCCTTCATCCAGACAAAAAGACCCAAATGATGTAGAAATCCCATGAGTAGAATATATAGTGCCTTGTTACAGCAAAAAGATGAACAGAATTTTCTCAATGGGGACAATCTGAAACCGAAACAGTCTCCCATGGGGCTCCCTTTGGACTGGGGAAGCCAATACGTGCAGGTTGTCAGGTCCCAGTGCCAGCTGCTTGGCCCCATTCCTGGAATGTGAGGAAGCTCATTGATGACAGGGAGGCAGGCAGTGCTAGGCTACAGCTGGAACAATTTTATCATTGCTCTCTCCTACTCTTCTGGTGGTACATGGTATATCTGGGCTCTGGGACTGTACAAATCACACCCCAAACCAATACAGATACACATGAATTTCTCAGATGAACCCCAATGAAGATACAAAGAGGAGAAAACCATCAGGAGCCCCAACACCACAGGCTCCACTGCTGACATTTCTCCTGGTCCTTTGGGACTCTCAGCACAGCCTCTTCATTTTGCACCATGCACAGGCGAGTCTGATCAATGGTACTGAGGCTTTGCTCACTTCTGAATTCCTTGGTTGCTGCAGCCATCGGCAGAACTGTCAGTGAAAGAAAGCCACCTTTGATTTACCAAACAGCTCCCAATGCAAGGGGAGAATTCCTGGGCAATCTCCTTCAGTGAGTCAATCAACAAGCACTTTGAAGTGCCTACTCTGGGCCAGGCACAGTGCTAAGGACTGGAGATATTACATAGAATGTCACTAAAGATCCTAGGAGTACAAACTAACAACTGAAAGGGACCTTTAGCATGAGGATAGCAAAGCACATCTCAAATGTCTGAATCCTACTTGTCCACAGTGCTGGAAATCTAGCTCCCTTCTGTTGCTGCTAGTCACCATGGTTTGGTCATTTGTTGTTGTTTAGTCATTTTCAGTCATGTCCAACTCTTTGTGACTCCATTTGGGGTTTTCTTGGCAGAGATACTGGAATGGTTTGCCATTTCCTTCTCTACCTCAGTTTACAGTTGAGGAAACTGAAGCAAACAGGCTTCAGTGACTTGTCCAGAGTCATATATCTAGTAAATGTTTGAGGCCAGATTTTAACTCAGGAAGATGAGTCTTCCTAACTGTAGGTCCAGCACTCTATCCACTGTACCATCTAGCTCAACTTACTATTAAATGGAAATTGGACAGAGACAGGCACCTAACTGCATGGTACTCTGTCCTCTGTCTCATGTCTGCTTCATATATACCTGATTAATGCCCTAGTTCTGGATCGCTGGTTTCTGTCCTGGTTCTCTACTTCATTCCATAGGTATTGCTGGCCAAGGTCACAAAGATAGTAAGTAGTAGAGATAGGTAGATGGTTTTGAGCAGCTCTGTCTACTCACAGGTTGTGTTCATCCTTTGTTTTTGAAGAGGACCATAACATCAGAAATGATGACATGACTTGCACTTGACTTTGCTTTGAGTGAGAGAGGGCTGTGCAAGGTCACTAGCCTTACCCTTTCCTCCTGAGTCTTCTGGGTCCAGTGACCAGATATTCATCAGGATAGGAAAGGAAGGAAGGAGGTAGGGAGGAAAGCACCCACTATGCATCAGCTTTTGTGCCAAGTGCTTTACCAATATGATCTCATTTGATCCTATCTTCTACAGAAAGTCTCTCTCAAGCCCTCTGAATTCTAGTACTTTGCTTCCCTTAATTATCTCCTCTTTAGTCTGTTTATAGCTTATTTTTTCATATTTGTTCACTTGTTCCCACCCCCACCCCCACCCAAACAGGCTGTAAGCTCCTTGAGGTCAGGAATTGTCTTTTGCCTTTTTCTTGGATCCCTAGCACTTAGCACAGTGCTGGGCACATGGTAGGCATTTGTTGTTGCTGTTTATCCTTCATTGTCTAGGAGGACATCAGGAGGGTGATACCTTGATTTGCAAGGGAACTGGATTTAAGTGAGGCAGAGCTGTGCAAAGTCATCACTCTCTCTGTTCCAAAGTCAAAGGGATCCAAGGGCAAGACATAGTTCAAGATGACTGATGATGGCTCCAGAAGCTGTGGGAAACCTTGGCCTCTCTAAGTCAAGGTCTTTCCCAGGTCTCAGTCTGTCTCACCCAATACCCATCCAGCAATTAAAGGCTAGGTAAGAAATGAACAGGCATTAAATAAATGTTTATTGACTGACCTACTGATCCTCATAGCAAACTTAGAAGTAGCTACTATTATTATACCTTTTTCACAGAAGAAGAAACTAAGACCGAAGTGAAGTGACTTCACATAGCTAGTAAGTGTCTGAGTCGAATTTGAACTCAGGTCTTCCTGATTCCAGGCCCAGAGCTCTATCTACTCTATTTACTGCCTGGTCCTACAACTCCAAATTCAGTCTTTCTCACCATACCACAATGTCTTCCATCTCCATGTCCTGTAGTATCTCATTCTCCCTATTAAACGGAATAAATAAAATAAAAATAAAACAACTACAGAAGCCACAGGAAAGATCCTACCTGGAGATAAAGTGATTTGACATCTTGGATGCCTTTTATATCTTGTCATCTAAATTTCCACAGCTTCTTTCTCTATTACCCAATTAATGTACCTAAAATAAATTACTTTTCTCTTCTGAGTGGCAAGAATGTTATAGAAATCTTAAGGAAAGGGCCTGACCAAGAGGAAGGTGAGGGTGAGATTGTATCACAGGAGGGTGTTTTTTAAGAGCATAAATGACTGTTAAATCCATTATTTATTTTCTTTCTAAACCAGAACTCAGGCATCCTTCAGGTGTGCATGAAGCTTGAGCAGAAATAGGGAAGACAGAAGAAGTCATGTGGTTGTGCCTGTCTCTGCCTAGCTTTCACTTAACAGTGAATTGGGCTGTGCCATCTGTGCAATCTTGCAATTTAGAGGGTCTGGTGGCTTGCTAAGTTGTGGGAATTCAATTCAATAAGCATTTACCAAGTGCCTATGTGCCAGGTACTAGACACATTAATACTAGTCTAAGGCAGCTGTTTGATATTTCTTCTGGTGACATTTTAATCTTTGTTGGTTACATCAGCATACTTACACATAAGATTTTCAATTGCCCTGTAGGAAACCAGGTGTTGGACCCTACATGTTTCTGTGATGTAATTCTTAAGGCTAAGTGGACACAGTTAAATTCACTGGCAAATGAGTTACAAAAAAGAAAACATCATGTTCACTTTTCTAAACCCATCTGTTCTCCTAAGTTCACTACAAATGCTTGTTTGGTGTCTGGTGTCTGGTGTCTGCCAAATCATCTCTCCCATGACATGTTGCTTCAGATATTGCAAAACCTCATTAATTAGAAATGCAAAGGACTTGGGGTGGTGATGGGGAGGCAGAGAACAGACTGAATTACATTGACTCAGATTATTTAGTATTTTCCTCATTGCTTTAACCAAAGAGAAGGGTTCTTTGCAAACTTTATGGCAACATTCAAAGGTGGACTATTGTTATCATCCAGTTGTGTGTCAAATGGCAAATGTTTATTGCTATTCTGAATAAGTATTATGATGCCTTATGAATGGGTTTGTAATAATAACTCACACCTCAGAGTTACAAAGAGTTTCATATACATCATCTCATTTGATTCTCAAATCAGAGCTGTAAGACAGGTAGTACAAGAACTGATATCCTCACACCACAGATGAAGAAATTTCAGCTCAGAGGTCAAGTAGTTTGGCCAAGGACACACAGCTACTAAGTGGAGGAGCTGGGACTCAAGCCCAGAATTTGCTGACTCCAAATGTGGTGTTCTTTCTACTAATGCTTCATTTTCTGGGCTTCTAGCATTTCTAGAGAAATTAGTCTTCAAAGTATCTTTAAGTTTGCTGTATTGGATGATGATGATGTAAAATAGGGCAGAATGACAGGCTATGTTGCTAAAATAATTAGCTTTCTCCACAGAAGTCATATATTCCTTCTGAGAAAGGTAATTAGACTAGAGAATCACAGAACTACAGACAAAACTGAAAGGAACTTCACAGATTACCTGCTACTCCAACTCTTACTCAACTGAAGAATTGCCTTCTTGGCTACTAGTCCTGAGAAAAAGTTTTATGTATTTTGGAAGGAATTATGGGAGAGAAACCCTCAGGGAAGACCCCAACACACTCCATCCATTGGAGATCAGCTGGGTTAATTGGGCTTCTTCTTTTGAGACTTGAGCATTTTCTGGGTTGGGAGGGTGTTTATACTATTGGTAATTCTTATTTTTGTTTCAATTATTTTCATTAATTTAACATACATAAAGTAACATTAGCTTAAATAAAATATTTTGATTTTTTTTTCTTTTGCAGAGGGGATAAGGGACATGGAAGGAAAGACAGGAGATGTATACAACACTGATTAAAATCCTACTCTCACATGACTCTTTGTATTAGGACTCCTCAAAATATTTTGGGTACTCAAGGATACTTCTACTAATAAGAATTTGTAGAACTTATTCTTTGTGACTGGCATCCTATATCTATTCACTTCATTTATTCATTCATCTATTCACAAATTTAAGAAAACCAAACTATTGGAGACTTATTATGTTCTAGTACTTGCTAGGCACTGTACAGGATACAAAGATTAAATCTTCTAGATGGTTCTTGCGGTCCCTTGCAACTCCAGAGTCAAAGTCTATGGTGCTATAATTTCTACCAAGAAGCAATTTATATTCCAGTAGAGGAGAAAGACATATACTTTATGCACACAGGTAAGCAGAAGTCTGGTGTAATGCAAAGAGGACTGAACTTGGGAGTAAGAAGATCTAAGTCTGGCACTTTTACTGACTAGTTGTTTGACCTTGGACAAACCATTTGACCTCCATGAGATCTAATTTCTTCCTCTGAAAAATGAAAGCATTGGCTTCAATGATTTCTAAAGTTTCTTCCAGCTCTAGAGCACTTACATAAAATTGTAAACAGAATGTTGCAGAAGCCCAGATGAGGGAGGTATTTATTATTTATGGAAGAGGTGATTGGGGAAGACTTTATGGAGGAAGAGAGATTGAAGCTGTGCCTTGAAGGATAGATGGAATTTTGTTACACAGAGATATAAGCACAGTATTCCAGAGAGAAGGAATGCAATAACCAGAGGCAATGAGTTGGGTAAGCAGAACATCTGGTTAAAGAACAGCATAGTCTCATGTGGCTAAAGCATAGAGAACATGATGTATAAAGGAAAAGGGCATTGGACTAGCAGTCAGGAGACGAGAAGTTACTGCTCTGGCTCTGCTGCGCAAGCTTGAGCAAGAGAGTCAACTCCTCTGGGCCTAAGTTTCCACATGTGCTCAATAAATGGTTTGGGATTGATGACCTTTAAATTTTCTTCTAGTTCTAAGATCTTATGTTCTGACTTTTGGAAAGAGAGGAAAAGAAAGCAAGAAAGGTGGGTTGGGTCAAATTTGATCTTAGGACAAAAGTTTTGGAACTGGAAGTGATGTCAGAGACCATTTATTCCAACTCTCTCCTTTCCGAGATGAAGAAATAGGCTCCAAAATGTTAAGGGGAATTGTGTGGTTGAGGAGTCCTTGAACACCTGAATTAAATATATGGACTTCATTCAATACATTATGAAGAATAAATGAAAACCTTTGAACAGGAGCTGATAGTATCCTTTGCTAAGGAAGGGCTACACTTTAAACTGTTCTTTAGCAAGTACGATTTTGTGTGACTCAGTTTCAGATTCCTTTATTCATTTCACTTAACTTCAATAAGCATTTATTAAGCTCCTACTGTGTGTCAGGAACTGTGCTAGTTGCTGGGGATAAAAAAGGTAAAAGGTAACACAATCACTCTCTTCCTCGACCTTATAGTACCATGGAGGAGTATGTCCTTTCTAAGAACAATAAGGTATAAGTTGATAAGGTAAAGCAGAGTCAGACAAAATTTGCGAGGACAGTCTGAGAAGGGAGAGATCCCTTACAGCTAGGGTTGTGTTTCACTAGGCTTTGAAGAAAGAAACATTTCAATAGGTATACCAATGTAGTGTATTCAAATCAGGTATGGGGGACAATGTGTATGAATGAATCTTTTTGTATTTCTAGCACTTAACATAGTACCTGGCACATAGTAGGCTCTTAATACATGTTGAATGATTGATTGAGAGTGGATGAAATCTGGGAATGGCTAGTAGTCCAGCTTGGCTGGAAAATGGAATGTATAAAGAGGACTAAGGAGAAATGAGGCTGGAAAGGGAGTGGAGACAAACCGTTAAGAGTCTTAAATGCCAAGAAAAAGCATTAATAATTTACCCTAAAGGGACAAGGGAGCTCCTAAAGATTTTTGACCTAAAGAGTAATTATTCAATCAACATTTATTATCACTGCACTAAGCTCTGGAGTGATATGATAGTGATATGGTCAGATTATTTTTGACAGCTTTGCAGAGGATGGATGGAAGAGGTAGGAACCTGGTGGAAGGCCGGTAGATCAATTAGGAAGCTGAAACAAGGGTCTAGGTGAGAGGTACTAGGGGCCTGAACCATAGCAGTGGCAGTGTGAATGGAGAGCAGGAGAGTCATGAAATACTTCAGAGGAAGAATTAACTGGCCTTACAACTAACTGACTCTTCCTTCTCCTTCAGTGTTGAAGCTCAAAGAAAATTGAAGAGTTTTGAGTCTAGCTGAGTTGGAGGATGAAATAGTGCACCAACAGATAAGCTGAGAAGAAGGGCCAGTTTTAAAGGGGAGGATGAAGAGTCCATTTTAGGCATATAGGTTTAGAAGTGACTCAAATCATCCAGATAGAGATTTCCAGCAAAGAGTTAAAAACAGTAAAAATACAACAATCCGGCAGAGTTGACCTAGAAAGAGAGGAAAGATATGAGAGCTAGAAGAGAACACTAACCTCAAGGCCGAGGTATAGAAGGGAGGTCCTGAGCTGGCAAGAGCAAATGTTGAATAAATGGCAGGAGAGGAAAGGAATGGAGAAAAGGTTATTGGATTTTTTAAAAAAGTTTTATTGATGTATATTTTTAAAAAATATTACAAAAATTTACAAATTATCCCAAACCCATGGAAGCTCTCTGTTAATAAAGCAAAATAATTAGTAAAAAACTTACAATAAAATGATCTCGCCTGAAAGTACACGCAACATTCCATGTCTGTAGTGCGCCCTCCAATCTATTTTTTAAAAAGTAGATCTTTCTACAAACAGAAATTTATTTTTTCTCCTTCCCACCTCATTTTAAAATAAGAGACAAGAAAAGCAAATATGTATAATGTACAAATATATAAAAGCTAATCTGTATAATGTATTATACTATAATAATATAATGCACATAATCATGTTAACATTTACATAAATGATTTCGTGCCAATCACTGTGCTAAGTGCTTTACAATTATTATTTCATTTGGTCATCACAGCAACTCTGGGAGGCGGATATTATTATGACGATTTTACAGATGAGGAAACTGAGGAAAACAGAGGTTAAGTGATGTGACCAGGTTCACATAGATAGTAAGCACCTGAGGCTGCCTTTGAACTTGGGTCTTCCTGACTCCAGGCCCAGAGCTCTCTCTATATCACCAACCTAGCCGACAGTATGTAAAAAAAAAAAAGTTTGCTAGTAAAGCAAAACAAATTTAACCTTTGGCTACATAGCTGCTTAATCCTTTTTGCTTCAGTTTCCTCATACATGAAATGAATCGGAGAAGGAATTGGCAAATCATTCCATTATCTTTGCCGGGAAAACCTCAAAAAGGGTCGTGAAAAGTTGGACATGACCGAAAATTACTCCTTTTCTCTTTCTCTCTCTGTCCATTGTGTGTACAGTCATACACACAGTTATATAATATGCTGTATTATGTATATATACACTATTACCTATGATATATAATATTTTATATTGGATTATGTTACATGATATATAATTTTAAATATGTTAGCACTCTATCAGGAGATAAATTGTATTCCACTATCAGTTCTTTGGAAACATGGATAGTTACTGTGTTTTTCATAATTCTTAGAGCTTTCAGAGTTGGTAGTTTTTACAGTTCTATTGTTATTGTATAAATTTTTCTCTGGGTTTTCTCATTTCCTTATTTTATAAATCTTCAAAATTGTTAATTTTTATAATATTGATGTTACAATATAAATTTATTCTTGCTCTGCGTACTTCACTCAACATCAGTTCATACAAGTCTTCCCATGTTTCTTCAAAATAATTTCTTTTCTCATTTCTAACAACAGCATCATATCCACATACCACAACTAATTTGACTATTCTTCAATTGACAGGGACATCCATCAATTCAGTTTTCATTTTGGGGATATCATGAAAAAAGAGGTGCTACAAATTTTATTTTTGTAAATTTAGGAGCTTTGACTATTTCTTTGATCACTTTGGGGTATATATACCAGTGGTGGAGCTGGGTCAAAGCTATATAGCTTTTATTTAGGGATCTAACCATTATGAGGATGTTCGAAGAGAGCATTTTCAGTAGTACGTTGAGTTCAGAAACTAGACTGCAATAGGCTGAGGACTGGATGGGTGATAAGAAAATGGAGGCAAGGAGTGTAGAGTCTCTTTGCAAGAATTTAAAATGGAAAGGAGATAAAGTTGCAACTTGAAGGGATGGTTATTTTTTTAGTATAAGGGAGAAATGAGTATTTTGCAAGTAGAAGAGAAGGTGACAGTAATGAAAGAGACATTAAAGAGGAGAAAGAGAAACAGAAAGATCAAATGAAATGATCTCTGAGTTGTTTCTTGACAGCTTAATTGCATAAGGAGAAAACTGGAGGACACTGGGTACTTGGGGAGCGAGGGGAAGACACAAACTTTGGCCCTCGCAAGCGTTTTGCTTGAGATTGACCTTCATTTCTTGTCACTCTCCCAGCTCCTTAGGCCTAATGCCGAGCTCATCTTAACTGATATTTAATAAATATATCCTGATTTAAAAAAAAAAAAACCTGATCATGGCACACAGAAAACTGACATTACATGAAGGGTCAAAAGTGGAATTCACAGCACTAAAGTCTCTAGAATCTCACGTGTATTCATATACATGAAACAATGTATTCACAATACAGCTAAAAGGCTCAAAGTAATTCATTTTAAAAACTGTTTTGCCAGTCATATTTCTAGTCAGAGGGCCAAGAGGAAGTCTTGAGTTTAAATAACAACGTTGTTTCCTCTATCACAGCTGGCACCCCACAATTCTCTTTCGAAATCACCTTGAATTAACAGTTTCCCCCACATGATTTGTAGGCAGAAGTTGAAACCAATCACTTAGCCACATTTGCCCAGATCAAGTCTATTGCGCATTTTCTTTACACCTGAAACTATTAGAACAGCTTCTTTGAACTGTGGATTAATTTTTCGTCTCATCAATTACTTAATATGATTAGTCAAAACGTAGCACAGTGTCAGTGAAATACGTGACAAAAACAGACTGGAAGGCTTTGAGTGACACCTTGTCACAGAGAAAAATGTTCTCCTTGAAGGGGGATGGATTGGTTGCTTCTTGGCGAGGGATGTGACCTCAGAGTCTGCCTTAGGAAACTGGCACAATCTAGATCTGTAGGCATTCTCTTATTTCAGTGCTTGTTTGTTCAAGTGCCTTCTGCTATTGTGCTCATCCCACCTGGCCTTGACATTCTTTTTTTAAGGTTTATTTATTTATTCATTTTGTACAAGAAAACTCGAAAGAAAAGAAAAAGTGAAAAAAATAGCATGTATCAGTCTGTATTCAATCATATCAGTTCTTTCTCTGGAGGCAGATAGTATACTTCAGCATTAATCCTTTGGGGCTATCTCTGATCACTGTGTTGCTGAGAGTAGCTAAGTCATTCCCAGTTCTTCTATGAACAATATTAGTTACTGTTTACAACATTCTCCTGGTTTTGTTCACTTCACTTTGCATCAGTTCATGTAAGTCTGAGTTTTTCTGCAATCATCCAGCTTGTCATTTCTTACAGCACAATAATATTCCATTACCATCATATGCCACAATTTGTTCGGCCATTCACCAAGTGATGGGCATCTCCTTGACTTTCAATTCTTAGCCACCACAGAAAGAGCTGCTATAAATATTTTTGTACAAATAGGCCCCTCTTCCCTTTTTTTTTTTTTGGATTCTTGACATTCTTTTCAAGAGACAAGAGAAACAGCATTACTATTCCCTTTGTCCTTCCTTATAAAGTACTAAAACCCACTCTTCCTCCTTAACTTCCTCTGTTTCCATCCTTTCTGTATTATCTGCAATGTTAGAAATTTTTAATGCTGTCAGGGGAACTGATAGACTTCACCTTTTAAATAATTCTTTCTTGGTTGGGCCCTTGAAATCTCCAATAGGAATTGATAAAGATGCAAAGGATAATGGGGACAGCATCAGCATCTCTTTTTTTTGTTAGTTCTGTTACAGTCCTTCAAACAAGGACCAGCTTCATATATTTAACCAATGTGCCTCCTAATCTTGCGTTTGTGACCAAACTAACTTGCACAGTAACATGTTTCTGTTCTTTCTCCCTGATAGTCTTTTAATTTAAAAAAAAAACCTAACTTTTTTGATCTCTTTTTATATCAAGCTTTTATTGACATTACAGCTTTTTATCAATATCAACACATTCATTTCTAAACATATCCCTCCCCTACCCCTACCTATTGGCTATGCTTTGTAATAGAATAAAAGGAAAAAGAACATTGAGCAAAACACAGACCAATTAAATCTTATGGTATATGCAATATTCCACACCCAGACTCCCATCTTTGTGGAGAAGGCTCATGTATTAATAGACACATAATGTAGGATGAGTTTTATTGAGGCAGCTTATATGCATCTTTCGTATCATTATCAGTAACAAAATTAATACTGCTTTTCATTATTCAAGATAATCAGCAGTGTGATTGGCAGCTAAAAAAGACTCACCTGCTCTTAGGTTACAAATGTAGAAAGAAAGGATCCAGACAGAAAGAGAAAGACAGAAGTGAGTCCTGCTACAGTTCTCTGCCATGTTTAGACTACATCTAAAACATGGTACATGGCAACAGGAAGCCCTTATTGATTGACTGATAATATCTCACAATTAGGTAGGATTTTAATGGGCTTAAAATGCATTCTTCACAACAATCTTCGTGACACAAGAGATTGTACAAGTCTTGACTATATATACTTTACTGAAAAACAAATTGCAGCCTGGAGAGCTTAACAACTTGCCCAAAGTCAGATGACTAATTAGCAGTAAGGCTAAGATTGAAGGATTTATGGAATCACTAACCTAGAAGAGATTTCAAAGATTATGAGGTTGAACTCCCTCATTTTCCAGATGTGTAAACTGATGGCCAGAGGGATTAGTGAGTTTTTCCCAAGGTCATAAAGTTAATCAGTAGTAGAAATGGACCATCACCCACTGCATCCTGGACCATCGTCAGGCATCTTAACTTTTTGTCTTGCCACTGGACTTTGATGACTCTGCAGGACAGAGTGAGGTGGATGACTTTGTGCAGCTCAAGCCCACTCATGTCCAATTCACATGCAAGTCAAGACGTCACCCTCATGATGTCACTGGTTCTCTACAAGAAGGAAGGATGAACAGCAACCACACCTAGAACTCAAACCCAGATTTCCTGACTTCAAGTTTAAGTCAGATCCATTATACACCCAGATTTTCTGAGATCCCATCTAATCCTTAAAGCCTATTATTTTATATTTACAATTCATTTGCATATATAGGATGTCCCCAAGTCTTAGTGCAGTTTTAAGCTATTGGAGCTTTTTTGTTATTAAAAATCTTAATTTTTGAAAAAGTTATTAAAACTTAAAACTGTACTTAACACTGGGGGATATCCTATATACACACATACACGTGTGTGTAATATATATATTAAATTCTTAAAACTGCACTAAGGCTTTTGGGACATCTTATATATAATATATACACATGTATGTATTTGCATGTGTGTGAACATGTATGTGTATATGCATACGTATTAAAAGCTTAAAACTACACTAAGACTTTGGGGATACCCTGAAATGATAAACACACATATTATAGACACACATACATACACATAGGAAAATTACCCTAAATTTAAAACTCTTGCTAAACATTATATCAAAAAAATTTTTAAACTATATAGAATATATGTAAAGTTTTCAGTATGATTTACCAAAAGCTGTTTTGACTTCTTCTCCAGTACTCTAGTAGTAATGCAGAGAAAAGGTTTGTATAATGCTAGGATCAAATCATCTAAAAGGGAGATGGTTCAGGATGATCAGAAGTAATTATGGGCTTATGGTGATCATGTCAAATCAGCCAAATTTCTTATAAAATACAGGGTATCCCAAAAGTGTTAGTGCAATTTGAGGTTTTAATAACTTAAAAGTTTTTAAAAAGTCTTTTAAAAAATAGCTTTTCAGTGGCTTCGAAAGTTTTAAGGTATTAAGTAATTGCCTAAAATTACACAGAGACTTTTGGGACATTCTATATTATTATTTTTGTTTTCATTAGATTAGACCATTAGAGGCATGCTTGAAGGCATCATGCCTCTGTGTGGAGTTCAGGTTTGTTGTCCTGAAGATTACGTGGAGGTTAACAGAGGTGGCAGATACACAGGACGCAGGAGAGTATGAAGTCTCAGCAAGCAGCATGTTGAATCGATTGATTTGCTACTCTTCTGCTGATCTCAACTCCTTGTTTGTTATCCGGTGCTTCATTCTGGCAGCCTGAATCATGGACTTTGTCTTCCTTGACTCCCTTCTTGTAACTTGTGGATTTTTGGTTTTGACTCAGCTTCCCCCTCTGCTACCACTTACCAAAACTCTGGCTCTTTCCAGTCATGTCTACGGGGGTCTTCCTGGTTTGTTGCATTGGGGATTCTGCTGCTTACTCTTTCCATACTACCTAAGCAGATGAATTCATCTATAAAATAAAGGCCATGGATCCAACAGCCTCTATGCCTCCTTCTAACTATTAATTAATGATTCTATGATGACAAACTTATGTAAAAGGTGGGATGGATGAACCAATAGAATCCATATCTGATTATGTAACCATAGGTAAAGAGTATGGATAAACGAATTGATGTCAACAAGGAAAGAAGTCTTTAGAAGCCTGTCACAAGATTCTATCTTTGGCCTGGTCCTGTTCAGTATGTTTATTAATGACTTATAATAAGACATAGAAAGCATACTTCTTAAAGCTGTAGACAACATAAATTGGAAAATGTAGGAACGAAGGAAACAAGCATTTATTAAGCCCCTATTATATACCAGGCACTTTGCTACACACTTTACAAATATGATCTTATCATAACAAGCCTAGGAGGAAGGTAATACTATTATTCCCATTTTACAGCTGAGAAAACAAACTGAGAGAGGTTAAATGACTTACTCAGGGTCACAAAGCTGAGAAGTAGCTGAGGCTGCATTTGAACCCAGGTCTTTTTGACTGCAGGCCCAGCACTAGGTGACATCATTAAGATTTTAAAATAAACTGAAATTCTGTAATGATCTACCAAAGTAAATAAGATGAAATTCAGCAGAAGTTCATGTAGTCTTTCAATTAGGGTAAAAAAATCTATTATTCAAGTACTACATCACAATCTTTTTCACTAATTAATAAAAGTTAACCTTAAGGGATGTAACAATTCTTGAGCAGATACATCTAGAATACTACGTTGAGTTTAGTTTTCCTTTAAGAGGGTTATAGATAAACTACATTGTGCTTAGTAGAGAGTGAACTAGGGTGGGCTAGGGCCTAGGATCCATGTCATCTAAGGAATGGAACTGACAATGTGTAGCAGTGAAAAGGGAAGATATGGGGGGCGGGACAAGAATCTAAAGGTCCGTTGTGTGGAAAAAGATTTAGACTTATTCTATGTGACTCCAGAGGACATCAGTAGGACCACTGACAGAAATTACAGGGAAATGGTGGAAACAGATTTCCAATCAACATAAAAAAGAATATTCGAGCAAGTTAAATTGACTATAAATAAAACTGTCTCACTGTGAAAGTACTGATAAGCATATGCATATTCAAATAGAAACTTGCTGTTATATGTTATAGGGAAGATTCCTGCTTTAGATTTTAGGTTGGACTTGTAAGAGCCTCTTCAATCTTGAAATTCCACTCTACTTCTGCTTCAGTTTTTGTAACTCGGAGCTCAGACATTTCTATGATGTCACTTTTTTTTCATTTTCAACTTCTCCCACATTTTTTCTATCTCTACTATTCTGTAATTCTGAACATTCAAAGAAAACCTTAAATTGCACTGTTGTTTGTATGTTGTTTCCTCCATTATAATGTGAGCTCCTCAAGGGCAGATCTTTTTTTTTTGTCTTTTTTGGGTATCTCCTGGGCACAAAATGGTGTTTGGCACATAACAAGTATTTAACAACTACTTGCTGATTCTTATGAAATTTCTCACATACCATTTCCCAAACATCTGAACTCCAGTGATCCCAGGACATTTGAATCCATTAACAAAGCTTTTTACCCTGTAGTAGTTACTCAGCTCACCACCGGGGGGCAATCGTATACAAATTTAAGAATAGCTGTTTTGGTTTGGTTTGGCTTTTGTTCCATACAACTTAGGATAAACAAAACAAAACCCCACAAATGTCATTTTCTTTTTATATAAATGCAGTACCACATTTTTGTATTATACACACATGGTATCTTTCCACTGTCCTGAAACTGATCTGCAATTCTAATGTTCTGGAATTTGGTATCTGAGGACCTGGGTTCAAATCCTAGCTCCATCACTTATCAATTGTGCAGCTTCCTAGAAGTCATTTCACTATTCTGAGTCTCAGTTTCCTAATCTTCAAAATGAAGAGATTAGATTAGATAACCTCTAAGGTTCCTTATAATTCTAAGTCTGAGAGCTTATTAGAATTGAAAATTTTAAAATAATAACTAATTTTAATTTAATAATTACTTTTAATTTAGTTGTTCCATAGTATTAAAGTCATATGGCATTACTGGGAGAATATCGACATTAACAAGCAATGAGATGTTTAAAATAACTGGTGCTACTATATAATTTTCTAAGTGTGACAAAGCCTTCTCTTCGTTCTAATCAACTCTGGCCCTAAGTCATGGTCTAACTCTAACACCTATCCAAAATTTAGCTTCCTACATATATCACAGATATGCATGTTTTGCTTCGCCAACTTAGTTCAATGGGTTATCTACCCAGCTGTATGTCATAAATTGAGCAATGGATATTTTTCATCCACTTTGTTTTCCAAAGTTTCTGATTAGATGGATGTATTCAAAATAACCATACCTAAAATTAACTACAGAAAGTGCCTATATCATTACCTTTTAGAAATTATTCTGGTATTTTTAATTAGGATGGAGATAGACTTTATCTAAAAAAAGCACTGTAACTGCAAGAATTCAAAAGAACATTTAAATAATTGTGGTAATATTAAATTCTGACCATACCAAAAATGAAAAACAAAAAGTTTTTGATAAGAAAAATGTTTTCAAGATGATCTAGTCATATCCTGTGACCTCTAAATTCTGAGGTTTGATAGAATCAATTTCTTGTTCCCTGTAAATAGGAACATTTGGAAAACCTTTACATCAGTAGGTTGATTTCCGTACAGAGTATCTTCCAGGATAGAGGTCACCTTAAATGAGTATCCACACTGTTTTATACCTTGTTAATGCTGATTCTCAGTGTTTTGTTAAATGAAGTTATCTCTGTGATCACATATGTTAGAACTGAGTAATTTTATTATATGAATAGGAGAACAAATATGGGAAATTTGGTGATGATCCTCTCTGTGCTTAGCTGGAGCAGTCTTTGGAGAGCAGAGAGTCTGCTCCTGGACAACACTAAAAGCCTAACATGGCAGAACCTACTACACTTTATGGTTGGTTTTCACAGTGAGGGAAATCAGGTTAAGTGAAGACCCCCTCATGCATGAATTCCCTCAAACCCTCACCTTTCCTGCCAAAGCTAAAATAACTAAGTATCCCCTTTAGGCAAATAAAATGCTCCAGGATGGAGGAGAACCAACAAAGTTCTGGTCATGTGACCTGGTGTACCCTTCCCCTTCACCACCCCTTGTGCCAAGCCACACCAGCATTCTTCCCTTAAGTTCCGTATTTGGTAACCAAAACCCTCATTGGTGGGCAATGATCCTTTTCGTGTTCTTTGTCTCTGGGGTGGACTCCCCCGCTTAGACTGTATGCCTAGATTCCCAGTCAATTCCCTAGCCAATGAGAGGCTAGTGGGCTTCCGTATTAGGTACTATCTAATGCTGTACTCCGTCCCATTCAGGTGCACTCCCTTGCTGACACCACCCATGGTCTCTCGAGAAGTGCCCCTCCTCCTGAGATTGTAATAAATTCCTTTTTGCCTTCTACCTTGAGAAGGCTCTGAGTTTAATTTGAGTAAGAGTCACTGTATTCCACACAAGTCTTTGAGAGACCAGGTTCATCTTCACACCATGATGAGGCACTGGGGTAGAACTTTTGTGAGGAGCACCTTGTTTGAGAAGAATTTTTAAAGTGAGTGTCCTCCAAACCAAATGGTTTTAAAACTAACAAATAGTAGACACAAAAATCTTAACACACTTCCTAAGCAATTCTATGACTGTGAAGTAATAGGCTGCTATAGAAAACTGTGGGCAAAAGATTTTCATATTTTCATTAAGATCAAAAATTAAGTGAAATATTTTCACCAAGATTTTTATAGAGATGAGAATGTAAGTATTTGGATTGAAACTCCATAGAGAATGTTAATTTGTGGTTTTTAAAGTCAATCTGAGGTCAGCAAGGATATACACATAAGGTGACCTCTAACTTTGCCAGCAGTTCTAAGATTTTAAGACTTTCATGATCAATAAGAACCTCAATTACAATACTTTGCTGACTCACTTTGGGGTGTGTGGGAGGGGTATTACTGAAGTGTGTAAGGCTATCTGGTCCCAAGTAAAATGATTTTTTGAGTTCTGAAGATTATAGTTTTAGAACTAGAAAGGAAGAAAGGTGTCTAGTGGCACAGTGGATGAGTGCTGGGCCTGGAGGAAGACCTGAGTTCAAATTCAGCCTCAGTCATTTACTAAACTGTGTGACCCTGGGCAAGTGACCTAACCTTTGTTTGCCTCAGTTTCTTCAAATGTAAAATGGGGACCATAGTATCACTTATTTTCTATCACAAGGATCAAATGATATGATAATTGTAAAGCACTTAGCACAGTGCCTGGAACATGGTAAACACTATATAAATGTTGTCGTTATTAATTATTAATATTTTTATCATATAATCTAGTGGTATAAAACTCAAATAGAAATGAACCCCTGCTGGCCACATATTGACTGCAAAACTTACAAATCAACATTATATACTCTGCATTTTTATTTTATTAAACATTTCCCAATTATATTTTAATCTGATTCAGGAAGTACTTCCCAGAACTGTTGTACCCCACAAGTCATTGATACCTCTGATCTAATTCAGTAGAGTCAAACAAATAGAAATGAGGCCACTAAACTATACAGAAGAATTTCTGCAGGCTACATATTGGCATAGAAAACTACAGATTAACATGATTTACATTGTATTTTTATTTATTTTGTTAAACATTTTCCAATTGCATCTTAATCTGGTTCAGGCCACATTCCTAGCGTTATGGGCAGCATGGCCCTTTCTGTTTGACAATTCTACCTAATCCACTGCTCTCATTTATAAATGAGGAAACGGGGCCTAGCAAGATGGCTCAACCGCTCAGAGGTCACAAAAATAGTAAACGGCAGAGCCAAATGTGAGCATGTGCATTTTATTAATTTTTTATAGTTTTGGTGTCCTTCCCCGCTTTTTAGCTTTTGACTTTTTATCCTTTCACTGAGCTTGTCTCTAAGCAATCACCATTCTCTCCACACATCCCCAACACTGTCGGATTTCCAATTTCTAGTAGTCCTAATAAGCAGATGAGCAAGTTTATTGCAATTTTGTCTAAAATAAATTTTCAATCAATAAAGCAAAACAAATTCCCTCATTGGCTATATAGTCACTTAACCCTGCTGGCCTCAGTTTCCTTATCTGTAAAACAAGCTGGAGAAGAAAATGGCAAACCACTCTAGTATCTTGGTCAAGAAAACTCCAAATGGGGTCAGGAAGAGTCAGACATGACTGAACAATGACAACATGAATTTCACGAGTTTTATCACATGAATTTTGTTGCCTCTCTCTTGGCTGCTCAGAAATCTAGTTTGCTTTCCAATTGGTTTTTGGCTTAGCACACTGCCTGGCACAAAGTGAGTACTGAATGAACCCTTTTGACTTGGCTGTGTTCTGAATAGCTAATATTGTCAGATAATGAGAACCAGGAGTGTGCCGGCAAATGTTCATCCACTAGCCCGATTAAGTGCCTACTATGTGGTAAACGTGCTGGAGGATACAAAAAAAGAGGCAAAAGAAAGTCATTGCCCTCAAGGAACTTACAATCTATTGGGGAAGATAACCTTGCAAACAAATATACATCAAGAAAGCTACATACAGGATAAACAAAAAAAAATTAGCTGAAGGGCTTCCTGTAGAAGGTGGTATTTTAATATCTAGGGGGGGCCAACAGTCAGAGCAAAAAAGGGAGAGTGAGTGTTCCAGATATGAGGGACAGCCAGAATGAATGCCCAGACCTGGGAGGTGGGGTATCTTGTTTGTGGAACAGCCAGGAGGCCAATGTCATTAGATCATGAGTATGTGTTGGGCAATAAGGTGTAAGAAGACTGGAAAAGTAGAAGGTGAGACTGACTATGCAGGACTTTGAATGCAAAGCATAGGATTTTGTATTTGATCCTCGAGGCAATAGGAAACCATTGGAGTTTACTGGCTTAAGGGGGCAGGGCTGAGAGGGTGACACGACCTGACTTGTCTTTTAGGAAAATCACTAGTGGCTCGAGAACGGATTAGAGTGAGGAGAGATTCGAGGTAAGCAGACCCATCAGCAGGCTATCGAAACAGTCTAGGCTTGAGGTGATGAAGGCTTGCACCTGAATGGTGGCAGCATTAAAGGAGAGAAGGAGGTACATGTTTAGAAAGATACTGCAAAGGTGAAATTAGCAGATCTTGGCAACAGACTGGATGTGGGGGTGGTGAGAGAGACAGGGAGGAATCCAGGATGACTCCTAGATTGGGAGCCTGAGGGACTGAAGTTCTTCAAAAGAAAAACAAAATCTACACATGACACACTTTTCAGTTTGATCTGCACCATTAACATATCTTCCTCACTTTCTGGAATTCAACAGAAGGGTAAATCAATTCTTGATTTGTAGTGCTTGCTCATTTCTGAGTTATAAATGTTCACACTGAGCATTTAATAATCAGCACTCACCAAGCTTGTTACAGTGAGCATCAGCACACCCCTGGGTGAATCAGGTAATACTGCTTCTTTACATTAAAGAGGGTGCTAAAATTGCAGGGTCTGAAGAATCATTTATAAATATTGTCATTTCACTGCATATGAGATGCTGGTCCAGTGACCAGGTTAAATTTGTTAAATTCACATTTTTTGTTATATTTTAGGGTTTTCAAAACATTTTTCTCAGAACCTCATAGAGTAAGTAGTAAAAGAATTGGTACCCTCATTTTACAAATAAGAAAAATGAGGTCAGAGAGATTAGTGACTTAATAGTTCAAAGAGATTGATGACAGAGAGTTATGACTTGTTCATGGCCACACAGCTAGTCAGGGGTAGAACTGGCATACAAACTGTAGTCCAATCAAGGGGTGAGCAGCAGCCTCCATCGGGGGACCCTTAACAGCTCCATCTCTTGGAAGGGCTGCAAAGCTGCAGTGAAGCGAGGTACTAATGTGAAGAAGAGAGAAAAAATAATGAATCAGGAGGAAATTATTTGTTCCTCCAAGGAACAGAGGAATGTTCCTCAATTAGCAACAAGAATCGGTGAGATAGGAAATGTGATTGAAAAGCAATCAGGCAAAAAAGTGGGCCAAACTGATAGGACTCTGTACTTGTCCTAAAGAAAAATGCAAGGTTAGAATCCATCAGCAGCTATATTCAGGAATCGGTTTGTCTGTCTGTCTGTCCCTCCTCTCTCTCTCTTTTCCTCCCTGTCTGTCTCTGACTGTCTGTCTGTCTCTCTCCCCCTCCCTATCTCTCCTGTTTCTCTGTCTGTCTCTCTCTCTTTCCCCCTTCCTCTAGCAGTATCTTTCATAATAAAAAAAAAAAATAAGGGAGGGAGAAAAGCTATTCAGTAAAATTTAGCTATCCACAGAGTCTGATAGTATGTCATCCTCAACACCTACAGTCTTACACTTCTCCAAAGAAGGGTGGGAGGCAAATTTTCTCTTTTTATTTAAGACCAAGATTGTGTGAAATCCTTGAGGGCAGGGATGCCATTTTTGTTTTTCTTTACATCTCCAGCTCTTACCTCAGTGCTTGGCCTAATAAGCACTCAAAACACACTAGCTAACTGCCTCCCTGACCCCAGGTTTTCAAAGGCTATCAGATTCAGGCAGTTAGCTGATGATGCTTTCAGCAAAAGTCAGAAGAGCAGCCTAGGTAACAACGCAGAGCCTCATCACTGGAAAGTCACTCACTGGCCACTAAGCAGTAATTTTTTTAGCCAGAGCAACTTAAGAAGATCTTCTAAAGTGGGAAGCATCGACGGAGATAAAATCAAATCTTTAAATACTGAAATTTTAGATTAATATTCAACTTGATTGTAAACTCCTAGCGGACAAGGACTATCTCATTTATGCTTTTATTCCCAGCACTTTACACAGTGCCTTATGCAGAGTGAATATATTGTATGTATTTTGGAATCAATTACTCTATTCACAGAATTCTACAGCTCAAAGAGACCTGAGAGATCAGATAGCCCAACCTCATCCTTTTAGTGAATGTGGAACTGAGGCCTACCTTTGAATAGGATTCCCTTATCCATGACCACTGAGAAAGTCACAGAATAAAATCTTAGATAGAAGGCTCAAGGTCCAAATTTTATTGTTTTTCTGTGTTTTATTGAGCATTTTATTTCATTATTTCTCAAAACTATGTCCCACTCCCATCCAAAAGAACTTTTCTTTCTTCAGAGCAGAGTTAAGCAAATATATATTTGACTGTGTATGACAGTTTATGTTTTATTCTGTGCCTGTAGTTCACCTTGCTGCCAAGATGCCAGAGATATATTTAATTAGTGTTGCTCTGAGTTTTGATTTCTTTTAGAGTTGCTTTAAAAAAATTACTGTTGTCACTGTGTATGTCAATTTAAAGAAGCCTTCCCAAGTTTCTCTGAATTCCTCCCTGTTTCTTATAGCTCAATATTATTCCATTACATTCATATATTGCAGTTTGTCTAGTCATTCCCAAATCAATGGGTTCCCACTTTGTTTCCAGTTTTGACTATTTTCAGATATATGGGATCTTCCCTTTGTCTTTGACCTCTATTCCCAGAAATGGTATTGCTGAGTCAATGATTTTTCTATGAGAGTTTCCAATTTCCCCATCCCCTCATTTTACAGATGAAGAACTGGGACCAAGAGAGTCTGAATGACTAGCCATGGGTCATTACAGTCTCATCACAGTCATACTTGGCAAAGACAAGATCCAAACTCAGGTCTGCTCTGCTGACTCCTCATCAATCCTCTTACCACTAGAGCATACTTTCTCCTGGGATCTGATATGACAATCATCAAAACTCTTTTACATTGGTAAAATGTGAATACCTAGCAAAATTTCTTAAGATGGAAAAAAAACTCAACCACCACCACGAACAACCCACAACTCTCACAAAGTTGTTTCAAGAATGATTTAAAATTTTGAGTACTATCCTTTAGAGTTAAACGTGTAAAGTAATTACAGAGAACTGATGTGCTGGCAATATGACCTAACATTATGTAATTTTCAGGTGGAAAAGTTTTCAATGACAATAGAACAATTATGTGCCTGTGTGTGTTTGCAGGGAGAGCTGTGGTAAGGGTAACGTTTATCTCCCCAAATCGCTGAACTGCTCATTTAACCAGGAAGAGATGACAGTTACACGATTTCTTTCATTCTCTGCTCAGCTCAATGTCATGGGACACTTTAAGTTCTAGGGCCTGCAAGCCAGGGGACATGTAAATTACAGGGCAGGCTTCAGGATACTGGAGAGAAAGGTTAACTCAGTCCAGGGACTAGTCCTCTACAGTTTTACTAAAAGAAAAATGATCTGGGTAGAATACAATGCTACTGTGGAAATTTGACTTGTCTGGGCTGCTTGGTGCTCTCCTTGCCAGTATCCATGTTCCAACCCCTGAAATAATCAAGCAAATGGTCCAAATGAGGGGTGCCTGAGGGTTGCCCTGAACAAGTCTGACGTGACTTACTAAGACTGACTATGATAAAGAAGTATGTATGATGTTATTATTTTAATTGTTTAATTTTGCACGTATTTATTATCTTTGTCTGCCACTGCTTTCTTCATTGAATTAAAAAAAAGTCTCCTCTATCAGACTGTAAGTTCCTCGAGGGCAGAGACTGTCTTTTGCTTCTTTTTGTGTTCCAGGTGCTTAGCATAGTGCCTGGCACATAGTAGGCATTTAAAATATGTTTATTGATTGACTAAACAATAAAGACCTGATAATATACATAGTCCAGCAAAATGAATTCTCATGTTGATCATATGTGGAAATGTATGTCTCATAATGTATTCTAAGTCCATCACCTCTCTGGCAGGAAGTGGATGGTGTGTTTTCTTATCATTTCCAAAGTAAAATCTGTACCCTAAATTCAATTCAATAAAAGCATTTATTGTCTATGCAAGGCATTGTTATGTTTATGACTAACAGCAACTTTTGTTTTTAAGCAATGTGCTATTCAGAAGAGAAAGTAATAAAATTTTCTATAATTAGCAGAAATGACTGTAAACTACTAGAGTTTTATAATACACAAATGTTCATTATTATAGTTAATGAAATAATAAAGGCAATTCATTCAGGATCTAATTAATTGTGGTCTTATCCTATAGGTAGTGTGATATAATAGAAAGAGGGCTGGCCTTGGCCTCAGGAGGGACCTGGATTTAAAATCCTCCTCTGACATTTACTAATTGTGTGATCAGGAACAAATTATTTAGTTTTTCTGAGCTTCTGTTTATCTTCAAATAGGGTGTTGATAACACCTATAGTAACTACCTACCGCAAGGAATTGTCATGAGGATCAAAGGAGACAATAAAAGACATTTGGTAAATTTAAAATTACTTTTATTAGAAAGAGTTCATAGGATCAGAGGGAGAAGGGGATAAGATGTTATTGCTAGAAAGTACCTTAGCTAGGGACTCAGCCTGGGATACGTGAAGTTGTTTTTGTTTTTAAATATATTTTGATAGCTGCATTTTAACATAATTAGTTTCCTTTGTAATCCTATATATTTTATTTTATGCACTTAAAAACACTGTTCTGAGATTCAAAGGCTTTATTGGACTCCAAGAGGGGGGGTCCACATTACAAAAAAAGGCTAAAATTTTAGTACTTTTAAAAATAGCAGTAAAAATATGGGCTATATTACCTTTCAAAGACCCATCTGTGATTTTTGAAAAAACGAAACTATTCATTTGAAGATATACACATAGTTCTGTGAGGTAAAGTTCAGATTAGGTTTTTTAAAATGAGATCATATGTAAAAAGTGTTTAGCATACTACTTGGTACGTAGTAGGCACTTTATAAATCCTTATTCATCTTCTCCTGTCCCACTTTAGTCTGGCATTAGAAACATGCAATAATCCTTTACTAAACTCCACTAAGGAGTATAAACATGGATATTTGATGCACATCTCTGCATATGTGTGCATGTGTACACTTTAGTATCACTTAAAAATGAAGCAATGCACAAGTTAGGAGGTTTTCCAAATGAAGACTTTCTCCTTTATGCTAAATCAGCCTCACAGAAAGATTTCTAGGCAGGATTTCTGAGGTCAAATGACCTCAAATCAAATTTCATAACGTGAGAAATTATAAGATATACTAAAAGATAGGAAGATATTTTATGTCAGAAAATCTGAATTCCTAACTTGGAAAAGTCTAAAGTAATGTGTTTTGTAATCTTATGAAAACCAGGAAATAAACGGTGAGACTAAGTGGAAAAATGAGAGACTACTCAAACCGGAGGCTAAGACTTTAATAAATGGGAAATATCTAATCCAGTTTATAAAACCTGCCATAGAACAAACACCAATACTATTTTTTTAGCCTATACTACAGCACTGGCTTCTGTCATCTCCTCATTCTCTACTTTCTTTTAACTTTCTTTTTAGCCCATCTTCTACAGTCCTGTAACTTGCATGTTGTGGCATCTGTGATTTTTCACTTTGGGTTTTCCCCTTGTGATCATTTTCCCCAGTCACATCACCCCAACTTCAGGCTACTGGATGGACAGCCAAGTCTTCATGCTTGTTAGAACAGATACGACATTCTCACTCTAAGTTGTGAACCAAGTGGGTTTAGGCAGAGCAGCTGTTTCACATCTCAAAACAACAAATGAAGAAAGCATGTTTACTGTTTCCAAGTACATTGTCCTGTCCTTGCCACCTGCCTTTGGTGCAAGTGGACCACAGAAATAGAAAAAATGGAGTGTAAGTAGGACAACAGATACGTTTCTTGTAAAAAAAAAACCAAACAATTCTGACCCAAGTCCTAAGAGGGGAAAGTCCAGAAAACAGCAAATACACACACAATGTGCACATGTAAGCATATATGTACATATATGTATACAGATATGTGTGTACACATAGGGGGTGGGGCATATGTGCAAATCTTGACTCCAAGAAATTATTCCTACAGGAAAACTTGTCAAATGTTACCAGATCTGTAGCTTTCTTTCGAAGACTGTCCACCATGCTTGAAATGTACTCCTTTACCCAATCTGGAGGCAGATTTCTCTCTTATTGCATTTTAAGCTACTAAAGGGCAGGTCTATGTTATGTCCCATTTGCTTTGCATTTCCTGCAAGTTCTATGTGTCTAGTACATAGAAGCCTCTAAATAAACATTACTTATAATTAATTTCCTCTGTGCCTAATATCAATGACAATTTATTGCAGCACAATTAGTAGAGACAACTTGTTTTGTTGACTTTTCTGGTTTGTTCTATCTAGCCTGTCTTAGGAAAGGGTGATAGATTAAAAAAACTATTTAGAGGCAGTGGATTGAGTCAAGAGACTTGGGTTTTTGTCCAAGCTCTATTCTTTATTTCTTGTATGACTGGGTCCAAGAAAGGTCATTCATTGCCATCTTTTAGCCAAGAATATATGTGTGTCTTGTGTCTTTAGGGTTATTGTTAATGATCATATTTCCAAACTACAGAAGTTATTTTATTACATTTCTGTACTTGTACTGAGTGAAAATTTTCCCCCTAAATTCATGTACTTACTTACATGGATTAAATATCTCCCTCAGGAAAAAGTTGTGCTTCATTTAGAGGAATTCAGCATGCCAAGGGTCCCACTGTTCAAATCCCATTTCTCCTACTTATGTGACCTTGAACACATGATATCACCTCTCTGGGCCTCAGTTTCCTTATGTATAAAATATAAGGGTTGACTAGGTGAGATGTGAGTTCCTTCCAGCTTTAAAACTAGGATTCTATAATTGGATATTAATTGACTTATCAACAGAGACCTTTCAACAACATTATATGACTATAAAATAAACAGCAGTAACTTCAAGTACAAATGGCAATTACATATATGCAAATATATGAAAGGATACTCTCATAAACATACCTACACCCACATGTGCATCATTTGAGCCAATTTCATTGAGTCAGCTTTATTATCTGAATCAATATTTTCACAAGCTAGAAACTTTACTAGAGATAACTAAGATCTGTGTCTGAGCATGCCCAGTGTGATAACCTTTTTAAAATGTAGTGCTAGAAGATCTTCTCCTCTGGGGTGGAGTCTCTGAATAAGGCTTAGATCAGATGCTAAACTATATTTAGACACAATCCAGTGAGTAGATGAGGTCTTTAAACGTAGCAAAAATAACTCTAAGTATGAGTAAATCACAGTAAGAATTGTCATTGAATCATAGCTTTCATTGAAATGAGTGCGGTTGATTCATTCTCTAGAGAAGGTAACCTGTTGCTGACTTATTGGGCTACATCTCCATCTAAGATTCAGGAAATGATTGTAGTGATGGGAATACCTGATGTTTAATATTTAAACAGTCAATAGTAAATATTTATTAAATGCCTACTGTGTTCTAGGTACTGTACTGGGGATACACATATGAAAAAGAGAGTTCTTGCCTTCAAAGAGCTTATAGTCTAATAAGGGAAGACAAAACACACACACACACACACACACACAAAACTTAAGGAGGTGGGGAAGGAAGACGTAGGACACCATGGAAAAGCCAGGGAAGTCTCAAAGTAGTGTGCAGCCAAATGGAAATCAGAGGGGCAGAGGGTAGTGATGAGGTGTAAGTATAATGGCCGATTCGATCTTGCCGATCATGAGGTTTCCCCAATGATAAGATTCTTGGATCATGGTGGAGAAGAGAGAGAAATTCCAAAGCAGTAAAATCAGGTAGTATTGTCCCCCAGAGACCTCAAGCACATCAAAGAATTCATAATGCAGAAAGGTGATGTCAAATCTAATGGGTTTTGCTGAAGAACATGAGGGTATGGTTTTAGAGAAATGTTTCTGAAAAGGATCCAGTTGTCCCAAGTGGTTATAGAACATCCCCGCCCCCCACATTCTGCCCTGGATCATAGAAGCCCATGAGATGCTATCATTTGAAAGTCATGTAGCTCATTTCTAAAATTTTCATGTTCAATTTTTTTTTCCAGGACTGGTGATTAATCATGGTGGAAAATGCCCTATGCTAAAACTTCTTCCACTAATGCAGATCAGAATTCTCTAACTTAGAATTTTACAGAGTTGCCAATCACCTTGGAACATAAAATGATTTGTCTTAGGATCACACAGTTAGTACGTGTCAAAGGCAGGACATGATCCCAGCTCTCGTGACTCTAAGACCAGTGCTCTGTCTTTATCACATTGCTTCTCTTTTATGTTCCACAGGCCAAGAATTTCTTCCCATTGGAATAATGATGTGTGTGTGTGTGTGTGTGTGTGTGTGTGTATACATATATATATATATATATATATATTTATATAATCATATCTTTTAAAAATTATTAGGTGCATGTTTAATATTTGCACTATAATTCTGCAGGGGTTAACATATCTCAGTTATTTTGAAAATACTTTTCAAAAACTAGGCTTCCACATGGTACTTGAAACTGTTTAAAGTTAAGCTAATGAATTAGGATTATTAAGGTTAAAATAAACTCCATATACACTTCCTTTATGTATGCATGAAAACTCAAATTGCTTAGCCATGATATAAACTTGATCTTGGTGTACAGAAGCAGAAATATATGAAAAGATCAGTGGCTTCAGGGGGAATGAGAACTATTTGAAATTCTTCCCATTATCTTCTCATAATCTTTAAATATAACATTTAAACTGTCATTTTGGGTACAAACACATATCCACATGGCTATAAATCAGTTAAACCAGCCATCTGGAGAAAACAACCCTAGAATTTCCAAAGGTACCCTCCTCTACTGAACAAAGTCTGTCTGGGAGCCAGGAGCCCTGGTTACTTTTTATAGACTTTCCCTAATGTGCTGAAGCACCCTGGACCAATCGTTTTGCTAAAAAAGGACGATAATAGACTTTGCTTCCTATCTAAGTCAACAGGATAGTCTGAGAATTAGGTGATATTTATACGGCATTTAGAAGGGTAAGCAAGAAATTAAAAAGAGACTCCCTGAAATAGACATTCTTTTTTGATTGTATATTTGTCTTGTATATCAAGGGGGTTTGTTCTAGTTTTAAAAATCCATAGATATGAAATATCAGACACTCATATGAACTTCTTTCACAGGTGGTATACACACTGTTATGCAGAAAGGGAGAATCCACAGACCATAGGAAAGAAGCATCAAAGCAGAAACTGGTACTAGCATCAGAACTGGAGCAGTGCTATAATCTTTATTCAGTGACCATCCTGAACACATCTGACTTGAGCTGTTCTTTATTTTAAAAAGTTTTGGGAGGATGTTTAGGTTTATTGTAGTACTAAATTTCAGAAAAGTAATTAATAGCTAGCCAGCATTTAGATAGCTTTTTAAGATTTTTAAAGTATTTTGCCTACGTTATCGCATTTGATCCTCACAACCCGGGGAGGTAAGCGTGACTTTATTTACATTTTACAATTGAGAAAACTGAGATGGAAAGAAGTGAAGTAACTTGCCCAGGGTCAAAGTGAAAGAAAGTGCCTGAGGCAGGATTCAAATTTAGCTCTTCTTTCTGATTTAAAGTCTAATGCTCTGTTCCCTGCTTCACCTAGGGGTCCATTAGAATATTACTGCTCTGATAATCTTTTACAAAATCAATGTTAGGTTAAAGACAATCAAAAAAAAAAAAAAAAAGAAAACAAATCAGATGATCTTGGCGGGGAGAGGGTCTAGAGCTGTGATTTCATTGTACAGGGAACTTCCCAGGTAGAAACCCTTCTTATGGACACAGACTAGCAACTCATCAATAACTTCTGATCTTAGAAGTGCCTGAGATGCATAGAAGTTAAATGTCTTCTTGAATGTCACAAAACCAGTATATTTCACAGATAGGATGTGAACCTGGAACTTCCAGACTCCAAGGTTAACCTGATCTCCATTACACCACTGTCATTAAGAGATATGACCTTTAAAAAAAAAAGATATGATCTTAAAATTCATGTCTTTATTTCTTCTGGATAAATGCAAATGGAAGCAATAACTACCTAAAAAAGGGGGGGGTCACTTTTTTTAGAGTAAACCTTTAAGAAGAAGGATTTTTAAATCCTCCTCTAATCTGGGTTTAGGCAGTGGTGAGAATGATCCTTTTTCTTTTCTACAGTGCAGAGATGCTGACAGGAAGAGATAATCTTTGCTCATTGTTTTATACCTAACCCCAAAGAGGATGGTATGAAGACAAACAACCCACATATAAACGAATCTTATAAATTGGCATCACCTCACAGATGATTAATGCGCAATACACATTGGGTTCTGACCATGGATGTGATAAATTGGGATGACTAGACAAGCCAGGTTTAAGTGTGGGAGGTGCTATCATTAAATATTTATATAACACTGCTATGCAATCAGTGTAATTGTGCCAAACATATAAAGTCTCTGCCCTAAGGAGCTTGCTGTAAGGAGTTTTAGAGATGTCTCTTCTCTCATTCCATCAAACTAGAGATCTACTTCAACACATCAAAGAATCAGCTTTGTAATATAATTGAGATGTATGAAAATTTTCTTTGAAAAAATAAAAAGTTATAAATATATTCTGCCATAATAACTTTTTAGAAATTAAATATGGTGCTATAAGAAATGATGAGCAGGATGATCAGAAAAACTTGGAAAAATTTATATGAACTGATGCAGAGTGAAGTAAGTAGAGCCTGGAGAACATTGTTCATAGTAATAAAAATGTTGTATATTGATCGGCTGTGAATGTCTTAGCTCTTCTCAGCAATACAGTGATCTAAGACAATTCCAAAGGACTCATGATGAAAACTGCTATCCACCTCTAGAGAAAGAACTGATTGAGTCTGAATGCAAACCAAAGCATATTATTTTTTTTGGTTCAAATTTTCTTTACAAAATGACAAATATAGAAATAAGTTTTACATGATTGCACTTGTACATTCTATATCATATTGCTTACCATTTTAAGGAGGGGGAAGAGGAAGGAAGGAGAGAATCTGGCACTCAAAATTAAAAAAAAACAGATGTTGAAAATTGTTTTTACATGTAATTGAGAAAAAAAATAAAATAACTATTTTTTAAAAAGAATTAACTGTGAGTTTTGGGGCTTGTTTTTTGTTGCTAACTCCCTTTATCTGTGTCTTTCTTTACTGTTTCTTCCTACACCACACTTGTATTTAGTAAGAGAATAGGCACAGTCCTTATTGGCTCTGCCATTACAAAGCGGTCCCCAAACAGCAGAAAGTACATCAGAGAACTGGAATTTCACAATCAGGAAGAAGCTTCCATATAAAAGGAGTCAATTTATACTCTATAGAAACAAATGAAAAAAATGAAAAAACTCTGTAAAATATTATACAATTGACATTTGAAGTTTTCTCTGTTAGGATATATGTGCCAAAATGGAAAAGTGTTAAAGTCTCAATCAATTAAATTACTCAAAATATAAGGTAAATAAGATCACTCTTTAAAGGCTTGAAAACTATCTCAACACCCTCACTCCTACCTCATCCCCAGAAAGAAACAACCAACAAAAATATTTTTTCCTTGGTGTTTAATTCATTTATTTCTACTTTGCTAAATATTAAGGGCTTTATATAAGATGTTACTCCTTATTTTGCATTTTTATTTGATGATTTGTTTTTGCTAATAGTTATTAAGTTTATGATAATTTGTAATGAAACATCTTTTGTGTTTAAATGGAATTTTAAAATATTCAGGTGAAAAAAACCTGACCTTTTAAGGATAACAATCAGATAGCTGAGTTGTAAAAACCATAGAAGTTCACATTTCAAAGAGTATTACTCAGCCATTACCTGTAAACTAACTTGTACACAAGCAGGAAGCTAAAAGAAGGAAACAAAGAGTGAAACATCCGTGAGAAATGACATAAAGCATGATACCAAGAGAAACTTTTTTTCCTGATTGGAGTAACATCCTGGTTCAAGTGAGATGTTTGGAAATGAGACTGTAGGCTTTTCTCTCTTTCTTCAGGGCCACTGAGGGATTGGGGGAATCTAAGTCTTATAAGAGAAAGGAAGTCCCTCTGGTTCAAAAAGAAGCATAGAGAGTTCTCTGGGATCATATGGAGACATTTTTTAATTATAGAGAAATAACAATGGAGTATCTTCTATGCAGCTAGATATTTACATGTTATCTGCCTCATTAGAATGTGTGCCCTTTGAAAGTGAAATAATACGCTATAATACAATATATATTATATGGGAAGCTAGATAAAGTGTGGGGCACTGGATATATTGTGGGGCCTGAAGTCAGAAAGACTCATGTTACTGAATTCAAATCTGGTCTCAGACACTTACTAACTGTGTGACCCTGGGCAAGACACATAACCCTGTTTGCCTCAGTTTCCCGATCAATAAAATGAGCAGAAGAAATGGCAAACCATTCTAGTATCTTTACTAACAAAACCCTAAATGGGGTCACAAAGAGTTGGACATGACTAAAACAACTGAACAATAAAAATGTATGATGTGATTGTGTGTATTAGTTTAATGTATCTATATTATACTGTATTAATACAACCTTTTTATGAATGGTTTTATGTAAGATGTTACTCCTTATTATGTAAGTATATGTGATATTGTCTTTGGCAAATGTTATTAAGTTGGTGGAACAATTCAGTTTTTATTAAATAATAGGATGAAAGTTTATAATTTATTTATGATGCTGTAGAGAGCAACTTGTTTTAAACAGGAAGAGTGATAAATTATATTCAATAAAAGGCCTTTGAAGAAAGAATTAAAAACTAATTTGAGACATTTATAAATAAGGTAGTCCTAAAGAATTAGTGGGGCAAAGAACAGATTATAGAAACAATAGAAAATTTCTTCAAAGAAAATGACAGTAATGAGACAATATACCAAAACTTATGGTATGAAACTAAAGTCTTCCTCAGGGGAAAACTTACATCCCTAAATATTTCACCAAAAAAAGAAAAGAATTAGGCACACAACTAAAAAAAAAACCATACAACTTAACTCATCAAATTAAAAATCTACAATGAAATAACAAAGTAGAAATTCTAAAAATCGAAGAGATTTTAAAAACTGAAAGTAAAAATAAATCGAATTGATTAAATATGTAACATTAAAGCTTATTTTGACGAACTTGATAAACTATTAGCCAATATGATTGTAAAAAGAGCTGGGAAAGTCCAATCATTTGTATCAAAAATGAAAAAGGATACTTCATAGCACCTAGAAGGGAAATAAAGGAAATTCACAGATTATTTTACCCAATTATATGATAACCAAATTTAGAGAAAATAGATGAATACTTACAAAAATATTAAGTGCCCAGTTTAACAAATGAATAAATCATTTAAAATACTTAATGTTAAAGAAAGAAACTGAACAAACTCTAGATGAATTTTCCCTTCCGGAAAAACTCCAGGATCAGATGGATTCACAAATGAATTCTAACAAACACTAAGAGAACAATTAATTCCAATATTACATAAACTTTTTGAAAAAATGACCTGATTAGATCTACTCTGGCAGTGATATGTAAGATGGATGCTGAAGAAGGGGATACTAGTTAAATAGTGAAGGGAAGAAAGAAGAATGAGCAAGTACCTGAGTGCAAGTGACAGTACAGGGCATGAAAAGGAAAGTTTGAATGTGAGGAGAAATGTATATGACTTCTGGAGTGACTAGTTGTAAGGGATGAATCAGAAACAGACAAGCTAAAAACTGGAAGTAACTTCACAGGTCAAGTTCCTCCCTAACTGAACAAGACCTTCTCTATGACCTAACTGACAACGGTCCTCTTTCTTTTCTTGAATACTCACTACCTACTGAGGCAGTCATGCTCTCTGTCTTCTCACAGACTTAAAAAGTGGTACCCAGGACTGAATAAAGTATTCAAGAACGTTGCCTATTGCCTCTCTGGCTCTGAATATATATCCCTTGTATCTCCTCCTTTTTCTCAGCCAAACTCCTAGAAAAATCTATCTATATCCACTGTCTCCACTTTCTTTCCTTTCACTAACTTCTCACCTCCCTGCAATCTGACTTACAACCTCATCATTCAAATGAAAGTCATCTCTTTGAAGTTAACAATAATTTCTCTAACTGCTAAATCATGTGTTTTCTTCTCAGGACTCATTCTTCTTGACTTATCTTCAGTATCTGAAGTTACTGATCACTACCTTCCCTTGCATACTCTCTCCTCCTTGAGTTTTTGTGACAATGCTTTCTACTGGTTCTCCCACCTGTATGGACATAATGTCTTAGTCCTCTCTTTGCTGAATTATCATCATTGTCCTACCTCAAGGTGTGGGTGTACGAAGGACTCTCTTCTGTTTTCTCATAGGTTCAACTAAGGTAGAAAATCTACAGATATATATATATATATATATATATCCAGTCCTAGTTTCTCTCCTGAGCTCTATCTAGTCTTTTATTTGGACATTTATAACTAAATATACTTAAGCAATATCACCTCATCATATCAAAAACAGAACTCAGTATCTTTACCTTCAACTCTTTACATTCTCTTCCTAACTTATTTCTCTGAAGAGTAAATCAGCTCCTCTGGTTTCTTGGGTTAGCAAATCTCAGAGTCATCACCAACTTTTCACTTTCCTCTCAAATTTTACTTCCATGGTATTGTTGGCAATCATCACCTCCTCTCACAATCACTAGCTGTTACACCACAACCACACAACCCTCCTCATCTCTCATTTGGACTATTGTTAAAAGCCTTCTAAATGGTCTCTTTGCTTTGAGTCTCTCCTCTCACCACATTGCCCTAAGTGATATCCCTAAAACAGATGTGACCATTTCACTCCCATGCTCACTTCAAGACCTAATTAAAGTTTCCTTCAGTCATTTTCAGATCTGTTTAACTCTTCGTGACTTCATTTTGGGGTTTTCTCAGCAGAGATAGTAGAATGTTTTGCCATTTCCTTCTTTAGCTCATGTTACGGATGAGAAAACTGAGGCAACCAGGCTTGTGCCTAGGCTCACACAGCCTTGCTCTATTCACTGTACCACCTATCTGTCCATAACCAAAGTATAACCTCCTATATTGGATATAACCTGACCCTCCAAGGTACAAGTAGTGTCCCTTCCCACCTCTACCCTGTTACAAGTAACAATGCATATATTTTGTATTTACCCAAGTTCATGTTATTTTCTATTTCCAAAAATTACATAAACCCTTTGATGTCAGGGACTTTGTTTTGTCTTTGAATCTCCAGTACCTAGCACAGTTCTTGGTACACAGCAGACACGTAATAAATGCTTTTCAAATGAATGAAAGGTTAACTATATTTCTGAAAGCAGTATAAAATAGTTTTACCTCTTTTGGCTGCTCCATCACTCTGCTGACTCAAATCAAAATTGTGTTCTGGTAAAATACCTATATCTTTTTTATGTAGTCTGGCAATGCTTCTTCATCATTTCCTTGTGAAGTTAATTATTTTTAACCTAAGTCCAGAAATTTTTACTTATTCTTATTAAATTTTATATTAGGAAGAGAAAAGAGTAAATATGATTCTTTGGGTTAGAGTCTGGTTTGAAAAACACTTCCAGTGAGAAGAAAGACTGGACTCAATCTGCTTGGTCTCGGAAAGGGAGCACTGGGATAGAAGTAGTAGTAGTAGTAGTAGAAGAGAGGTGCATTTAAGTTTGATGTGAGTAAAATCTTCATAAATAACTAGAGTTGACCAACTGTGGAACAGGTTACCTTGAGAAGGAATGGGTTTCTATTCACCAAAGGTCTCTAAATAAGGCCTGGATGAACACTTCCTTCATTTTCTCTCCTTCCTAAAACCACTATTCACTTTGAAAAGAGATTTGTTTTTTAAACAAACCAGTTTAAAATATGTTCCTGAAAGGAAACATTTGTGAATTTCACTGTAAAATGAAATTTTATTTTGTGCTATCAAGCTTTTTGTCTTTTACAGGTTTTGATTTTCAAACCCATATATACATATATAGTCTTCTAATAAAGAGATATATGTAACATAAACTACATAAACTGAAATGAAAACATTGGTCCAAACTCTCCAATTTAATCTGGAGTTTTCATAAAAACAGTAAATGCATGTAGTACTCCTCTAACTCAAGAAGATCTGTATTATGTCACACTCTCTACAAGAAGATCATGTTAAGAAAAGTTCACTAGGTTGTTTCTGAGCAAGCTTTGTTCTCCATATGACTTGGCTTTATGGGTCACTGAACCTATGTAAGTGAACACAAACATGTTGTTGGCCACAGAAATACAAGCCTTATCCCTTACTAATGAGTGTACCAAAGCTTTAATTGACAGTACCAAACTACAACATTGGCTTACATTGGAAAGTTGATCTTGGCAATTTAGGGCAATGGGATAGAAAGATAAATAGGGAAGTAATGTGGTGCATGAAAAGGTTAAAAGATTAAGAATCAGAATACTTAAGAGTAAGGTTTGACAGGCCCTAGCCTTGAAACCATTAGCAAGCTAGTTCTCTCTCTGAGCATCAGTTTCCTTATCTGTTAGGCTCCTAAATGAATACCTGCCCTGCCTACCTCATAGACGTTGTCAAGAAGATCTAATGAGGTAGGTTAGAAGCCTATGTGGAAGTGCTGTATGAATTATGAAGTGTTATACTAATAGAACTAGTATCACCTTCTTTATTTAGAAGATAGCATATTTCCTAATGTCTTTATCTGCTACTATTTAGTGGGAAAAAATAACCCTTTTTCCAGACTACATCAGTAACAAACAAATAGATGTTAAATTGGCATTAGGAAGAACTTAATTATTCCTTATGTCTTTCTTGGATGTGTAGGGCAATATTAACACCTTCACTTATACATAAGAACAGGTAGGTAAATATCAGTATATCTAGGTGGGCACAGTGGAGTAAGCAAGGGTCCTGGAGTCAGGAAAACCTGAGTTGAAATCCAGTCTTAGACTAGTAGCTTCTGTCTCCAGGCAAGTCACTTAACCTCCTGTCTGCCTCAGTTTCCTTTTCTATAAAATGAGCCATGAGATATTTGTAAAGCACTTTTCAAACCTTTAAGCGCTATAGAAATGCTAGCTGTTATTACTATTAAGATATCACAGAAGTCATAGATAAGTCAGGATTCCCACCAGACATTCCTGCCTCCTTTTCTCCTCTATTTCATTCCAAGGGCTTCAGAAGTTTCTCTAGTCATAAAGGCTCATTTAGTAATTTGAAAGGTTGCTGTCATACTGGACAAAGCATGAAGTATGTATTTTCTTCAAATACAAGAGGATTACAGACTTTGTCTTTTACGATGAGTCCTATTTTCTTTAGAGTGGAAAATTCAATTGTTTCAGGTTGATAGGGTCACTGCTTTATAGTGACTAAATGGAGCCTGAAAGTCAATGACTATACTCTCCCAAAGCAAACAGCTCATTCACTTTTTCAATGATAAAACCCAATAGTTAATTCGCTTAGCATACTTCTTGAGATTCTTAGGTCAGAGGCTCTTATGTGACAGAAAGGAATCCAGTACACTTTGTGGGATTTCACACATTTTTACCTTGTTCCCCCACCCAAATATTCTGGGAATATAACCATGCAACCCCAAAGTAGTGTGTTGCCACTAACTGTCCTTGCAAGTACATAGTTTATAAAGCTCAGAAAGGAAAAAAAAGTTTCTTTATAGATGGAAGTAAACAAATCTCTGTTTTCTCAGAGCTCATGGAAAATACTCAAAGTCTCCAGTGAATGTCCCTTCCCAGTGACCTGTCTGGCCCCAGTCCCTTAGAGTCAGTCATGCACTAAGGCTTCTTTCACTATTCTGCAATTCTCTGCTGCTCTAGCATCTAGCAGGTGGCCTCTCTCATTCTTCATCTGCAGCTGCTCTCAGGCAGTTGGCTGTTACTCCGCCCACTCTTCCAGCCATGGAGCTCTTTGGTTACTCTGCCAGAAGTTGAGCACAGCTCCAAGCAGGTGGCATCACGAGCCCCTCCTCCTTTCCCCCAGCTTCTTTACTGCTGGGGATAGGGGGTGGGGATGCCTGTTTCAGAATGGCAAGGACAGAAACTTCTGAATTTCTCTGTCATAGCAGCATTATAGCTGAAACACTGAACTAGACAGGCTGCTTCCACCCTGAAGCATTTCCTTTGTGTATTACTTCCTGCTGACTTTTTGTCTCAAAGCAGTTCACAGAGTAGTCAGGAGTGCAAACCTGCTGCTCTAATCTTTGAATATGTTTCCATCATTACAATCAAGAGAGGCCAGCGTCAATCCACAATCCAGTATCCTTTGCCCCCCTGGCACCCAAGTGGCATGTTTTCTATTTGTATCAGCACTTATCAAAGATCTGGAAGACTGTCAAAACACTCTAATTTCCTCCAATTGTCCCATGAGTACTTCTGGGACCAACCATGTGGGGTTATTCAAAGGACCAAGCAATGCTTCCAAGACATTCAAGAAAGGAAGAAAAAAAATTGAAAGAAAATATTTTTCTTTTTTTTTTTTTTTTAACATAAAAAGATATGCATTTATCCTCCCATATTACCACCACAAAGGAGAAAAAAAATTAAGTCTCTGTTGCATTTAATTACATTTAGTACCAGATCGCTGTAGGGATGAGAAGCTCTGTGGAATACTGAAAAAAACAAAAAACACTTGGAGTCAAAAGACCCGAGTGTGAATTCTCATTCTATTTTCACTTACTAATGCAACCTAGGGAAAGCAAACCATTAGCCTTTCCTTTTCCTCATTTTTCCTCCAAGTTAACTCACAATGCTATTTTAGAGAGCAAATGAATTAATATATAGGAAGTTTTTCATAAACTATAAAGTTCAATACAAATAAATTATCATCAACTGAATTTTTCTATCCCTCTCCTTTTTTCTAGCCTAGTAAAATGAAAATTGTTCAACAGATTTTCAGAGAGTATAAACTTGAGTTTCTTTATCAGTCCTGTCACTCTCACCAGAGTGCTTTCTTCATTACCACCATCTACCCTGAAATATGATGTCCAGAAATAAATACAATACTCTAGAATATAGATCTGGTCTGATCAGAATAGTGGAATCAGTGTTTTTGTAGCCTAGGATGTGAGACTTCTCAATGCAGCCCAACATTTTCTTCAGCAAAAGAACTTTAGCAAAGATAAACTCTTCCTGTCTATACCAAAGATGATTTTTTTTTGGCCCAATAGAGTTAACAAGATAACTATAACTATATAACAATAAAAAATCCTCTAACTTTTTCACTCCTGGTTTTCGATTATGTTTTCTGCAAGGAATAAGAAATCAAATATTTACCTATCAAATTATCATTTAAATGTTAAAAAAAATAAACGTGGTTAATATGATTGGCTAATAACAACTCATTTACCTACAGTTATAAAATTTGCAAAGTGCTTTCTTTATAACTTATCAGGAGGTGAGTACAAATATTCTACCCACACATATTAGGAAATTGAATTTCTGAGAAGCTGCATGATCACACAGCTAGTATGTGAGTCAGGATTCTAATCTAGGCCGCATTATTTCCACTCTATCTACTATAACATGTTGCCTTGTATGTTAGGGTTTTACAAAACATTTTGCAGATATCATTTCACCTGAGTCTTACAAGAACCCTGTGACAGGCTCAATAGGTATTACGGTTATTTTATGAATGAGTTAAGTTAGATGGTTTGCTCATGCTCATACAGTCAGTATGTGCCAGAGGCAGGATGAGCCCCTAGCTCTCTCCTGACTCCAAGCCTAGCATTATCTCCAGTGCACCAATCTCTCTTATAGACTATCTTACAACGACTACAATAACATTTATGAAGTGCCTACTAAGTGATTGGCAGCACTGTGCTAAACACTGGAGATAGAAAGGGAGGGTGGAAGGAAAGGAAAGGAAAAGGAGGAAGGAAGGAGAGAGAGAAAGGAGAAAGAAGAAAGGAAAGGAAGAAAGAAAGAGAAGGAAAGGTGAAAATGCATGGAACTAAAAGTGTCTGGTACCAAGAACAAGAAGAAGGTCAGAATGTGAGGAAAACTGTACAGCTGAATTTGTGTTAACATTTGTATTATATTACACAGAGACCACTTTAACTACTTTGAAAGAGACTTCCCTTCTTTAAAATTCTTGCTGGGCTACTAGCTCTTTGAGGTCAAGGACAGTGATCTAGTCCAAGGGGGAAAATGTATTACCCTGCAAATAATAGGTGTTCCATACATATTTGTTACTCAATTCAATTCAACAAACTTTTAACAAGGACTAGTGTATGTCTAACACTATGTTAGGCTCTTCCTGAGTTCAAATCTAGCTTCAGACACTTACTAATAACCATGTGACCCTGGATAAGTCACCTAACTCTTTTCCCCTCAGTTTCCTCATCTATAAAATGAGCTGGAGAATGAAATGGCAAACCACTCTAGTATCTTTGCTAAGAAAACCCCAAATGGGGTCATGAAAAGTTGGACATGATTGAAACAAGTGAACAACAAAATAGTCCATAGTAAACATTTATTAAGAACCTACTGTGTGCCAGGCACTGGAATACAAAAAAGAGGCAAAAGACAGTCCTTGACCTTAAGAAGCTCTCAATCTAATAGTTTACAATTTATGATAAGGATATACATATATTTTTTTTTTAAATTAGGAAGTGGCTTTCTTGAAAACAGATGCTTCCTTCTAGATTCCTGCAATGCCTACTTGAATAAACTTGTTTATGGTTATCAAATAAGAAAAATATATACAACCTTGTGCTGAAACACTGGAGCAGAAGGTAAAACCAACCAGAGATTTTGAAAAATCTCTCGGAAGTTAGGTCCAACTAGTACAACCATTTAAAAGTGTCATAAACTGTATCAATACCCTCAGCATCCTCAATGATTCTTCTTTCTCTCACCAACTCTACTCATTTAATTGTCAAGTCCTGTTGATTCTCCCTTCACAATATCTCTTCTATCCATGCCTTTCTCTCCACTCATATCACTCTAGTTCAGGCATTTTATCTAACTTGCTCATAAACATCTGCTTCTTGGTTTCCCTCTCTTCAGTCTCTCTTTCTCCAATCCATCCTCCATACAGTAGCTGCTGATCTTTCTGAGACTGTCAAACATCCTGGCTGGAAGATCTCCATTGGCTTCCTAAGCCCTCAAGGATAAAATACAAACAATGCAGACTACTTGGCATTCAAGGATCTGTGCTTATTTGCAGATTTGTTTTGTCTCCTTCACACAGTCTATGTTCCAGACAAACAGGTATACTAGCTATTTCCCAATAGCCAGTAGCTACTGCTTCGCCACCTTGGAGCATTTCACGCAAGGGATCTTCTGTAGAACCCAGTCCCTCGTCAGATTCTCCCATCAGAATTCTTATCTTCTTCAAAGCTTGGCAGGTGCTACCTCTCCAAAAAGCTTTTCCTTATCTCCCCAGTTTCTATTGTTCTCTGTCTCTCCCTCTCCCTCTATGCTTAAACTGAATTCTATTTATTTATCTGTGGACCTAACATATCTCTCAAGTTTGTGCAAGCTCCTAAATGCAAGGACTAGGTTGCTGTTGTTCTTGTCACTTCATCGTATAGTACTTTGCATATGATAGGTGCTTAATAAATATTTGTTGAATTAATTCTCCTAGGTGCTATCTACAGCATACAGCACTCTATTGGTACATGGCAAATGGCATTAAGAATGGATAAAGGAAAGCTGTGGTGCACAGTGATGTCCTAATATGGGTATGTGGTTATAATTACCCACAAACTCAAATCTATTTTTGCTTTTCCATTTCTGTTGCCCCTATCCTAGTTCTAGTCCCCCTGACTTCTCAGACCCTCTCAATAATATTAATTGGCTTTCCTGTCTACAAACTCATATTCAGTTCATCACACCCTTAACTTCCCAAGTCATTCTTCTCAAACACTGCTCTGATTATATCATTCTTCTGCTCAAAAGCACATAAATACCCCTCTCTCATCTACCCAAAACTGTGCAAACTCCTTAGCTTCGTATTCAAGGCCCATGTCCATCTGTCCCCAACTTACCTTCCAACCTTATGTCACATCATGATGCCTCTGAAGCAGTCAATCTCAGCTGCATGTTTTACCCTAGGCATGCATTAGATTTTTTCACTTCTTTGCTTGTTTCTTTTATCATGAGGAACTCTGGGTCATACAACGTTAATTTTTGAATCTGAAGAAAGTCATGGCAGCTTGGGTCCAGTAGAGCTATAAATGGGGGACCCTGTTACCAGTGCCAGGCCTGGAGTCCACAAGATTCATCTTTCCAAGTTCAAATCTGGTTTCAGACACTTACTAGCTATAATGTATGACTCTGGGCAATTTGCTTAACCCTGTTTGCCTCAGTTTCCTCATCTGTAAAATGAGCTGGAGAAGGAAATGGCAAACCACTCCACTATCTCTGCCAAGAAAACCTCAAATGGGATTGTGAAGAGTTGGACACAACTAAAATGACTGAACAACAGGAAGACAAGCAATCTCTCAAAAAGATCACAGGATTATACATTTGGAATAGGAAGGGATCTTAGAGACCATCTAGTTCAACCCCCTTATTTTAAAGATAAGGAAAGAAGTCCAGAGGTATTAAGTGATTTACCCAATGACATACAGGTAGTAAGTAAATGATATGATATTGGATTTGAACTCAGGTCTTCCATCTCTAAATCTAGCAGTGTTTTCATTATGTTATGCTGCCTCCCAAGTCCCCATTAAACTATAGGTGGAGGGCAGAAAAGGGTGTCCTAGAAAGGGTCCTGAGAAAAAGCAGTCCAAGAAGCAGATCACAAGAGGAAGCTGGGACAAAAACATCTGAACAGCAATGCTGTTAGGGACAACTGAGAGGACAATTTCTTGGTTGCTGTTGCTGACTTTTGATGGCTCTGGGCATCCTTGAGTCTGAAATATCAAACAGTTTATGATGCAGAAGTGGAGTGCTCAGGAGAGATACTGGGGCTAGATCTATACATCTGAGGATTATCAGTATAGAGGTAGTGATTGAAACCACAGAAACCTGGACAATTCTTCATGGTTTCTTGTATATGATAGGTACTCAAGAAATATCTATGCAGTGAATACATTAGAAGAGAACAGGGAAAAAAGGAGAGGGCTGTGGTCATGACCTGGAGGAATATCTTCATGCCAATAAACAGGCTCATCCATGGGGAAAGGGAGGCCAAGAATGAAAAATATCATTGTTTACTTTTCTAAACATTGCTTCTTCTGGAGCTCAGTCTGACTAGGCCCTGATGCCCAGCCAGGGGCTGTAAAGGATATTCCTTTCATCTTTATCTACTGAAAATTTTGTATCTTTCAAGGCCCAGTTCAAATTCTGCTGCTTTTACAAAAGCCTTCCTTGTTCATCTTAGCTGAACATGAACCTTCTTACTCGTAAAGCAGTGTGGATCACTCCGGTGGAGCTTGCCACAGTACTGGAGATAAGAGGGTCTGAAAATTTTGGAAGGAGAAAGGTTAATCCAACTAACCTTTATGTAGTACTTGCTATGTGACAGGTCACGTTATGCACTTTTTTTATGCTGACAACATCTCTGGAAGGCAGATGCTATTACTATCCATAATTTACAGACGAGGAAACTGAGACAAGCAGAAGACGGGGGACTTGTCTTGGGTCACACAGGTAATTAAGTATCTAAGACCAGATTAGAACTCAGGCCTTCTGATTCCACATCTAACACCAACTCAAATGTTAGTCTGTGCCAAATTGGGCCTTGAACACATCTCTCCTGACTTTCAATACAGTCCACAGCACCAAGCTGATATTCCATATAAACTTTCTGACGGTAAATATTAACCTTCTTTCAATCAACAAGTATTTATTAAGTACTTATACTATGCCAAGGACTATTATAAGGAGTGAGGATACAAAAATAAAAGGGAAAAAGTACTTGTCCTCAAGCAGCTTTTATTCTAATAAGACAGACAACAAAATGAAAAGTTTTGGGAGGGAAAGCCCTAGCAGCTGCTGGGATCAAGAAAGGCTTCACCCACTAGTTGTAAATGAAATGAGTCTTCAAAGAAATCAAGGATTATGAGAAGTTGAGGTGAAAAGAGAGGAAATTTTGTGCATGGGGGTCAATATTTGGCAACTGAGTAGATAGGTGAGAGTGAGTTGAAGACAGCACCAAGGGTCCCAATTGGGAGGTCCAGAAGGATGGTGAAGTCCTAGGTAATATGAGGGAATTTCAAGAAAAGGGATGAGTTTGGAGGGGGATAGATGCAGAATTCTGTTTTTGACATAGTGAGTTTGGGATAAGCAGTTCAGATTGTCAGCCAGTTGATTTGTAATTGGCACTTGGGAGGATCACTAGGGTTGGATACTGGGGGGTCATCAGCAAAGAGATAGTAATCAAATTAATAGGAGCTTATATAATTCTGTAACCTTCACAGTACTTTGTACATAACAGGTCCTCAACAAATATTTTCTCAGTGAATGAATGAGAAAAGAAGAGGAAATGAGAAGAGGACTATGGTCAAAACCTTGAGGAAGGGCCTCCATGCCAATCACAGACATTTCCATAGGAAAAAAACATGCCGTAGAATGAAAGATATTAATATTTATTACTCTAACACTGCTTTTAAAGATAATGTTTAAAACAAGAGACTTTTTCTAGCTTACTGAAGTAAATATTGTATTTTTAGGTTTGTTTTCAATTATAGCTTTGGCTTTAGTCTAATCCACAAAACTTTCTTCTGCAATCACAAGTAGTAAGACATAATGTACCTTTAAATAATTATGTTAGTAATTACAGAATGACACTGAGTATTACTACCCATTCTTCACATTTTATCTTTACAAGGGGATGGTTCCAACTTGCATCATGGGGAAGCCCTCAGGGTTAATGAACTAATCATCTCTCAGCTTTTAAAAATAAAATCCTAAAATAAATACATTTTATTTATGTAGCAACTACACGCAATTCCATATTGAATTCACAATGAATCTGAACATTTTCCACTAATACTTCACATAAGGCCCTTTATTACAATACTCTATCAATCAAAATCTATTAACTTGTACTTCCATGCGGCTAATTTAATAATTCCACAAACTATTTAAATAAATAATTACATATAATAATGATGATGCTAATACCTTACAGTGCTAACTGTGTGATCTTGTGCAAGGTTCTTCCCCTTCTCTGGACGTCTCAAGGTCCCATATTTCCAATAAGCTTAAACCAGCAACATAGTAACGACTGCATAATCAAACAGTGCCTCGCAGGTTGGAATTAATTTTTTAATTCCATTCTCTAGCTATAAAAACAGTGGGGAGTGGTTCACAGGGCCTATTTTCTACCTGACTCTCTTGATTTCATATTTGTATAATTCTTGCTCCTCTCCAACTAATAGAGAATAGCTAGATGGTTAAAAAACACTTAGAAGATCTAAGAAAATAAAGTCCCAAGACTTGAAATATTTCTTTATGCATGTCACGTATAATGCAGAGCTATTATGAATAGTTTCAAGTTGGTAACAGGGAAAGAGTCACCTGTTGTTCTGCCCACTTTAATTTCTGAAGTTTTCGTTTCAGTTTTTGTAAAAGCCTTGAAGTCAACGGGGAAAGGCAACAGAAAAAGTGTGTGTGTGTGTGTGTGTGTGTGTGTGTGTGTGTGTGTGTGTGTGTGTGTGTGTGTGTGTGCGCGCGCGCATGCGTGTAAGGATAGGAAACAAACTCCTTTCATAAGCCCAAACTCAATCTCTAGTTTCTCCACACTGTTATTTTCATAGTTACATTAAAAGAACCTTTTGGGGGAATAAAACCCCAAACATCCCTCACCAAATATTGCCTTCATAAGGAGCCCTAAGCCAGAGTTTCTTCTGTCCCTTAAGTATCTGTGTGACCAGGTATTGAACAACATTCCCTTCTTCCCACACAAGGAGGGTGCTTTGCAGTGATAGCATACCTACCCAAGGGAACACCTGACCTAAGTCAACTGCTGAACTTGCCTCTCTGGCATGATAAGACCTGGTTTCATATCTGTAGATCATGTTGCTTGGCCCATATCAACCAACTTTTCTCAGTAAAAACCACATTTGAATTCCTTGGAGTGGGATGTTCCTGGGAACTTGAGTACCTTGTGAGAAGGCTTCATTTTACTCAAGTTGTTGGCTATAATAAGAGGTCATTTGGGGTAGACCAGTGATGTCAAACTCAAATAGAAATGGGGCCACTAATTCATAATGAGGCTCCTCATATTGACTTAGTTTTAAAATGTAATGTTATCTATGTTTTACTGTATTTTTATTTATTTTGCTAAATATTTCCCAATTATGTAATGTGCTTCCTTTGTATTTTTATATATACATTTTAGGTACTTGTGAAGGAGACAGTCTTTCCCATTTCTTCCCCACCCTTGGAAAAATGAAATCAGGTGTTTGCTTTTTGCCAATTAAAATAATTTCTATCATTACAAGGATGAATCAAGGTTAAGTATGCACTGCTCAGGATGTGGAGTCACATTTATTGAATGAAGTATTTCAGTCCATTGGAAATGGTCAGGTTCTAAAGTTTTAAAAGAATGCTGGCACAACGTATGCTGAAGATAATTCATTCAAAGCTGCAGACTATTGTCTTTTATTTTAATAATGATATCATTTTGATTTGTGGTATCCTTATTAAAATAATTACCTTTTGGCAACATTTCTCCTTGAAACTGATGGGGTTCTATTTATTTTGGGTGAGGGTGACTCAACAACAAAAGAAAATACAGTTTATTTTGGTGTTTATGGTTTACTCCATTTTGAACAATGTAGTTTTGCTCTAGCACTCAATATGATGTGTGGTCCTGATTAATCCTTCTCCACATAATGTTTACATACTTTTAATAATACATGTATTATTGTTATTATAGTCTTACTCAGAAGGTCCTCAAAGTCTCATCCACATAATTTATTCTAACTAGGTCCCCGTGGGAGCACATCATTTTGTTCCCATTTTACAGTTGGGGAAAAGGATGCAAAGAAAGGTCAAATGGTTTTTCTAGGGTCATCTGATCAGACAACACATAGAGAAAGGGGTTAGAATACTGGCTTCTGGACAGGTAGTCCAGGTCTTTGTCCTACATTTGTGCTAAGTTTTCGGATGAGTTCTTGCCAAATGTGGCAACTTACGAATTGAATCAGTTGACTTCAGAGTGACCTAAATATACCACTGACCTTAAAGGAGACCACAGGTACATGTCATGGTAGAGCATAAATCCTCATTACCATTGGTGAAAATAAATGACCACATTCTGTACTTCTGTAACAAGATTCATCATTGTGTGTGGCTGGCAAATAGCACAATGAATTTCAATTAAGTCTCAATAATAAAAACAATGATAATATTTTTCATTTGTATAGACTTTATTGTTTAGAAAGCCCTTTCACAGACATTATCTCATTTGGTCCTCACAATAACCGTGTGTAGCAAGAAGGGCAGTTACCATTATTCCCATTTTAGATATGAGAAAAAGATCAGAGGGGAGAATAAGTGATTGGTCCAAGGTTAGCTAGCAGGAAGTGATAGAACCTAGCCATCCTAATGCCAAATAGTATTGGGGGTCTCACATGGACATGTCAGATTTTACTACACTCAGCCTACATATAGGGCAGCTAGATGGCACAATGGATAGAGTGCCAGGCACGGAGTCAGGAAGACTCCTCTATATGAGTTCAAATGTTCTCAGACACTTACTAGTTGTGTGACCCTGGCCAAGTCACTTCACCATGTTTGCCTCAGTTTCCTAATCTGTAAAATGAGTTGGAAAAAGAAATTGCAAATCACTTCAGGATCTTAGGCAAGAAAATCCTTAATGGGGTCACAAAGATTCAGATACAACTGAAACAACTGAACAACAACAGACCACATACTGTCTGTAGCATATTGGCTTAAGAACTTTGCTCTTGAGAACAAATTTTTTCTTCATAAAAAATAAAATGGGACAACGTATAAAATTCTGGTCCCGGAGTCAGGAAGACCTGAATTATTAACTGTGTGAGCCTGCACAGATTACTTAATTTTTGTCTACCTCAGTTTCCTCAACTGTATAAAGATGATAAGCATTTATCTTCTAGGGTTGCTGCAAAGACCAAATGAAATAAAATTTGTAAAGTGCTTTGCATAGTGTTTTTTACCTTTCATTGTATATCTAACTCTTAGTGTGGCGTTTTTGTTGTTGTTCAGTTGTTTTTCAGTCATATTTGAGTGTCTGTGACCTCATTTGGGATTTTCCTAGCAAAGATAACTGGAGTGGTTTGCCATTTCTTTCTCCAGATCATTTTACAGATGAGGAAACTGAGGCAAACAGGGGCAAGTGACTTGCCTGGTGTCACAGAACCAGTAAGTATCTGAGGCTGATTTGAACTCAGGAAAATGAGTCTTCAAGACTCCAGGCCTGGTGATCTATCTACCTTGCCACCTAGGTGCCCCATAGCATAGCATAGGTGCTTAATAAACGTAATAAATGTTTACTGACTGAAATTCTCCTCCTCACCTCCCACTAAAATTTTAGTACAAAGCAAAAAAGGTTTTTTTAAAAATAAAGATTCACTAATGTGTTTGATTTTGAAGATTTTTTTCCCTATGAACTTGAAAAGCAACACGATGTAGTAGATAGAATGTTGCACTTGGAGCAATAAAGACCTGGGTTCAAAAACCAGCCTGACTAGCTATGTATGATAATGGACAAGACGGTTTTTCTCTCTGAGCCTCAGTTTCTTTATCTGTAAAACATAGATAATAATACCTGTAGTCTCCAGCTACCAGGGTTGTTGTAAGGTTCTAATTAGATAACAATATATAAATGTCAGTGATTATTATTAGGTTTTGGTCCTAGTGGGTCAGTTATAGAAAGCATGAAAGCCCCCAAGCCATAACCCAACGAAGTGGACATCACAGCACATCATGTGGAGAGGGTGGCATAACTAGTAAAAGATTATACTTAAAGACAATCTCTGACAGCTTTACATCTAGATTTTTTCCAAGCACAGGCCTGAAGTGATAATTAATAAAAATCACAGTCAGCATTTACAAAGAACTTTAAAATGGCAAAACACTTCACAAATGTCTTATTTGATTCTCACAACCCTGGCAACTAGATACTATTCTTATTTCCATTTTATATACGAGAAAAATAAGGCAGGCAGACGTGCTCAGGATAACACAGCTAGTCAAGTGTCTGAGGCTGCATTTGAACTCGGGACTTTCGGATTCCAGGTCCATCACTCTATCCAAATATTCAGCCTAGCTACAGTTAAGTCTTTCAAAGTTAAGTGCCTCACTTAAATCTAATTCATTTGCAAGTCAAGACGTCAACTTTTGTGACATCCTTGGTTCTCTTCAAAGGGATGAACAACCACATCAAAATTTAGTGGGCATCTTTGGAAAATAAACACCCTAGATCTGTGAGCTATTCAGAATACTATACAGCTCTGATGTTGGAAGGAAAGGATCTCTTATCAAGTTGGAAATATGTGACTTGCTAAGCCACACAGACTTATAAAACTAAGACAGAACAGAAGAATGAAAATCTCTCACGAAGAAAAGTACCAAGCAATCAAACTCATGAGGGGATAAGTATGATGATGACCTTGGAGAAAGCCCTGAGTTCGAACAGTCTCATTGGAGAACTCTGCTGCTCAGGTACTTTGTCCACTGACTGCTGTGGGCTTTTTAGGTCAACAGGGGGGTGACCAAGATTAAATTACATGGAATTTGGGGGAAAGCAGAGGATACATACATTGACTTTTGTAGAACTTGTACCTTGCCTAGCTCAGTCAATGTCATTAGTTCCTCTGTTTCAGGAACACTAAATTTGTAATTCAGTAACACGTAGATTACAGGAAACTCTAAAAAGTATATACTTCTAAAGGCTCTGAATGAACTTCTCTTGAAAGCATTACTAAATTGTAAACCCATTTAATTTGAACTTTCCCTGTATGGAATTCTTGGGCAGCTAGCTGGTGCAGTGGATAGAATACAGGCCTGGAATCAGGTCCTGAGTTCAAATGTGACCTCAGATACTTGCTAGCTATGTGACCCTGGATAAGTCACTTAACCCTATTTGCCTCTGGTCCTCATTGGTAAAATGAAGGAAATGGCAAACCACTCTAAGATCTTTGCCAAGAAAAACCCCAATGGGGTCCAATGACAGAACAATAGGATGGAATTCTTAGAATGACTGAGATGTGTAGCATGGAACATAATACTTGAGGAGACGCATCTATTTTAAAGTGCTTCTTTCAATGTAATAAACACTTAGAAATAAACACTTAGAAAAATATTACAACAGATTATACCATCTTCAATCCCTTCTTCACATCTAAGGAATTTGGACAAAGTGAGGCCTGATTCAGCTAAAGGGTGTCCCAAAAGTCTCAGTGTGGCTCTTACAGCACTTTTAGGCTATTCATCCTTGGAGCCATGCAAAGACTTTTGGGACAACACATATATGTTGTTCAAATTGCTAAGTGAAAAGGCACACAGAAAAGAAAAAAAATATTGCCTCAATACACTTTCAAAACCTGTTGGAATGGAAGAAAATTAAATTTACCATTTAATAACATCCTGTTTCACAGACTGTGGATCTGAATTGTGGATCTGGGGAAACAAAAATCTGAGTTTCAATTTCATCATGTGAACACAAGCTGCCAATATCATATAATTCAGTCAGGATTCATCATTTTTCCTAGTAGTGAGCATTTCTTGTAAGATTTGTCCCCAAAATAAGCAACACATAAGTATATGGAGTAGTCTCTTTCCACTCAGCAGCTGGTCTCTAACATTCCACAAACCAGATTACTGTAAAAACAAGCTGATTAAACATACCAGCCTGTTTGCTTAAGGGTGTTGAATGGACAACTCATTATACCTGGAGACTGAGTCCCATTTACTACCAGGTCCAATCTATGAATTCTCTGTGGTTTGGAATCTGAGGACCTGGGTTCAGGTTCTACCTCTGCTGGGTATGATCTTTGGGGCCTTGGGCAAGTCACTTTACCTTCTTGGAACTCAGGTGTGGGGCAGGTTGACTTCTGAGGCCTCTTCTCTAGCTCTATGATATTATAATAACAGCTCCTCCCCCAGCCCCAGACTCTACCTTCCTTAGATAAACTGAGCCCCATGGCAATGCTTTAACTGTGGGTAGTGCTCTTGTTAATAACAGTCGGAATTCACCCTAGAGCAGGAACCAGGGTGTATTCTCAGTAAGGAGGCACCATCTCTTGATGTCTTATCCCTACGTCCTCTGAGTCAGTCATTATTCTCACAGGAATCACATTAATACTTTATTTTTAAGGTTTTTACATAAATCTTCGAGAGGTATATCATTAGTTTTTTTTAAGTTATTTTGTCTGTAGGTGCATATATATCCCACCACCCCTTGACAGATACACTGGTTAAAATAGTAAGTAAATGAATATTAAATTAATATATATTCACCCAGAGTGCTCTTCACCCCCAGGCCCCAGTATTAGTGGACTAAAAGGGGAACATATAGCATGGAAAAACACCTCTTCTTCCATGTAAAGTTCATATTGGGGGGAAAAGTCAGGTTCAGCCCTACCCTTCCCTTTGACCAGCCTATGTTTGCCAATGTTTTCCTTCCTGATGTTAGAACCAGCCTTGACAAACAAGGCCATGCGAATAGCCTGAAGTGATGTCAGCAACCAAACTCACATACTCCATATACAAGTTCAGTTTTTTTTCTTTAAATCAATGGAGAACTATGTGATTTGTTCCTGTTAGGAACAAACTGATCAGAAAACATTTAATATAAAGCAACTTCTACGGAGAAATAAAGGAATATAAAACTCTGATCTTTCTCTGAAGGAGCATAGTATCTAGTTGAGAAAAAGAAATATGTACATTAAAAAGTAATTAAGACTAAAAGGTAATATATAAATTCCAGAAAAACTGCATGTGGTGGTGGAGGCGATGTTATAAAAATTCAGAGAATGGAGGAGAAAACTCTCAGGCTGACATGGTTATGAAAGAAGTAAGAAATGTGCTGGGCCTTGAAATTTAGAGTGAGGGTTCAAACTAAAAGGATGGAAATAGGGAAAAACTGATGAATTCATTCTGACTGGTGAAGGAAGCCTTGAAGGTAATTATGCAAAATGTGTGATCTAAATAGTGAATATAAGAGGCTGGTTTGCATGGGGTGGGACAGTGTTTTATGAAGGGGAATAGCTGGAGAGATGTCTGGAAAGGTAAAGGGGAGCTAGATGGTAGAAAAATGTATCCTTATTCTGAGAAGCATTGTTATATAGTCTAAAGAATCAAGAAGACAGGAGTTTAAATCTGGCTTCTGCTACTTACTAGCTATGTGACTATGGGCAAGTCACTTAATGAGGGAGCCTTGTTTTCCTCATCTGCAAAATAAGAAAAATAATTCCAATCCTTTCTACTTTCCTCATGGGACTGTTGTGAAAAAATGGAATAACGTATATGAAACACTATGAAAGTTCTATGTGAATGGGTTTTTTTGGTAGTAATAGAAAAAACATTCTTCTTAATGAATATTCAATAGAATTCAGACAAATGATTCTGGGAGAAGCTAATATTCTATTTAACATTAATGTTTGTTGTTATTAACTCACTATAAATATCTTTTTTATGGATTTCTGATAGAAAAAGTCATGGAACAAGTAACTACTTTGTTATTTTTTCATATTTCAAAATCTTCTACAGACTATGGAGCACTGCTTTCTGAAGTTTAATAAAAATGGTAGGTTGTAAACTCATTCTCCGTTGAATTGAAATTGATGAAATTGAATTGAAATTCTCCGCTGACTGAGGACATGGTCCTGTAGTAGATAGGATGAGAGGAGGGATGACATGTCCTTCATACCATTCCCACATTATTTTGATTTTTGCTGGGTCTCTTATTTTGAAAGCTTTTCATTTCATGTCATATGAAGACTATAAGTATTTGTTATGGCAACATCTATAAAAAATGTTATTCTGAAGTTTTTATGGATCATTGTTAGTTAAAAAAAACAAAACATTTATCAAGTGTTTCCTAAGTGCCAGCCTCTGTGCTAAGTGCTTGGGATGCAAAGCAACAATAATCTTTGCCTTCAAGGAACTGAATTCTAATTGATACAAATGGCAAAAAACCAGATACAATGTAGCACAGCATTGATGCAAATAATTTTGGAGAGGAAGTCAGGCTACAAACAGCAAAGCCCTCCTGCAAAAGGTGGGGATTTTAGCTGAGTCTTGAAGAAAGCCAGGAAAACTAAGAGGAAGAGGTAAGGAAAACACAGAAGGAAGAGCTAATAAAAAGGCACAGAGATAGGAGGTGGAATGTCATGTATGAGAAATTGCAAGAACACCAGGGTTGCAGGAGTGTTATGTGTAGAAAGATACAGTGTAAGGAGACTGGAATGGAGGAAGTCAGGACAGTTGGGTGGCACAGGGGATAGAGCACTGACCTTGGAGTCAGAAACTCCTGAGTTCAAATCTGCCATCAGATGTTTACTAGTTGTGTGACTCTGGGCAAATCACTTAACTCTGTTTACCTCAGTTTTCTCATCTGTAGAATGAACTATAGAAGGAATCAGCAAAACATTCCAGCGTCCTTGCCCAAATGGGGTCACAAATGCTGGGCGAGACTGAAACAACTGAGTAACAACAAAATTTGAGTTATGAAGACATTAAAATGTTAAACAGGAGACTATATATTTGATCTTGGAAGTAACAAGTAGTCATTAGAATTTATAGAAAAGGGGAGACACTTAGCAGACTTACACTTGAGGAAAATCACTTTAGCAACTGGTTTGAGGATGGACTGAATGGGGAGGGACTTCAGGCAGGGAAGACCATTTAAAAGGCTATTTCAATAGTCCAAGTGAAAGATGATGAATGAGGGCATGAACTAAGACAGTGGCTGTGTGAGTAGGGAGAGGGAGTTTGGAAAGAAGAAATGACAAGATTTGACAATGGAATAGATATGTGGGATGAGTGAGAGCTAACAGTGAAACTGAGTTAACAATGAAACTCAGGGTACCCAGGTGACTAGGATAGTAACAATGGCAACAGTAATAGGGAAGTTTGGAAGAGGGGAGCATTTTCAGTGAAAAACAATGAGTTCTATTTTGATTATGTTGTTTGAGATGCCTAGTTAAACTAGTTTAAACTAGTTTAAACTAGATGACATCTAGTTTAAAATGCTCAAAAGGGAGCTGGGCATGTGGGGCTGTATGTAGTTCAGGACAGGATGGACGTAAGAATCTGGTAATCACCAGCACAGAAATGATATTAAACTCATGGGAACTGATGAGATCACCAAGTAGATAGTCTAGGCAAAAGTGAAGAGAGCTCAGACAGAATTATATGATAATTTGTACAATTTATGTATTCTCTAGGATATTTTGAAGTCTATATTTGCAGCAAACGTATTTATCTCTTGTTATTCAAGGAAAGAATGCAAACTTCTGATGTTTAACTGAAGTCCTCATCAGCTCATTCCTTGCGAGGTATATCATGATTATTTCAGCCTCATCTTTTTTGGATGGTATTTGGAAAGACATGGTCCTGGGACAAGTTACTATAATGCTCATATTCCTTTATATACGATGTTTTTCGAACTCTTGCACAGGTGGATAAAATTGTTTTTTTATAGTTGAATGGAAGTGTTAAAATGTAAGCCCGTCCCATGTAGACTCACTGAAAACACAATGGCAGTACCAGAGAGGATATAAGGGATGATACATATTTCATCTTGTTCCCACATGATTTTGACCACCACCATCAATCACATCATCATCATCATCATCATCATCACTCCAATATTTATTTATACTCCCAATAAATGATTGCACCTAACAATAATCCAGAGTGCAGCATTATTTGGAAAGAACATAAATATTAGAGCCATATGATTCTGTGAAAGTTGCAGAAGGATGATCATGGTCCCTCAATCATCCTCAGCCAAATTCCCACCCTGGTAACTCCTTGGTTTAGCTTCATAATTGAAAAGAGAATAAACAAAATGGAACCCAAAGGGAAAAAAAGAGTTGCCATAAGATATCTAGATCTTGAGTGTTCAGGATAAAAGCTGATTCACCCACCAGAAACTCTCTATTCTGACCTCTCATTAGAAAGGTTGGACAGGTGTCAACATCAAAATAAGAGTGTGCATCTCACTTCATGCAGAACGTTTAAATGTTCTGGGCAACATTTTCAAGGCACTAGAGTACCCAGAACATCCAATTTGGAAGGCAGTGCAGCCTGAGTGAAACTAATCACAATGTTAGCCCAGAAACTTGGGTAAGATAAACTGGGTAAGATCAGAGTGAAGTGGCAGGCTAAGTAGGTGGTCTGCTCCCCAGCGTAAGCCACATTACTTAGAAGTAATAAAATATATGGTCCCAAATTAAGAATGGTAGAAATAGGGACAGCAAGTACTAGGATCTTGTCCTAGGATAAGATTTAGGGAAAAGATCATGGTAGCTGGAAAGAAGAGATTCCTTCAGATTAGAGGAGAAATGAGCTATGGTTGGGAGGGGGGGAGGTGCAAAATGGGAAGCAACATACACACACACACACACACACACACACACACACACACCTGGTAAAGGAAAACAGAAGAGGGAAAGCTAGGAGAAAATAAAACTCAGGAATAAGATTGGTGAGAACTTACTAAGGATAGATGCAAGAGGAACTTCCACAAGAAAAGTTGTTTTATTCCAAAACAGCTTAGTAGAAAACAATAATAAAACAGAGAAAACCTTTTTTTTTTTAAATCCCCAAAGTGGATAAGTTGAATAAAGGAGAGAAAAAGGAGGAAGTCCCTACATTTCTTTGGAAGTTGAAATGAAAATAACTCAGAAAAAACTATTTGGGAATATTTCCTTGGTACCCATTTCAAGGTATTTGCTCTTTACACCTGAGACTCATCTCAAACCTAAGAACAAATCTTTGGAACAGAAATCCTTTAAAAAAGCTATTTTCTGGAGTTGATATTAAGCGCCTGCTCCACTTCTATGTGACTTCCCAAAGCAGCCTAAAGAGCATCTGATTTAAGCAAGTGAACTATCATTATCAGTGAAAACTTCCTTGATTTTTTCTTTACTTTTCAATAGTTCTGTATTATCAGACAGCCCTTGCAACTGGATCTAACCAAAAAGACTACTCAGAGAGTCACCTCAAGTTTTTTGTTGTGCTTTTTTTTTTTTACTAGAAATCCCTGCAATAAAGAATTACTTCAAATTCTCTCCATAGTCAAAATCATCCAATTCAAAGATCAATTATCTTAATAAGTCACAGTTTGTAGCCCCAAGTATCTTCTTGTTTTAAGAATTTGCCTTATGTACAATACCTATAAATCATGTACATACATGCACTTTTGAAGTGAATGCCAATTTAGCCTGTAAGCAGAACTAAAAATTCAACATTCTCTTGTATGTTACTAAATTTCACCATCCAAATTGTACAGCTGAACCCTACTACAAATATTTTCAGGCTCCAATGCAGGACAGGAATTCAAAGCATGCATCTGAGTATTTAATGGTGTTAATTTCTGGCTGAACATAAACATCAGTTTCATTTAACAAGTCAGTATCTTAGCAAAGTAAAGCAAATAAGTTCCAGTGAGACACAGCAAGTTGGGTTCTTTAGAACTGCGAGATAAACAGCCCAGTAACTGATGCCTGGCTATTTGGGAATATACCTAAGGTACACTTATTTTTTAAATATTAGAACCGTAGGCCCAAATCACAGATTCTTCTTCTAGCCATTTGCATATAAAATAAAATGTGCAGGGAGAAAAAATCCCCAACAATAAGATGGCATTCTCTCAAATGCAGATTTGTTTGGATTTTTAAATTTAAGCATGCCTGTTTTGCCTTTCAACTACAAAGTTCAGTCATGCCTGGAACAAATTTTGAATTGAAAGCATAACTAATGAAATAAAGGTTAGTTTTGTTTTTAACTAGCAGGCACATGTTTAAAAAAAAAAGAATTTATCTTACCTGGAAATATAGAAGGCCTTTTCTTAGGACGCCTCAGGTGAACGGGGTCCAAATTCTTAATGTTTCTTTGAAGTCTTCCTCGAATGTCATTTCCTATGAGCAACTCTGGCGGTAGACTACTCCGTCTTGAAGATTTATGATCATTCTGAGATGCATTTAGTTTGTTCTTCGTCCTGGAATATAAATTACTGTCATCAACTGCCATCATACGTGGGTAAACCCTTAACAGCCAGAGTCTGAGAAGCCAATGGCAGCCGCAGCCATCCCCAGCTCTGACGTTCTCATGTTTTACCAAACACTTGTTTGGTAAGTTTAGCAAGTTGATAGGCGTGGGCTAGACAGGTGTAGAATTACTAAGTAGCCCCTCCTTTCCAACAGTTAATAGCACAGGGGAGGAGATGCATGAAAATCATTAGGTTGACAATAGCTTTCAAATAAGTCGGAAATTTGAAAAAGTGGAAAGTCCCAGCAGCCCATGATGTAAGGGTCCTTCCTTATCTATAATTTCTTAGATTCTCTGCAGAAAGGAGACTTGGTATTTATGAAGAAATGCCTCTGCAAGATGTATATCTTTCTTTTTAACACTGTTAAAATGATTTCCCAAACAGCCTCAATTGATCAAAGTTCGTTGTAGAAGTTTTAATCACAACTTCATGATTTGTGTTCATGATCAAAATAAACTTCTGCATTTGATAAATTTTTTATCTAACTGATAATAAATAAGAAGCCTGGCAAAACAAGATGAGAGAAGACCTGACCAGCATTATAATTTTCTGTAAACAATCTTATCATCTGCCTATGTCAAGGCTGGAGTTCCCCAGCAAATACTGCACACTTCTTCCTCCTTCCTAAATTGGCTTCATAAGGAAGGGAGCTGTTTTGAAAAGCATCTGGCATTTGGGTCAGGAATCCCGGAAACAAGTGTTAATTCCAGAAGTGATGACAGCTTCTACGTTCTAAAGAGCTGGTGACTAAAATTTTACTGTCCTCGGGAAGGGTGGGATCCTCTAATTTCTAATCTTTGGGGTCAATGGGTCAATTGCCTCAGGAAAAGGGGGCATTTACTCTGTGCAGTTTCCTATTTGTGCCAATTCTTCTTTTCCATATTTTATCTAGCTCATTATTCCCACTCCTCCCCTACCTAGGAACATGGAACTCTCCTCTACAATTCTGCCTGGCTGACTGTACACGATTCCTATTCTTGCCCTTTCCTAAGGATCCCCAAGGCTAGATCAGTCAGCACACACCTCATAGCTATTAGCACTGTGTGTCAGACTTCAGCCCTTCCTGTTCTCTTCCTATTGCCTGGCATGGGTAATTAGAGACAGGGAGAAGGCAGGTTATACAAAATATCCACTCATGACTAATGAATGGAAGTGGTTGCTCTCTCCTAAGGAAAAATAAATTCACTTTTTATTCTCAATTTTCTCTTTCTCTGGGTATACTTTTAATAATATAGACATAACACAGAATAAGTCTGAGCTTATACTCATTTAAAATGGGTGCCAGTGTGCTGAAAATGTGTATAGTCAGAATGATGGGCTTTTAAAACAGAAATTCAAGGGACCATTCAAAATCACTGAGTTGCTGAACAACTGCTGGGTTACTTAGGTTTCCTGGATGCTAAGTAGGTTTTGCTCTTGGTTAAAATTCACAAGTTGTGCCTTCTTACCTAATCAAGGCCATAGTAAGTGGAAATTTCTTCCCCTATTTAATCCTACAGCAATGAGGTTTCTAAACCGCAAAGTTTTTTGAATATTAGAGTTTTCTTTACCGCATGTGTTTCCTGCATTATCAGAACCTCATAAACTCTACTTTATATAGTTAGTCAATTTCACTATTAGTTTCTATGTTAGTACTATTAATTTGGGGGTCACCTATATTCTTTGCCCTTTGGAACAGGAAGAAGGGGCTCACTATCAAACAGACATACACTTCAAAACAGTGAGAATCCTGGAGGACTTTTTAAAGCACATAGGTTCACAGATTTATATCAAGAAGAGACCTTGGACCTCATCTAGTCCAGACCTATAATTTTAAAGATGAGGAAACTGAGACTTAGAGAGGTGACATGATTTGCTTGAAGACACACAGGTTACAGCTACCCCAGATGTAGGATGACAGTACAGATTCATGAAGGATAAACTATAATAATGTCAAGACTCTAACCCAGGTCTTCTGACTCCACACACCACACTTCCTTTTGTTGAACAGAAACTGATTTTTTATTAGTAAATTTTTAAAGTACAAGATCTGATTACATACATATGCATATATAAAATATATAGATATAAATTTAAATATGTTTATATATTATATATTGATCATAAATCATGATATAGTTATATTTATTTGTATATATTTAAACTGGACCTATGATTTCATTGGTGTGGGCAAATTTCTGCCATCAGTGCTGATCTATACCTGTAGTGGAACTTAAACCCAGTCTTTTCCAATTCCAAGGCCAGTTCTTTATATATGATGTCATGCTCATTCTCCATGTTATAATTATCCAATGGAAATGAATAACTTTAAGAAGACAAAGCTTTGAGGATGATTTTCAAACATAAAATAAAGCAAAATATAACACTGCCCACTTTCTCTCCCAAAAGGCGTATCTTAATATATTCAGAGAGACTAAGATGACAATGGACAGCAGATAATGTTCTCTGACTTTCTCTATAGACATTAAAAAAAAGATTTATTTAAATGAGTGGAGTTGTTTTGTTTTTGTTCCCCCCAACCCCCAGCATTTTAGTTTTAAATCAAAGCCCTTTCAAGTGGGACACCATGTTTGATGGAAGCACTGAACAATAACCATCTGACCTGGGCTGGAGTCTGACCTTTGCAACTGAACCACTTTATGAATTTTGTAGTCACTTGTTTGTGCTTCAGTTTCTTTACCTATGAAATAGTGACTTTGTAGTCACTTGTTTGTGCTTCAGTTTCTTTACCTATGAAATAGTGACTTTGTAGTCACTTGTTTGTGCTTCAGTTTCTTTACCTATGAAATAGAGAAAATAATACCTATCACCTTCCAACTCATAATAAATATTGTGAAGCTAAATGAGATGATGTGAAAGGTATTATTACTAAGCAGTGCCATACATAAATATAAATATAGTGTATAGTTACACTTTTGTTTTTGTTTATAATAGGTATCCTAAAAGAACTATGAGGCAGAAAAATCCAGATCAGTGATACATTGTTACACATGAACTACATCTACATAGAAAGACCATGTTTTTGATTTTTAAGTGTATTCCATATGTAATATTTACAAGCAATAGAGATCAAGCTCAGCTCAAAATGTGGTCTTCTCTTTCTCCTCAAAAACTGCCTTGCCCTTCCCTCTCTTCTACCTTCCTTTTGGGTCTCCCAGTGCATCCTGGGTCATCTCCAGTCATCCTGATGAATATTTGGTCACTGGATTTAGATGGCTCTGGAGGAGAAGTGAGGCTGGTGACCTGCACAGCCCTCCCTCACTCAAAACAAAGTCAAGTGCAACTCATGTCATCATTTCCCATAGCACGGTCTTCTTCGGCAACAAAGGACAAGCACAACAACAACCCTTTCAAGATTCCAGTCACATGCTATCTTCACCCATTAGAATTTAAGCTCCTCTAGGGTACAGAGTTTCTTGTTCACTTGCATCTGCATACTCAGCACTATCTTCTGTTGGCCTATTAAATGTAATTGACTATAAGATTTTTTAAAAATAAATTTTAATTAATGATTAAATGAAAAATTTTGTTTTTACAACACCTACATTTCTCAATGTATATCTCTTCCATTCACTGCCTCCCCCTCAGGCATCCTTTATAACAAAGACTAAAAGAAAAACATAAAATGGTTCAAGAAAACTGAACATTTCATTGAAAAGAATCTGAAATTTTAGGCAGGGTTTCACATCCATAATCCCTAATCTCTGCCAGAAAATGGGAGAGGTGCTTCACATATTTCCTCTTTGGGGAATGATTTGGTCATTACAATTTTGAAGCATTCAGTTCTGAGTCTTTTGCTTTTGTTTCTTACATTTACATCATTGGAGCCTTTATGTGCAGTTTTCCAGGTTCTGCTTATACTTCATCAGTTGATCTAAGTCTTCCCATGCTTCTCTATATTCATCAAATTTGATGTTTCTTACTGAACAGTAATATGCCATTGTATTCATGTATTACAATCTGTTTGGCTATGGACATTTGCCTTATTTCCAGTTCTCTGTTACTATAAAAAGTGTTTCTACAAATATTTTGGTATCTTTGGGACCTTTATTTTTCACACTGTTCTACTTGGAAGATATGTCTAAAGACATGGTAGTCACTTTCTTCTTGGCATGATTCCAAATTGCTTTTCAAACTGGACAGACCAATTCATAGCTCTACCAATAATTAGTCTTTCTGCCATTCTTCTCGCATTGGCTATTCCCATTATTTGTCATTATTGCTAATTTTCTATATATGAAATGTGGTCTCAGAGTTGTTTTGATTTTCATTTCTTCTTATCATGAGTGATTTGGAGTATTCTTTCATATGGTTGTTAATAGCTTTCAATTCTTCTTTTAAGAACTATGTGCTCTTACTCTTTGACATTCCCTTATCTATGGAGGAATGGCTTTTGACAACTAGATTTTTAATGGGCTATGGAATGAAAGAGATGAACATAAGAGGAATAAAGTTCAGAGTTCTGTCATTTAAATATGTTAATAATTTGATATGACAATGTTAAAATCTATTTCAAATACAGATATTTCCTTATCTATGAATTTAGATTTTAGTTACAACTTAAAAAACAATTGAACCCTAGAATTTAGGTTTTAGTTACAACTTAAAAAACAATTGAACCTAATAATCACATAAATTGTAATTCTATAATCAGAATTAACAACTTGTAGTAATCTGGACCCTCCCAAATATTCTCTGTTTAGGAGGCCTCTATATAGATAAAACTCTCTTCCATTTAAATCTTTTTTTCGGAGGAAAAATGATGGAATAGTCTATATGTATATTCTAAAAGGAGTACTGTCCAGTAGGAACAATTTCCTTTAAATGTATGTTCTTAAATACCTAAAGAGGAAAAAGAGAGGGGAAAATATCCCTAAAATATATGAATATGCACATATGCAAACACATATGTGAGTGTACATATGTATATTTGACTGATAATTTGAATGATGAACAAATAGATAAAATAGACCAAATGGATAAATTTTGCTTGATTCAATTTAAGTGAAAATCTTCATGTCTAATAAAGTTAAAATAATCCTTCCTTCCTGAATCATCCACTTTTCTGACTGCCAAAAATTGGATGTCATTTTATGAGTCAAAAAAAGAATATGCCTAAGTGTAGAGGTTGAGATGCTTATAAATTTTTATTTTTTAAATAACTCTCTAATTAAATGATATTAATATGTAATGGGAGTAATCACACTGCTGGGCATGAGGTCAAAAAACAGAGGTCCAATTTACACCAAAATCTTCATATCAACACATTTTGTGGAAGCAAAGTGGGTAGTCATTGATTAATCAACTTCAAAAAAAATTCTCAAAACAATGCTCCATGAATGCAATGGAATATTATTTTGAAGCAAGTAAAGACAAGTATGAGAAATGGAGGTGAGGACTGTATGAACTGATGCAGAGTGAATGAACAAAGCAAAAGGAAAAGTGTTAACATCAACCCAATAATGTAAATGAAAAGATCACTAAAGGGAACCCAACATCTGAAAATCTATTGTCCTGAACAAAAGTTAGTTCTCTTCTTGTGAGGAAGGTGAGGGACTACTAAGGCAGAAATATATCTATATCTATGCACACACACAAAAACACAGATATATACACAAAAAACAGTAACAACTCCCAGATATACAAAACTGAAAACCTAAAAATCACATAAATTATAATTTTATAATTAGAATGGAGGTGACTTGTAATCATCTTGCCACTCCCAAGGCTGCTACACAGATAAGACTCCATTCTACTCAAATCTGTTTCTTTGAGGAAAAATAATAGAACAGCTCAGGGGTAGATGTATACTCTAAAAGGGGTGTGTGTGTGTGTAGTGTATATATGTTGTGTGAGTATATGTATTATATATGCATACATACACACATTGCAGATGAAGTCACTGCATTGAATGTTTTTGGTGAACTGTTCTTTCTTTATAAGACTGTGTTCAATTTGGGGGAGAAAAGGGGAGCACATATTGTTAGAAATGATTATGATATAAAAATAACAGACATCATTTAAAACATACATATATCTATCCTATTTAAAATTAGAAAATTAATTTGATACTACCAGGCTGCATATATAACACAGCATGGATATTTTTGTACAAAAGCTAGGAATGCAAATTAGTCCTTTTATGGAGACATGAAATTGAATAAACCTCCATTTCTACATGGTAGATAGGTATATTCCATGTATTTTTGGCCTGGTGGATATTATTTCATTAAATCATTGTCATTGATATGAGCAAATCATATTTTAACACTGGAAAAACCCCGGGTACCTTCATTTGACTGATTGCTAGGACCACAACTTAAAATTTAACTATGGCACTAAACTTCCCCCTGTAACTCTACTTGACCACCAAAGGCTTTTTGTTTGTTTGTGAACCTTCAGTTTCCTCTGAGAGGATATATTGTGTTTTAAAGGAGGCTAGTTTAATAATATACGCATCACTGTGTACTTTTTCAAGTTTTCAGACCCTCTCCCTATCAAATCTTCTACGTATCTCTTCAAGATTTGCACTGCTTCACAGAAAAATAAAACAAAATGAACATTATCATTCAGCCATGATTTCTCTGCGTTCTTAAACAATATTAAAAAAAATCATTTTGCTTCTTACTAAAAAGCTGAAATCTGAGAGGCTTTTTACTACTGTAAACAGTAGTGCATTCCTAGAAATGATCAACCAAGAATGTATTGGGGCTGTCAGAATTAGTCATCCTGGCTCTAAGATCTCCCTCTAACTGTATTAAATGTTCATTTAATGAGCCCCTTTTTCTGAACTTCTTCTCAGTGTTTACTCTGGGATTTCTTCTTTCTCTTCCACCCAAAAACCATAAATAGCAGTTTCCCAGCCTCTTCCACTGTTGGACAATTCTGGTAGCCTTCTCCTCTACAGAGCTGGCATCTGCCTCCCTGTAACCTCCTCCCTCTTGTCCTAGGTGCGACTTCTGAAATAACAGAAAGAGAATCTAATTTCTCTTCTGCATGACAGTCCTTTGAATATCTGCACATAGTGGTGTTTAAATGTATCTTCTTTCTTCAGGCAAAACATTCCAAGTTTTTTCAATCTTGTCTGATATACCTTCCTCACCATACTGGTTTTACTCCTTTGGCTACAGTCTAGCCTTGGCAACGTCCCTATTAAAATCTGGTTCCCAGAACTGGCAAGGTATGGTGGAAAGAATTTAGAAATTACAATCAGAGACTCTGGGTTCAAATCCTAGATCTGTCAGGAAAAACTTATGTGACCTTGGGGAAATCATTAACTAGTCACATGGTTAATCATGAATGCCCATCTGAAACTCCTTTTCCTCATCTAAAAAAAAAAAAGGTATGGGAAGAAGGAAAAAGGGCATGGAGATTGGACTAGGTGACTGTTAAGCTTTTTTCTAGCCCTAAATCTATGACTCTATGATACTCTATATATTCCAGATGTAGTGTGATGACCCCATAATTCAGTAGGACTATCTTTCTTGATCTGAATGTCATACATCTTTTGATGCCATCCAAGACTATTAGTTTTCTAAGCAACATATCATATTATTGAGTTGTAGTCAAATGACCTTCTTGGATCTTTAAAATAATTTTTAAAACTGTGAAATTATAATTTTAATCATTAAAACATAAATACTGCAATATTCGAAGAACAAAAAAGAACTGTATTTTAAAAAACTGATCTTCTTAAATTTAACAAGGTAGTAAAAAAAATTATTGAGACTCCTCTTAATTTTTTTTATTTTTTAAATTTCCCCAGATTTTTTAAAGTACAAATTACTAATATGCTGTGTCTCCTTCATCTTCTACTTACACAAGTGAGTTGGGACAGCTAGGTGGTGCAGTGGATAGAGCACCAGTACAGGAGTCAGGAGGACCTGAGTTCAAATTTTACCTCAGACCTTTGACACTCACTGACTGTGTGACCTTAGGCAAGTCACTTAACCTCAACTGCCTCATCCTGGGTCATCTCCAGTCATCCTGATGAATATCTGGTCACTGGATTTAGATGGCTCTGGAGGAGAAGTGAGGCTGGTGACCTGCACAGCCCTCCCTCACTCAAAACAAAGTCAAGAGCAAGTCATGTCATTATTCCATGATGGCACGGTCTTCTTCGGCGATGATGAATACACACAAGTGACTTGTTTTAAAGTCAAAATACAGGACTTGGCATTTATTCCAGCTCAATTTCATGCTGAAAGTACTGTAGCCTGACTATACAAAATGATATGATCTCCCCATTTTAAAAGCTAGAAATAATGATTTCCTTTGGAAAATAAGTGGAATTCAGCAGGTTCATTTATTCCATGTGACATATTTCGTAAAAAAGTATCTGCTTGACAAGCTATGTAGAAGCTCCCAGATTGTTCACATGTTCCTTCATGCAGGTTTTGGGTAAATGAAAACCCTGTCAACAAGAAAACCATTATATCTTGGTATCCTGATCTATATAAGAGGTTAGCCTTTATTTCCTTCCAAGAGAGCTTGTGTGGATTAAGCTAATTAATGACAGCTTCTTAAATGAAAGGTGCTGGAAGAGTTAACAACTATAACAGCATGCCTAGAATCTATGAAGACCCACAAATACCCTAAGTATTATGCTGACAAGTGAATTTATAATTTTACCATTCAGGTATGATTTATACAAATCTATGCTGGGAATTAGGAGCTATGTGTGCCATTTGACTCTGTTACCTACTCTGTGGATGACTTGGAGCAAATCCCTTCATCACTCACTGCCTCATTTTTTCCATCTATAAAATAAGAAAGACAATAGTGTATCTGTTCCCAGAACATCTGACTGGGGATCTGAGTGGATTGCATGTCTGCAAAGTAGTTTGGGCTAGGGTTTATTGAGGTATTATTTAAATACATTACTATTCCTATTATTTTGAACCTTATTAAATTAGGTATAAATTAAAAAAAATAAATACATGCTCCAATATTCTGTAACCATTTTGCTTGGGTTATATGAGGGCTATAGTTTAAGAGAGACCAGCAGGCTGTTTCAATCTGAGGCTCTTAAGTTATCTACCCCTGGATGATATCACCTCCATTCTATGGTCTAGTCTTAAAGGCTCAGAAATCTGTTCTTATCAATTCATCTAGTGATAAACTGGTTCATACTAATAAATTTCACAGGACTCTGACATAAACAATTTGTTAATTCACAGCATCTGGCACAAGAACTGGAATGAGTTGTTGGAACGGGGCACTCCCTTTGGGTGACTAAGGCCACTGGTGAAAAAAAAAACCACAATTACAGAATCAGAAGGTTGCTGTGTGAGTACAGATTTAGAGCAGAGTTGGGTGTACCAGAAAGACAATTCCATTACGTTAGGAGGCTTGATGAACCTTCTTTTCCCATCTTAGATATATTATTTCTACCTAAAGTCACCACATTGGTCATTTAAAATCAAAGCTTTGCTTCCTCTGGGAGAGAAGCTGGTAGACATTGGTAAGTGCTTATTAGCCAACTCTCCTTTCTAACAGAATATCACCAGTTAAAAAAGAAACTTTTGCATTCTACTATTTCTTCATAAGATAAAATCTCAGAGATGGAAGGGACTTCAGAGGTCATCTGGTATTTGAATAGGAATCCCCTCTACAATACACTCAAGGTGTGGGGTCATCCAGTCTCTACTTGAAGATTCTCCAGTGAGGATGAACCCAATCTCTCCTCATTCTAGGCAGTCCATTCAACTACTATAAGTCCCTAATTTAAGAAAGGCAGCTAGGCAGTGCAGTGGTTAGAGTGCTAGGCCTGCAGTCAGGAAGACTCATCTTAGGTTCAAATTTAGTCTCAGATGCTTATTAGCTGTGTGACCCTAGGCAAGTCTCATAACCCTGCTTGCCTCAGTTTCCTCATATGTGAAATGGGCTGGAGATGGAAATGGCAAAATGATCTGGTATATTTACCAAGAAAACTCCAAAATGGGGTCACAGAGACTTGGACATGACTGAACAACAACCATCCTTATGACATCTTTTCCTACCAAATTGGATTATGCCTCCTTGAAACTTCTGCTGAATGTTCCCAGATTCTGCTTTCAGGGCCCAAGCAAAATAGGTCTAATTGTTCTTTCACATAATATCTCTTCAAATACTTGAATATAGATGTTGCCCTCCAAGCACCTCCTCCAAGTCTTCCTATTCTCCAGAATAAGCGTACTGACCTCCTTCAAGCAATCCTCGTATGACATGAGACCTCCAGTCTATTCACTCTCTTGGTCATTCTTTTTTGGATGCATTTTAACTTGACAATATCATTCCCAAAATTGTGTCCCAGAATTGAACTCATACTCAATACCTACTCTTCAGTGAAAGGATATTCCCCCTCCTCTTGTTCTGACCACTCATCAAAGTGGAATGCAATCTCTTTGAGAGCACAGACCGATTTGTTTTTTGTCTTTGCATCTTCAACAGCTCCCAATGGGACCTATCTCTGCATCACAGGGTGTGGACATTTTAGTTACTTTCCTTTTTTAAAAAAACAAAATCGCAAATTGCTTTCCAGAATGTCTAGGCCTGTTTACAGTCCCAAATGTGTTAGTGTCATGAACCTATTCTTGATGAAGCCATGCTACATTTTAGTGGGTTTACTTGCTAAATGCTCATAAGACATTCCTTTAATAATAGGCTCTAAAGTTTTTGCCAGGAATTTCCAAAGACATACTCTATGAATTCCACTCTTTTCTGGAAATCAGGTAACATTTTCCCTTCTAGAGTCTGAAATTCTTCACAGTCTTTTAAAGATTACTGACAGGATCTCTTCAATTCTATCTACCCAATTCTTCCAGTACTGTGTTGCAATTAGATCATCCCAACCCAGTGACTGGAACTCACTGATGGCAGCTAGATACTTTCTTTATCTATTTTTGCTTTCAACTCCTTGTTAACCATGTTTGTCTAATCCTTCCTGATCCAAAAACATTTTCCTTGAAAAAGAAGACATAATTTGAGTTATTCTGCCATGCCATGGTCATTAACCCATCCATGTTGAGTAGAGATTCTATTCTTTCCTTGATCCATTTCTTGTTCCCAACATCCTCTAAAAAAAAACCTAATAATGCTTTTATTGTTTTTATGGTTAATCTTAGCATCAGCTTATTTTGAGCTTTAATATGTCCTCTTTTGTTTTGCTGTATTTTTGGGGGGGGAACTAGACCTGTGATTTCATGGATATTGAGAACTCCTGGGGAGATAGCTACTTCTTCTAATGTAGATTAGTTTGTTGCCCTACAATTTATAATATGAAGAGATTTGCTAGGAGAACTGACAGGAGGAGTTAGATAAGCTACCAAGGAAGGATGTGAAAACTTCTGGCCTGAAGAATTTTTAGTCAGTACGATCAACCACTGATCTTGGATGGTTTTGATGCAGTCCTTAGTACAGCAAACATCTAGGCCAGAAGCACTGTTGTGGAGGACTCTTCCAGTTCTATGATTCAAACAGCTTTCTTCAGGTCAAATCCCCATATGATCTTTCCGAATATAAAAAGCATAACCAATATCTATAATGGCTTTAAAATCTAGAAAAAATAATATGATGATATTTTAAAATGTGTTATATAGACTACTCATTAATTTTCAGAAAACCAGGGGTAGTTAACATTTTCTTCCAATCAATGCAGTTGTAGGTCAAGTGTTTTAATAGAGGCATAACCTTATGACAAATTGAATTTAGTATACTTGAAATGTGACATTTTACTCAATGAGTTCCCTTTGTTCCATGCAATTTCAGTTCCAGTCTCTAGAAAATGATTCAGTATGTATATCTAAAAATATTTTTAAAGGGAAAGCGCTAACATGCTGCGTGGTCCCAGAGGGAAGGATCTATTACACATAAACATATACACACATACACCATCACTATGTCAGTGGTGTACTTAATAAAAGCTGGATGATTGCTTGATCAATAAGAAGTTATGGAGAGGCAGACTGTGGCTTTCTACAAGATAAAACTTTTAACAATTAAAACTCTCCAAAATGGCCTTGAGAAGTAGAGTGTTCTATGACACCAACAAGTGGATGGACCACTTCTTAAGAATGTCACAGAGAAGATTCGTGATGTAGGTGGGATTGTACTAGAATACATTTATGATATCTTCCAAATCTGAGATTCTATGATAAGGACTATATTTATCATGGTACTATCTTACTGCTTGTATAATGTGAATAAACACATATACACACATATGTACATATATACTTTTTTCCAAATAATTTGCTACAAGACCTACACCCTGGTTAATACTCTAATCAACAAATGTAGAATCAAAGAATTAGACATGGAAGACTCTTTGGAAGCCCTATAATCTAACTTATTTCATAGGTGAGGAAACCGAAGCCCAGAGAGGTTACGTGATTTGCCTAAAAACATACAAGTATTAAGTAGTTGAGATGAAAGTGTGGATCTTTTCACTCCACAAATGATGTATTTTCTTCCTCTCTTTCCAATTTTCAGTCATTGCCAGCTGCTTTTTGCCCTTTTCTTCACTTGTCCAATTTTGCTATACTTCAATTATATTATTCTTCTTTTGCCTTTACCCTTTCTTCTAGGGTCTTTTTTTTTTTTTTATTACTCTCATCCCCAGAGAAATCACTGAGTCACGTGAGACTTTAAGGTATCTTTCTAGTTCTTCTCCTCTCACAGGATTATGGAAGAGTCACCATTTTCTTCATTTCCCTTTCAAAGAATTAAATTCAGAGGCATGAAAAAGCCAAATTACATTTTGATTTTGTACAGAATTTAAAAATAACTATCACTTTTCCTTCTTAATGAAATTAAAATTTAACATTAGCTGCCTCAGAGACAATCTTACTGAAGGGATGTTAAATTTTTTACTCGGTAATATAGGTACTAAAATCCAAGATGTTTTGTGCTACTCTAAATCTCTAGGATGTTCCCAATCTCCACTTTTTAAGGTGTGGTTAATGCTAATTCATACTCTGTAAGCAACAAAGTAAAGCACTCAAAGGTACTGGCTTAAACAGTGTAGTTCTCCTATTCATAAAGCCCAACTATTGAATCCAAACTTAACATAAGCTAGCCTGCCATCTTCTGACTCAGCTCAAAATAAACATTCTAGAAAATAAAATTAAAACACAAAATCGGAAAGTTATCTTTGCTCTACTTTAGAAGTTCTTAACTGTTCTTTTGTCATAAACCCTTCTGACAGTGTGGTGGACCTATAGACACCTTCTCACAATAATATTTTAAGCATATAAAATAAATTACATAGGATTACAAAGGAATCAATATTGAACTACGGTTATCAAATACTATTTGTTTTTAAGTTTGCAGATCCCCAGTTAAGAATGATTGCTCTGGTTCCTTAAATCAAATTCAAATTTCTCTCCGTGATTTTAATGCCCAACAAGTCATTGATGGCAAGAAAATCTTCCCACCTTGTGGGAAGCCACAGAACAGAAGCAGAGCTAATCAGACTATGTAGCATGAACTCTCTCTTCTCCCCGACTCCATACTGTTATATTGCTCTGCTTCCCCCACCCCCATTCTCCCCTCCTTTATTCCATTTTTCGAAGAAGTAGTCCATTTTCCTGCCAAAGCAAATACTTTCACTTGTGCCCTTGATTCCTTTACTTCTCATCCCCTCCAGGAGCATTGGTCGTTCCCCTTCTTCTTTTTCATCTTTGCTGACATTTGCCTACAGATGTGCTTAGCTCACAGGATCTCCAGTATCACACATTTTGAATTAAAAGAGGTCTTAGAGGTCATTGAGTTAAACCTCCTCATTTTATACATGAGGCAACTGAGGATCAGAGAAGTTGAGTAACTTGACCAAGGTTTCCTCCCTAACTTTAAAAAATGTACACTTAACACTTACCTTTCCCTAAGCTATGGTCTTATCTTTAATCCCATAAAGTCAAACTCCGAGAAATAAAATCTATGCTCATTGTTCCATTTCTACACTACCCAATCATTTCTCAGCTCCCTGAAATCTGGCGTTCACCAGAAACCGTCTTCTACAAAGCATCCAGTCATCTCTTAATGACTACATGCAACATCCTTTTTTTTTAGTTCTTATTCTACTTGACCTTTCTGCAGTTTCTAACACTTTTGATTGTTTCCTCTTCTTTTAATATTCTTTCCTCCCTTCACTTCTATTTCACTGCTCTCTGTTGTTTCTCCTCCTTATTATATAATTGCTCCTTCCTGATATCCTTTGCTGGAGATCTTTCATCTCATATTCATACTGTCCCACAAGGATCTGTCCTGGCCCACATTCTTTCCCTTCTCTATATTCTCCCTGTGTGAGTTCATAAGCTGCTTTGAGTACAGTTACTGCCCCATGCAGATGATTCCTAAATCTGTATATACAATTCAATTTCATTTTAAAAGCATTTATTAAATACCTACAACATTCAAGGCGCTAGGAATTCAAAGACCAAAGTGACACTGACAAACATGGTTCCTTCCTTTAAGAAGTTTACATCTTATTGGGGAATACATGTAAATAGTAAATAAAGCTGAATCGAGGAAGCAGAGAACAATGATAACTATGGGGATGAGGAAAGGATTTTTCACAGATGGCACATGAGCTGAGCCTTGAAGAAATCAAGGGATTCAAAAAGACAAAAGTGAGTAGGAATTTCATTGGAGGCACTAAGGGGTTGTCTGGGCAAAGATCTGCAGGAGGGAGATGGAATGTTGAGTTTGCAAACTTACCTGGCTAAACCGCAAAGTGTATATAGAGGAATAATATGAAACAAGTGTGGAAAGTTAGGATGGAGTCAGATTATGAAATGTGTTCAAATGCATACCAATCTGAGGAGTTTGCATTTTATCCTAGATGCATTGAGAAGCGAACCACTGAAGATATTTGAGTAAAGGTGTCATTTGGTCACATCTGATCCTTAGGAAGATAATTTGACAGTTGGGGGGAGAATAGATGGGAGATAAAGGAGAACAGAAGCAGGGAAGCAAATGAGGAGACTGTTGCCACAATTTAGGTAGGGGTGTGTGTGTGTGTGTTCGTCCTTTGTTGCTGAAGAAGACCATGCCATCAGAGAAATGATGACATGATTTGCACTTGACTTTGTTTTGAGTGAAGGAGGGCTGTGCAGGTCACCAGTCACTTCTCCTCCAGAGCCATCTGAATCCAGTGACCGGATATTCATCAGAATGACTTGGAGATGACCCAGTTGGGTTAAGTGACTTGCTCAAGTGTGAGTGTCAAGGGTCTGAGGGTGAAATTTGAACTCAGGTCCTCCTGACTCCTATACTGGTGCTCTATCCACTGCACCACCTAGCTGCCCTGCCACAGTTGAGATGGTGAAAAACTGAAGTATAATGATGATGACCACTGGTCAGGGAATGAAACAGATGGATTCCAGGCATTTTGTGAATTTAAGATTGATATGATTTGGTAATTGACTGGATATGGGAGAAGGAGATGAAAGAGTAAAGAATAACTATGAGGCTATGAAGCTGGGTACCCAGAAGAATGGTGGAGCCCCTAAACAGAAATGGTGAAATTGGGGAGATGGAGAGATTTAAAGAGGGAGATAATCACTTCCATTTTACACATTTTGAATTTGAGATACTCATGGGACTTCCAGAAAATCCTAGCAAGAAAGAGCTATGAGGTCCCTTTTGGGAAAAGGAGCTACCGATTGTACTGGTGCATAGTATATGAAGAAAAAGTCTCACATAAGTACACACTATCACAAATATGGTGCACAACAGGTCATAGATTCCAAACACATACCCATAAAATCATAATATTTTACAGCTATAAGAAACTTCAGACATATCCTTTACTTATAGGATCTAAAGCTCACAGTATCTATAAACATGATCTGTCCAAAGCCTTCATTTTATAGAGGAATGAATGAGACCCAGAGAGATTAAGCCACTTGTCCAAATCCACACAGATTATGAGTATCAGGCAGGATCAGAGTCCAAGTCTTCTCACTCCAAATGCAATGCTTTTTCTACTACAAAATAATTTTCTATCTCTTTTTATAGGGGAAAGATTAAATGACTTGTTTGAAGTTACATGTTTACTTATGTCTCTTGATTCTCAGTACCAAATTCTTTTTGGCTCTGTCATATGCAAATATATTCTAATATGCACTGATCAGGAATAATAAAGGGTGTTTGACTTTGTTAATACTACTTCTCTTTTTCCTCACTGAACAAATGAATAACTTGAAATCTATTTCACATCCTGTAATCATCTGTATTCTCTTACTGGACAGAATTTTTAAACTGTTTCTTCTTCCTATAATACTTATTTGAGGGTAGAGGAGAATAGAAGCAGAAGCTGCTTTGTATTGTTTTATTTTAGCAGAGATGTTTCTTTTTGGTTTACTCTATTTTGTCCATTATTTCTTTCAATTTCCTGATACAATTCTTTCTTGAGTTTTATACCCTACATAGGAAGAAATTGTAAAAGTTCTAATTTGTTTTCTTTAAGGTTTCCTTAGATTTCAACACTGGCATTAACTCAAGGGAAGCTGCTGATCCCTTTATCCTTTGTATTTACTGTTTTTCCTTTAACCTGTGTATACTGTATGATTTTGGTCTCATTTAGGTTCCTCCTCCAGTGCCCACTAAATTCCTGCAGAAGTTGATGGAATTTCATAAGTTTATATATTTCTTCTTATTCCTTCTACTTTCTCTACGTGTTATGTCTAAGTTTCAGGGTTATCCATTCACATATCCAAAAAACCCAAATATAAGTAATACAACAAAAAAGGAGGCTTGAGCAGGCCAAGCCATGAAAAACATTCGAAGCACCCTGAAGTATTTCGGACAGAGGCTGATAGGAAGCTGAAAGATTCACCCTATCCACAGAAAGCTGAATCTTCTGATTCACAACTAGTCAAAAGATCTCACTCCTGACAATTCCTTTGCTCTTTTTTCACAATCACAGTGAATGCAACCCATCTGAAAGAGGAAATTAACTTCTTCAGACATGCAAAAAGGAAAATAAATCTCAGTCTTTTCTCTCATTTTTCTTATGGATTCCAAGGAAGGGATGACGGGTTTGTGCAAAAAGTGTAATGTCATTCCAGTGTAACAGGCAGCAGGGACAAGGTACCAAGAGTAGCAAAAGAAAGGGGAAGAAGGGCAGCTGATTCATTCACACACCAGTAGTTTTCCTCAGGTTCTGTGGTTCTTCCATCTGCCTACAATCTACCAGCTGGTGTTTAAGAGATGGGTAGCATAATAGATAGAAGATTGGATTTGGATTTTTAAGACCTGGGTTCAGATCCTGATTCTCACACTTACTGGCTGTGTGATCAGAGGCAAATCTCTGGGCCGATTTCCTCATCTGTAAACAGAGAGCTGATAGTACCTGTAGCATCAACCACGTAGGTGGTTCAAAGGAGATAATGTACATAAAGCATTTGGAAACTTTAAGGAGATACATAAATGTAAACTGTTATCATCACTGTTTTTGGAGGCAACAGGGGTTACACGGCCAAAGTCAAGTGTCTGTGAAAATCTGAACGCAGTTTGCTCTCTGCCACCTCGCTGCCCCATAAATGTAAACTACTGTTACAATCCCTGTCTCATTTCTGTTGTTTATATTATGGATCTCTTATACTGCTCCTTGGCCCATATAAAGTGCTGATACACCTGGTAAGTGTAAGTGAAAACTACCAGGGAAGGAAGTTGCTGGAATCATTCTGAGAGATTTAAGGAATCTTAGCATACTAGAGAACTGGACCATCATTAGTTGTTCCCATATTTTTTAAAAGAGCAAGAAAAGGAGGAAAAGGCACAGAAAGTTTCTCAAAAATTATTGGATACAGAATTACAGCACAGTGAAGAGGTCCTGTCTTGGTGTTCAAAGACCTGAGGTCAAGTCCGGATCTTGATACCTAGTGGATGTGTGATCCTAGATATAATATATCTATATCTATAGATATAGGATTGTGATCCTAGATGTTACATATCACCTCTCTACTTCACTTTCCTAGTCCAGGCAAGGGGGAATAAAAATACTAACTTATTATATCTGTGACTTTGAACAAATCTGTTCACCTCTCTGGGCTTCAATATCCTCATCTGTAAAATGACATGATCAATTGAAATGATTTTTAGTCTAGCTCCAAGTTTATGATGCTCTGAACTACCTCACAAAGTTACTGTAAGAGAGGAAATCACCATTTATATCATGCCTACTATGTGCCAGGTATTGTGCTAAGTACTTTTTTACAAATATTATCTCATTCAAGATAGGGAAAATTATAATAAAGAAAGCACTTTGTAAACTGTAAAGTGCTATATAAATGTGAATTTATTAGTATCTACCTTCAATCAATTAGTAATCTACCTTCAAGACTGTAGAGTAACAATTTTCCTAAATCAGGGAATTTTCTCATTCAATACATTTGTTACCATTCTGGAAATCTTTTCATAGGACATCCTGGTTTTTTTCACATATTTTTAAGGGGGGAGGGATACCTGAGGGACCTCTTACTGAATTAATCAATCAGAGTTATTTCAACTTAGGTGTGACAGCATGTTGAGATTGGTTAAAGAAACTCAGTCATATCCTTTGCATCTTCTATAGAACAGGAAGCTAGTTTGACCCTCTATTCACGTATCTGGAGGCTTATAGGGGAGAACAGTTTTAGCCAGGCTCCTGGGAAAGGAATCCCTTGGGAGGATGGGGGAAGGAACAGAAGAAAGGTCTTTCATTTCCTCCCACTCCCCTTGAAGTCCTTGTTAACAGAAGAGGGTCAGAAGATTTGGAGATCTCATCAGCATCCTAGCAGATCTGAAACTGCTATGCAATGTATCATCTTATTTTTTAAAAATTATTTTTATTTCATGAAATATTTTTCCAATTAAACACTTATTTTTTAAAACTTTTGAGTTCCAAATTCTCTCCCTTATTTCTGAGAAGGCAAAAAATTTGGTAATGATTATACATGTAACATCATAAAACATAATTCCATATCAGCCATGATACAAAAGAAAACGTAAAACAATAAAAATAAAGTAAAAAAAAAGCCATTCTGCATTCAGTATTTTACCACTTCTTTCTGGAATTGGATAAGCATCTTTCATTACGGGTCCTTTGGGTCTGTCTTGGATCATTGTCTCGATCAGAGTTTTTCACAGTTGATCATCCCCACAATATCCTCCTAGTTCTGCTCAATTCACTTTGCATCAGTTCATGTAAGTCCTCCCAGGCCTCTCGGAATTCTTACTCTTCATCATTTCTTACAGCACAATAGTATTCCTTCACAATCATATACCACAAATTGTTCAGCCGGTCCCCAACTGATGGAAACCCCCTCCGTTTTCATTTCTTGGCCACCTCTAAAAGAAATGCTATAAATATTTTTGTACAAATAGGTCCTTTTCTTTCTTCTTTGATCTCTTTGGGATAAAAACCTAATAGGGATATTGCTGAATCAAAGGTTATGCACAGTTTTATTGGTAGTATATCAAAATGCTGTTGATTTGGGTAGGCTTCTTTTACATTCTGCAACCTTGCTAAGGTTGTTAATTGTTTCAACGAGTTTTTAGTTCATTTCTGGGTATATCATCATATTATCCACAGAGTAAGTTTTATTTCCTCATTGCCTATTCTAATTCCTTCAATTTCTTTTTCTTGCTCTATTGCTATAAGCTAGCATTTCCAGTACATTATTGAAAAACCGTGATGATTCTTACTTCCCTCTTGATCTTACTGGGAAGTCTTCAAGTTTATCCTCATTACAGATAATATGTGCTGTCAGTTTTAGAGAGATATTGCTTATCATTTTAAGACGCAATTGATCCTGATGCTTTCCAGTGGTTTTTAATTGGAATGTGTATTGTATATTGTCAAAGGCTTCTTTTTCACCTACTGAGATAATCATATGATTTCTGTTGTTTTTTGCTATTAATTTGGTCAATTATGCTGATAGTTTTCCTAATATTGAACCAGCCCGGCAGATTATAGTGTATGATCTTTATGACAGATTGCTGAAATTCCCTTGCTAATATTTTATTTAAAATTTGTGCATTGATATTCATTAAGGAAATTTGTCTTTTTTTCTCCCTGGTTTAAGTATTAAAACGACATTTATGTCATACAAGGAATTTAGTAGGACTTCTTCTTTGCCTATTTTTTCAAATAATTTATATCATATTGGGATCAATTTTCCCTTAAATGTTTGGTAGAATTCACTTGTGACTCGAACTCATCCTGGAGATTTTTTTTTATGGAGCTCATTGATTGTTCAAATTATTTTTCTAAACAAGGGTTATTATTTAAGTGTTCTATGTTCTCTTCTTTTAATTTGGGCAATTTATATTTTTGTAAGTATTCATCCATTTTAGTTATATTATCATTCTACTGGCATATAAATGCACAAAATAACTTCTAATAACTGCTTTGATGTCATCTTCGTTGGTGGCACATTCACCCTTTCCATTTTTGATACTAGTAATTTGGTTTTCTCTTTCTTTTTAAAAATTAAATTAACCAATGGTTTATCTATTTTATTGTTTCTTTCATATAACCAGCTCCTAGTTTTATTTATTAATTCAATGGTTTTCTTACTTATACTCTTATAAACTCTCCTTCTATGTTCAGAATTTCCATTTCAGTGCTTAATTGGTGATTTTTAAATTATTCTTTATCTATTTTAGTTGCATGTCCAATTCAGCGATCTGTTCTTTTCCCTTTTTATTGATGTACACATTGAGAGTTATAAATATTCCCTTAAGTAATGCTTTGGCTATATCCCACAAATTTTGGAATGTTGCCTCATTGTTGAAATTCTCTTTAATGAAATAACTGTTTCTATGATTGGTTTTCTTGTCCATCCTTTTTTCAGGAGTAGATTATTTAGTTTCCAACAAACTTTTAATCTATGCTTCTATGGCTCATTATTAAATGTAATTTTTTTGTATTATGGCCTGAAAAGGATACATTTAAAATTTCTGCTTATTTGAATTTTGTTGTGAGGTTTTTAATGCTCTAGCAAGTGGTCATTTTCTTTTGAAGGTGCCATATACAGCTAAGAAAAGGGTATACTCCTTTCTATTTCCATTCAGTTTTTTCCAGAGGTCTACCATATTTAACTTGTCTAAGATTCTATTCATCATCTTGACTTCTTTCTTGTTTATTTTATGGGTAGATTTATCTAGCTCCGAGAGGGGAAAGTTGAGGTCTCCCACTATTATAATTTTACTATCTATTTCCTCTTGTAGTTTATTTAACTTTTCCTTTAATAATCTGAATGCTATGCCATTTGGTACGTATGTTTAGTATGGATATTACTACATTGACGATGGTTCCTTTTAGCAAGATGTAGTTTTCCTGCTTATGCCTTTTAATTAGGTCTACTTTTACCTCTGCTTTGACTGAGATCATGATTGCTACCCCTGCCTTTTAAACTTCAGCTGAAGCATAACATATTCTACTCCAGCTGCTTATTTTAACTCCATACATGTCTCTCTGTTTCAAGTGAGCTTCTTGTATACAGCATATTGCTTGATTCTCATTTCTAATCCATACTATTTTTTGGGGGGTGAGGGGTGTACATTTTCCCTACCTTATTACTTGATTTGGAACTTTATGTTAATGTTGGGCTCTGTTTTCAGTACGGTTAGGAGAATGGAGGGGAATTGTCTCAAGCTTCAGGATTTTTCAAACTACTGTTTTCGGAACTAGTTCTGGGGGATAGGGAGTTTTTGGTACTTCTAAAGTGGTGTAATCTCGGGAGAAGTGTGGTTACTGCTCAACTGGTTTGTATTCTGGTCCTTACCAAGGAAGTATCCCTGATCCCTTGGGACCAGAAGTGATACTGCCCCTCAGGGCTTTCACTCCCTCACTCCTCCCTCCCTTGAATTGTGACCCAGAAGTGGGTACTGACAATGGAACTCCTAAATAGTTGCCTCTCAAAGCTTTCACTTACTCTTTACCCAAACTGCTCCTCACTGACCTTAAACTGTAACCCAGAAATGGTCAGTCCTGAGTCCAGTGCTAGCACAAGTGGTCCCTGTAATCTCTTTCTCACTGGTTGTCAGATCCTCTTATCATGTCTGGCTTGGGAGCTCCTGAAGCTGCTGCTGCTTCTATCAGTACTACCCAGATCCACTACTGATGTTTGAGTCACATGAGTTCTGGACCAGCCTCCACCCCACCTTACAGATCTCTCTTTCAAACCTTCTAAGTTATTTTGGGCAGGCAGAATGTCTCACTCTGATCTTTCATTGGCTCTGCCACTTGAGAAGTCAATTTGAGGTGTTATTTTAAAAGTATTTGGAGGAGAATGCTGGGAGAGCTTAGCTGAGAACTTTCTCTAACTCTGCCATCTTGGCTCTGTGCAAGGTATCATCTTAAAGAGTTGCTTGGGATGGAATTGAGACTCGGTGACTTGGCCAGGATCACACTTCTTCTATGTTTCAGAGAAAGAACTTGAATTTAGATCTTCCCAACTCCAAAGTGGGTTCTTTATCCACCATATAGTGCTGTCTCTCTTTTCATCCATAAAGGAGTATAATTCTAGGATTAGAATATATGCCAGACAATATTCCATGTTTTAGAATAACCTACTTAACTGTTACATTATAGACTTCATTTCCTCTCTGATGCCTTAATGCCATGCCCATCACATCATCAGTTATATAATGAATCTAAAAACTTGAATAAATCAAGTTTGTATTTAGGGTTAAGAAAATCCAGATGAGGACACAGTGTTTTATACATTATCAGATGGATAAATTTTGTTAAATATTAAATATTTTTTTTGTTATTGTTTTTCTTAGTTACTAATAAAGAGGGTCACTTGGAAGGGGGTAGTTTCCAGAAATGACTGTAACATAAAAACAAAAAAAAATTCATTTAAAAACGCATATAAAAAGCAGGCAAAACTTTTAACCAATATCTATCTTGTTCACCCTTTATTCTATCCATTTAATTAATAAAGGATGTAAGTGATAAATGAAAACCAACAGTTTTAGATGGGAAAAGGGCTCAGTAGAGGATTCAAGATAATTTGTATTATTTTGCAATTCAATTTTATGCTTAGATTTGAATATGAAGGTTTCTGACATTCAAAGAATTCATGCATTTTAATTAACTAAAATGATAAAAGTCACACTGTGAATGTCTAACTAAGAATGACCTGGAAAGCTGTTAACTTCCCGATTCTTGCTTCCTCTTTAATTGCTTCTTCTTTGACAAATCTTACAAAGATCAGAGGGAAGATGATCATAGGCTTCAGAGTTGGAAGACAGCTCAAGTCAAAATCCCTCATTATATAGAGGAAGTCATGAGGTAAAGAGAAGTTCGATGATTTGACCCTCTCCCTCAAACACAGACACAAGTAGTATTGGGGGGGTAGTGCAAGAAGCACTGGTCCTATGGTCAGGAGAGATTTGGGGTTAATTCCTTCCTACCTTCAGCACAACCTGCTATGGGAATATGGGAAAGGTTCCTTTATCTCCCTGAGTCATTTCTTCATCTACAAAATAGGGATAATATTACTGCAGTAAAAAGGATCTCTTCAAAGAGATAGATGTATAGATGAGGAGGTGGGCTGGTCATCCAGCACAAGTGAGGAATAACCTTTCCACTAAAGTGCTAGCCATCTAATATGGAGACTTTTAGAAGGTCTGTCTGGGGAAAAGGATTCATAGGAGATGATAGACCAAAGTTCAATAAGTGAGAAGGCATGAGTAGGTTGCAGAGTGGACCACTAAAGGAAGTAAGTAACCATAAAAGTATCTATTTCATAGGCCATTGTGAAGATCAGACTGGATAATGCATATAAAGTGTTTTTGGGGACCTTAAAGCACAAACAACATCAATGTCCACTATTTTTAAATCCAGATCTCTTTAAGTTCAAATCTAATGTTCTCTGCTCTCTACAAGCAGCTGGTGGCATAGTGGACAGAGATGGAGAGAGCACTGGTCCAGAAATCAGGAAAAGTTCAACTTCAGCCTGTAACCAATTGCTGTATTTCACTGCATAATCATTGCAGATTTTATGCCAATTTTTCTTTCCAAAAATGTGGCATGCAACCGTTAGGTGAAGCTTTAAAAAAATTGGGCTGGAATTACTTTAAAAATCATTTTCTACTAACCTGTTTTTAGTGCAAGATGAGGATGCATGGAATACTTATGAATATGTGTTAAAATTGGGAAGATGCGAGTTTTATCATATCACGACTTACATTGCACACCTGCTCCTCTTGTGTTGACAGCTCTTTACTGGGTTAAATGGGACTATTGTCAATACTGCAGCACTCTAAACAGACCATGCAAGTCGGCTTTGGGACGTATACTGACAATGAGCATGGGCTGAGAATTCAAGGCTCATGGCTTTCAATGAACATATACATATGCTACTGGTGAATACGCTGTTGATCTGTTTACCTTTTAAGTGGCATGATAAACAGAAATATACCATGTGATTATGCAATGAAAGGTTATAAATCAATTTTTGGAATAAATTAAAAACAGGGCATGATGATTATGAGGTGAAATATGGTACTAGCTATGTTGTTACTGTTGCTTAGTAATTTTTTAGTCATGTCCAACTCTTCATGACCCTATTTGGAATTTTCTTGACAGAGATACTGGAGTGATTTGCCATTTCCTTCTCCAGCTCATTTTACAGATGAGGAAACTGAGGCAAACAGGGTTAAGTGATTTGCCCAGGGTCACACAGATAGTAAGTGTCTGAGGCTAGGTTTGAACTCAAATGGATGCATCTTCCTGACTCTGGGCCTGACACTCTATCCGCTGTACCACCTAGCTGCCCAAAACTAGCTGTGTGACCCTGGGCAAGTTACTTCTATGTGTCTCAGTTTCCTGAACTACAAAATGAGGATAATGACAGTACCCACTTCCAAAAGCTGTTGTGAAGATCAAATGAGGTATTTGTAAAAACACTTAGCAAAGTGCCTGGTACACAATAGGGACCATGTAAATGCTTACTCTCTTAACCTTCCATAAGCCTGCTTGATAGACAGGATCCTTTCACAGATTAGAGCAAAGTACCAGCCCTTCTAAAGTTGTTGAGACTTTTCTGGGCCACAGCCATTATTGTTTTAAATTTTAAAAAGCCATAAATTTTAAAAAGGGCTTTGTTTGCTGCACTTTTAATGTATAAAGCCATTCAAGTTTCCTTCCCTTGGGTTTAGACTGTAAGATGTAAAAACAGACATAAAAAAAGAAGGGAGAATATCAATAAAGAAATTAAAGGCAAAATAACTGCTCTCAGGCCATTTCTCCAGTGAAAACTTGATCCAGGGATAAAGCCATAAACCTACCATGCTTTCACCTAACTCATAATTCACCACATAGAAGGGAAATGAATGCTGTATAGAATGATGCCTTTGAGAGAGTTCCTACGTTTTGCTTTGACTCAGATTGTTTTCATCATCGAACATACAACAAGGGAACTGAGAGTCTGAAACTCTGACTCTCTTGGAAGCATCAGCCTACTTTGCATTCAGTTCACGGAACATTGACCAACTAGGTGGGGCTCTGAGCTTAAATCCAGTCTCAAATGCTTCCTAGCTGTGTGAGCTTGGGCGAGTTATTTAACCTCTGTTTGCCTCATTTTCTTCATCTGTAAAATGGAGATCATCATAATATCCCAGGGCTGTCATAAGGATTAACTGTGATAACATTCGTAAAGCACTTAACATGGTAAGAGTTATATAAATGCTAGCTAATAGCTATGTGCAAGGCACTATACTAGGTGGAGTGGGATTGGTACAAATGCCAACCCAAGCCTTCAAGGAGTTTACAATTCAATCTCACTCAACAAACTTCTTTGACTCACTCAACAAACATCTGCTGAACCAGAAAGTAGACACTATCATTTCCTATGTAAAATTTGTGAAAATTTGCATTTACAGAACTCAAAAGGAAAGTAATTCCTATACAAAATACTTTCATTTACAAAAGAATTCACCTCCATAGAGAGTTTAAAATTTTATTCACCATAAAAATTCTATTTACTTGCATCTTTTCCAGGACTGCACTCCCTTCATAAAGCAAAGTACACTAACGTTAACTGACTGAGTCAATTCAAACACCAAGTTACCCAGTTAAAAGCGTAACTGAAACCAAGAGTTCCCAAGGCTTACAAAAGCTTATTTCAAAAAGGGATCTGCAGATTCTGGCTACGCTGATTTGTGTCTTACTGCTCTCACTGCTAACTCTTAGTGTTACAAGCCACAGCGTGGAAAAGGAAAAAGGCATAAAGAGCAGAATCAGAATCAGGCTGCTGGTGTTTATTAATTAAGCACGCCTTACTCAATTTGCTCCTCTCTTTCTCTCAACTCCTATTATCCTGGTTACTGGCCCAGCTCCTCAAAGTGAAATTCAAGGAGCTGGCAGCCCTTCTGACTGGCTTTTGGGTAAAAGTTCACCCCGGGTCAAGAAGAACAATGGTATTCAGGGTGGCGGAAGAGCAGTTCAAAGATGGAACACTGTGGGAGCAGGATGTGGGCTCTGGACCAGGGTGTGGGCTCTGGACCAGGGTGTGCTGAGCTTTGACTCTCTGTGAATTCCCTCCATTAGGGACTGTACCTTTAAGACAGGTGCTGCTGGGCCATCTGAAACCCTAATACCCAAAGCTCAGGCTATGGGGATCTGCACCTATATGTGAATAAACAGGAGGGTTATTTGTTCAGGCTGTGTCAACACAATCTAACCTCTATCCCACAGAAAGGAAAAGAACTGTGACATTATTCTAGAGCCCTGGCAATTCTAGTTGGCCCCTTGCCCCACAATAAAAATTTCCTAAGGAAAGAGTTTTCCTCAATTTCTGTTTCAGGATCTTCTAGAGATACAGCTTTTCAGGACACAGTGTAACTTCTTAAAAGTCAGACACCATTAAAAAGAGGGAGATGGGATTAGTATCAACCACTACTCCCCCAGAAAAGCAAGATTTCCTGTTTCCAAGCTTCTTCTAAACTGTGACCTATTTAAAAGCAGTCATTGGGCTCCTGTGACCTCTGACACTTGGACTGAGAGGCAACCCCAAACTCCATTCCAACTGGCTTATAGGAATTCAGGAATCTAAGCCAAAGGCAGTGCATGCCTTGGCTGGTTGAACAAGGTATCCATTTAAAAAGAGATTTCCTTCTCAGTCATTTTGCAATCTCAGAAGGCTGATTTCAGTGGGTCCACCTATAAGACATATGGTACAGTGCTTAGGATTTCTAATAAAGTAAACAAAAGGGCAGATTTTCTGGCAATCACCTCCCACCCCAAAGAAGGAAAATTAGATTATGTAGGCAAGAAAATAACAGTATTATACAACCTTCAAGTAGTAAAAAGGCATATTCTTTTCCTTATCTTTCCCATATCTCCAATCTAAATCCAAGAATTCATACAACGGAAGCTGAAATAATAAGGAAAATATGAGGGACCCTCTCTTCTGTATCAGGCAGTTATACTGTACAATGAATGCATAAGGTGATGGATCCGGAGTCAGGAAGACCAGAGTTCAAATCCTGTCTCAGACACCTACTAGCTATGTGAACCTGCACAAATCACGTAACAAATCACTTGCTTTGCCTCAGTTATCACCCCTGTAAAATGGAGATATTGGCAATGGAGGCTCAACTGAGATAATTGTAAAGCATTTTGTAAACCTTAAAGCACCATATAAATCCTAGTTAGGATTACTATTTATAACAAGAATGAATGTAATCATGATGGTGAATATGATAATGCATGGGGTCTGGCCTCTACTCATGTATTTATAGAATGTGATAGAGGCAAAGGAGAGATAAAGACCAAGCACTTTAGGAAAATGTTAGGTGGGAGCGATCACCTTCAGCTGGATGGGAGATGATGGGAAAGTATTAACTGCTGGGATAAATTAAGGTTTAATGAAGTAAGTAGCACAAGAATTGGGCCTCAAAGAAGTGGAAGTATTTTTACTGAGGGGCGACAAGGAAAAAAATAATTTTGATGCAAGACTCGTGAATGTACAGAGATGGGAGAATAGCAGACAAGTGTTGCTGAAACATAAAGGAGGTAAAGGGACTGACTGGTGTGTTCATCCTTTGTTGCCAAAGAAGACCGTGCCATCACAGAAAGGATGACATGACTTGCCCTTGACTTTGTTTTGAGTGAGGGAGGGCTGTGCAGCTCACCAACCTCACTTCTCCTCCAGAGTCATCTGAATCCAGCGACCAGATATTCATCAGGATGACTGGAGATGACCCAGGATGAGGCCGTTGAGGTTAAGTGACTTGCCCAAGGTCACACAGCTAGTGAGTGTCAAAGGTCTGAGGGTGAGATTTGAACTCGGGTCCTCCTGACTCCTGCACTGGTGCTCTATCAACTGCACCACCTTGCTGCCCTGGACTGAGTGGTATGAAATGACTGAAAATGGTCAGGTTGGAGACGTGGTTCCAGCCTTAAATGTCAGGGTGAGAATTTTGTGTTTTATATTTTATGCAGAAGAAAGACACTGGAGTCTTAGAAATAAGGGGAGGGCTTACCTAGTTCTGGGCATTAGGAAGATCATTTTGGCAGCTATGTGAAAGTAAGAGAGAGATTTTAAGGTGGGGGATCAGGTAGGCTGATATTCCAAGTGAAGGATGAAGACCTGAATGAAGGTGATAACCAGTGTTTGTGGAAAGAAGGGGATAGTAGTGAGAGATAACACAGAGTCAGAATTAAGAGGATTTTGTGAGGGATTAAAATGAGGGAGGATCAAAGGAGGCTTGAAAGTTGAGCTTGCATCACTGGGAGGATGGTGGATGTCAACAATGAAATGTGAAAACTGACATAAGGGATGGGGGCGGGGGAAGATGATTAATTAAATTTTGTAAATGATGAGTCTGAGGTTATTGGCAAGAAATCTCAGTAGAGATGTCTAGGATATGGGGGTGGGGGGAAGAGGAGGAGGGAAAGAAAAGATAAAAGAAGGGAGTGATTCATTGAGCAAGTTCCTGGAGAAGGCAGGAGGATAACAGAATCAAGGTCTTACAGGTAATTAAAAATATAAGCTTTGGCAAGAAGAAGGACCACTGCATCCTCTTACACAGAATACTAGGAATAGAGAATGTATAAAAAAGAGAAATTTTAAGTTAGAAAAGGCTAGAAATGAGGGAACTCAAACAAAAGCCTCAATCTTCTCCGTGAATTAAAAGGAAAGGTTCCCTTTTGGGTTGGAGAGGGTGATAATAAGGGGTGGAGCAGAGAAGAACAGAAAGGTTACTTGTCCGGTCCAGCTTGGCATAAAGGAGACCGCCAGAGAGATCTGTTAACACTGGGAAGGGGTAGGGCCATTCCAGCACCCAAGAAGAGATTACAAATACCCCAGGGAAAGAGGAGGTTCTAGGTTCATAATGGAGCAGCGCCAGACCCACAATGGGTCTTTATAATGCGGACATGTGAAAATTGGAGTTTTGTTGCCCACTACCCAGTTCCAGGTCACAGATTCAGAGTGGCCTGAGAAAAGGGCCTGGCAGGGGTATGGCCTTCCCTATTAGGGAGGCTCTGGCAGCATATGGGGAAAGCAGGAAGTTTAGATGCAAGGAGCAGCACTGTGGATTCACATTCCAGGAGCAGAAGAGGCTCTCACTTTCAGCATCTATCCTAGGCTACCAAGGATTAACCCAGGGTAGGAATCCCAGACCAACGAGGAGCCCACAATTCTGCTACTCTGAAACGATAGAGCTTTCCAGATGGCTGAAAGAGGTGGAGTCTAGCTGAGGTTTACTCTTGCTCAGACACAAACCTAGATTAGGAATTTGCAGAACTCAGACCAGTGCCACATGAGGCCACTTTGGGAACACTGAAAGCTTTAAGGTCTGGAGCCTATTCCTTAGACCCTGAAATTAAAAAAAACACACACAAAACATTCAATATCCCAAGAAAGCAGCAACAGGACCAGGCCTGGCCTTCCCTCTAGAAGTATGACAGAGACAACTCCTAAAATCAAGTCTAAAGGAAGGAAGTAGGATGGAAGAATGGACAACCTCATCCTCTCCGCTCCCCTCTCCTGCAAAACCCTCAAAAATGAGCTATTATGATGGCAGGTACACTCACAACACAAATCCAAGAAAACGACTCCAAAGTATCTATAAGCAAGGCCTCAGAGAAAAACACAGCTTGGACACAAACTCAACTAGAATTCCTTAAAGAGATGAAGCAAGCAAGATTTTTTTTTTAAAGGATTCAAAATGTTGGGTTTTTTTTTTAAATAGAGGAAATTCAACTGAGAAAAAAATCGGAGAAGAAATGAGAACTGTGGAAGAAAGAATATGAACAAGATTCGACAGTTTGACAAAAGCAATGAACTCTCTGAAGGTTAGAATGTACCCAACAGAAGCCAATGACTCCATGAAACAATAATAAATATTAAAATGTGAAAAGTGTCTAAAAACAGAAGAAAATGTAAGGTATCTCACAGCAAAAATAACTGAACTGGAAAACAGATTGAGAAGAAAAGAAATTAGGAATCATTGGACTATCTGAATGCCACAACCAAACAGAGAACCTAGACATCCTATTTCAAGAAATCTTAAAAGAAAATTGCCCAGATCTTTAGAACCAGCGGGCAAAGTAGAACTAGAATCCATAGGTCACCTCCCGAAAGAAATATCCAAATGAAAACTCCCAGGAATATCACAGCCAAAAATCCAGGGCTTCTATGCCAAAGAAAAAAAAAGATACTGCATATGATTAGAAAGAAAGAATTTAAGAGCTGAGAAGCCACAGTCACAACCACATAATCAGGAGCTATCTCCATAAAGGAGAGGAGCACTTGGATTAAGATATTCTAGAGGGCAAAGAATATAGACTTATAGCCAAGAATAAAGGAAAAAAGGGCTTTTAATGAAAAAGAACTTCTTAATTTCAAACACAAGAATGAAGAAAAACATAAAAAGGTAAATATGAATGAGCAATGATAAAGGAATAAACAAGGATAAATTGCTTATATTGAAATATGGAGATACATGTGTCCCTTCTGAACCCTATCATCATCGAGGTCACATAATTATTCAATGGGAGAAAGCCTGAGAGTGGATCTTTCATGCCTTGATGTAATGTAACACAAACAAGGAGGAAGGGTGAGGGGTGAAATGCTGTCATTTGAACCTTACTCTCATCTAAACTGGTAAAAGAAAGGAAGACTACATATACACATAGAACTGGGTACAGAAAAAACATTTCACTCACAGGGAAATAGAAGAGAAAGAGGATAAGTGGAGGGGAGGGAGAAGGAATAAGATGGTGGTCAGATTAAGAGAGGGATTAATATCCTGAACAAAACAAACTCTAGAATAAACAAAAAAATATCACAGGTCCTTTTGAAGTAGCAAAGAATGGGAATCTGAAGGGACAAATTAGGGAACAGATGAATAACTTATAGTATACATGTATTTTTAAAAACTCTTGTACTGAACTATTACCAGAGTCATGACCAATCACGATTCCAGAGGGCTAATGATGAAACCTGCCACCCACCTAGTGACAGAGAAGTGAAGGACTCAGAATGCAAATTGAGACAAATTATTTTTGTAAATGGCCAATGTAGAAATATGTTTTGAATGACTCTACATGTGTGTAATGGGCCTTGCTTTTCTTGTTTTCTCATTTGGAGGGAGGGAGCGAAGGTTGATCTTGGTTGATTAAAACCAAGATTTTGTTTTTAAGAGGGAATTGAAGGATTGTTAAAGGCAGACTCGGTCAGGAAGCCAGTGGTGTAAGAGGTAGAAAGGTTGTAGTCAGAGAGAAGAATTTTAAAGTTTCGTATGATGAAGGTAAAACAGTGTTAGATGTTGGGGGAGTCTCAAGTGTACCCCCAAAGGCCCAGGTGCTTCATACTGGATTACTGATGGTGTATTGTACCTACGCTTCTCCATCCTTGTACAAGTCAGATCTAATATGAGGATATGCTCTTCTTCTCTACCTACTGCATTAATATCCTAATCAATAAAATTCTCCAATGTTTAATATTAAATTAATTAAATTTAAATCAGTAAATATTAATATTTAATTTTATTTTTGCAAATTATTTTAATGAGAACACGTAAGAGGGAATATTCTGAAAAGAAGCATTATGCTGCTTAAACCAAAGAGAGTGGCTGATAGCACAGATCTTTTCAATTTGGTTAGAATGGTACCAGAATACACTTGATGTTGTTGTTGATTTATTTTCAGTTTTCTTGGAAAAACACTGGAGGGTTTTGTCATTTCCTTCTCCAGTCTATTTTACAGATGAGGCACCTGAGGCAAGCAGCATTAAGTGAATTGTCCAAGATCACAAAGCTAGCGTCTGAGGCCAGATTTGAACTCAGGAAGATGAGTTTTCCTGACTGCAGACCTGGCACTCTATCCATTGTACCACCTAGCTGTCCTCAGAATATGCTATCACTGGCTTAATTTAGCATTATTGCCTATGTTTGCTCAATCCAAATACTTCTCCACCTCACCCATAAGACCTGAGTCACACCAAGCAACTGTCCATTATCATGTTTTCCATCTTGTCTCAGTTATTTTATATGCACAAGCAAATACAGTAAATAAAATATTGTTCATAATAAACACACTTTTGGAGCATGTGCTAAGGAGGAGTGTAGTCATGGTTAACAAACAAAAGTCCTACCTAGTCCTACCTCAATGTCTTATTAGCTGTGTGACCCCAGAAGTCATTTTACCTGCTGTACATCAATTTACTTATCTGTCAAATGAGTGGAGTGATCTTTCATGGTCTCCAAGGTACCTCCCTTAGAGGGGCAGCTAGATGGCATAGTGGATAAAGGGCTGAGTCTGGAGTCAAGAGACTTCCTGAGTTCAAATCCAGCTTCAGACAGTCATTAGCTGTGTGACCCTAGAGGCAAGTTACTTAAGCCAGCCTCAGTTCTCTCATCTATAAAATGAGATGGAGAAAGAAACAGCTGTGTCTCACTCTTCATGACCCCATTTGGGGTTTTCTTGGAAAAACACTGGAGGGTTTTGTCATTTCCTTCTCCAGTCCATTTTACAGATGAGGCACCTGAGGCAAGCAGCATTAAGTGAATTGTCCAAGATCACAAAGCTAGCATCTGAGGCCAGATTTGAACTCAGGAAGGTGAGTTTTCCTGACTGCAGACCTGGCACTCTATCCATTGTACCACCTAGCTGTCCTCAGAATATGCTATCACTGGCTTAATTTAGCACTACTGCCTACGTATACTCTTGTATTCCTACCAAAGAACACCCTAAATGGGGTCATGAAGAACTGGACAAGACATAAATAAATAACATCAGGGTACCTCCTGGCTCTAAAACTATGATACTATGATAAAAACCCTCAAATGTAGAAAAAATAAAGCAATGCATCTAAAAATAATGTTAAAAGTCAGAATCTCATAGGCCAAATGAGGGACCTGTTGGTCCTTTATCTCATCTCCCGAAAACTTGCCCAATTATTTCTAATATATTCACTCAGCTTCTACTGTTGTGAATTATTAACACTTAAGGACAGATTGATTAGACTTACTTTAATAATCCAAGATACTAACTTCAGTAATTTTGTACCTGTTAGGATTGAGTATAAAATTCACTCTCCTAATATGACCCAGTACAGTAATGCAAACACAAGTATGTCCCGGTATAAACCCTATGTACTTTCTGCAGTCTTCCTGTTGCCATGACAACTGCTGTTTAGACTTCGGCTAAAGCCTTCTGTCAAGTGTTTTGATGCTAACACTGGGTGAATGGCGTTACACTAAATAAATGGCACTCAATTTGGATACTAAATTCCTCCTATACTTGTTTAACAATGGTAGAGGACACTTAGCACGCTTTACAACAACAGCCCAGTTTCTGTCACAGACGACGCAATAACAAGGAAGCTAATACTTCTAGATTTCAATCCGAGAAATGTCAGCCCCAAGTTTAAAATCTACAGGTCTCCCACCCTTAAGAAATACAGCCCCACCCAACTACGTTAACAGGAAACAGCAAAATGTGATCAGTAATGACTTTTAGCCAATAACAGTTCTTTTGACCTTGAAGGAGAAAATGCTCCTCTATGCAAATAATAAATTTGTTGTTCAGTCGTGTCTGGGGTTTTCTTGGCAAAAATATCAATGCAGTTTGCCGTTTCCTTCTCTAGCTCATTTTACAGGTAAGAAACCTGAGGCAAACAGGGTTAAGTGTCAGATGGCTAGTGTCTAAAGTCAGATTTGGACTCAGGAGGATGTGTCTTCCTGACTCCAGGCCTGGCTCTCTATCCTCTGCACCACCTTGCTCCCCCTGAATAATAAATACATGCAATCAAATTAAAACACATCTCTTAATGTTCCCAGACATTGTTCTAAGACTCTAAATTGTAAAATAGGCACCTATCTATATCCCTAAATCCCCAGATTTACTGAGGAAATCATGGCCTTGCCTTGTTTTTATATATGTGTGTGTATACGTATGTATATGTATATATGCGTGTGTGTGTATATATACATATATATATATATACATTTCATTCTAGTGCCTACTCTGACAGGTGCTGTGGAGAATACAAAGAGGAACAAGGCATGGTTCTAAACTCTAACTGGTTCAAGTGGTAAGGCCAAGCTTTCTGGAGAGGTTGGGTTGTGCCTCACAAGAAGAGTAAGAATTAAATAGGCAGAGAGGAGAAAAAGGACATTCCAAGGCAGGGATATAATGTGGATAAAAATGGAAAGTCAGGAAAGTGCAAAAGAAGCAAATACTTCAGGTAAATGGCTTTCTGCCTGCCTCTGATCCATTAAGTACCTAGCCCAGGGATGAGAACTCAAGTAGAGAACATACCAAAAGGCTATCTTTATTTAGCAAAACATTCGATCTGTCTTTAGCATTACCAGATGTACTCGAAGGAACTCCTCATACCAGCACTGAATAAAATACCCAGAATAGTAAGAAGCACAAAACAAAAACAAGAACAGTCTTTGCTATTAAAAGTCACCTTTAATTATAGCCACTTTCTGCTTAGTCTAAGGAAGTTGGAGCATTTCTATCAGGCACGTCAGCCCCAGATTTCAGGATGACTTGGCAACCCCTTGCCATCGAACTATTCTCAAGTATAACCAACTATGTGACAAGGGCAAAATTCTAGTTCTCATGTATCCAAAAGAAAACTATAAAGGGTTGTCAACTTTGTTTTCTTCAGATGAAGAGAATGGCTCTAAGTTAGGAATTCTGCTCTGTGCTTTACTTTCTCTTGTTCCAAATAAATCAACAAGAGAGTCAATTTCCTCATGGAGATTTGACCTGACCTTCCTTATGGGAAAAACCTTGTTTGCAATTTGCAAACTTCTTTGTATTATGACCATGAGGCAACTAACTAAATGGTAAATCTACTTGTAATTTTTTCCTATGAGAGAGTTATGGACTAGGAAGGAGTCATGTTGGACTTTTTCTCCACATACTAAATTCCTTTCATCATAACATTTTGACTTTTAATTTGTTAATTGCCCTTCTACCTTCACAGTTGGGTAACCCAGAGTTCCTTAAAAATATTTGAGGAGAATGGCTGGTAAAATTTGAAATGGAGACAATCCTTTTCCATCCTCTTTTAATGTCTATTTTAAGCTTCAAAAAGACAAAAGAGTCCACAACTACTTATTTCTTCAGTTATTTGTAAAGGTGAATTTCTCAAGTATTTTGCACTATAGAACTCATTTTGGATTTATTTGACTCAAAAAGCAGTAAGAGGAGGAAGCTACAAAACAAGAAAATGTTCACAAAGCAGACACTTAACTGCAATGCATTAGCCTGATGTGGATAATTAAGCCAGCACACATATCTAAGTCCTAGATTCCTGCTAGTCCATTAATTTATAAAAAGAGCTAAAATTCCAAAATCACACCTGGATTTTAGAGCTACAGAAGGTGCACCATGAAGGGCAATGAATCAAGCACTGACTTCAAATGATATTAATATTTAAAAGAAAAACTAATCTACACACCATTCCTATTAATATCACAATAATAAAAATATCATAATAGTTAACATTTATGGTTTGCAAGCACTTTATAAACATTATCTCATCTGATTCTCACAGCAACCCTGGGAGAAAGATGCTAATGTTAACATCCGCATTTTACAGAGGAAGAAACTGAGTCGGATAGTGGTCACATGATTTGCCCAGAGTCACAGTTAGTAAGTGTCTGCAACTAGATCTGAATTCAAGTCTTCTTGACACCAGGTCCATTGTTCCACCTAACTGTCTGCACAATTATAAAGGATATGTTTCTTCAGGATTTCAAAATTAATGGAAAATAGGACATTTTGAAAAAAGGATGCTTACATGTAAGGATTAAGCATTTAAATAAATGACCATTGGAGGGAAAATATTTTACCTTTGTGAATGGTTATTTCTTAGTAAGATGAAATGAACAGAATTTTCAAATTAACTATGGTAACAAAATCATAAAATCTTAGAGTTTGAAGTAACACTGCTGCAACTCCTCCCTGAAGGTAGAATGCCACCTATAGCCTTCCTAACAGCTGGCTATCTGACCTTGACCAAAAGATCTCAAGGAATGGTGGCAATAAGAGCTGCCTACTTACATAGCACACAGTAAGGTCTGCAATGTGCTTTAGATACACTAGCTCATATGCTCTTCACAAGGGCCCCATGAAATAAAAGCTATTGTAGTCCCAATTTTACAGATGAGGAAACTGCTTCTTGATTCTGTAGAGACTAGAGTCTAGAGACTCAGTTGTGAACTCGTCTGCCCAACATTTTGTCCCTATGCATGAGTCGATTATGCCTATGCTTTAATCTGATACCCATGACTTTTGTCAGTTTTATCATATCTTCACTAAAGTGTTGGACTATATTCTGATTTTGGGTGTAAAATATTGTGTACACACACATACACACATGTATATATACACATATATGTGTGTAGGCATACACGTGTGTGTCTACATATATGTATGTACGTATATGTATATATTCTCCACTGTGTGTATGTATGTATATATTCTCCACTGACTTGGTTACGCTGCCTGTCCTAAGACAGAGGCACCAAAAGATCTTGTTCCAAACCTTATAAACAAGATAAGGAGGCAGTTGAGTTCTCTACTTTCTTTTATAAAACTGTAAGAGGTGAGTCTACCCAGATACCAGAGTTTCTTGAGCAATTCCATTAATATTCACAAAATCTATGTTAGTGCCAAAATTGGATTCCCAATTATGAGGTCCTAGAATGGCACCAGTACTCCAGTGTTGCAACATAACTTTATGAAGAAGTTACGTGGAAGAAGAAAAATAACAAGGATGGCATACTTAAGCATCATCTACTGAAATAACTGAAGTAAAATACTGCTGTCCCCATGTATTTGCTAATTTGCATTTCTCTAGTCAGCTTATTTTGATGTTGACCAATGAATATATATATATATATATATATATATATATATATATATAGGCTTAGACTTGTTTTGTTTGGCACTGAAAGGCAAAGTAGGACTGAAGAGAAGTTACATGGAAGCAGATTTCAGCTCAATATAAGGCACTTTTTATTAAAACTATACCAAATTGGGATAGGTAGTCTTAGGAAGTGAATTTCTCATTCCTGGAGGTCTTTGAGCAGAGAGTATTGAGGATGCTACAGAGAGAATTCATGAGGTACCTTCCGCCTGTTATAAAATAAATTCTATGAGATTTTATGCAACAAATTCAAATTTTACTTTCTCATTCTGCCCATTCATTTGAACAATTTTTCACTCATAGAGTGTGTGCAACATTATTATAAGTGCTAAATATTGGTTTACTGTGTTAAAGAACATCACAATTATATTTTATTATAGTCACTACCCTAGTGAAGAGGACATTGAAACCAAATTCAGGTCCTGATTTATAAAGCTTGTTCTTAAATCATTTGCTGATATGATTGGCATATCTCTGTTCAATTTAACTCAAGAATCACTTGGTTCTAGCCCAGGCTGAAAACAGAACAGATCAAAGCTTCAGTGCTGCACAGCAGTGGGATTGAGTTTATGAGCGACTGCCGCATACGTAACTTGAGCAAGATAGAGAAAACCAGATTTTCCCCCCCCAGCCCCTCAACCCGCCGCCAAAATAAAGGGAGGAGGAAGAAAGAGAACTCTTAGCATGGACAGGATCTAGGGTCAGTGGAAGTGAGTTTGAATCCCTGCCTCATCATGTCTTAACTTTGTGCTTACTGCAATGCTGATGCATAATAAATGGCACTTGTTGATTGTGTTATCTTGAGCAAGTCACAACTTCTCTGGCCTCTTTTCTCATATATAAAATAAGGGAGTTGGGTTAGATATTTTAAGGACATTATAACTAAAATTCTGTGATGGTTTGTTCTGATTACCTGGCTAGATTCGAGTTCTCCTTTCTCAACTTTCAGTTACTTAGCAGCATTTAGTACTTCTAAGGAGACAGCTGGGTGGTACTGTGGGTAGAGTACCATACCTGAAGTCAGGAAGGCTCATCTTCCTAAGTTCAAATCTGGCCCCAGAGACTTACTAGCTGAGTGACCCTGGGCAAGTCACTTAATCCTGTTTATTTCAGTTTCCTCATGGAGAAGGAAATGGCAAACCATACCAGTATCTTTGCCAAGAAATCCTCAAATGGGGTCACAAAGAGTCAGATACAATTGAACAACAACTTCTAAACACTTAGAATCATAAATAAAGAGCTAGAAGGGATCTCAGGGGGCCATATTGTCTAACCCCCTTCACTTTACAATAAGAAAACTGAAGCCCAGGGAGGCTCAGTAAGGGATGTTAAATGATTTGCCTAACGTCAGATATGTAGTAAATGTGGTAGGATTTGAATCCACTATAGTCTAATTTGTATTATAGTTATTTACATAACATTTTCATCTTCCCCCTTAGATTACACCCTCCCTAAGTGCAGAGGTTGTATCATTCATCTATCTTTCCCTCATGGCCTAACAGAAACAGGCAGGAGTTATTTTCTTCTTAAACATTTGGTACTTGGTCTGCTATTTTATATCCCCCAACCTCCAATACACCCCCTCCCCCCACACACACAATGATGACTGTAATATTTACATTATGATGAAATCACGAGCCTATTGAAATAAGTCTGCATGTGTCCTAGTGACAAAAGAAAGGAAGTGAAATGTGTTGTGTATAGATTTAGGGAAACAGAGAAAGGAATAATTTACCAATAGACACAGTCTCTTTTATAGGCTATTTTTAAAGGTGATAGAACAACTTGAAGGTTTTTCTGTAACTGGGAATAATATTCTATTTCATCCGGAGCATTAAAGTTTTTCTATAGTTCTCTATCAATCTTGATTGTTTCCAAAAGGAAATTATCATTGCCAGTTTTAATTTATGTGGCATTTTGTAACTCAGAAACATGAAACAAAGCTAATTTGGGGAATGTAAAATAAAAGAGAATGGCAGAGTTGAGTGCATATTCACTAACTTTAAATGGTCAAAGTATAAGATACTGATGGTTTAATTTACTGGGATAATCCCTTTTTCAAATAAAGAGAAATCAGTTTCAGGCAATAAGAAATTTATTTGCTTTTGCAAAACAACTCAAATGGTCTTAGGTAAAAATAAACATACAAGTTTGTAAACTGTTTAAAGGCATTTGTTCTGATAAAAGAAACTCTTCAGAGAAAAGAGATGGAACTTTTGTCACCAAAAGTTTGAAACTTGTGGTCTACACCTGCTACTCCCATTTCCTTACTACTTTCAACTCTTTTAATCTCCAACAAACAAAGGTTGCTGCCCTTACTCACCTTTCTACTAAAATAAAGCCTTTCAAAATTGATCAATGACCTCAAATCCAATGGCTTTTTCTAAAAACTCATACTCAATACTCTAAATACTCATGCTCCTTGATTTCTTTGTAGTATTTAACAACATTGACCATCTCATCTTTTTCCTGAAACTTCTCTGCCTTCTGGGACGCTACATTAACTTCATTTTCCTCTTTCCATCTCGTTCCAGCACTCTTCCTTTTCTTCCCATGCCCTAAGTTTGGAGTTTCTCCCAGTCCTCAGCTCTTTACTCCTTTCTCTCCACATTCTTTCCTTTAAATTCATGATTCCTTTTTTTTTTTACTTCATATATTCATTATCTTACATTTAAAAAAAATTTGCTCCCATGTAAATGTCATCTTTATAATAGTCTCTGAAACCTAGCCCAATAATTCCATCACATAGAGGCAGATGATTGTATAGCCTAACTTATTCTCACTCAGGTCTTTTACACATTTTAAGTCTTCTTAAAGTCACAGGTCACATACATTCTCTTACATAGACTTAACTAATACACACACACAGAGACGCACACACATTTGCATAGATGTGTACATATTTGTCTAGTGTTTTTATTCCAGTCATTTCCCTATAACACCCTTCCCTGGCATTGGACTTTTCCTTTTAACAAATGAAAACTCACCAACCTTATTTGATTGTAAGTATCACATTCCACATCTGTAACCTCTTTAGTCAGAAGAGGAAGACAGGCTCTTCAGGGCAAAGATTCAGTACAATTCATCAGTCATTTTCATGAATTTAGTGACTATTCCTATGCAAATGCCTCTGAGCCCTGACTTGTGGTCTATTTGCATACAAGTCTTTTGTATTTGGCTGCTTTGCCAGCCCTTCTAAATACCCCATTTCTTTTGGTAGTATCATTCTCCAAATTAGGTTTGAAATCTTGGGATCCATTTCATTTATAGCTGTCCCTATCCCATATGCACTGATTGAATCTGTTGTTCTAATTTCTTTCAAATCATCTTTTCCTTTCACAAGCCTCTCACAAATTTGGACCTTTATCACTTCATATCTGGATTATTGTGACATCCTCCTAACTGGTTTGCCTGCTTCCAGTCTCTCTCTGTTTCAATCCATTTTATGCAACATTGACAGACTAATCTTCCTTAAACACCACTTTCATCATGTTATTCCCTCGATCAAAAGACTTCAGTGAATCCCCATTGCCTATGAGATAAAATCCAAAATCCTTAGCCTGGTATTTAACATCCTCCACAATCTGACTGCAGCCCTCTCCTCCAAGATTATTTCCCACTATTTTCCCTCTATCTTCATCAGTCAGACTTTTCTACTCATTGTCTTATCAACACACCATGCACATTCCTACCTCAGCTGTATTTATTCATTTTATTTTTCTCTGCCTATCTAAAACCTAGCCATCCTTCAAGATCCAGCTCTCACTTCTTCCATACCCTCAGTGATTTTTCTCTTCTTTGAAGTCACAGTCACATTTAGTCAGGCATTGCCAAAACATTTCTTGTATTGTCTTGAATTTAAAAAAAAAACAACAACAAACAAAACTTTTCATCCATATGTAATGCATGTCCTTAAGTAAACTTGAAGTAGGCATCACCCTAAGATTTATATATAATACTTAGTATCCCCCAACTTAAATTTCCAATAGAGTGTAAGTACATAGTAGACACTCAATTATTAATTTTGTTGGATGAACATAAAACAGACTTTACTTTTTAAATAAACAACATCTATAAAGATAATAAACCTATAATGACAAAAAACTCTATATTGACATGATTTTATATCTGTATATATAAAACAATAAACAAACGTAACTACAAACAAATGATAGATAAACTTGATAAATAAAAGTTATTGTTATAGAAATATTTGCCTCCCCTATTACAGTAGCCTTCTGAACCGGTTTGTTTCCTCAAGTCCCTCCCCACTCTAATCCACCTTCCCCTCAGCTACCGAAGTAATCCTTTTAATGTGCAGAACTGACCAGGACATCCCCCGTGGGATAAATTCCATGTGCTCCCATTACATCTAGGATCTAAATAATTACATCTTCCCCATTTGCCATTTGAAGCCCTTGCACAGCCTGGCCTCCTCTTCCCCTCCATCTTACACTTGATTCCCCTCTATACATTCTACAATCCACCCACATTGGCCATTGTTGTTCTTCACACATGAAACTCAATATTCCAGATCTGTACCCCTGTGCTGCCTGGCCTAGCATTTCAGTGGGTAGAGGCAGGCTCGAAGTAAAGAAAACTCATCTTCCTAAGCTCTAATCCATCCTCAGACGCTATCTGTGTGACCCTGGGCAAGTAACTTTAATCCTGTTTGCCTCAGTTTGCTTATTTGAAAAATAAGCTGGAGAAGGAATGGCCAACATCTTTGCCAAGAAAACCTCAAATGGAGTCAAGAAGAGTTGGATATGAAATGAATTAACAACCCCAGCAATGCTGAAGAGCCCCATGCCTAGAATGCTCTTCCTCCACACTTCTGCTTCCTAGCTTCCTGAGTTTCCTTCAAGACTTATCTTGGAATACCAAGATCTGCAGCAGATCTTTCCTAGCCACCCCCCTCCCTCCCTGCCCTTCATTCTAATGCCTTCCCTCTATAATTGCTTTCCATTTACACTATATATACATATACATACATAAATGTGTATATGTGTGTGTGTATACACACTATCTAGTGAATACTTATCCGTTCATTGTCTCCACCATTAGGAAGTGCATTCCTTGAGTTCTCAACAGAGTTTTGTCATTCTTTACATCCATAGCACTGGGCACAGTGCCTAACACATGGTAAGTACATAACAAATGCCCAATTACTCACGGATTGATTGCAGACTAATCTAAATTCATGGAGAAATAAGGAGTGTGATTTCATTGCCACTGGGAGCTTCAGAGTAAGGAAACCCCTTCTACAAATGCAGGTAGATACCTTGTCTACAACATATAGTCTTAGAGCACTGCATCAAGCTATGAGATGAAGTGAGTCTCCTGGGGTCATACAGCCAGGATATGTCACTAGCAGGACTTAAATAGAAGCCTTCTTTACTTTGAGGCCAGCTCTCTATCTACTATGCCATGCTACCTCTCTTTGGAGAGATGCCAGGAAATATTTGTCATTTCTGACCAGTAAAAGCTTAGTGGGGTTTGTATTCTACCCCCTGATAGAATCTGATTGCGCCTTCAAGTGAAGGAATATTAAACAGATAATCAGGAGAGCTGACTGGGGTCCAGGTTCTTCTACTGGCTCTGTGGTGCTGGTCAAGGTATTTTGCTTTTCTGGGCCCCAGTGTCTGCAACTGTAAAGGTAGAGGGTTGAATTATATGATCTCTAAGCTCCTTCCAATTTGAAAATTTGACAACTAGATGTGTCTAAATAATGCATATGAAGACATGTCAGTCCTTTCTCCACTAACTTATTTCCTATGCTTCATTATTATCTTGAAGGGATTCAGTTCCCTCAAGCTAAACCAGCTGACCACAAACTCGGGTCAGTGCCACCAAGTTGGAAAGACTTCTAATATGAAGCTAGTAAGGGTGAAGATGTCTTTCTTTTGAGGACAAACAGAATTCCTCTGACCACAGGAGCTCCTGAAACAATCTGCTTAGGTATAAAGGCTGAGTGAGATCAGATCTGTGGCATGTATAGTTACATGGATATAAAAAAAGATCCTTGAAGTACCATTGCATGCAAGTACTGATCAAAGTTTCTAAGGATCTTCAGGCAAATAGAAATTATTTCAGCTCCTTAATACCTACATGATCAACCTCTTGTAACTTCAGGATCACTAAGTATTTTTTAATCATAAACTTGTTATTCAAAAAAATGAAAGTAGACCACAGAGCATCCCAAAATTTCACACAGTTATGTGTTCCCAAACATGCAACATCCTCCAAGATGCTTTCACTGCTTCATCATGACCTTTGCCCCCAGCCTTCTCATAATCTTCTGTTTTACAACTCAGTAATGCACTCATGCAGTTCCTGTATTTTATTTATTTTTATTTGTGTCTACTTCTACTAGACCACTAAACTCCATGTGATTTCATCTACAGCTGTACTTCTTTCAAATCTAAGCATAATGTTCTGAAGCAGGAGTTAATAGATGAAAGACTTATGACCTTAAGAGTTTTAGGCATTGTATGCATCTAGATAAATTCTATCTTTACTTAAAAAAATACCAGACAACCTATAAGGACTTTTTCAGATCTAAGATTCCTTGATGTTAAAAACAGAAAGGAAGTACTTCTACAAAGACATAAATACTAGCAAAATTTTGTCCCACATCACAAGGCTTGATGGTGGGTGGTAGTACTACTTAAAATAAACGGTATTTTCCAATCAGAGCTTGTTATGTCTAACTCCTTTCCAACGACACCGCTGAGCTCAGTGGATTTTGCAAGGGGAAGGATAGAAAGCATCATCTGCATTACTTCAGCGCCCTCTCGCGCCATTGCTCTGGTAATGTATCACTCTATGTACACATTCTTGGGAACACAAATGCATCTGGAGGAGAGACTGCCTCTCCAAAGAAAACAGAATAGCAGGAACATTACAACATAATGGCGTTATTAAGTAAGCCAACTACCTCTTAATGGCTTGACCTCAGTCATCACCCAGCACATGCTGCCTAACTGCAATGGGGGACAGAATCCTTCTGTTCCAGCTACTTTCTCTTCTCTGTTACACGAGGGAGTCATCCTTGTTACCTATTCCACGTGGAAATTTTCCATAAAATGTCAAAGGGGCCATTTTCTTAATTGAGGGCAGAAAACTATAGGCACCTCTGTTCCCCATCCCTTCATGTTAGGGGAAAATAATTGGATAAATGAGAGAGTGAAAAGTCCCAGCAAGAAGTCAGTTTAGTTTCTGTATATGTGTTTTAGTTGACAAAGATAAATGTACGCTTTTAGAAAACATACAGTTAAAATGAACACTTTCTAGAGTACTGCATATACTGAGACTTAGTTGTATCAACTGGTTTTGCTGAATTGTGTTTCTTCTTTTTTAGTTTTTGTTACAAAGGATGGATCACTGGTTAGGTAAGGGGAGAGGTATGTATTCAGAAATGAAAGTCATATAAAAACAAAAGATATCAATATATTTTAAAAACTGAATAAAAAAGCATCTTTCTGAATTTTAAACCAGCCAGGCCTATTTCAGCAAGGGGTTTTAAAGTATAACTCATCTTCACTTGAAAGACACTATTTAAATAAATACTCTGAGGATGTATTCTTAGGATTTTTGAAAGCAATATGAAAATATGGGAAGTTGGATGGGGATGGGGGTGGTGGTGGTGGTTGCATTTTATTCCTGTTTCCAAATCTGCACGGTTGGCAAGTGTACAACTCTAACTTTTTTTGGCAATCAGCTTCACCCACTGCCCTTTTCCATCTGCAAATAGGCTAATCCTAAATCCCAAGGGTTGGAAGGAAGGCATTTTCTCTAGATTGTGACTATTGGTAACATTTCTGGCTCCTGCAGCCTGGTCTTTTCATTGTTGCAATGCAGTGACTGACAATTTATGCAACACTGTTCATCTGCTTAGCAACAGGAAGGGTGGGGTCCAAAACAGAGGAAAACGACAGCAACCACATTTGGCAATTGTGAAATGAAAAAGGAAGGACTGCGAACAGGATGAAGGGCATATTACTTAGATATAAGAGGGAAAACTCCCCCCTCCTTCTCACAAGGAAATGATACAATCAAACATTATTTGATTGCAAGTAGTAAATCCAGAAAGAATCAAAGTAAGTAATTTTAGGTTTCCTCTCTAGGCAAACTGAGTATTTACTGTCAAGAAAGTACCTTATGATTAGAGTGAAACAAACAGGGCTTTTCCAGGGACATTTCCTCAGTACATAGAGTTGGCAAAGGAGAAAAGATTCAGAGATAGTAGGTCCTAGTTCTTTCATTACTAACTTAGTGACTGTGTAATTAGCTCCCTAGAAATACAGGTCATGGGATCACAGGGTCCCAGAACTAGAGCTGGAGGTGGAAGGGGGTCTAGAGATGATTTAGTACAGTTCACACATATTACAATGGAGAAACTGAGTCACCAAGAGATGATGTGACTTGTCCAAGGTCACTCAACAAATAAGGAGGTGATGAACCCTAATTAAGGGAAAACAAAACTGTGGATGGATTCCAATACTATACAAAACTGTGGATGGATTCCAACACTATCTCTTCTTCTTTCCTCATGTCTCCCTAGAAACAAGGTAGTTTATGGGGGAGAGGACTAGGATTTCCCAGTACAATTTTAGGATTTGAGTCTGCTGTTTTCCCTAAATCAGGGTCATTCATAGATGGGATGGAATACTAGGGGTTGTAATTTCTAATCAAATGGTCCCTCCCCTCCTATGCTTCTTTCTAATCAGAAAGTTAACAGAAGCACTTTGCTAAAAATTTTGCTAAGAGTGCTAAGATGCCTCAAGATTCTTGTCAAACTCCTTATCACAAAATGCTATTATTATTCAGTTTGAGGAAAGGCATGGAGGCAGGAAAATACCACAGTACAAAATATATTCTTTGCTCTTTTAAACCAGATTTTCATCTTAATGATCTACTTTTGGGGTTATATTTTTAGCTTGTGATTTTGTGAAGAGAAAGGACTTAGAGAGATTCAGTCATTTAAATCTAAGGAATTAAATAACTCCTTCTATGAGCATAAGCTTTTATTTATAGCACAACTGGTTCAAGCGCTCTGACTAAACTGACTAGTTTGCTAATCAATTACTATCACCAATGAGAAACCAGATGTAAATTGAAGTGACCAATTAGTAACCAGTTAGCAATTGGCAAATATAGTCACACCGGTCCAATTAGTGAGGACAGCCAGAATCCCAATGAAATTGCAAATCTTAAGGGAAATTTCATTTGTAAATGAGTTTTTCCAACATAAATACTGTAATGAAGGAGAATTGATAAGACTCTTTCAGTCAAGAGTAATGGTTTAAAGGACAATCAATCCTAGAAAAGAAATTAAAATGAGACTCTTTTAGGCCTACCTAATTTCAATGAGTCACTGTTCATAGAACCCATAGCACTGGGAATTGCCTCAAACTAAACTGTCATTTTACAGATGAGAAAACTGAGACCCAGAAAGGAGAAATAATATGCCTAAAATTGCATAGTTAATAAATGGAAGAGCTGGGATTTAAATTCTGGTATTGTGACTATATATCCAGTGATTTCTCCACTGTAATGATGATGGTTAGTAGTCCTAACCAAGTAAGAATCTGAACTAGGGCTTCTTTGAAGTCTGTTAAGAATCTTGAATCCAGATAGTCCATTCCAAGAAAAGAAATTTACATGATAATTTTATTATATATTTAAAAGGAATAGCAAGCTGTACATAATAGATGTGCACTTTTCACATGCAATCATCTTTTTAAAAAAAATTATGCTGTTATGAGAATAATTGTTTTACTCCATAAATTAAAAATAATGAAAAAATGTTAAAAGAAAAGAAACCGGAGTGCAGGAAAGACTTCTCCTTTTCCCCTTCTTCTTCCAGGCCCCCAAAGAAATAGCTCTTGGTAGCATTTATCTATATAGCACTGTAAGTTTTGCAAAGTTTTTACAAATATTATTCTAACTGATCCTCACAAACTTCCGAGATGAAGCTATTATTATTCCCATATTACAGATGAGGCACATAGAGGTGAAGGGTTTAGCTCAGGGTCCCACAGAGAGCAAAGTGTATGAAACTAGATTTGAACTCAGGTAAAAAAAAAAGATTTACCATATAATCATCTAATTTAGGGGTTCTTAATTTTTTTATGTAACATGGACCCCTTTGACAATCTAGTACCATCTAGAGGCCTTTCTCCAAATGTTTTTAACTGAATAAAGTAAAATACATAGGATTACAAAGAAAATAAATTATAATGAAATAGTTATCAAAATAGGAAAAAAAGTTCATGAATTCCAGGTTAAGAATGCATGCTCTAAATTAACTCTAATTTAACGCTATCACATACGTTGGGCAGGTCAAGGCTTACTATTAAGTTAGGGGAAAAGGGTCAGAAAGATTCAATAATAAATCCAAGGTCAAAGAGCTAGTAACTGACAAGAGTTAGGTTTCAAATGAAATCTTCTCACTCTAAATCCATTGTTCTTCCCACTATACTATATCTTAGTCAAATGTGATAAAGGAAGAGTCTGAAAAAGGCTGAGAAGCAGAATACAAATTATATTCAGCCATTTCATAATCTATGAGACTTTGTAAATATCTTGTATGATGTAGTGTAAGGGGTCACTGACTTATCCCAAGCTCCTGTCACAAGCTGTAACTATTCCAGTGTCTTTTCTCCCTCTTTTAAACTGTTACACACATCTAAATATGCATGAGAGGCAGCAGCCTGGCAGAGCAGGTAGAATTCTAGCTTTGGAGAGGAGGATTACCTGAGTTCAAGCTTGCCTGTGACTCATACTATCTATGGAACCCTCCTAGGCAATTCTCTAAGACTTAGAAGTTGCAGAGAAAATTCTGGTCTGCATGATGCTGAGTTTTTTTTTATCTGGGAGTCCCCATACCAATACAATCCCAGATCTAGTCCGTATTTCTGGTTGCACCCACAGAAACTGGATTTGGTAGGTCAAGGCTTGATGATCCAAGAATTGTATTTATCCAATCCTTTATCTTTGCTCTTCCCTTTGAGTCATTTCCGAGCCACAAGTGTTCAGTGGTAGGAAGAGATGAGACCTCAATCAATTAATTGTTACTACTTGTAAGTGAAATCTTTTTCCTGGGAATGGTTTCAAAACTAGATAAAATCTGAGTATTATCTACAGACTTTAATAATCCATATTATCTTGATCCAAATTTACCACAGAAAAACTGGGTTTCATTGATAATGTAGATTTCTAAAATTCATCCTGCGTTCATCCATCAATGTTTGTTGAGCCTCCTCCCAATTTAGACATCTTTGAAGACAGTGTCTTGTGCGATGTTTAAAAAGTTCAAGAGACATGATTTCGGGATAACTAGTCATTTTATTAAAACTGCTAACATTTTAATAAAAGAGGTCAGTGGCACTCTCAAATAACAAAGACCCTCAGGGCGGCAGGCATACAGATTATATGCCCTTGGAAGAGTTTCTGAGAGTGGCAATCAACTCTGATTGGTTAACAATTAATGAGAGAATGAATATTACAATGAGAGGCTGGACCTATTCTAATGAACTTTGATTATATCATTTACTTCTAAATTACCCTCAGCTTTGTCTTTAAATTTAAAAATTTAAAATTCTTTAATCAAAGAATTTATCACCAACCAGATCTGAGTAGAGTACAATGGGATTAAATTCTTTGTAAAGTTAGGTGGGGTCTGACCATGATTGAGGAGAGTTAATTTAATCTCATTATCAATAATGTACTTCAAGAGACTGAACTTTGAAATGAGGACTATAGAAAAAGGGGAAACTTTGGATCTCTCCAAATCACTGGCTATTAATAATAATTTCTATCAGTCTCCCAGGAATAGATAATTTCTACAAAGTTCAGGAAAATTTAAATACGCCTAGGTCACCAGGCACTTTCCAATGATAGTATCTAGTTAGGCATCCATGTATAGCTAGGTATCTAGATAGCTCAGTGGATAGAGTATTGGCTTTGGAGTCAGGAGGACCTAGACCTAAATTCAAACCCAACCTCAGATGGTTACTAGCTGGGTGACACTTGATTTCTGTCTGTTTCCTTAACTATGAAATACGGATAATAGTAGCACCCAAATCCCAGGGTTGTTGTGAGGCTTAAATGATATATTATTTGTAAAGTGCTTAGTATAGTAGCTGGCACGTAATAAGTACTTAATAGATGCTTGTTCCCTTTCTCCTTAATCCTTGCTTCTCCAAAAATGGGGGAGAAAGTATAGGTTACCCCACAGATCATACTGCTAAGGCAGTCTAAACCTGGTCTCTGCTTTTTATTATATACATTAATATTTTGCCTTACAAATGCTCAACAAGAGGCAGATAGATATCACAGTGAATAGAGTGCTAGACCTGAAATGCTAGTCAAGAAGACCTAGTTCAAATCCAGCTGGAGACATATACTAGCTGCGTAACCCTGGGCAAGTTACTCTTTGCCTCAGTTTCCACCTCTCTCAGGGTTGTCATGAGGATCTAATGAGATAATATTTGTGAAATGCTTTGCAAACTTTAAATCATCTAAACACTGGCTGTTTCTGTTATACTGAACTCTTCATAAAGTTAATATGCGTTCCCAAATATTTTTGATATATGAAAAGTTGAATATATTTTATGAAAGTTCACAATTGCCTACATTTGAGCAGAAAAACCCCAACATATTATTTAGTATCCAAGGGAGAAATCTCAATTAGTTATAAAATGGGAAAGATCAGTTGAAGAATTTTCTTTGAGGAAGTGATGAAAAAAACATGATTTGTAAAAAGAAACCAACCATAACATTTGAATAACAATATTTCTTCTCTTGCTTCAGCCTAAAGTCCACTCTTTGCCTATGATCTCATACTACACTCGAACATTCGCTGAAAAGGGAGCCCTTCCTCTTCTGGACCTGTTTCTTAGGTTTTCAAGAAGCAGATTTAAGGTCACACGGTAATTAAAGTGCTGCAAAACCTACCATATCTAGCACTTGCTAAATCATAACTCTCCACTATCAGCACTTCCATGTTCTTCTAGTGCAATGATAAGTGATGTTCATGACAATGACCCCTGAGGTACCCCAATATGTGTCACTGACAGAAGGTTAAATATGCTTAGCATGATTTTAGAGATGTGTGTGCTACATATTGGTGTCATTCACTAGTTCCTTGAAGACTGGCAATCCATATATGCAATGTTGTATAGACTTTTCTCTACGACAAATTTTACCGGAGTGGTTTGCCATTTCCTTCTCCAGTGGGCTCCCATTTTACAGATAAGGAACTGAGGTAAATAGGGGTTAAGTGACAGTAAGTGTTCAAGGCTGGATTTGAACTAAGATCTTTCTGACTCCAACCCAGTGTTCTTTCTACTCTGCCACCTAGCTGCCTCAGCAGTATATAAAATATACAAAGAGGAAGCGCTGAAGTTGTTAGATAGGGTAAAGATAACTGTTGGGGAAGAATCATCTATTTTAATATATTGGTTTGGTTATGAAGGGAATAATGCTACGATTAGCCATCAGCACGTTACATTATTCTGAGATGATTTTTTTTACTATTATTAATGTATTTTGTAGCAATGGTCTCAGACTCTCATGTCTCCTTCTGATTAACAATATACATTAATAAGCTAGTTTGGCCAGGATTAGCAATTCCATATGAGGTAGATGTTGCAGAAGATAGAACATTAGGCCTGGAGTCAGGAAGATATGAGTTCAAATCTGGCATAAGTCACTTAACATCATTTGTAAAACAGGGATACACTGGAGAAGGAAATGGCAAACCACTCCAGTATCTTTGCCAAGAAATCCCCATAGATAGAGTCCATAGGGTCACATAGAGTTGGACATGACTGAACAACAATGAGCCTATGGAAATGACTTCTTTGTGGAACTCATGGATCTGCTCAGGAACAGACAAGGAACCATGCATAGCCTAATGAGCAACAAATTCTAACAAACTGACCCAACTTGTACACTGGAAGCTCAAGAAATCAAAGGCTTATAGAAGGCACGACTGGCTAAATGGAACATGTACCTTTTACCAGCTCCAATATCAAACAAACAACCCATCAGAGTCTCAGCATTATATACTTATCCAAGAACTCAGTATGGCATGGTTACAGACAAAACCTTCCAAAGGTACCTCTTCTACTTTCTCTCTATGTATATATATATATATATATATATAGATTTCTGAAATACTCCTCAAAACCTTCTACCTGAAGATAGAAGTTCTGACATGATAAAGTGATAATGACTTACATGGACAGATTCAAACATCAAAAGATCTACAACTGCATTGAAGTGGATAAACTCCCTCAAGTAATACAGACTGTAATTCCTCAACACCTTTGTAGACAATTGAATGAGACACTGAGATTTAAAAACCAAAAACCCAGAACTGACTGTTTCATAAGAAGAGAAGCCAAGTAGTTAAGACCAGAGAACAGGAAAACAACAGGTGACTATAGCTCTAAAGGGACTATTCCTCTCTTCTCACCCAAAGCTGCCCAGTGACAGCATAGAAAGAAAAAAGGAATCTAAGCATGAGGGCTGGTATTGGTAAACTGCCTTTTCTTTATATACTGTAGCTGAAGTGCTGAGTGTGCTGATGAGACAGCAGTGAAGTCAGGTAAGACGTCATAGCAAAACAGTGTGGTTCAGTGCAAAGAGAACAGTATTTGGAATCACAAGACCTAGGTTACTTACTACATGTGGGAACATTGGACAAGTAACTCAACTTCTCTGTGACTCCATTTCCTTTTCTGTAAAAATTGGTTTGGCAGCTAGTGTATAGCATGTCCAGCCTGGAGTCAGGAAGACTCATCGTCCTGAGTTCAAATCTGCTCTCAGACACTTACTAGCTGTGTGACCCTGGGCAAGTCACTTAACCCTGTTTGCCTCAGTTTCCTCATCTGTAAAATGAGCTGGAGAAGGAAATGGCAAACCACGCCAGGATCTTTGCCAAGAAAACCCCAAATGGGGTCATGGAGAGTTGGATATGGCTGAAACAATTAACAATAACAACAACAGCAAATTAGTTTGATGAGATGATTTCTAAGGTCCCTTCCTGCTCTAAATTCCATGATCCCATGAACACTGCAGCTCTGGGAGTCTGGTTACCTAGGTGGTTTTCCCTTTGTGTCTATGTTTATGTTCCCCTGTAGTGTATATGTTCAGTGGCCTGTGCCATAAGCTTCCTAAAATTTTCAACACAGAGTAGACCAAAGGGCTAGGCAAAGACAGAAACCGATGACAGCTGTGACCCTGACACCACCTTCTGAGTCCCTCTTTATTCTTTCAGGCTGCATCAGATGTCCAAGAGCTGTGGGACTGTGGGCAGATCCAAGTATCTTGAATCTCAGTCTTCTTCTTTGTAAAAAAAAAAGGGTTATATATAATATTTTACATAATCTACATCCCAGGATTGTTGTGAAGACAAAATGAGACAATAGCAACAAGACAATGGTAAGGATAGACCATTTTTTCAGACACTGTAGGTCAAAGGCACATGAAGGAGAGCAATGAGCCAGGGTTGCTAGGGAAAGACATGAACCGTGAGGAAAGAGTTTTCTGGGAAATGGCAAGTGGTAGCTGTGGCAGCTGCAGAAGCCCTGGCTAGAGGCCAGTGCCTGAGGCTTTCTACTAAGACAAGAAAGATCTACAGAACTGGAGTGGGGTATAGGCAATAGCTGTCTCCAGACAAGCAGCAGGGGCTCCTAAACTGGGACTAGGTAGGAATGCAAAATGACAAGAGAGTGGCAGAGACGTCTCTGGAATACATGAAGTTCCTGAGCCATGCTGAGTCCCTGGATCAAGAGAAGTGAATAGGGCAAGACTCCAAGGGGAAACCAGAGCGGGGGATTGGAGCCAAAACATGGTCTTTACTAAAGAAACTCCAGCCCCACCCATGTTGTGGGGACTTCCCTATTAATACTGTGAGTTTTTCCTTGCTATTTGAATTAGATTTGAGTCCCATTTATGTTCTTATCTGCTCTGTAATAAATGTATTTATGTTCAAGATGCTTAATGTTTGTCTTGGTTACTAGTAGGTGAGCTGACTCAAGTACTCTTAAAGCAAGTCAAATTCTGATGTGTTAATATTTATTTGGGTATGGCTCTACTCCACATCCCTGCAATTTTTCAAACCAAAACTCACTCCCCTTATGTCTCCCCCATCAGAATGTAAACTTTTTGAGGGTGGGGATTGTCTTAATTTTATATTTTATATTTGCATCCTTAGTATAGAATAAGCACCAAAAGGAGATTTTTCATTTATTCATTCATCTGTTCACAAACCATGATGTTAATTCTAAGGCTGAATCCTGAATGTCTACCCCCAAATGAGAATTTTGTAAAGTACCCTGAAAAGCATAACTTGGTGCACAGATATATTAATGAGCCTCAGCTTAACGCTTGTGAGCTTTTTGCCTTAATGACGGTTTACAAGTTCATGCAGTCCCACTGACCTCTCCCCAAGTTAATCCTCCTCCTCCAGCTGCCCTATAGTTTAAACTATGTCATTCTCAAAATGTGATGCCCAGACTTGAACACAGTATTCAAGATAGTGTCTAACTAGAGCAGAGTATGATGGAACCATCACCTCCCTTATTCTGAACGCTAGGTTTCTCTTAATCTAATTGAAGTTAACATTAGCTTTCTTCACTCACATTGTTTTTCATTTTGATTTTAAAACTCCTTATATCCCCCAGATTGTTCTCCACAAGAACGATGGACTAGTCACATACATCCTCTACTATACTCATGCAAACTGACTTTTTGAACTTGACATTTATCCCTATTATATTCATATTATATTTGACTCATTCTAATCTGTTGATCTTTTTGGATGACATTTCTGCATTCCTTCCTCTATTCTACACACACACAGACACATACACACAAGCATTTGAGTTCCTCAGAGAGCTTATCCTGGAACCACATCTATTTATTTGAATGTAACCATGAATATACTTTCATAAAGATCTAAATTTATATATGCCTTGTCCTGTGTGATCCTCATTCATCTCTTTCCATAAATATTCCACAGAAGATCTTTCCCATGTGGTAGAAATGTTCCTTTGGTTCTTCTACTATTTTAATTAATAATTAATTATGGTAAATAGTAAACTTAATAAACAATAAAATTATTCTATTTAATATTTTAATAATTTGTGGATTCCAATACAGTCTTTAGATCTATTTATCTGTTATGCCCCTCAATCTTGCCGCATGATCTGCCCACCTTTTCTGATTGCTGAGGATGTCTTTTTGATCACTTCTCCCATTGCAAATCCTTACTGACAATGTGCTGTAACCACCTAACTTTTTGGATCACTTGTAGCCAAGAATATAAATGGATTCAAATAATGGCTCAGGGAATATGTACAAAGCTTAAGAGGAATCAGGAAAGACCAAGAAAAAAATTAGGTAGCGGGCAAAGAACTTAGTTGAATAGAATCTGTTTTCCCTTTTCCATTTTTATGTCCATTTTGCTAGTTGTTGTTTCTCAGAAACCTGTTTTACTGAGGAAATTGTATGAGTCTTCAAATGAGGGAAAGTCTTGTATTCTCTTAGCCTCAGTAAGATGGAGTTAATGGAGAGTAAAAGGGAAATGTGGGAGATATGTTATATGGCTCAAATAAAACTGAACTGCGCTAGTTTTCTGAAACTATTTGTAAGACTGTCTTATATGCATTATTTATGTTGAAATAAAACTGTAAAAGTCCCTTTTACTGTTTAAGATCTCTAGATTTAAAACAAAACAAAAACCTTAATCTGTTTCCTAAAGTCATCTGATAACCTTTATTTATTTATCAAATGCAATTTTATGCCGGAACCGTTCTACATCACATACTACCAGCTAGCTGTATACTTACTAAACTATATGTGTACTCTTTCTTGTTCTCTTTCTGTCCTGACATAAAACTCCTACAGCTGGGTTTTTAAAGTGTAACTATTACCAATGGCATAATTTAGGGGGATAAATAAAGGGCCTTGAGAAGGAGACAGCAGATTCCTTTCTCTCCTCTGAGCTCTATAAACTTTGTTTATATCTCTTTCAGTTGCTACTGAAATTTTTTTAAGCAGAATTATGGAACAGCCCCTAGGCTATACAGGAAATTGGGTGGATAGGGATTCCACAGACACAATCAAATCCGAAACTGGAGCAGCTATAAGGGGGAAGATAAAGTCATTTTAGCTATTATGAATCTGAGGTGGTGTTGAGACATACAAATGGAAATATCCTGTAAGTAGCTAGATATGTGAAACTGGAAGTCAGCAGGAAACTCAGGTTTGGAGATGGGGATCTGGGACCTGGGATCTAGAGATGGCAAGTTGAAGCCGTGTAAATGGATGAGACTAGCAAGGGAAAGAACAGGGGAAAGAGTCAAGAAAAATAAGAGCTAGGGAGGGAGGGGGATTCAGATCCTCTAAATGTCTGTCTCACCTATGTCTTTTTCTACCTTATGTCTTGTGTCTGTCCATCAAATAAGGTGACCTTCCTTTATGGTCTCTTTCTGTTTTTTGAGGGTTTTCTGGAGTGCTTCAGCCTTTGTGCTTTCTTGCTCACTGTCCTTTATGTCTGGAGCTACCTCACTCTTATTCATTATTCAAACCAATTCCCTCATCTCATTCAAATCTCAGCCAGAATCTCACATCCTCTATGAAGTTTATATAGTCAACCATAACTAACATTTCATAGTACACATACATGTAGGAAATAAACAACATGACAGAAGTGGAGATAATTGAAACATTATGCCCTATCACTTTGGAATAAATCTTCCCAGAGGACAAGGAAAATTCCCTTTAATATTATATCTTCTTGTCATGCTGTCATCTGTTTCTAAATCACTCTGTTCTATGACTAGCTGCATCTGTGTTCTGTCTCCCAAAGTAATCTTCCTGAAAAGTCTTTGTCTTTCTTTGATTAATGTATGTATATGTCACTATATTTGTAATAAATCTTATCATTGTAGCCTTTCAATCAGGTGGGCATCCTCATGTCACCTTCCTGTCATAGTCTGCACAAATATTATTGCAGGACTTAATAGTAAGCAATTTAAATGATAATGCATGTTATCTGTATAATGTGGCTCTGACATGTCGATCTCCTGCTCAAACATTTTCAATGGTCTGTTGAATGAAGTCCCAAACTTCTTAGTTTAACATTGAAAAATCTCCTCCAGCTAATCTTAATCCAATCCAATTTAATAGATTTACCTTGTACCACTCTCATTTAGATACTCTGTGATCTAGCCAGACTTGCTCTTCCTTGAACATGCTCCATACCTGATCACTTTTGTCCATGCCCCAACTCAAATGCCACATTCGTCATTCTTTCACTGATCCTTGGTCTTCTCCAGCAGCAAATAATTTCTTCTTTCTGACCTTTCATAGCATTTGATTTCTGTCCTATATATCATATTCATATATATCACATTTTTTTTTACACATTTTTTTTACAACATTAAGAGGCAATGTGATATAATAAAAAGAACACTGGACTTGAAGGCAGGAGAGACATGAGTTTGAATCCTGACTCCTATACTTAATGGGTATATGAATATGGACAAATCACTTAACCTCTCCAAACCTCAGTTTGATTATCTGTAAAATGGATAGGCCCTATCTCACAGTATAGCTATGAGGATCTAATAAGAGAATGCATACAAAGTACCTTGTAAACTTTAAATCTCAAACACTCTATAAATGTTACTTACTATGTTATGATTAAATCTTGACTATATATAGTAGTCACATATTTGCATATAAATAGTCACTCAATAAACAATGAATGAATTGTAAACTCTTGAGGGCAAAGGTCATTTTTCTAATCCATTTCTGTATTCACTATCTTTTTTGGTTATATTATTTAGGTCCAAGAGGGGTACATTGGGGACCTGCATTTACTGCTTATATCTCTCTATAACTCATTTAGCTTTTGTTTTAAGAATTTAAATGCTATCCCATTTTATGCATATATGCTTAGGATTGACATTAATTCACTGTCTATGGCATCTTTCAGCAGAGTTTTCCTTTTTATCTTTTTAAATTAGGAATTTTTTGCTGTTACTATGTATGAGTATATGATTGCTATTCCTTCCTTTTTTACTTTAATGGAAGCATGAGAGATTTTCTTTGGTCATATATTTTTTTAACTCTGTTCATCTTTCTTTTTCAGCATTTCTCGTAAAAACCCATATATTGTTTGATTTTGCTTTCTTATTCATTCTACTATTTTCTTCCACTTTATGGCTGTGTTCATCCCATTGCTATTCACAGGTATGACCACGAATTGCTTTCCCCTCCTGTTGTTCTCTTATACTTTTCTTTCTCTGTTTCCCACCTAAAATTTAAGAGTCTGTTTTACTTAAGACTAATCCCTCTTATTCTACCCATTTTCTTATTCCCATATCCCACTTGTGTGTGTGTGTGTGTGTGTGTGTGTGTGTGTGTGTGTATTCTTCTCTCCTCTGACCAGTTCAAATGAGAGTAAAATGTGATCTTCATTTGTACAGACTTATACTTGCATACCTCAGTTATGTGAGATCATTTCCCCTAACTCTTCTCTTCCTTCTCCACTCTCCCCTGACCCTGAATATTCCTCTACTTTTGCCTTTCTATTTTTCTTTGAAGATCATCAAAAAATAACAGAATCACTCCACGGTCATCCATCTAATAAGACTTACCTCTATGGTTCATGATGATGATAGAATTCTGAGGGAATCCATGCATCATCTACTCCTGTTAAAATGTAAATACTTTATTCTTATTTAGTCTGTTATTATTACTTTCTTATGTTTATCATTTTATGCTTCTTTGATTTGTGTTTGTATTTTTTTTTTACTTGGTATATCAAAAGTTCTCTTTTTCATTAAAAGTTTGTTTTTCCCCTATTCAAATATACTCAGTTTTGATGGAGAAGTCATTCTTGGTCTTAGATCTTTTGCCTTCTGGAATATTGTTCTCTAAGCTATTTTTTTATAATGGTAGCTACTAAATCTTGTGTGATCCTGAATGTGGCTCCTTGGTATTTGAATTCTCTCTAGCCACATGCCATATTTTTTTCTCTGACCTTGGAAGCTCTGGATGTTGGTTATAAAATGTTGGAGAATTTTCATTTTGTTTATTTTTCTCAGCAAAACACTAGTCAATTCTTTTTATTTCTATTTTGTCTTCTGGCTCTAAGAGATTTAAGCTGTTTTCTTTTATGATTTCATGTCTAGGCTTCTATTTTTTGTCATAGTTTTCAGGTTGTCCAATAATTCTTATATTCTTTCTCCTTGATCTTTCTTCCAGATAAGTTGTTTTTTGCTGAGATATCTAACATTTTCTTCTATTTTTTTTTTAGCCTTTTGACTTTGTTTTGACATTTCTTGTTGTCTCATGGAGTCATTAGATTCTATTTGGTCAATTCTAATTTTCAGAGAGTTTTTCTTTGAAAGATTTTGTGCCAAGCTATTAATTCCCTTTCCAATTTCTTTCATAGATCTCTTTCTTTTCTCATCTTCTTAAGTGCTTTTATTTGTTTTTCAAAATAATTTTTTAGTTCTTTTTAAAAACTCTTACTTCATCTTCTCCAAGAGTTACGGTTGGTTTGTGCTCAGGCTGTACAAACTTTGAGGTTTTGCTTATTTTGGAGTCATTCTCTTGTGAGTTTGTGTCTTGGGTATATCTATCACCATAATAGCCTTTTAGCGTGGGACTTCTTTTTCTCATTTTCTCCCAATATTATTTCTTGACTTTAGACTTTATTTTAGGGTAGAGTTCTATACACTTCTGGGGGGAAATGTCTGGGTTGAGCTTTTATCCTGCTCTCCTGGGATGTTGAGTGTTGCTTTATCCCAAGATTTTAGGGATAAAGTCTGATCACTGGCCTGGTCTAGAATCAGCAAGTTCCTGACCTGGCTCTGGGTCTGAGCAATATTCTTCAGGACCTGGCTGGAAGTTCCAACATAGTGCTGCTGGGCTCAGACCCTATCAGCCACCTGGGTTCTGTAGGTTCAGAGGAACAGAACTATAGTTCCCTGTTAGTTTGGCATTTCTGCCCTGGTTATTCCATTGCAGGCTTCAGACTGGGCTGCTGGCTGGAAGTGTGCTTCTGTGATTGCTACTGAACTTGTCCCTTATTCAGTCTAGGGCTCAGGACTGGTCTCCACTCAGGAATGTCATCCCCATCTCAGTCCCCCTTGGATCTGTGACTGAGAACTGCACAGTGAGCAACAGAACTACCGGGTGGCACCTGCTCCTGTGTCCTATGTCAGGTAGTGGTACACCAATATGAATCTGGGACCTCATCTTGCCCTGGTACACAGGTTTGGTTCTCTCTCAGTCCCTGGTCACTGGATTGGACACTCTTTCATCCAGCATACTAATGGCCAGAGAAGTTCCCAGTATTCACTGATTTCTCTGTTTCTCTATATCAACCTTAGCTGGAACAATGATTCACTGTGATTTTTTCTTAGGTTTCCTGATTAAGACTTTGTCTAGTGTATTTTCTAAGTTTATAGTGGAGATAAGTTATGTTGGAGGAGTTGGGCTATACTTCTACTTACTCCTTACCATCTTGATTCTACCTCTGTATACATTACAGAGACTAGAATAGCAACTTGTACCTAGCAGGTACTTAATAAGCATTTGTCAAATGAATGAAATCTAAGCTTCTTGTCTTTATGAACATCACGGGAGACTAACACAACATGTTGTACATAAGAGGTACTTAATAAAAAAAAGTCTCTTGAATTTATGGTGAATACTAATTCCATTGTAAAACTTGCTACAGAATAACAATAATACTTAATTTAAGTGCTAAGCATGTTACAGTAAAAAATAATTGCATTATATTGCTTATATACATAGAGAACTAGGTAACTTAGACGATTTGATAAGGGTCATGGGGAAACAGGTAAGTCCTCAGAATCAGGCAAATCTGGTTTCAAGCCCTAATCCTGACCCATACAGGTTGTGAGGTTCCTATCCGAATCTCTCCTGTATTTAAATAAACAAACGCAAATGAAAAATAATGACAGCTATGTTGTTTTGGTTTGGTATTTAGAAATAACTAATATTTGTATTTTTATGTTTGTTTTAAATTGGCTTGCTCTTTGGGTCAGAAGGGGAAGTGGAAGGTGATTCTTAATACTCTTCTGTTAAACTATCTGCTTCTTACCAGTTTCTTCCACTTAGTTTCCCAAGCTGATTAACATCATATTCTCTTTCTATTCATGAGTCTAAAATTATCTTTTTTTTTAAGGGCCTTGCCCAGCCGAGAAAAGTCTCCACTGTGGTTTTTAACTCACAGAAGCCCCATGGGTCTTCTCAGCCAGGCATTTATGAAGGCTGCTTTATGTTCTGAGGGTGGAGTCCCTATTTTGAGGGTGGGAAAGTAAGTTCTTATTCTCTTGGCTATTTAAGACTCTGTGAGGTATTCCTGGCTGCCCTCCTCTGCCACAAGCAATAGACAGTCTCCAAGATTTCCCTCTTCTTACCCAGAATTGATAGGTTCCGTGGAATGGAATCTTTTGAAACTCTTTTTGGGGATATAAATCCTTAGTCATAAGCCAGAGACACCTCTTTGACAGAGAGCGGTATTTAGAAATGAGCTTTCTGAGCTATGTGGCCCCCAAGCTCTTCTGACAACATGCTCTCTCTGTAATCAGTACAGACTCTTTTTCAAGGAAGTACTGAGAGAGTGGGTTTTATTTTCCCTGTTTCAGTTTTGTAGGTTAAGATGATAAGAATTCAGCATCCTAATAATTCCTCCAAATTCTGCATAATCCCATTCTAAACTTATTCTGATTATTTAAAAACAAAATTTACCCGTTGCGTGATCTTGGGCAATTCATACCATTTTCAATACCTCTGCTTGGCATCTATAAAATGAGGGAGTGAGACAAGATGATCTCTAACAGCGTGTTTCTATGAAAATATATATTCTCAAACAATTCAAACCTGAAGTGAGATACTTTGCCAACAGCATGCAACCAACATGCATGTTAAAATGCTATGTATTTTAATAAGAATATCAGAAATGACATATTAGGCCTGGCCAGACATAAAGAGGTCTACAGTCACCACTTTCTAAATCACTATATGACTCAGGGTGAACTTTCTTCTCCAGGCTTCAGTTTCTTAATCTATAAAAAGGGGTTGGAGGTAGGTAGCCTAGATGACCTCTAAGATTCTTTCTAGCTCAGACCACTCACACTCTCGTTTAGCCTACAAGGCATTTTCCTCTCTTTCTCATCTATCCGAAAACTTCTAGTCTTTTGGATTGAGCTTGAACCCCAATATCCTCTATGAAATTTCTCCCAGTCTATGAGAATTTTCTGCCTCCTTCCAATTGCTATAGCATTTACTATTTTTGACTGTTCTTTGGCACTTACATACTGTGTTGTCAATAACCTGTTTAAATAGGTCAAATTGGAAGTTTCTTTTTTTTTTAATTTCATGCCACCTTTTTCTTGTTTTCGTTTTTTCTTCTGTCCTCATACACAAATATTGATCTTTGTTCTAAGAAGTCTTTGGTGTGTCTATAGAATACAAGAGGGTGCATTCAATCCTGAATCACAAGTTTTGTGTTTGAATGTCAGCTATCTTTGTCACTAGCTATATATCCTTAAAAAAAATCATGTAACTTCTCTGAGTCTCCATTTGCTCTTCTTTAAAGTGAAAATTCCCATGCTATCTACCTCACAGGGTTGCTATTAGGAAAGTACTTTATACATGGGTATATAAATGCCAGTTGTTATTACTCTTATTGCATGTATATAATTTACAGTTAATTATTTTAGGGAAAAAATGTGATCTTTCTAGTGACACCCATAAAAAATGGGACAGTATATCTTTAGTTAAGAAGAGAATTCCTTTTTATAGAACTGTTTCCATGAGAAAATCAGATTCAACTTAATGTAAATATATAGTCTTAACCAGTAATGTACAGTGAGGCAATTTTTCATACTGTTTTATAGTAAATTCCTATATATTGAAATGTCTACATAATGCCTTATACCCTAGATCATAAAACTAGACCTACACTACAGCATTCTTCAAATGTTTTTCATCAACTTATTTCTCATAATAGGAAACCTGACCAAAAGAGAAATTGAAAAATCTGGACCTGTCATTCATTAAGAATTACTAGGTAAACAGGTTTTAGAATATGTGATTTGCAATGATAATTGCTGAAAGTAGAAAATTCTACCAACTTCCAAGAAAATGCTATGGGAAGTAGGGACAGGGGAATAGAAATCATTGCATTACATATTTAAGCCAGAAGGGAACTTAGAGGTCGTTTTGTCCAATATCTCCCCACCCCGGTTGTAGGGAAGGAAGCAAGTCCAGATATGTTGTTACCAAACTGACAAGTTGCAGATCCAGAATTCAAACTCAGAACCTGTGAATTCAACTCAGATACTGATTCTAAGGCATCTGTTTGAGAATTTACTGTGAAGATGGCATTGAAACTCTTTCCTCATAACCACTTCAATCCTCATAATAATAACTTACCCAAATAGATGCCATGGGATCAATACTGGATTTGAATATAGAGACCCTCAAAACCTAGTTGCTTAAACTGCAAATTTAGGGATATAATGATAATGGGCTCTCTTATACTGGATTCCCAGATCTCTATTAAGGTAGCCAAGGGGTAATGTGAATAGAGGACTGGACCTAGAGATAGGGAGATCTGAGTTCAAATCCTGCCTCAGACATTTACTAGCTGTGTGGCCTTGGTCAAGTCATTTAACTTTTGTTTGCCTCAGTTTCTTCAACTGTAAAATGGAAATAATAGCATCTACCTCACAGGGTTATGGAGAGGATCAAATGAGATAATATTTGTAAAGTGCTTAGCATAGTGCCTGGCACTTAATAGGCAATGAATGAACAAATGTCTGTTTCTTTCCTTTCTTTCTTGGCTGAGTCAACAGGCTGTCACTTCAAAGTATTCTATGTATAACTGACACTTGAAAAAATATAATTATGTATGTATATATATGTAAATATATAATATGTATATAAGGATATGCATGTATGTATGTCTATGTATAGACACATATATACTATATATAGACATACATACATGCATATCCTTATATATACACATAGACATAGACATACATATATCTATAGCAAGAGAGAGAGAATGAGTCAGAAAGAGAGTCTGAGACAGACAGAGAGTTATGACAAAAACTGATTTTTGCCATCAAATTTCTAGGTCACCTGAAAGTTTCTATCAGGCTTACTAGACATTTGAGGTTGGTAGCACCCAGAGATAAGGAAATGAAGAGGAGACCTATTTGCCACTCTTTGCACTTTCTCCTCTGCATCTCTTTAGAGCACAACACTGTCTCAGGTGGCAATTCATTTTCTTAAAACAGGACCACTGTTTGAAAGCTGAACAGATGACATTTATGCAGCATTTTAAGGTTTACACAGTGCTTGCCATATAATATTACCATCTCATGTGAGCCTTGCAACAATTCCATGAAGTGGGGTCTTACAGGATTCTCATTGCACAGATTACCAAGACTCTGGGAGGTGAAGGGATTGGCTGATGGCCACAAAACTGGTCAGAATGGAAGGCTGGCTTCAGAACCAGGTTTTCCTGTCTTCCCTTCTACCACCCCTTTCTCTTACGCTTCGCTATTGTTGGTATTGCTCAATTGTGTCTGAGTCTTCAAGACCCTATTTGGGATTTTCTTGACTCTATGCACTGAGTCATCTAGCTGCCTCTTAGTCCAAAAGAGAGGTTAAGTGACTTGTCCATGGTCACACGGCTAGTAAGTGTCTGAGACACCCAAATGAAAAGGAATTTCAGTGGAATAGGCCTTGATACAGAACCATTCCTTTTTGTACTTAAATGGTGATGCCCACTTCGCCTAAAAGTCACCAGTTTTTTAAATCTCCATAATCTCTTAGCACCATGAAATGACTTCAGGACACATAGTATTAATTCTCTGTCCTGTCTTTCGTTACTTAGTGATTGTAGGTGTCACACTTGAAACCAGCACATTCCAACAGATAAAAAGGGAACCTTGTTTTATGATACTAGTTTCCTTTAAGATCACCTGATAATAAACAAAAGCAAAGCATTTCTCATGGCATTTCTCATACCCTTTTCCTCAGACTAATTCAAAATTGCTTTCCTTCAGGAATGAGAGAAAACTGACTGTCTCCAACTAATAATACCTGACTTAAAAACAACTCCCAAATTAAAATATACTATCGGGGACATCTGATTCACCTGACTCATAACCAGCATTTTAAAAGGACTGTACAGTAATTTTGAATAAGGGCTCTTATCTTTTTACTGTGTATGTATATGATTGCTCCCAGTTAGTAACTGCATGAGCAAATTATTTCTATAAAATGGGAAGGTGTCATCCTCATTGTTTGTTCCCTCTTGGGGGTTCCATGAGACTTTCTAGTGGTTGATGGATGTGTGAACATCACATAAGAACTGCCTACAAATCACCATTTCTAATCTGAAGAACATATCCATTATTTACCAGTCTGCTGCTGCCTACAGGGAATTCACCATGACAACATGATGCGCTTTTCTTATTCATTTGTGAAACTGACAAACATTAGATTTAGGATCTCATGAATTAGTTCACAAGTCAGTCCTGTTGATTAATATTGAAGCTGGGCTCTTTTTCTTAAGTAAAACTTTACATTGGGAATTAAGAAGATAATAGCTGGGTGTCATTTTCTCCCTTTGAATGTCACTTTTGAACACACAGGTTTGTTTTTATCAGTCACTCAGCTTTTGTAAAAGAAGGAATATGTAACCAAAGATTAGCCTAAAAGCAATTTAAAAGCATCATGCTGTGCCTGCAGAGCTATGTGAGAGAAAATACAAAATGTGTTTCCTGTTCTTTTCAAGTTAATACAGTATTAAAAATCCTATGTTATTGCTTAGCCTTGCTTATGATTTTAAAAGGGAAATTTTGCACATATTATCTCCTCCTGGGTAAGACTTCCAATATTTTCCCATAGAAAACATAGTTTATCATGTCAGTGAGCCTATGACTATTAGCAAAATTGTGTGGCATTAAAAAAATTATTCCATTCTGAATTAATATAGCTCTCCTTTCCTCCCCTCTCCCCCACTTCTTTATGAATACAGCTAGAGAAATGAAAAAAAAATATGGGTGTAGGGAATACAAAATAGAACTAATCAAAAATCTGGGCTACGCTGGTAATTATTCTCTGAAGCCCCCTCTCTTTCTAATGATCTGATGGCTCAGCCAGTCTTGGGAAGGAGTGTGTGTGGAGGGGGAAAGACAAGGGGTGATTGCAGTTGTCGTGATAATGAGGCTTAATAAGCATGTGTCCCTTATGTTTATAGTGAGAGAATAGGCTCCATTTCATGCTCAGCTGTCACTAGAGACAGACTAACTTCTACCTTCCAGTCATGGAAAAGAGGAATTGTTGATTTCCCATATTAAATACAGCAGTCTAACTCAGATATCTAGAAAAAGAAATTACGTTGTCATGTTCCATAATTAGAAACACATCCTAAGATGTATCCATGAATGCTTCACATCAATAACATGGCAGTAACTAGGGATTTTCACAGGGTCATTTTCAATCTATAGGGAAAAAAATAAATGAATAAAATCACACATCAGGGTGTGATCATGGTACGAATGATGTGATTTCTAAACTAATGATTAAGGTGATGCAGGAAGTAACAGAGTCCAGATTCAAACTCAGATCTCTTATTTCCAATCCAATACCCACTCCTTTCCTTTTCCCCTTTCATGAGGTCTCTCTGGGTACCAGATAGAACCGTAAGGCCAGATGACTGGAGGACAGAGTGAGGCTGCTGGCTTTGTGAAGCTCTGCCTCACTTAAATCCAGTTCATGTGTAAGTCAAGGTATCACCCTAGCAATGTCATTGGTCTTTGGAGAACAAAGGATGAACAGCAACAATGCAGGACAGCTAGGTGGTGCAGTGGGGCCTGGAGTCAGGAAGACCTGAGTTCAAATCCTGCCTCAGACACTGACCAGCTGTGTGATGCTGGACAAGTCACTAAGCCCTGTTTCAGTGCCCTCACCTGTAAAAATAAGCTGGAGAAGAAAAGGGCAAACCATTCTAGTATCTTTGCCAAGAAAACTCCAAAAGGAGACACAAAGAATTTGGTATGACTGAAAAATGACCAAACAGCAGAAGCAACAGGATTCAAATCAAACTTCAGATAATTACTAACTTGTGGCCCTGGGCAATTCACTCAGCATGTATGTCTCGTTTCCTCAGCTATCAAGTGAGATCAATAACAGCACCTACCTCCCAGGGCTGTTGGGAGAAGCAACTGAGATAAGAATTGGTGAAGTGCTTATTAGCACAATTTCTGGCACATCACAGATACAGAATGAGTCTATAAGGCTTAAGGATAGAAAATAACAAATCTGTGGGTAGATGTTGCTACAATATTTCTGACAAGGATCAACTTCTGTCTTCTCCTTAAGCAAAGGAGCACACTAAATACCTTTCTGTGTCCCATCCCCATAGGGGAAGTGACATTGGGGTAATCATAGCAGCTTTCACTGTTTCAGGATAGGTCACTATGATAAGGGAAAAATCACGAGGGATCAATGTATAAAGATTATGTAGCCTTCATCTCTCCCCTTGACTCCTACCATTCTGATTACAGAATATGGTAATAACTCTGGTAACATAGGAAGCTTTAGGTGTACTTGGATTCATGAATTAGGGCACCTTCACTGGCAAGTTTCTCCCAGGACTTCCATTCTGAGGAAGGACCAAGGCTCGCCATCCTTCATGTCTCTCCCAGCTCTGCTTCTCATGCTACCATGGTCCTGTGTGTGCCCCTGCTCCAACCCCAAGTTTCAGCTTTTTTTTATGTGCTGTCCTCCCCTACTCTGATTGAAGCTTCTTGAGGACAAGGGTTGTCTTTCTTTTTGGCTTGGATTTGTACCCCCAGGGTTTAGCACATACGAAATAGTTAACAGATTTTTATTGACTGTGGCTGTACCACATCAGGAAAGGATAGAGGGAAAAGTTCAGAAATAGATGCATACCCCAACTAGACCCAAGAATCCAGAGGGAGGAAATTTCACCCAACTCTCCATTTTAAAAACTATAGTTATCCCTTCCACATCATGGGGGTTAAAGGCACAAGACTCCTCCTCCCATGATTTGGAAAATCCACATAAAAGTTTTTGGCCCTCCCTTCATACCAGAGAAGAAGTCTGAATTATGAAGATATTAAAAGATTAAATATGTTGATATTATACAATACCATACATATATTTTTTGTATTTCAAAATTTGTAAACTTTTGCTGTATTATCTGCTGGCTTTGCACGTTCTCTGAGAAATCTACAAAGCTCTTCCATAACTTCCATTTAATCTCTTATGCCAACCCATGACATACTGAAACTATGATGGGGAAAGTTGTGATGTGGAAGGGATAACTGTACTTTCTTCCTCCCACCAATTTCCAGCTTCAGGCCTGAGGATATTTCTAGGTACATAGTAGTTCTCAGACATTCGCTGAATTATAATTACCAATTTTAAAAAGCAGGGGGCCTCAGGTAGATGCAGGGGAGGAGATAAGAATGCAGAAGCACCCTGAATGCTTCATCTAAGGGAGTGGGGTGGGGAGGTGGGTATTGAGATGGGTATTGAAGGCAGTATGGTGCAGTAGAAAAATCACTAGACCTGCCTGGAGTCAGGGGATCTGGATTCAAAATATCTGTGGGATACTAAATGTCACCTCACTTTTTTGGGTCTTAGCTTTCTGCGCTGCAAAATGAGGGGGTTGTATTAGATGACATCAAGGGTCCCTTCCAACTCTAAATCCATGACCCCGAGACTGTGAAGAAAAGGAGGGAAGAAGAGACATCCCTGAGGGAAAGAAGAGCATGAGCAGAAGAAACAGGACTGTGGGACAGAAGAATAATGAGGGAGGCTTCATCCTTCCCCCCACATCATTCAATAATAAAACAAAACCAAACCCTTTTCCTTTTCTCCCACCATTCTGCCATCCCCAACACATTTTTCCTGTGGCCTTGAGAATAAATTTGCTGTGGACAGTGTTCCTGGAATTTTAAAGCCTTTGGCCAACGTTCTGGCACAACTTTTAAAACTCTGTCCCTGCTCCTGACATCTCTACCCCCACACATATCCTCCAATAGGGAATTGGCTCTTCTTTTGTACATGACTATAAATAGTTCTGAAGTCTTTCCAATGCTACTTTGAAATATTTAGAATATATTTATGGGACATAGAAACACAACATTTGTGGTTGACTTCAGATCATTTATGATTTGATCTGGACCCTCATACACAGCTTATAAAAAGAGTTTTCCAGGCCTCTAGGCATGAAAGTAACTACATAAAAAGAGATATTATAAGATTAATGACAAAGAATATGGAATGCAACCACTGAATTAGGACTAGAGCTAAATGGATGTATTGTGTCCTCATATCACCTTCTACATATGTACTTAAAAAATTCCTAAGGAATTCATTGGTGGACATATCCAAAGAATTGTGGGTCTTCAAGAATCTAGTCCTGTTGTTCAGTTGTTTTAAGTGGTTCATCCAATTTAGTATCATCTTTAGGGCACATCAAATTGAACTGAGAATGGTTATTTTCATTGATTGTTGATTCATAAATTTAAAAAATTTTATCAAAATATAGAAAAACTATAAATTACATGGTACTGAGGCCATAAGCTTTTTAATTAAGTGCAGATAGGAATATTTTTACATCACATATACAAACATGTTGAATATATCAATAATGAACTTTCCTATAAAGTATAAGAGGATAAATTTACATAAGAAATCTGATGGGACCATTTCCTCCATTTTTCAAAGTGATTATAACTCATCCATGAAAACTAACATGAATCAAGAAGTCTAGGGCTTCAACTAACTTGGCTAGGCATGAATCAAAACAGTGGGTAGGGCTAGAGTTAGTTATGAAAATAAAAACATTAGCCAAACCAAACAATTTTCAAAAAAAGCCAGACAGCATAATTATTTTTTAAGCAACTGAAAATTAGTTTAAAAAAGTCTTGATGCACTAAATAAGTTCTATGTTTTGTGTATTATTAGGTCATACAGTACTTGGATGTAGGGTCTATGTATTTATTTGTTTCATGTAATGTTATATGCTGGCAAATGCTAATTTTTTCATGTACATAAAAAAAACTTTGTCAGGCTATTGTATTTGCTTGTGATAAACGTAATATAAAATGAAGTTGCATGAGTATGCCTGTGAAATATCCCTTGCAAGTAACAACTTGTAAGGAATTTAGTTATCTGTATTTTTAAAACATGAGACTCAATGAGACAGGTCATTTATGATTTAGTAAGCGTAAGGAACCTTGCCAGCCTCAGCCTTCTCAGTTTCAAGATGATGCTCCACTAGTCAAGACTTTATCCATCAAGCAGCAGAGAATCTGAAGGGTTTGCTTTCCCAAGAAAAAGAATTTCCCCAAAGCACAAGTGGGGTGGCTAAGTAAGATGTAGGTTTTTCATATCCCCTTTGTGAAATCTGCTTCCTTTTGAAGTTCAGCTGCTCTCAGCGTTGGGAATTCACTACAAGTGGCTGCCTTTCTGTCCAGGGTCACCTGAAGATGTGCAACTCTAAGAGGTGTGGCTAAGTATCTTGAGACTAGCTATTCTATTACACATCTGATTGTCTTCCCACCTAAACTTTCCTTTCACAGGGTAGGAGGAAAAATATTTGATTCCGAGGGTATTTCAGCACACATGGAAGATTGTTCTGAAAGATAATCTTAACAGTAATAAAAACAAAAGAAAAAAGAAAGAAAATTATCTCATCCACTGAGGGTAATTTTACAAACACTAGTTGGACACTGTACAGAACTGGGGAACCTTTTATATTTTGGTATCAATTCAGCAGGAATGTCATCTAGGTATTCCTTCTTCAATAACAGAATACTGTAACATACCTAACTGATGAGGCTCATACTCTGTGAAGATTCAATTCACTTGAGTGATGAAAAAGGATAGCAAAAGTGCCAACTTTAATTTACAAAATATTATTTACAGTTTTTAAGGGTCAACTCACATTTAAAGATGAAAAAAACTTGTCTAAGGTCACACAAGTGATTATTAGTAAGGTTAGGATTTGAACCAAGCTTTTCTAAACCCAAATCCAGGATTGTTTCACTATTAATCAATAAACATTTTAATAAGTACCAAGTGTCAAGTCTGTGTTGTTAAGTCTGTACTCCATATTCTTAATCTGGAGTCTGTGGACTTTAAAAAAAATTATTTGCTTATTTACTTATTTTTAGCTTTCAATATTCTTTTATAAGATTTTGAGTTCCAAATTTTTCCCCTCTCTCTCTATTCTCCTCCTCAAGCATGCAATCTGATACAGGCTATACATGTGCAATCATATTTAACATATTTTCACATTACTCATGCTGTGAAAGAAGAATCATAAGGGAAAAACCATGAGAAAAACAAGAACAAAAAGAGAAAATAGCATACCTCAATCTGCATTCAGACTCCATAGTTCTTTCCCTGGATGTGGATAGCATTTTCCATCAGGAGTCTTTTGGAATTATCTTACAGCAATGTATGGTAGGAAGAACTAAGCCTACCAAAGCTGATCATCGCACCCTGTTGCTATTATGGTGGGTCTGCTCACTTCACTCAGCATCAGTTCATGTAAGTCTTTCTAGGTTTTTCTGAAATTCATCTGCTAATCATTTCTTGTAAAACAACAGTATTCCATTACATTCATATTTCACAACGTGTTCAGTCATTACCCAATTGATGGGCATTCCCTCATTTTCCAAATCTTTGTGACCACAGAAAGAGCTGCTACAAATATTTTTGTACATGTGGGTCCTTTTTCCTTTTTTTATGATCTCTTTAGGATACAGACCTAGTAGTGCTATTGCTGGATCAAAGGGTATGAGTCTGTGAACTTATTTTTAAAAACTGATAACCTTTTCTGGGTGATTGTTTTCTTTTGTAATCATAAGTATTTTATGCCTTTAAAAACATGATTCTGAGAAGGGTCATTTGGCTTCCCCAGAATGCCAAAATGGACCAGGGCCCCCCAAAAGGTTAAAGAGCCTCTGTGATTAGGATACCATGATGCTTTCCAAAATGCATACCAGGAGGGTTTAAGCTCTGAATGGTCCTTCCAAACTGAAATGGCTTTGAGAACAGGTTCACTGAAATCGAAGGCTTTTTTTGTCATGATAGGACCAGCTTAGCTTGGTTTGGAGAGGTTCATCAACAGAGAAAGCAGTTAGGAGGCACACTGGATAGAGTGCTGGGTCTGGAGTCAGGAAGATTCATTTTTCTGTGTTCAAGTCTGGCCTCAGACACTAACCATGTGACCCTTGGCAGGTCACTTAACACTTTGCCTCAGTTTCCTCATCTGTAAAATGAGCTAGAAAAAGAAATGATAAACCACTCCAGTATCTTTGCCAATAAAGCCCAGTGTTATAAAGTCAGTCAGAACAGAACAACACCAATTAACAGAGCTAACTGCTTTTTCAGCGGCAGCAACTCATGAAAATAATCTAACTCACAGGGGGATTCTAATTTATATCAGTGGTCACTGGAGATTCTTAAAGAAGGCAAGTTCATAGATCAGGAGATTCATGATTTAGAGTGAGAAGGGATCTTTAAGGCCATGAAGTCCAAACTATTACTACAGATGATACCTTGGTTGGGCAAATCAGTTAACCTCTACTGGTCTGTTATCCTGTCTAAAGTGAACTAGATGGCTTCTCAAGTCTTCTCCAGGTCTAAATCTGTGATTCCTATGATTCTGAGTATAACATACCTCTAAAGTTAAGGTTTGGAGAGTGGCAAATTTACAGTACGATTAAGGAACCTGAGGCAGTGAATTGTTAAAGTGACTTCACTAAGATTCTTGTCTCAGGCATATTCTGTTTTTGTTACCATATCACAAGGCCTCCAAGAACTGTCTTGGTTTTCTTTTCCAAAACAAAGGGAAGGTTCCTACCCAACAAAAGAATAGGAAATGCTTCCTAACCCAAAGACTTCTATAATTATTCTGATATTAGCTATAATACTGGAGTCAGGAGAGAAGGAAATTACTAGGCAGAATGTAATGTTGCACACATTCAATTATGTATTTAAGGTACCAATATTTTTAGTTTAGGAAAGGAAAAGGACTTATAAAATCATAGTATAAAGCCAACTGTGTAAGGAGAGTGTAGAGGACAACATTTCCACACTTTAAAATTTCAAGACAGCTGGAGCCCTTTTCAAGATTAGATGCCCTGCATTTTTTTTCCATGATGAAAAGGAGTTATCACTTCCAAATTTGATAACTTAATGTCTTAAAGAAGACCTTAACGTCTTTCCACAAAGCTTATCTGAAAATTCTTGCTGCTAAACAAGAAAATAGTCTCCCAAGAAACAGGTATTGTAAGTTTTATATCACATAAGACAATTTCACCTTAGTGCCCATTGTTCTGTGTCCAACTCTTTGTGATCCCTTCTGAGGTTTTCTTGGCAGGGATACTGCACTGGTTTGCCATTTTCTTCTCCAGTTCATTGTACAGATGAGAAAACTGAGGCAAGCAGGGTTAAGTGACTTGCCCAAGGTCACACAGCTAGTAAGTGTCTGAGGCCAGATTTGAACTTAGGAAGGTATCTTCCTAACTCCAGGCCTAGCACTCTATCCACTGTGCCACCTAGCTGCTCCATTTTAAACAGCCTATCTTGACAATACTGTCCAATATTTAATTCCACTTTACTTGTTAACACTTTTTATTACATTAAATAAATTTAGTGGAAAAGTCTAGTTTCCATATCGTGATCATTTATATCTATTCCTTTACAAAACAAAGTCTTTATTTTGTTTTTTTTTAATCTAAAAAATTAATTCCAACCACTCTCAGGATCTGTTATATCACAGCTCTGGAGAACTGTTGATAGACTCAGCACTTAAGAGGATGTCATCAATCTCTGATTACACTGGATAATAGGTTTTTTAAACAAAAGGTCTCCTGATACACTTAAATAGACAAATGGCTAACTACTAAAATTAAATTCTAGAAGTTGTGGGACCAAGAAATATATGCCAAGAACAAAATATCCATTCTAATTGGGTAACTATCAGTGAGAAATACAACTCTTTTCAGTTACTATTATTTTCATAGCAAACAAGGTATACACCAAGAAAAGGTCAGGTTCAATCTCATACATATGTTTCTCAAGCGAAGATGATACCTATGTAAATAAAGTAAAACGGGGGTATGTTGTGGGGTTGTGGCAATATCATGGCTAATTTAACTAGGCAAGAAAGAAAAAAAATAGCCTCTTCATACACATGTTCCTAGGTAGAGTGAGAATCATATAGTGGACAGAATTATATAGTTTGGCAGTCTATACTGATTTAATTCATCAGATAACTACACATTTCTCTACTTCTCTTTGCTTAGGTAACCACAGTAATTAGATGAATTCCTCTGGGGCTTCTAGCTTCACCAGAGCCACTCTAACTGGTAAGTGTTAATTAGCAGAAGTTTTAATTTGTTTCTCTTTCATTTTTACCTCTCTTTTTCCTTTCTGCCATATTCCTTAATACAAGTAGAATTTTCCAAGGTGCCCCAGACACTTGGATCCACATGTCTGAAGGGTTGGTCCCTTCTTCACACATTATATGTTGCCATGCAGTGTGTGGATCCTGCTGTAACAGAAAATGATTACCTTTTTAGAATTTCCCTCAAGGATAGCTCTGGATAAATATGGTTTCCATATTATCATGCAAAAAGAACGTTTACAAAGGGAGGAGCATATCTACCAAGGACCAAAGAACTAGGTATGTCCTTCTACTTCACTGATATAGGGGATCGCTGGTGGAGCTATTTCCATTATAAGAATGTGGTCTGCCACTACATTTTCTGAGAAACTAGACCAGGTAAAAGCATATATGTGATTGTGGTACTAAATTCCCAGTTCATCTGTGAGAAAGATATTATAGTTTAGTTGATGGTAGATTTCAGGAGTGAGGAACCTTTAGTCTCAAGGCCACTTGAGACTGTAGCCCTATAGGTCTTTAAGTGCAGCCCTTTAATGGAATCCAAACTTCAAAGGGTCATCCTTGAGGACCTACAGGGTCACATGTGTTCCCAAAGCTGCAGGCTCTCCACCCCTGGTTTAGATAATTCTTTGTGGAGAAGAACTCTACACACATTTTTCAGTAACACCTGTAGTGTATCCCCAGGACTGAGAACAATTTGCCAGGGCTGCCTGGCAAACAGCAGATGCTTAATAAATGCTTGCTGAATGATGGAGTGGATTGAGATGAAGAGACAATAAAGTCCACTGGTGCACAGGCTAAAAATACACTACAGCTACAATTAATACTTTGAAAAACACCTTTTGGAAAAGTTAGCTTCATGTCACCTGCATGGTATTCTAAAGTGACTAACTCTGAAATGATGAGTATACAATATCAACCGTGTCAGTGCTGCGCAAACCAAGGAACTATTCTTTAGATAAAAATCCTATTTAGATTGAATAATCCTATAGCGACAAATTTCCCTCCAGATCTATTTCTGTTTTTAAAAGACTTGTGTTTTCTGCTGTCCTTCCTCTGTTGATTCTTAGAACTATATATATGGCCCTCATTAGTCTTCTGAGTTTAAGTACCACAACACCAACTGCCTACTGGACACATCTGTCTTGCAGGCATCTCAAATTTGCCAAGTCCAAAAAGGAGAATTCATTATCTTTGACTCAAAAACCATCCCTTTTCCAAATTTCTCTATTCCTAATTGAGGGCTTCACCATACATCTGGTGACATATGTTTGTAATCTGAATCATCTTTACCTTTTTATTTTAACTTATTCAATAAGTTGCCAAGTCTTCTTAATTCTACCTCCACCACTTCTCTATATATCTGCTTTCCTCCCCAACTCAGCCACCATCCTAATGCAGGTCATAATTACCTTCCATCTAGACTACTGCACTAGCCTCTTAATTATTCTCCCTGCTTCAAGTCTGTCTTCACTTCAATTCATCTTCCATATAACTGCTGAAAAGATATTCCCAACACAGAGATGTAATCATAATAGTGCCTCACTCAAAAAATTCCAGTGGTTCCTTAATGTCTCTAGGAGAAAATGTCATTTGCTCCGTTTGGCATTTAAATAAATCCCTTTACTCTCTGTGGTTCCAGTTTACCTTTCCAGTATTATTATATATTACTTTCTTTCATGTACTCTACATTCCCCCCTCAACTGGCTTATTGCTGTTCTTCATACGTTACCTTCTCTCTCCCATCTCCATACTTTGGTATAAGCTGTCCCCATTCCTTGAATGCATTTCCTCCTAACCTTTATCTCTTAGGGCCCCTAGCTTCCTCCAAAGCTCAGCTCAAATGCTATCAACTAGATGAGGCCTAGTGCCAACCCTTCTCAAAAGTTTCCATGTGTATATTCTGTATTTATTTATATGAGTATGTGTTGTTTTCCCCATGTAGAATTTAAATTCTTTGACAGAAGGGACTGTTTTGTTTTGTCTTTATATTACAGCATAGCATCTTTCACACAACAGGCATATTACTTATTACAGGCAATAATTACTTAATGACTGATTGAAACAAAAACCTATTTTAATTTTATCTTGACATAAATATCTGTGGCATAAAGAATAATGGATTGGGCAATAGCTGAGGACAAAATTCTTGCTTAAATCTTTCAAACATTTCTATTTTCATTTCTTTTAATTTTTTCCCCTTACCTTGTCCTCTTAATATAAGATATACTAAAATTCATTTATATGGTGTAATGTCTATCTTGGATAGCAATTGTACCCATTTAACTATGCTTACTATCATTTCATAAAGAGTCTTATCACTGTAGATTTCTTAGTATAATTAATAAATAGAATTATGAGGTCATAGATTTAGAACTGGAAAGGACCTTAGAGGTCATCCAGTCCAACATCCTTGTTTAACAGATGAAAAAATTGAGGCCCTAAGAGATTAAATGACCTTTTCAAGTTCATATCAATAGTAAATGAGCCTTTAATGAATCAGTGATCTCATTTATCTGGTTCTATTAAACATTTTTTAAAGATATGAATTTAAAGAAAATAATAGTTAATGAAAAGAAAATAATTACTGCATTAGTAAAGGCTATATTAAATAAAAATAGAATTCAAGATAATTTAGACAAAGCAAACCTATAAACAAGGTTTCTAATACACAATATGTATACAATAAATGCTTTATTTTTTCCATCTATCTATAAATACATCAAGTTTTACAAATTTTAGTAGCACCTCCATTTCCCGCCTGGTTATGCTTCTTTGGACCTCAGCATCATGCCCCCAGGAACCTCATCAGCACTGGTACTTTCACATATCAACAATAACCTCTGCCCCTCTGACTGGAGGGCAAAATGAAGAGCTCCTCCTAAAACTTCCATATAATGAAGGAATTCAGTCAGCCATGTCTTCATTTTCCACTTGGATGTATTACTCTATATCTCCATCATACTCCCTGAAAGCACCTTTCCCCACCCCTATTTTCAGATTCCTTTGATGTATTATTTTCCCTTCATTAGATTACAAGCCCCTTAAGGGTAGAGACTGTCTTTCTTTTTTGTGTTTATATCCCCAGTGCTTAGCACCATTCTTGGTACACAGTAGGTACTTAATAAATATTTATTGCCTTCCTGATGGATCTTGATCATACCTCTCTAATATGCTTATCACATTTTATTTGGAATTATGGTTATTTGCATTTTTGTCTAATCTCACGGCCTACACTCAAACTTCTTGGAGAATAGGGACTATGTCTTATTTAGCTTTGTATTTCCCTCAGTATCTAACACTTGGTCTTAGACATTATTTTTTGGTCTGTATTTGTGATTTTATTTTTGGATTTCCTTCCAGAGGCAGATTGTTAATAAATCTGTAACTTTTGTTTAGTTGTTTTTCAGTTGTGTCTGACTCTTCATGACCCCCTTTGGGGTTTTCTTTGCAAAGATACTTGAGTGATTTGCTATTTCCTTCTCTAGATCACTTTACATATGAGGAAACTGAGGCAAACAGGATTAAATGGCTTGCCCAGTGTCACAAAGCTAGTAAGTGTCTGAGTTCCAACTTGAACTCAGAAAGGTGAGTGTTCCTGATGCCAGAACCAGTACTCCATTCACTGTACCACCTAGCTGTTCCAAAATCTGTAATTAATAGAGATATTGAAAGGTTCAGTAACCATATGTCAGAGGCTGGACTTGAACCTGGGTTACCTAGACTTCAAGACCAGTCCTCTAGCTACTACAGCAGGTTTATATATAGAATCTTGATAAATGCTGTCAAATGAGTGAATTCTAGAATATTTTTGAAGAAAGGATGTTTTTATTACTTTCAAACATATACAGTGACCTCTACTAGCCTAAAAAATGTTTTGGCAAGTGGAGTTCCTCATAATATCAATTATAAAGAAAGGATTGGATGATTCATAAATAGCATCCCAATGATTTGTACAATACCTAATACAAAGCTGCACATATAATAGTCATTCAATAAATATTTAAATGAATAGATGAATTCTTCTAAAGCATTTAAAAAGAATTTTACCTTGTTAAACAGGACAATCTTGATTCTATTATGTATTTAGCTTAGCTACCTCTTTTATCATAAAAAGAGAAAAGGGGGGTGAGATTAGTGCCCAATGCCTGAGCTATCATAAATTTCAAATTACTATAATGCTAGCAATCCTGGCACTATTACTATAAGAAAACAATCTTAGAAACATATCTCTTTATGCTTTACTATATTTAGTATTGTTTTAAATAAATATTTAGATAATAACAACTTATTATCTATTTAATTCACATGATATATAATCTCATGAAACTAAGTAGAAAATTTAATTAAAAGCAAAAGCTCCAAACTTATATATCAAACAAAGCCTAAGAAATTGACTTACATGATGTCATGATGGTCACTGACACAGGGTTTAGACATGTTTCAAAGAGACTGAAGGTTTCTTTTACAAGAATTATTCTCATTACTATGATCTGAAAACACCTGGTTAAGTGTTACACCTCAAAATACTTACTCCTGAGTTCCTACTGGAGATCATTTTCCAAAAGACAGATAATCTCAGGATAGGATTTTTATTTTCCTGTGTTTCTATGATGTCATCTCCACAAAATTCTTAGGCCTCCAGCAAATAAATTATTGAATATACAAAAGATATTTTAATGAATTTCATTACTTCCATTAAAAATTTTCCTAGGGAAAGTAGTAAAAATGAGTTATTTTTTTTAAAAAAAGAAAAATATACATTTTGACAAAAGTATTTAAAGACATTTACAGGCAAAGCATTTGTTACAATAAGGGCATTTCTTACCAATTTGAAACCTTGATATTTTTCCAGGAGTTTACCAAGGGAAGCATGATACAGGAAGACCTAGGCTCAAGCATCTGACATAGGCTGTGTACCCCTGGGCAAATCACCTCATCTTTAAGTGTTCAGACAACTTCCTATACATTGCAGAGGGGGTATTTCTCTGTCTCTCCCTCCATCCCTCCATCTCTTCCTTCTCCCCACTCTTTTTCTCCCTTCTCTTTCTCTGTCTACAATACATGTTTGTACACATCAGAATACATATATGCATACACACATATATAAATTTACATATACAGCAGAAAGTAAAAATTTTAGAAGGGCTCCCATATATTTGGGGTATACTGAGTATTAAACATAGACTTAAACATTTTGCACAGATGTATGACTGGGGCCATGCCAACACCTAGAAAGAATAATGTTTCAGGACAAGCTATCACCACATCAGTATCCTCGATTCCTCTTCCACTTTGGTCCAATACAGCGGGCAATGATAGGGTTCTTTATCCGACTTGGCTTCAGGTTTCCACTGTGTCTCAATTCTCTTTGTTATTTAATCTGTAGTCAATTATCCTACACTTAAGCTAAAAGTCTGAGTAAATTTGGAAATATGTCTAGCCACTAACTGTGGTCATGATTTGATTCATTTTCCCCTGAAACTGCTGCAGCAGAGGCAGCTTTTGGAACGTTTTATTCACCTTGGACAGAAGCTTTAGCGTAAACAAGCTATTAACCTGATTTTGGATAGAGTACATAACAGCTTAAGCACAGAGGCCAACTGTTATTGTCTTCAAAGACAAAAACTTGCCTCAAATAATTAAAGTGTCCCAGTTCCTTTTAAGCTGCCTCCAAGGTAATTAGCTACATGGTTCTTTTCTTTCCTTTTTTAAAGTGAAATGAATGAAATATACTGCATGAAATACAGATACTACATGAAATATGCAGTAGTGGCTGGGCTTTTGTGCTTCAAAAATACAGTTTTGTAGAATGGTTTGTGCAGCTGATTCAATACTATGCTTTAAATGAGGCAATGAGTCTAAAACTATTTTAAAACATCCAGGGTCAAGTCCCAAAAATAGGACTTTTCCATTCGACTAACAACAGAAAAGTCCCCAAAGATTTTCCTACATTCAGAAGGGGAAAATAATTCTATTTTAAAGATAAAAATTTATACCGTGCAGACTTTCATATTGTCAATAACTAAGAAACAAGCCTGGAAGAAAAAAGACTAGATTTTCACCAGTTTGTCTTGGAAGCAGAAATTCATAAGTTTGTCACTTAATAGTTTACTTACAAGAATAGTGGAGTAAAATAGCGGAAAAGAGGACATCTTCCAAATATGAACATCATTAAATAAATCTTAAGTCCTATCAATGAGTAACAATGAAGGATAAGAACTTAAGGGGAAAATGATAAAGCTACAAACTTGATATTATTATATGTCCTGCTCCTGTTATTAAATGTATATACACTACACACACATTAGTCAAATGTGACAGATAAAAACCCTTACAAAATCAGCTATGGAAAGAGATTATCTTAGTGAATGCAAGGTAATTAAGTCAAAAGGCAAGAAAGTACAGCAAATGTTGTTTTATGACCTTTCAGATCATTAATTATGAATGTCATCATCTCAAACTAATTTTCATAAAAGCTTTATTTGACCCCAGTGACCTTTGCTGTTATCATTCATTTTCTCTATTCTCACTCTCTACCCCTCACCCAATAACAATAATCTGGAACACACTTTGGCATAATCATGCTCTCACTTCCCCATAATTCTCTCCTTAGTTTCCTTGAATCAAAAAATCTCTATTGCTTGAAAAAACAACAACAAACCAAAATAAAACAAAATGATGTTAACAATTAGATTCTTGACAATGAGACTAACTGCCCCTTTTCTACCTTTATTTTTACAAAGCTGAAGGTAGATATATCCTGTCTGGAAACAACCAGACCCTTGATTCTAACCATCCTAGAATTCACTTAATACAAAGCTTTTCCCTGGTTCCATAATATTTTCAACTACTGACTTAGGGAAAGTCTACATTATATAGCACAATGTCTGGCATATAGAAAGCAGTTAATACATGCTTGCTGACTGACTACGTCAAGTAGATTGCCAGTTACACATCTGGATCATTTAGTTTCAGTCTATTACACACGACCAGGGAAGTTAATGACACGTACACATTATACATCCAAATGAACCCAAATATGAACCAAGAGCCATTCTGGTACTAACCACTCTACAACTGAAATAAAATCACTTCTGAGGCAGAGAATATCCTAAGAAATATAGGAACAATCAGGAAATATCCTACCTCGTATGTAGTCGGAGCATCCGTTTCAAAAATTTCTTTGGGAACTCCAGGCTGGAGGTATGCAATGAACACAAAAAGATGTTTTGGTCCCCTAGACGCCCCTTGCAAATGTAGTGTAGACATAGCCTTAGAGACTGCTTTATCTCCTACTTGTTCTGGATCTCTTCTGGCTTCTAGAAGAATTTGCGCAATTTCTCTTCTTTTTTTCCACACTTTCCCTGAGACCATAGATTCTACCATCCACCCTGTGCTTGTGGTTCCTAAATCTTACTGTCTACCCCACATCTCTTTATCCTGTTGAATCTTGCCTCCCAGTTATCTCTTTAGCATCTCCTCCTCAGTAGCTCATCAGCAATTCAAGTGTAATATGACCAAGATTGTTGTCTGCAACTTTCCTCATAAACTTTTCCCCTTACTCTGCTCAGTCTTGTTATCTGACTCTTCACTTTCTTGCCTCTTACCCAAACTCCACCCCGCAATGATTTGCTCTTTCTGGCTACTGAGCCTCTCTTCCAAATCTTATTTAAATAGGAGAGTGTTTACTTGTATTAAATGCCCTCAAACAACTCCCCCAAATCAGCACCTATAGTAGATGTGTCTTCCACTTCTATCTCCTCAGATCTCATTGTACATCCTGATTGATACCTCATACTATAAAAATCACACTTCTGTAGTTTCCTTACTAAAGGCACGGACAATCCATAGTTACTTGGAAGCACAAAATGTCACACATCCCTTGGCAAACTACCCTGACTATTGTTATTCACTCAGCGTATGATAGTGTGCTTAGCTCTTTGTGCATGAAAAGAGGTGGTCTGTGCTCTCGTGGATTTGACATTAGGTATATTACACAAAATATCAGTGATCCTGATATGATTAAATCATTTATTAGGAGGTGCTTGGGGGAAAAGGAGAATGGCTCAAGTAGGCAGCATCAGATTCATAGGATCACAGATGTACAGTTGGAAGTGACCTAAGAGGTCTTTGAATCCAATCCCCTCATTTTACAGATTGACTGGCTTCTTCTACTTACCAATTCTTTAATCCTGAACAAGTCCCCTAAACTTGTCAAACCTTCAGTTTGCTTGTCTATTAAATGGAGGGTTTGGATCTCCATGATTGCTTCCCAGCTGTAAGATTACAAGAGTTCCCTGCGTCTATGAGTATGGGGAGAAAAAAATAAACTCAATTCCTTGGACCATTTCAACTGACCTCCAGGGTTGGGAAGTGAAAAGGTGCTGCTTACTTTATAATTGGCCTGTTTCTCTCCTGTTGGTTTAACAGCTCCCCACCCCCCTCTCTGTGTATACAAAGCATAGTCTCATCCATACCTTAAAAGACCTCCTAAAATCTCATCTTTACAACACTGATTTTGCAAACAACAAAGCAAATTAAAAGAGGCACTGTCTTTGTTCTTCAGTTGTTCATATTTCAAAAAAAGACAGTAATGAGACAGAAAAGATGCAGACAAGGACAAACACATACACACACATGCCTGCATCTATACATACACTTAGGGATAAAGGTACAGACAGCAGGGAACATTAACCATGGGCACAAACCTTCATGTTTAAGGTTTCAATATTGTGAAATAGGCTGAAATTCAATGAAAACTAAAAATGGTAAAACTACATTTCAGAGAGTTTTAGGAAGCCTTTGAAAAACTAGGGATAGGGGTGGGGGTGGGAGGGTAGTGGGCCAGCGTTTGTACAGGCAGAAAGGATAAATGTCATCAAGAACCAGGGTAAGAATGAGGGGAACAGCACTGTTCATTTCTTCTCTCCCTAGAGGCCAGTACAATTTGGCCTGGCACAGGAAAGTGAGTTCATTCTATTCCTTCCATTTTTCAGAGGTTCAGAAGATTCCTAGAAACTGAGTGAAAGAAGGGCCCTTAAGAGACCCATACTCCTCAGATAAGAAACAGATGACAGACAGAAAAACTGCATCATAGAGGGGCTTAAGTGACTTGCTCAAGGCTACCCAGTAGCAAAACTTAGGTCTCTTTTCTCCTAGCCAGTTGTTTTTCCCTGGCACTACTTTCAGCTGCCTAATTGAGATCAACTCTTTTTCTTAAACACCTCTCCCTTCTTAGTCCATTTAAAATACGTATATTCTTGTTCCTTTTGCTCAGTGTCTGCATCAGCCAGGTTCTTGGCTTTGATGCCTTCGAAGAAAACCCCAAATAAACTTTAAGGCTCGGTGTCTCTTTTTGGAACCTAGAAGAAATAAATGGTAAGACACTTTCAGCTACATGCTGAGAGGGGCCTGGCTTTCTCTCAGTTTGCTCATACTAACCTTAAGTTTATATTAATGCTATTGTTGCTAGCCATTTCCTCTACTATCACTTTTGCAAAATCATTAAAAATCAAGCCCACAATTCTTTAGTCTTTTTCCCCTACTCATCGTATTTTATATAGTAGAATCCTAGCCTAATTGCAGTCTTCTTGGTTGACTTACTTGGAAGCTTCCCTCCTCAGCATTGTTAATTACCTTCATCTTCTCCCAGCTAGGCTCATTTCCCAAACTTTCCTATGTCTCAACACTACCATGAACGGGCAAAAAAGGGTCACTCTTTCAGGGGAAGAGTATCCACCTTATTATGATGATAACAGTAACTGGTATTTACATCTTTTATATCATTTGATTCTCACTAACAACAGCGCAAGATGCTGTTACTATCCCCATTCCACAGATGAGGGAACTGAGTCTCTTGCCCACAGTTACACAACTAATAAGTGTCTAAGGCAGGATTTGAACCGAGGTCTTCTGGACTCCAAGGTCATCATTCTTTCTCCTATATCTTTTAGACCATTTGTATTTTATCTCATATGGAACTGGTTAATATAACCTTCTCCTATAAGAGCCAACTATGTGGTACAGTGGACAGAGCAAGGGTACAAACCCAGTCTCAGATACCTACTAACTCTGGGATACTGGACAATTACTTAACCTTTGTCTGCCTCAATTTCTACAGCTTTAAAATGTAAATAATAATATCACCTACTATTGTGAGGACTAAATGAGATGATATTTGCAAAGCACTTTGTAAACCTTAAAGTGCCATGTAAATGCTAGCTATTACAAGTATTATTATTTTACTGCCTGAAATAAATACTGTTTTAAATCTTCCATTACTAATTTCTCCCTTATTTTGTACCAATTGTAATAGACTACTCTTTATTTAAAAGGCTCTCCACTTTTACCTTTATTAGCTCTAGCATTTTACAGTCATAGTTGACCTCTTCTGAATTATCTCCACTGCTTCACAAAAATAGAACACAGAGTTTGAAGGCAGCTTGGAGATCATTTCAGTTCAATTCCCTCATTTTACAAATGGGGAAACCGAGGCCCAGAGAGGTTAAGAACCTTGCTCACGGTGACATAACTAGTAAGGAACAAAGCTGATATTTGAACTCACATTCCCCTATTCCAAATACAATGTGTTGTTTACTATACCAGTATACTTTTCATATTCAGTTATTCCCGCCTATATAATAGTAACCACATCTGACAACGTATGCATTATGTACCTATAGTCCCTTGTTTTTCCACGTAGAGAAGTATGTTTCATCACTGGCATCGTTGGGCTCTTTAAGTGATATGATGTGTTTTTTAAAAAAAGCTTTCTTTAATCTAAGATCTCCCCTATCAATTATTTTAGGAGTACTAAATATAAACAAGATAAGGTTATATTACTCCACTTCTGCCGTATTCTGAACTGACCCTGAGTTCTCTATGAGAGATAGTGGAGCTCAAGGTCTGACAAGCCCTACCAAATTCTTTCAAATGCTAAAATCTACCTAAGGCACCCAGGTCTGAACGATAGAGCCCTCTGGCCACCCCACCACTAAAATAACTTTGCACTGACTCTAAACATTGTTCACATACTTATCTGCATATACGGTATGCCCGTTTTCCCCAACTACTTTGGGGGCAGGGGCTCTTTCTGCTTGGTCAGAGATTTATTTTTTCAATGGTTTCATTACCCATTACCTAAACTCTTCATCTTATATAAACATAATTCAATTTTGAATTAAATTTAAAAAATAAATTAAAAGGAGGTAATTAATTCTTCCATTAGGCCTATAAGTCAGGAGTGATAACTTTTGTCCTACTAATTCTTGAAAAATTAAGAATGGAGTATGACCTATTTATGTGTGTCTGAGCCTGGACATGTATGTAACAGGGTGTGCGTAGAAGCCACTGATTCACTAACTTACCAGATCTACTGTGACATAATTCAATGACCAATATTGTATTCCAAGAGTACCTAGGCGGGCCAAGCACAGAAAACACGCTCTGAGTTAACTGTGGACAATGTTAATGATGTCTCGGAGCTTTCCTTCCATCACAATTCTTCATCATCAAGTTTTTATGCCATTATACATTATGCCTTTGACAGTATATACACCATCATTTCATTGTGATAAAAACCAACCAGCCAAAAAAAGAAAACCCAACAACAAACAAAACAAAAAACCCTAAAGAAGCAAAAACAGAACAGCCCAGAGCTTCCAATTTCATAGGTAGAATTCATTTCACAACATTTCAAGACTATAAAACATCTGTGAAATTTTACAGCTTATTCACTACCATTACTTGGAGAAGTTATGAAAATTAAGTGGTTAAAGGAATTGAAAACAGGGAAGTGATTCTTCTACTTTCTTCTTCTAGTAATCTCATCAATTACAATGAAAACTAATCAGCTTAGAAATAACTCTTCCTGGTCATTAGCAACTATCATAGTGATAATACAACCATCATAATATTAACATTTTAAACAACCAATTAATATTAATTCCTCCAACCTACTAATAGCTAGAATTTAGGTAGTGCTTTAAGGTTTACAAAACACTCTACCATCTGCTTTTATCCTCATAACAATATGGGAGGTAGGTGCTAGTCTGCTCCTTTTACAGATGAGGAAATTGAAGCAAGCAAAGGTTCAAGGACTTGCCTAGGTGCACACAGCTAGTGTCTGAGGCTGAATATGAACTCGGATCTTCTTGAATACAGGTCTAGTGTTGTAGCCACTCTGTACTTAGCTATCTCCAAGCAGGGGGAGATAGGGAAAGGATAATGTTTACAAAACAGACTCCTCAAGGAGGGAACAAAATACAGAAATAATCTTTGGGATTATTACCCTTTTTAAAAAATTGTTGGTTTAACAAAACTCTCCAAAACTAAAATTTCCCATCTTTGTTGACTGATCTCTACTACACTATAAGGAGTCATTCTTTCTGTTATCTATTGACTAGAAGCCACTTTTATAGACTATATATTTAGAGAGAAAGTAACAAAGACAAAAATCTCAAGGGTTAACAATGGAAGAAAACATATCTCCCTTCCTTCCATCTTGGAAGAGGTGGGGGCCCAAGGATGTGGAACATTGTACAGAAATATTGGAGACAGCTGAAGGGTTGGTTAATTTTGCTGGTTCTTTATTCCTCTTCCCTTTTGTTTATTCTTTGTTACATAAGAGGCGGCTATTTGGGGAGGAGAGAGAGGAGGAATACACTTGAAACTGAAGATGTTAAAACAAAATTTAAAAATATTAAATCTACTAAGCAGGGGTTCTCAATGTGTGTGCGCGTGTGTGTGTATGTGTGTGTCTGTGTGTGTATGTATGTGTGTGTGTGTCTGTGTGTGTGATGACCTCCTTGGGCAATCTGATGAAACCTATGCAACCCTTCTTAGAATAATAGTTTTAAATGCATAAAATAAAATACAGAGGATTACAAAGTAAACTGATTACACTGAAATGCAGTTATCAAAATATAAAAAAAAAACAAATTCATAGACACCAGGGTTAAGAACATCTGTAGTAGAAAGTTAAAAAAAAAAGATTATTCATCATCTGGTGAATGGATGGGAACTATCTTTTTTGTGTTTATTAGTAGTGAGGTTTTATAGTTATTTCTAAAACCAAGTAAGGAAAAACATATATATATGTGTGTAATATATTTATGTAAGAGAGAGAGAGCTCATCCACATATAAAAATATAGGTGACAACTTTGGACTAGGCTCAGAATGAAGTTTGTTACTTATCACAACTAGGAACCTTACCATGATTTTTACTTTCACATTAATTTTCAACTTATACTTTAGGACCAGTTTCAGGTCTAGCTTGAATTAGATATGTAACTGTGAATCCTCCATATTTCTCTTATTATATGGATAAAAGCTTTCTATTTGCTGTTTTAATAAATTTTAAATATGAAAATTTTAATAAATTTTCATAGGATTAGAAGATGATTTTGCTATTAATTTTTAAATTTCCTTTTTAAAAAATTTGGCAGAATCATCTCACTGTAAAAGCATCCATTAGTTATGAATCCTTATGTTAGTATATAAGTGCTTTAAGAACAGACATCATTGTAAACCATAAGGAAAAGACAGGATTTGAATTTTTTTTAAACAAGGTTTCAGAAAACTCAGCCTTTAATGTGTGATACTCCATTAATGTGTTCTTGGAACTTTGAGATTCTATATGTCCATGTAGAGAAAGAAGTAAGGCTAAAGACTGGATCTGTGATTTCGCTGCTATAAAGAACAAGGTGAATATGGAAACTCCTCCTACTAAAGAGGTCAACACCTTCTTTGCAACCTATAGCTTTGGAGAGTGGCCCAGAAAACAGGGAGGCTAAGAACCCTTCCCAGAATCACACAGTCAGTATGTCTCAGAAATAAGACTTGACCCCAGATATTTCCAGCTCCAAAGTCAGTTCTATCCACCAGGCCACACTGGTTAGTGTGGGGGATACAAAAACAAAAAGATATTTCTTCTCTCAAATATTGTACATTTTACTGGGGGTAAACAAACAGGTACACATATAAGCATATATAAAATATATGGAAAGCAAATGCAAAGTAATTTTTGGAGCTAAGGGGATCAGGAAAGGAATCCTGGAGGGCGTGATGACTGAGCTGAAGAACACTAGGGATTCTGAGAAGTGAAAGTTAGAAGGTACAGTTTTTGGATGGATTCTGTGAAGGGAGGAGTAATTCATGATAGACCTGCAAAAAGTTAAGTTACAGCTAGGCTGTGAAGGGCTTTCAGTGGCAAACAGAGGTATCTGTATTAGCTCCTAAAGGTCATAAGAAACCCTTGGAATTTACAGAGCAGGAGAGTGACATGGTCTTCCAAAGGTGGGGAACCTGCGGCCTCGAGGCCACATATGGCCCTCTAGGTCCTCAAGTGCAGCAACCCTTTGAAGTTTGGGTTCTGACAAAGGGCTACACTTGAGGACCTAGAGGGCCACATGTGGCCTCAAGCCCGCAGGTTCCCCACCTCTGGTCTTGACTATGGTCAGATGAGGAAACTGATGCCCAGCAAAATAAAATGACTACTCCAAATGGCAGAACTGGATTTCAAACCCAGGGATCCTGATTCTTCTCACCCCAATTATATCATGTTGCCTCTGCCTATAAAATATGTTATAGGATCATAAAATAATGTTGAAAGGAAGCTTAGAGAACATTTAGTGCAGTCTTCTCATTTTATAAAGGGAACCCAGAGGGCCAAAAAGGTTAAGTGACTTGTTCATAGAACACAGGCTATAAACAAGTTAGTCAATAAGCATTTACTAAGTACCTGCTATGTGTCATATGCATGACCATACAAAAATGTTATGTTTGTGATAATGCTATCCAAGTATGACTGCTGTAAGATGGGGGATCTTTATAAATGCCTAGGATGTCACATTGTTTGTGGAAGAAATGACACAAGGTCATTGCATACATGGTCCAGAATTACAGTGCTGAAGTTGAGAGATCAAGACCCCAGAAATGAGGTTCCAACTAGCCTTTAATTCCCTTATTCTTGAGGCTGTCGATACAGAGGCTGTTCCTCACGACCTTAACTATCAAACAGAAATGCCTTTATTTCCCTACAGCTGTCAGTAACCTGCTGCCACATTATCTTTCCAGTCTCATTACACATGCACACACTTCCTTAGAGTCTAGTCACAAATCTAGCCACACATGATACCACTTCTGTTTCACATACTCCCTGGTCCAACCAAATGGCCTTTTTAGTGTTCTGTACTCTGTGCCCCTGCACTGGCTATCCCTCACACCTCGGATGCCCTCTCTCCTCAAATGGACTTCTTAGGATCTACAATCTCCTTCCAAATTCAGCACAAATTTTACACAGCACCAGCTGTGTAAAACTTTTCCTGGTGCCTTCCCACCTCCAAATTACCTCATTTATTATGTATAAATCTTGTGAGGCATGGTGGTGCAATGGATAGAGAGATAACTAGGTGACAAAAAGACCTGCCTTAAGTCTCTTACATACACTGATTTCTTGACCCTAGGCAAGTGGCTTAAACTTTTAGTGCCCACAGGCAAGTATCCAAGGCTTTAAATTGAAGGTACCAATCTGTATTGACAGAAGAAGTTCATCTATTCTGATAACTCAGAGGTCCAATTGCAATCCTCTCCCCATATTTTTTTACATACACCTAAATATGTTCATGTTTCCCCCCTCCTTGAGGTCAGGGATAGTTTCTTTTTTGCCTTTGTAACCTGCACCCTCCTCCCAGTGCTGCCAGGTACAAAGTAGATGCTTAAGAAAGACTTGCTGATTAATTGGTAAATCACAAATAAGATACCTGATATATCCATTGACTAGGTGTCACGAATTTCCTCCTGTCACCGGGAAAGAATTAGTCATAAGATATGAGATCACAGATTTAGAACAAAAGTCATCTAGCCCAACCCACTCATTGAGGAAATAGACTTTAAAAAAGGTTAAGCAACTTGCCCAAGGTTACACAGATAATAAATGGAAGAGGCAGAACTTGAACCCAAAGCTTCTGATTTCATCTAGAATCTTTCTTTCCTTTATATCATGCTCCCAGTTCCTTTCAGATGATAATGGAAAAAAGCACTTTTTGCCCCACTGACCCAACCTATCTTAGATATTCTCCAAGGAAAAGAGCCACAAACATGCCCCTCAAGAAGTCTTAACATCACTAGAAGTTGACCCCATAAAAATAGGCGAACACTACCCAGCAATACTGGAGATCTTTTTTCTTTTTGTTAACCAAGTGGTCTCTCAACATATTTCACTTAGCTAAGCTTTATCCCTTCATATATGTGTGTGAGTGTGTGTACGTATATGTGTATGTGTATATACAGATACATGTATAAATATATATATTGAGGAAGCCATCTGCAGCCAGGCTTCAGTAATCAATGTGTTTTGAGAGAACTATTTCAAAACCAAGCTAATCAAACCTTTGCCAGGAAAATCATGTCTGCACCCAAGGCAGAAATACTTAGCTATGCATTTGCGAAACCTGCGCACATAGGCCCTGTGGGATTGGGAGGAATAGTTCTATTCAAGTATAAAAAAAAAAAATGGGGCAAGGGCACCTCTCATCACAAGTGAAAATAATACTAGATTTCAGTCCTAAGACCTAGCTTTCATTTCTAGTTCTCTTTCTTAGAATTTGTGAGACCACTGGAAAGTCATTTAATGTCACTAGGCTTTAGTCTCCTCACCTCTAAAATGAGAGGGCTGCATGAGATGATCTCTGGGGTCATTCAGACTCAAAATCCTAGATTCCTTGATTCACTGGTATATGCAGTGACATATATCACCCTGTTAAGACACTGAACAGCCTCTGTTGTGTGTTTTTGTGTTTGTTTTGTGTATTTTGGGAGGGTTAAGTGACTTGCCCAGGGCCACACATAGCCAATTGGAACTCAAGTCTTCTTGACTGCAGGGTCAGTGCTCTATCCACCGTGCCACCTAGTTTTCCCAGTTGGGTGCTTTTGAAGTCAAGCACACACTTCCTTAGAGTCTAGCCACAAATCTAGCCACACATGATACCACTTGTTTCCAAAGCACTGTTGGACATTCAATAGAAGGCACTCAATAAATACTTTACTGATTATTT
>CM053771.1:164883420-165048527 GCA_028658325.1 Potorous gilbertii | reverse complement strand
TATAAAATCTTAATTTTAAGGAAGTGATTGTAGAACATTTATAAATAAATAAAATAAATAAAAAAAAAAAGAATTGAAGACAAAGTTCCTAAGTCAGTAAGGATTCTGAATCAGGGTTTTTTTCTTTCTTCCATGACATCCAAGGGAAAAGGTATGGGATAATGCACTTTTGCAACGAAATCAACTTCTAAATATGTTGTCTCACCTAGGCACCATTTTCATATGAAATCAATGGGGACAATATCTTCAACTTGTCTTGTAGTCTCCAGCATTCAGTACAATGCTTTTGATACATAGTAGGTACTCAATAAATATCTAATGTCTGATTTGGCACATGTTAAGCAATAAACAAGCATTTATTAAGAACTAACTAGATGCCAAATATTGTGCTAGGGACTAGTGCTAGAAGTACAAAGAATGAAAAAGATAGCTACTTACAATAAGAGTATATTCTAATGGAGGAGACAAGTACATTATGTGTGTATCTGTAAAATATATATGTGTGTATGCATATGTGTGTATATTTGTGTATATATATATGCATATAGATAGATAGTTGTTGTTCAGTTGTTTCAATTGTGTGCATTTTTTGTGACCATATTTGTGGTTTTCTTAGCAAAGAGACTGGAGTGGTTCACCATTTCCTTCTCTAACTCATTTTACAGATGAGGAAACTGAGGTAAATAGGGTTAAGTAATTTGCCTAGGGTAACAAACCTAGTGAGATTCTATGGCCATATTTGAACTTAGATCTTCCTGACTCTAGGCCTAGGCATTTTATCCATAGTGCCACGAGGTTGCCCTTAATGTGTGTGTATGTGTGTGTGTGCATGTATGTGTATCATATGTACTTGTCTCACACATACACACATACAAAGCTCCCAAAGTTAATTAGTAACGTTAATGTTATACCAAACGGATACTTTATGGGACTTGATAAAACAATAGCTAAATCCACTAGAAGAAACAAAAGGTCCAGAATACAAAGGAAAATAATAAAAAGGTAGATATGAAAAAGGAACAGCACTTCTAGATCTTGAACTATATATAAAGCATTAGTCACTAAAAGACTTAGGTTAGATTGGACAAGAGAAATAATAAAATTCATTAACCCAAAGTTCAATAAATGCTAAAAATCAATTACCTAGGAAAGAACTTTTTATTTCATTAAAAAATACTACTTGGCATGTTGGAAAGCAGTCTAGTGAAAACTGGCTTAGACTAAAATCTTCCCCCATATTTTACAACAATTTCAAATTTATATATGACTTCAATATTAAAAAATTAGAAAGGAAATAGATCATCTATCTTTCTGAGATACGTTCTTAACTAAAAAAACTAAATAATTACAAAATACAAAATAGATAATTCTGGTTATATGAAATTGAAAAGCTTCTGCATAAACAACATATTTATGATAAGAAGAGAAGCAATGAAATGAGGGAAAAAAAAAAACCTCTATATCTAGTTTCTCAGATAAGGGCATGGTAGCCAAAAGTAATTCCCCTAATACATAAATGGTCAAAGGATATGAACAGTTCTCAAAAGAACTGCAAACCATTAACCACATTAAAGAATGTTCCAAATCACTAATAATAAGAGAAATGTAACAACCTTGAAGTTCTTCTTCAGACAACCTTGAAGTTCTTCTTCAGACCCTATACATTGGCAAAGATGACCCAAGACAGGAAATAGTCTGTTTTGGAGGGGCTGTGGGAAGATAGGCACATCGGAACACACTGGTAGAGCTGTGAATCAGCATAACCATTTGGAATTTTACAAATAAAGTGACTAAAATGTCCATACCCTTTGACCCAGAGATTTCACTGTATATACACCAGAGGACCTGGGTTCAAATTCTGACTTATTTTCTTCAGGTCTTAAGCATGGGTATTGGACAAGATGATCTCTTACATACATTGCAACTCTATATATGTAACATATGTATATGTAAGCTTATATACTTTTAGATATATGTTTTTTGTAGAAAATTCATACCTTAGAGGTTCTTAAACAGCAGGAGTTCTACTCTGCTCTATTTTTTTTGAAACTGTATAAGCCTAAGTACAATGGCTACAATATTTGTTTTTTTTTTGGGGGGGGGTAGAATATTTAATAAACATCATCTGGAAATAATAGTAAGACTATGGACATTTTTATTTCTGGAAAACTGGCTTATCAGACACTGATCCATTTTATAGGTATTAGAAAAGAACTCATCTAAAAGCCAAGCAGTCTATCAGACAAAGGAGAGGGGCTACGTGTCATATCAATATTTTCAGTTGCATTTTTAAGGCAGTGGAAATGTCACTGTAAGTCACTAAGTTCACATGTCATGGGGAATTGATGAGGGTGGAATGGCTTACCATAAACACACTACAAAGGACTTGTCTTGTTCACTAGTCACCCAAATAAACAAAAAACTTTTTCCTACAGTGAAACTTCTGAAACTGTAAATTTTGTGAATCACTGAGTTTTTTATTACTTAAGTGATTTTCCTTAACTACTTAAGTAAATGTCATTCAAATGGACAAGGGGACAATAAAACAAGCTAACCTAGTGCACGTGGGTGGAGACTAGAAGTCTCACAGAAGGATATTCTTTCCCCACATGTCCACATTTGGACATTATCTCTCTAATTATGGAGTCATGGGAAGGGTTGCTTTAGAATGGAATGTGAAATTAATTAGAAGAGATCATTTCCTGGAGTAAAGTGTTCTCAGATCATTTCCTGAACTAGAATTCCTTACTCTTTTCCCCTGCTCCCATCATGCATAAGTCATAGACTTCTTTTATTGTAGTGATAATAATTCCAAGAAATCCAATTAGAAACAAAGAAATATGATACATGTTCCAACAAGGATAAACCAGTGCAATCAGGCTAAGTTAAAAAACAAAGCTTTCGTGCTTAAAAGAAAAAGGTAAAACATTTTGGAATTACAGACCTCCTCATTACAAGGTACTTTTCAAAGTCACAGAAGACAGTTATCATTTCATGTCAGCATAACAGATAAAGTTATATTCTTCAAAGTTTGTATTCTTTTTTATAAACATGAATGATGGAGTATGTGTGTGTGTTTGTCCTTTGTTGCCAAAGACCACGCCATCAGAGAAATAATGACATGACCTGCACTCGACTTTGTTTTGAGTGAGGGAGGGCAGTGCAGGTCACCAGCCTCACTTCTCCTCCAGGGCCATCTAAATTCAGTGACCAGATATTCATCAGGATGACTGGAGATGACCCAGGATGAGGCAAGTGGGATTAAGTGACTTGCCCAAGGTCACAGAGCTAGTGAGTGTCAAGTGTCTGAGGTAAAATTTGAACTCAGGTCCTCCTGACTCCTGCACTGGTCCTCTATCCACTGCACCACCTAGCTACCCCGATGGAGTATGTAAAATATATGTATATGTAAAATATATACACACTATTTTTATCTCTATCTATCTATCTATTTATCTATCAGCTCTGGAGTCAAGGGACTTGAGTTTGAATTCTGGCTTTGCCACTAACTACTTATATGACCTTAGAAAAGGTCTTGATTTCTTTAAGTTTCAGGTTCTGCACTTGTAAAATGAGGAGGCTGTTCAATTTTGGAGTCATTAGTGCTGCCTGAACCACATTAAAATGTAACTGGGAAATATTTAACAAAATAAATATAAATACAATAGAACATAAATAATGTTAATATGTGGTTTTCAGTGGCCTCTGTTTCTATTTGAGTTTGACACCATTGCTCAAGATGACCTCTAAATCTCTAAGGTCCTGTTCAGAGCTAAATCTCTGATGCTACAATCATGTATCATTAATCTGACATGTCAATCTTTCAGGACTGCACAGATTACAAGGATTGCTATAGCACTGACTACTAAGGTCCTTAATAACAAGAGACTTGTAATTCTTGAAATAATCAAAATACAGTCATTGAAAGGATTCCCATTCACCTCACTCCCCCAAACCAAGAATTACTGACAATATCATGTCATCCAAGATTCCCTGAAGGAGCCTTCCTCCCTACTTCAGGGCTGGCTTCAACTGCTTTCTTTCCCATAGCAATCTTCTCTAAGTTTTCTGAGTGGCATCTGTTTTAAGGACACACAGTTATGGGGGGTTATAATGGTTTCTCTGACACAAGACACTTAAAAATATTAATGATCATGTAATGACAACTTAATAATTATGAAAACCTGCCCTCCCCCCATTTTTACCTCCCCAGTCCTTAGGAAAGGATGCCAAATCTCATTAACTTGTACACTGACCAATTATGCATGAGAGTCTGACTTGATTTTGATAAAGGAAATCATTAAAACAGCATCAAGGGACCAGGACTTTCTCTGTACAAGTGATAGTTTTCAGTTGTCTATGTCCAAAGAGAGAGGGGAAAAAATGTCTGATGAGCATGATTTCCCCTGATGATGACAACCCCATGGTTCACAAAACTGAAGGTCTGATGGCAGGAGTCCCATTACTGAACAGATCTGGGTCTGTCTACCATGCTTAAGTAATCAAAAGTATTCAGAATCTGAGTCAAAGACAAGTAAGCAATTTAGGAAATTACCATTGTCAGGCATACCTCCCTTTACTACCTTTAAGACTGGTTCCAAACTCAGATAGACATGTAGGAAGAGGAATGGTGCAAATCTGTCTGTTGTCATTTATCTATTGTTGATTTAAATATCTGTCGGCTCTTTGTTGTGACTATAGTCAAATAAGAATAGGATAAAGAAATTATTATGTTTTTTAACACCAGGAAAATGAGATTTAAAAACAAACTGAATGTTACTCTCAATTGTTTTTCTGTCAGCATCAAATGGACTGGAACATAAACCTCCAAAAATAAAACATGTACTCTATAGGCAAAATCTAAAAGCCAAATAGTAACATGATCCTCATCTATATATAATTCTGGCCCAGAATTTCATAGGCCCAATCATAGGCCCATAGGTATTAGGTGGTACTGTTGCCCTAGGCTAGGGACTGCAACTGTGATTTCACTGGTCTAGGGAACTCTCTAGTAAGGAAACTCCCCCTAACAGTATAGTTTGACATTTTTCTACAATTTCTAAATTTGCCTAGAGCAATGAAAGGTTAAATGACATGTGCAGGGTCACATGACCAATATGTCTCAGAGGTAAGATTTGAACTCAAGTCATCTTGGCTTTGAAGCTAGATCTCTATCCACTATGCCACTGGGCTCTAGGTCAGCCAAATTAATGACTAATTGCCAATTCTCTATTTTCATTGCCCGAATGTAGAAAGAGTCCAAGAAATCTCAAACACAGAACTGAAAAGTCTCATTTGACAATGAGGGGGTCAATGGATAAATACCATGTTAGGTCTCTTCCAGCTCTTTGTATTAGAAAGTCAAGTTTTGAAATGCTTCCTTGTGAAAGTGAGAAAGACTGGAACTCTAGAATAGTGACAGAATTTCTTTAAGGAATGGAAATATGTAGCTAATCTAATTATTGTTTTAAAATTATCTCATGGAGAGATTTTATGACAAACAGACGTTTCAAGAAAACTAGACATATGTTTTCTTCATACGCTAAAATGTACCAGTCTATAATGCTGAAATGTATATTATGCTTAACAAATTTAAGAAATAATGATGGTACTAGCTCTATTCCTCTACTAAATCCAGTAGAGGGAAAATTATGAACTCATTTATTTTTCAATGACAGTGACACACTACAGATTGTTAAATATGTATAGTGCAAAGAAAAAAGTTTGAGCCCATGTCAGCCTGTGTATAACCAATTCCACAAGAAAAAATTCTGACACATACTATAATATATATACTCCTGAAAAGATTCAAAAAATATCCTTGATATCTTGTAGAATCTCATTTATCAGTGCTTCTTGAAAGCATTTATTTATGATCCCATTTATTTATCCCTTCAAGCATTTAGGGTCCTTTGCAGTTCTAAATTTTCAATCCTATGATACTCTCTTCTGTGACTTTTGTTGTTTATTATGTGTGTGTTCATCCTTCGTTGCCAAAGAAGATCATGCCATCTGAGAAATAATGACATAACTTGCATTTGACTTTGTTTTTGAGTGAGGGAGGGCTGTGCAGGTCACTGCCTCACTTTTCCTCCAGAGTCATCAGAATCCATTGAGCAGATATTCATCAGGATGACTGGAGATGACCCAGGATGAGGCAAGTGGGGTTAAGTGACTTGCCCAAGGTCACACAGCTAGTGAGTGTCAAGTGTCTGAGGTAAGATTTGAACTCAGGTCCTCCTGACTCCTGAACTGGTACTCTATTCACTGCAGCACCTAGCTGCCCATTGTTTATTACAGATAACAGGGAAACTAAGTATTGCTTTAAAAAAAAGTACATCAAATAGATAAATGTGGGGTGGAGCTGTTAGAAGGATTTTTAAATGGATATAAATATATTCACAATAACTAAATGACTAAACATCGAACATTATAAAGAGTGTATTATAGAGTCAAGAAATTATCAACAACTAACACATATGCTTCCATGAGTAGAAAGGTTATCAGAGGTCCACCACACTCCCTTGTAGGCCAAACCTCAGCCCGCTACTTGGCTCATTACAATATTTAACCTTATCATATGAATTCTAAAGTAAGCCAAGGGGATATCTGGATATTTCATTAATCATTGGATTTCAATTAATCACCTGAGCACAGAGCCCTCATTCATCAATATTTATTTAACAAACTAGAGAGACTTCCTTTCCCTAGAAGCTACTCATACTCTCCATTAAATCTCTTAATCTCCTAGAATTAAGCAAATGTTAAAGTTACTGAATTTTTAATTTGTTTAAAATGTAATTAATAATCAAATAATATTTTATCTGTGAGAAATATTACATCCAGATCCACCACAAATCTCACTACAACAGCAAATGACTTCTCTTTGCTACTATGAACACAACTTTCCCCTCATTCAGGTTAACAAAACGTCTCCTCTACATTTTCTTTTGCAAGATAAAAGTTAGGATAGTTTCATGAAGAGAAAAGCTATCTCCACCTTATTTCTCTCTCTTTTCTCTCAGTCTTTCCAGATGTAACAATAAAACTGAACTTAATAAAACTAGAGCTTCTCTCAAGCTGCTCTGACTCTCTTTAGATTCACCCTCCCATAAAATTATCTTTTTTTATATTTCTTAATAAAATAACAGTTTTCATCTTCTTTCTCTAAGTCTTCTCCCTAGTTTATCTCACACGTCAAAATGAAACTCATAGACACTTCCCTCTGATTCCATAAAGAGAAGGATCTCATAAGATAACAGTTACAACCATAACACCTAGCTTCCTCTGCTCTTAAAGAGGCAATAGTTTGATTCAATTCAATTAAGTTAAGTGCGTACTATGTGCCAGGCACTGTGGTAAGCACTGGGGATACAAACAAGGAAAAGAAAGGCAGTCTCTGCTCTCAAGGATCCTACAATCTAATGGGAGAAGACAATGCAACAAAAAGAAGGTGGAGAAGGAATGAAGAGAGTTATTCTAGCTAATGTAGGTAGGGAGAGGAGGAGGAAAATGAATTCACTGAGTTCAAGCCAAGCAGAATGGCAATGTGAAGTACAGAGTTACCATAATAAGAGTTTCCACAGTCAATGTAGAAGAAGCTTTTGAAACTGGCATTATATTTAATTTCTTATTTCTAGAAAATAGTCACAAGAATAATTTATACAGTTTATCAAGTGCTTTCTTTTTGGGGATATGGAAGGGAAGAGAAAGGCTTTCATAAATGAGAGCAGTCCTGATCTTAGCAGTCACACAACTGACTATAAGGTTAGAGAAATTAAGATTCAGCCACCATGTTTTCTATTTGTTGGCTATAAATGTTTAAAAATGTCTCCCAAGGATGATTTTCAATGCATATGTTAAAATTATACAAGATTCCTTAAGAGTTACAAAATCAGAGATAATTATTCAATGATCCCCTAATTAAAGCAGCAAGGCATAAAACAGGGAGGTATGCTTGCCAAAGGTATTTACCATTTTCATGGAAAATGTGTGGAATTCAGATGGTAGAGGAATTCTGTATAGATGGTGAGGTTCTCCAGATGCTCCCTTTTGTGGGTAACATTGTGCTGTTTGTATCAGTTCCAAGAATGTTGCAGAGACTCCTAAATGTAATAAAAAATTACTCAAGAGAGTTCAGCCTAACTACACAGGAAAAAACAAGTGGAGGAAGAATGCCTATAAAAAACAAGTGCCTTTGAAAAGAGTGTGCAGATGGAAGGTCAGCCCAAGAGGGTGGTATATCAAGTGCATAAATCTTGGGTGGATATTGTAGATGCACAATGAGGAGAACAGGCTAAATAAATACATTTGTGAAATTGTACAGCGATTCTAAGAGCAGTAACAGTACTAAGCTGCTGAAACAAAGCATCACTTTTATAACCTATATTCTTCCAGTGATGCCATGTGGTTGTACATGAACCATAGTTTCCAAAGAACTAAAGTTATGAACAAGTCAAAGAATAATGGAGAAATGCATGGAGAACATGATGAGTTAAAGAACCATCCAATCAGAAAATGGATAAAACATATCATCAAAGAGACATATGACTCGACAGAGGGGCAGGCTAATTTCATGACAAGACAAAGGGATCATAAATGGACAGTGTGTATACACTGGTATGTATGCAACAGCAATTAATCAAAAGAAAGGCCACTAATATCCTGGCAGCATGTCCTAGGGAGGATTCATGAAAGAAAATGAACATAAATCACAAAGAGTAAGATGGACTCAATCAATCAGTAAACATTTATTAAGCACCTACTATATGCCAGGCACTGTGCTATGCTCTGGGGATACAAAAAGGCAAAAGACAATCCCTGCTTTCAAGAAACTTACAGTCTAGTGGGGAAAACAAATATGTACAAAGCAATCTATGAAGACGATAAACAGGAAATAATAGAGTAAAGGCACTGAAATTTAGAGGAGGTGGGGAAGGTTTCTCATAGATAGGAAATGATATGTACTGTTTCAGATAATACCCATATTGATGAGTCCACAGTTCCATCAAAGTACTGAAATATTATAGAATAAAGGACTGAAAGTAACCAAATTCATTATGTTGAAATATTTCATATGATCATTTGGTGCCATATTCTAACTTAAGATCACTGATATTCTAACTTAAGATCACTGGATCACATAGATCTAGGAGACCTTTGAGGGAATCTAACTCAACTCCTTTATTTTACAAATGAGGAAGCTAAGGTCTTCAAAGGTGAAGTGACTGTGTCCAAGGTCACATAAGTAGGAAGTGGACTTAAACCCTGGAAAACTACAAGTTTGTGAGAAATATAATTAGAACATAAAAATTTATGGACCTGAATGAACTCAGTTCTACCTGTTTCTTTTTGTTAATTTAAAAAGTATAACTTTTCCCAAGTATGTTTTAGTTTGAAGAAAAGGTATAGGGATATCCTCAATCTTCACCAAAACAAATATATATATCACATAAGTCAGTGAATGGCTGACAGTTGTGAGAAGTGACAATTGACAATACATGAAGGACACTGAAGAATTATATCAAGAATACAAACGAACTCTAAGAACAAAGCCATGTGAGACTCTTTAATGTCAGGGCAAACTGTATGTATTATGGCACAGTATAATAGTAGATATTCATTGCTTTTTTCCACCCCTTTCTTTTTTAATTTTGTTACAAGGAATGGCTGATTGCATGGGGAGGGGCAGGGATAAATCTGGAAATGAAGATATATAAAAACAAAAAAAAGTTATTAAAATAAGATAAAAAATTAATATTTACAGTGATGATGTTGGTCAATCAAAAAAAGGTTAAATTATGCTTAGTACACCATGTTTAGGAAGGCAAGGAAACACCTGATTTGTCTTAGGAATATTTTCATCCAAAATGGTAAAAGTTTTAAAAAAAACCAAAGACTTGGCACATGAAAGGGCAAGCAGCAAGTTATCTGGAAAATTCATTTATTTGGGACACCTCCTTCTTTTACAAAGCTGGATAAGTAAGTCATGCCTATACTTATGAAGTGGTAAATGACAAACTTGACTTTGTCTTTAAAAAGAAAATGAAAAATCTCTAAGCAACACATTAAGAGTATGATACTTTGCCAAATAAAGGACTCTATTTGTAAACAAAGCACTTTATTTGGCCAGGGTAGACATGGAAAAAGATCAAACAGTAATTTCAGATGAATATCACTGCCATGCATGCTTTTCTTTGGCTTCTAATGATTTACATTTATAGCTTTTTGAAAGAGAAAACTACATCTGATCTAGTGTACCTTATTACCTTTATTACTCAACATATGCAGTAAGCTCCACCAGACCTTGCTCGGATCCCAAGGCCCAGTGAAACTCTTCAAAAACATGGAGAAGTTTGGTTGTATTCTTGGTCACGCTTCCCAAATTCAGCCACCAAGAAGCTTCCTCTTACAAAGAGCTTGACATTTTTATAGAATACATTGTGGGGCATTTGAAAAGTTCAAATAAAGCAGACCACAAAAAGTAATCCTAAATCGAGAGAATTACCCAAGTGATAGCAATAAGAAAGAAAGGCGCTGGCTTTTTTATGGACTTTCAGATGTCAGTAGAAAACTTCAAAAAAGAAAAAATGAGAAGGGCTCATGTGAGCAGGGAATTTGAAAGGAAAGAATACAAAGGAGAAAAACAAAAGCAGCAAGGAGAGATGGAGCCTCTCTACTGTTGACTGTGGGCAAGCTCTCTACATCAAGGCTTTTCAGCTGTTTTCATGAGCTGTTCTCTTACATTTTAAATTCCATGGTCCTGGGTCGGGGGAGCTATGACTCTCACTCCTATATTAATAGGGCTGGGGTTTCTTGCCTTATGGAGACAGTACCAGTACTGGAGCTTTCTCTCCTGTCTACCAGATCACTTTGAGTTCCCCAATAATGTAGTGGAAGGCTATGCCAACTTTGACCCGTCCTTTTCTCTTTTTGTGAAGTGTTCCCAACTAAAATCCCACCTTTTACAGGAATTCTTCCCCAACCATTCTTAATTCTAGTACTTTCCCTGTGTTAATTACTTTCTATTTATCACATAAATACGTGTACATATTATATATAATATGTATGTAATACACACACACATATTTATATATCTTTCTATTGTCTCTCCCACTAGATTGTGAGGTCCTTGGAGGGCATGATTGTCTTTTTATATCCCTAGCACTTAGCACACTGCCAGGCAAATAGTAGGTCCTTAATAAATGTGATCGACTGATTGACTGGAATGGAACTGGAGTGTCAAGTTCTACGGACATGATCCATGAAGAAAACAAGTACTTATGATTTGAGTGTGAGCATAACTGAAATAACATATTGTGTTGTGCTCCTTTGTCACTGACATTCCTGACAAATATCTCAACTGTTTAACAAACAGTGAAGAAAAACTAAAAACACCAGAAAGGCATTCATCCAATTCATCTGCACTAGCCAGTAAGTGCTTGCAAATGTTCATATCTGAGAAAGCTTTTAATGTTATTGACAGTTTATTCAAAGAAGTGGGCATAGCCCCATGTGACTTAAAATCAATATTACCCTGCTAAGAATTATTAAGCATTGATATAAAGGACATACCCGAAACAAATGATTTGGTATACTTAGATTAATTTTAATAAGCCCTTTTTAGCTTCTACAATTTAAGCATGAAAAGTAGCAGTCCCATCTAAAGTTACAATTGAGTTAGCTACAACAGGACTCATTATAAAAGACAAACCACAGAATAACTACCTTTCTGAAGAAAAAATAGGCTTGAATAAATCGAGTCCATTTCAGAAGGATTTCATTTGTTTTACTGATCATAGCCTGTGTCTTGGTTTTGTTTTCCCAGAGACATCATGTCTCATTCAGAGAACAGAAAGTTAGTGGACTAAAAAATGGTATTACACAAAGAGAAGGCAAGGGAGAGGGAGGAAATGGAAATGCTGAGAAAAGAGTGAAACTGGCAAGTGGGACTGAGAATTAAGAGAGGAAGGAAAGGGTGGAGAGAGTTGGAAAGACATGGAAGCTGTCTCATGCTAGCTAGCAGGGGAGGCAAAGATGCTGGCACATGAGCTACTTCTGCAGACCTATGGTTTATGGGACATGGTGAGGCAGTGGAGAAAGTATAACACGAAGATGTTCACATGCTCTGCTTCTATTTCAGCCCCCCACAGTCATCAGTACAGGAAGCAATCCCCATGAAGGTTCAGCCTGGCAACCCCTTCTGTGGTGTTCCAGCTACTGAAGACAGAAGACAGTTCTTGCTACCAAAGGCCTTGGCATTGTCAAACAGTTTACCATCAGAAACTGAACTGATTTCATCATTGGAAATTACAGTAAACATGATGTATTACCATTAGCTTAGTTGTTGCACCTTAAGGACTATGGGCTTGTTGCATCTGACTTACAGGTGAAACCTCCTATATATGTGTTGCTTCCCCATTAGAACATGAGCTCCTGGACAGCAGAGACTGACTTCTCTCTTAGTATACCCAGTGCACAGCACAGTGCTTTGCATACACTAAGTGCTTAATAATTGTTTTCTATTTGCGTATTCATGCTGGAGTGTGCTATCTTTAAGAAGCAGAATAAAGGAGGGAGGGAAATTGTGGATATGCAGGTCAGGGTTAGGGGATGGGTGAGAAGCCTATAGTGCTGGTCAGCAGCATAAAAGATTACTAACTAGTAGCATTAGGTGGGGCCAGAAAGAAAATATAAAGCATCAGACCGTTTGTCCTTTGATAAAGTAGCTGGATGAAGAACTTACAAGGAAAAGAGGATGCCTAATTCTGCTTCTTACCATTGTCCAGAGACTATCCCTCTCTGTACTCAGCTCTACCTTATAGACTTATAGCTTGCTTCAAAGTTTGGCTCAGGTGCCAATCCATATACAAGAAATTTCCCGATCCCCAAGTTGTTGGCATTCACTCAAAGACTACATGACTGTGTTTTTGTCCTGTATAGTTTGCCTAACCTTATTTGCCTCCATGTAGCCCCTTCTCCCACCTCCCTCTTGGTGAATGCAAGTTTTTTCAGGGTGGGGACTGTTTTCAGTTTTTGTCTTTGAATTCCCCAGCATCTAACACAGTGCCTGGCATATGGTAAGCACTCAGGAAATGCTTGTCAGGCTGAAGTGATTGTAAAATAACTGTTCCTAATATGGTCGATGCTTGGTTGTTCAGAGGCTGACAAAATCAATCTAGCTGGTACATTATACAGGCCCTCAGCTTCTGCTTCTCCTCTCTGGCTGTCAGCCTTCTGACCACAGCACTGTTCATTAGCACCTCTATCAGAGGATGAACAAGGGGAATGGAAGGGGAAACAAATCAAACCATTTACTCCTTGTTAGTAATACTGGCTGAAAGTCTAATTGGAAAAAAGATCGGAACAACCATGAAGCTTGGGTATTATTTAGGGGCTTCAATTATCCATAGGTCCTTAGTCCCCATGAGAACGGACAACTGGAGAGAGGGCTATAGAAATGGAAATAATTAAGCAGGAAGGAAATAATCAAGGATTCAGAATGGTAGCTATTCCTAGGCAGATGGGATGGGTTTTAAGAGGCCAACTGTCAGGTTGTGTGTCTCTTGACACTCATGTGTATTTGACCACCAGGGGATACGATGCAGATGGGTAACATTCTTATGCTTCTGTGACAGAATTGGTAGGACTGCTCAGAGAATTATCAGTAGATTCTAGAATATCAGTTCATAATGACAATAAGGCAACTTGTGATATTCTTAGGATGTAAGGTCCAGATGTGCAATTCTTACTTGCCTAAGGGAAACTAGGCATGTAACATAGGGGAGCCTCATAAGACAGGGACCACCTGTTTACATGTTCTCCAGAAGCAATCTTGGGAGTTTCAGAGCAGTGTCTGTAGAATGCTAGCTTTGTTAGCGGCCACCATCCGTCTCAAAACATAAAAGTCAACATGTAACGGTGTTGTGTATAGTGGGTATACACAAACTGTAATAAGTAAGGAACATCAAAGAAGACATAGAATAAAACTTGTCATCAGGGAAAAGTAAGAATAAGAAAACAAAAAAAAATAACAAAAAATGGTTTGGTGCCATGATGACAGTGAGGGATGACAGAGGAACATTCCAAGTGCTCCACTGGTATCTTTGACAAGTACTGAGAAAGTAAAAAAAGCCCCCCGCATATTGAGTGGGTCCCCAGAAGTGAACGTATGGAAAGACATGGACAGAAACAGCATGGGTAAAAGTGGATGGGCTTCAATCTGTACCCCCGGAGGGGACATCTAAATCAATGAAAGCATCGAAAATCCATTTGTGTATCTGAGCAGATAATGATTCTGAAACTGCTCATCCAAATAGTCATATATTCACTTGAGAAGAAAATGGATCCAGAAGGCAAAGAAATGACAATTTTAGGTGACTATTCAAACAGTACTTAGCAGGAATGGAGGTATGGAAAGAAGGTGTCGAGTCCTTTTAATAACTTTAATTTCAATCCCCTACTCATGAGCACATAAAGTGTCTTATAGTGTGATTCTGTTCTCACATTCCCTCCCTTCCTGAAATTTTATACCATTCTCATTATTATAACTCCCCACCAACTTTTAATCATCAAATCCCATGCTCAGCAGAACCTAAAAGATAACCATGGTGCCATAGGTGTATGCATGTAATCCAAGGAGAAGACTAGCCGTCAGTTAAGGTATCACAGAAGATAAGTAACTGAAGGTAAATATTGTAATAATATCTCACCATGTTATGGTGAGAACTGATAGCCAAGAATGATCAAGAATTGGAAGTGAGTAAGCAGGCGAAAGGCATATCAAATGTGTTTAAAAGAAGGGCAGCTAGGTGGCACCATAGCGCACACAGCATGGGGCCTGAAGTCAGGAAGACCGGCTTCCTGAAAGCAAATCTGGCCTCAGACACTTACTAGAAGGATGACCCTGAGCAAGTCACTTAACCCTGTTTGCCTGTTCCTCATGTATAAAATGAGCTGAAGAAGGAACTGGAAAACCACTTTTGTATCTGTATGGGATCACGAAAAGTTGCACATGACTAAAATGACTGAAAATATGTCTAAAACCATCATCGAGAGACTCCTAAAACAACCAAGTTCATATTAACATTACTATACATATTTTCAAAACCCAATTGCTTTTACTGGAAAACAGACATTTTTTAACTCTAGTTTTATAGCTATATTGCTTAAATCCAGCAGTACACAACACCATACATCCACGCTGCACAAATTTTTAAATTCTGTGACACAGTTAACAGAGCACGGAAGGAAGAGTTAAGAGATCTAGAGTCCAGTCTTCATTCCTACTCAATAAGCTGGGGGACCTTAAACAAACACTTCTCTTCTCCTCCTCACCTGTAAACCTACAGTAACGAAAACAAGACTTCGAACAGAGCAGAGGTTCTTTCCTTGGGAATCTGTGTACTTATTTTGATAACTGCATTTCTGTATAATCGGTCTCCTTTGTAATCCCACAGGTTTGATTGTATGCAATTAAAATAATTATTCCGGTGATTCCACAGGCTTTCCCAGACTACAAACAGGGGTCTATGAAAAAACGTTTTAAGGACACCTGGGCTAGAGAATCTCTAAGGTTCCGTGTAACTCTAACACTTCATGGTCCTATGACAAAAATGCTATATTAAAAAAATTAGTATTATGAAGGAAGAATCGGAGGGAGGAGGGACTCGAGGCAGAGACACCAGTTAGGGAGACTACTGCAAACAGAAGATGAGAAGAGTCTGACTAGGATACTGAACATGGAATGAGGATTGGAGCAATTTAAAAATTAACAATTCATGCAACATGGATGTATATTTATACACTATAACTTTGAGCTAAAAAAAAAGCTTTATAAGCTAAAAAGGAAATGCCTTTCTTCCCTGGTGAAACCAGACATGATACAAGGAAGCCGTGCAAAGTGGAGTAAAGGGAACCACTTCAATTTGGGAAGAAGGTATCACCACAGTCAGACTAAATATATCTTTGCTAAAAGATCATATCAAAATGAAATTGCCAATGAAGACAATTGGTTTCATGGAGAATGAACAAATGTAAGATATATACATACATACATACATATGTATATGTGTGGTGGTATATGTGTGCACATATATAAATGGACAAATGCACACATTCAAAACTTTGTCCTTTGCTTTCCAAGTAGCTGTCATGCCAAAGAGAAGTTGATATACTCTAACAACTGCTTAAGGATGATCTGGAATAATGACCCTGTTTATCTTCCTCATTGTATAAATAAATCATATTTGCTGGAACTTTGAGGAACAGAAGCTGTGCCTTTCACTTCCCATTATAAGGAAAGAAAACACAACTAAAAACACTGTGCAGGATAACTAACAGTGGTTGCATGTGAAATTTATTTACAAAGAGAGACAAGCTTGCTTTCAAGGCACTGAACTCTAAAGACTGACACTCCTGTGTGGGATAAAGGATGGGGGCCCCACAGCTCTAGGTGTGGTTGCAAACTGCCTAAAATTATGCCCTTATGAACGTGCATCTTTTATAAGCCAGGCAGCGCAGGTTGATAGAAAAAAAAAATCCAAGGTAGTTATTAAACTAAAGCCCTACCATTGACTTTTACAGGTGTTGTCAGCAGCTTTGAGCCATAAAAGTTGGGAAATCCTCCATCCATAAGTCAACCAATGCAATTTGAGACACAGTCTCATTTTTAAGTATGAAGCTGCTACAGCTATCAATCTTTCTGATCATGATGCCCCAGCTGTTGGTGCTGATGAGAGACAGGGACATCAGGAAACATCTGAGACACTTACAGTGACATTTTTACTCTTGCATTGAGACTGGAAACCTCTAAAAGTCCATTTTGTGAAATAAAGAACATGCTCTGAGAACTGTGGGACTGGTGGGGGTGGTGTGTCAGAGGTGCACCTATGCTGGCTCAACTGTACTGACAGGTTTATATGGGCCAATACATATGAGTGCGCTTTAACTTTGAGAGTGAAGATGTCCTGACATTCACCATGGACAAGAAGGGAAACTCCACAGGGGAGCATCTGGGTTTCTGTGATATTTTTAATATGCTGTCCATTCTCACTGGCGAAGACAAGAAAGCTGAGCACAGGCCACAGGGTGAAGGGAACAAAGCCACTGCCGCACTCGGAACAAATATATTTTTGCTAAGAAATCGCATCAGGAAGGATAAAATACTTCTAAGACATCAGCCTTACTTCTTCCTCATCATACACAGATCTCAGAGGAAATATCCTAGAACTTCAAAAAAGCTTTTAAAAAAAAACATTAGGCAACTACAAACAGAAGAGCCAGAAAATTGTCTCAGGAGATGACTCTTTAATTTACCATGTGATTTTTTTTTTTGCTACTATCCCCACCCCAGAATGCATTGCAGTGGACTGAGACCATTTCTAAAGTTTCCCTCAATTCACTCCACATTCAACATGTATTTATTGAGTGTCTTTCTTTACTTAGAACAGCAGGAGGACTGGGTCTGGTTGGAGTCTTGCTTCTATCCATTAACTGATACTGTGGCTTTGGTACAAGTCAATTTCTCACCTATAAGCCAGGTATAACAATACCTTTACCAACTACTGTATCTCAGAGGATCATAAGGAGGAAAACCCTTTACAGTAGAAAAACTACAGTGGAAGTATGAGCTACTATCATCATGAAGCACTGTGGTGGGAGCTGTGGGCAACAGAGTAGAAAGAAATGGGGTTCTTACTCTCATGGAACTTAGTCTGGAGGGGGAAGCTAAGGTACACAAAAGTAATTGTAATTTAAGGTATAATTTGCAAGTGAAGGAATTGGGAATTCAGAGCACTTACAAACCAGAGATGGATGATCTGAACAGCTATGTGAGTTAGCTGCGGTCACCATGGCTAAACAGATACACCTCAGTATAAGAGCAGCCCTTGGGACCACCTGGATAACTAAATGTGAACTCCTTGAGATCAGGGACTGTTTCTGTTGTTCGTTGTATTTCTGGTGTTCAGAACAGCACCTGGCACACAGTGATCATTTAATAAATGCTTGTTGATAGGACAGAGGGAAAAGTGTATGATCAGTATTAAGTACCCTAAGCTCTGAGGTTATTTTTTAGAAACTTGAGCCATCCCAGGCAACTTCTCTGTGTAAGTGGCAATGTGTTTGTAGTAATGAGAGCCTTGGATTGAGAATCACAGAACCTGGATTCGAACCACAGATATTCCTTACTACCTGACATGGTTTCTTCAACAGTAAGAGGAGGAGATTGGACCTGACAATGTCCGAGGTTCCCAAAGATCATCTTTGATTGCTTCATGGTCACAAAACCAACTGTATTTAGATGGCTTTGTCCAACACATGGAAAACTGCTAAATTCAGAACTACACTAATCTAGTTTCACTAATGTTAACTTTCAAAATATAACTAAAAAAATAATGGTAGTATGCTTTGAGTTTTGCAAAGGCCTTTAGACTCATTTGATTCTGACAATAAGCCTTGTGAGGTAGATGCTGTTATGATGTTCCTTTTACAGATAAGGCAACTGAGGCAGAGGGAGGTCAAGGGACTTGCCAGGGTCACACAGCTAACTAGTATGTATCTGAGGAAGGTTTAGAACTTGGGTCTTCTTGACTCCAAATCCAGCATTCTCACCACTTTGCCACCTGTTGCCTTCTGAAATGGAATTAGGATTCCAACGTTAAAACATACTTTTGTTGTCTTGGAAAATACTTTTCCCTCAAGAGGCTTCAATGAAATAGTCCCTCTGGAATAATGATGTGATACTAATGATTTTGCCCAGAAGTAAACATTAAAGTGATAATGTACCAGATTACAAATCTTCTTTCAGAGGTGCTAAATATTAACTACTGACTTGAAGAGGGTTCTATAGATATACTAATGTATTCTTTCTAAAAAGCAGCCAAAACCTCCATTGAAAATGTGGAGCTTCAACTTAATGATTATGTTACACTGGCTGAACCCCTGTCAAAGAGTGTATTCATAAGAACAACAACATGCAGTCAGCAAGACCTGAGTTCAAATGCAGCCTGAGATACTGGCTGTGTGATGTCTGGCAAGTCGCTTAAAAAAAATAAATCTCCATCTGCTCAGTTTCTCTGTAAAACAGGGGAAAGTAACAGCCCCTACCTCGAAGGGTTGTGAGGATAAAATGAAATAATCAATGGAAAGCACTTAGCACAGTTCCTGGCACCTAATAGGCACTTAAATGCTTGTTTTCCTTCATTCCCTAGATCCAGAAGCTGGAGGCTAGCAGAGTTTAATGATAAGCTCTGAACCAGTTCTTTAAGTCCAAGTAGGAGTTGGACTCAACCAAAGAAGAAAAACTGCACCACACACCACAATGACTTGGTTTACTCTAACACCTGGAAGCTGTGCTTCCTTTGCAGGTCCTTCCCCTAACCCTGGGCTTTCTCTACCATGCCACTGAAACCTTCTCACCCTGGAACCTTCCTCTGCCCCTGGATTTCTCCCACTGGACTTACAGCCCACCCCTGCGACTGCTTCCTTTCAGAACCTCCTTTTTAAGGAAAATGGCCAGATCATCCAGCGTTTCTTTCCTCTTCCAGCTCCCCTCCTGACTTTCTCGACTTTTTCTACCTCCCCTTTCTGGGAGGTACCTTCCTCTCCCACCCTGCTTTCAGCTCCCTTTTATATCCCCTTCCCTCCATTAGAATGTGAGTTTCTTGGGGGGAGAGACTATTTTTCTGTATATTTGTATTTCCAGCACTGAGCATAGTACTTGGCACATAGTAAGGACTTGATAAATGCTTGTTGACCTGGCTTAATACCACACTGGATAACAATACCAATCTGGAATTTTAAAGTACAGTGACATTCCTTGAAGAGACAGCATGATACAGTGGAGAATACGCTAGATTAGGAGTTAGGGGACCTCAACCCAAATCCTGTCTTTATCACTTACTATGTGACCTTGGTTAAGTAAGTCACTGGGCCTGGGTGGCATAGCTGAGATAGACTGCTGAGCCTGGAGTCTGGAAGACTCATCTTCCTGAGTTCGAATCTAGCCTTGGACATTTACTAGCTGTGTGACCCTGGGCAAGTCACCTAACCCTCAGTTTTCTCATCTGTAAAATGAGCTGGAGAAGGAAATGGCAAACCACGCCAACATCTTTGTCAAGAAAACCTCAAATGGTGTCATGAAGAGTAAGATATGACTGAACAACACAGTGAAGGAGCTGGGCTTATATGGCCTGGCTCTATATCTATGATCTTAAGGATCAAGGGGCTGACAGAGTGTTCAGAATCAATACCCCTAAAGCACTACTGTTGTGTTCTACAAGGGCCTGCTGGATCAAAGGCAGTTTTCGCATAATGTGGAAAGGTCATGATTAAGTAACTTATTTTAATTCTATACTCAATAATTGCTTTCATTAAATATGGTTAATATGGGCAGTACACGTTCATAGAAATGAAAGCTAAAGAAATGGCTGATGTCTTCCTTCAGTATACTAAGTTTGGGGAATGGAGAGGTATCTTAATCATTAGTCCTATGTTTTATCTGAATGAAAAACCAGAAATGAATCAAAGGAAGAATATGGATTGGAAAGCATGCATGGAGTGCAATCTGTACCAAGCAATGACATTATAGAGCCACTGAAGAGGAGAGATTCCAATGGAATTGTCAACATGGTACACAGACCGAGAGGAAGCATGGTACTATAGAATGAAGGCTGGCTTTGGAGTCTGAGGATCTCAGTTCAAATCCCACTTTCTACCTTCATGATCTGGGCAAGTCACTAAACTCACTGGGCCTCAGTTTCCTAATCTGTAATAAAAGATGGTTGAATGAGATGAATTCTGGAGTCCTTTCTAGGTCTAAATCTGTAAGCCTATCATCCCCAAGGTATACTAGAGTGTCTGTACGAAAGTTCAATTTGAGCACCAAAAAAGTAAAAAAAATAAATCAAGGTACTGACCTGCAAACTACCAAAAAAACCTCAAACCCAATTATAGCCACTAAGCATCTGAAGGAGAGACCCTCTGATTTGGAGGTGGGGATAGAACATAAGTTTATAAAATCAGCAGTGTATGTGGAGGGACATTTTTAGCAGGAGGACTGCGTGATCTACATAATGGTTATATTATATGTATGTGTATTATGTGTGTGTATACACACAGATAAATATAATTGTATATAATGTTACATATAAAATTTATTTCAGAATATACAAAAGAATATTATATATACATGTAATCATATATAACATATAGCATATTGTATAACATCTATAATATAATCATTTCAGAATACACAAAAATAGCACTATATACACATATTTCTATAATTCATTTCACAATCAGTCATTTCAGAATACACAAAATAATACAAAGCAAAACAAACTCTTCCAATAGGTATTTCTTAAAATATAACTGCAAATGCAACGTGTGTCACATTGTATGCTGATGGGCTTGTGCAAATAAGCTAGTGAAAAATAACTGTCCTAATCCATTCAATGACCTGCCAGGGTATGTGGGGTGGTGGCTGATGTGTGGATGTGATGATAATGGAGGAGGCTAGGGTACACATGTACTTATGTGTATTTTATACACACACACACACACACACACACACATAACATTTATATAGCACCTACTATGCCCCACGCACTCTAAGGACTTTATAATTATTACCTCATTTGATCCTCAAAACAACCCTAGGAGGTAGGTGTTATTAATATCCCCATCGTATAGATGACGAAACTAAGACAAATAGGGGTAAAATGACCTGACCAGGGTCACACGGTTAACGGCTGATTCTGGATTAGAAATGAGGTCTTCCTGATTCCTGGCTTCTCTTGCTACCTAGTTGCACATTCATATATGTGTGTGTGTGTGTGTGTGTGTGTGTGTAACATATATATTATATGTGTGTATAACACATTCATATTCATACATACAGATACCTATGACAATTTGTCAGGATTAAAATGATTAAAGTATTAAAATATACAAAAAACACTTTCATATCTAACAAAATGTCAAAGGATGCAGCCATATCAGCATATGCATAGCAGGAGGATCGAATGAAGGGTGCAGATGAGTGGGGCACAGCATTAGAATCACAATGAGAAGATAAATGATGATGACTGCAGCTACACATGCACATATGGGGGAACGTCAGGGCTTATCATGTCAAGTGAGCACAAATTAGTAAAAATGTGTGATTCCAACTGAGTAGGGGAATACAATCCCCACATAAAATTGCATGCATTCTCTTGGCTGGCTGACTCTGTAGGCACCCACACATAATATACTGGCATTGCCAGTTGACAAGGTCATAAAATCATAGAATATAAAATGTTAAACTTAAGGATTGAGTCAAACTCCTCTATTTGATAAATAAGAAATAATAAGAAATAAAGAAGAAATAAGAAAACTAAAGCTCAGAGATATTAGATGACTTGGTATTAGAAGACACAGATGGTTGCAAACCCAGGAGAGAGGTTCCCTGGCCCTTATTTGGGTGGTCTTTTCACTATATCATACTTGTCTCTTGTATGCACTTAAAATTCTGTCAAAATAACAATGTCTTCCAATGTTTGGAACACAGGTGTAAACAATATGCCTACTGCCTAAGAAGAGTCACTCTTCCTTTCACCCCAAACTTAGAATAAAAATATGGTAGTGAACAAACTGTGAACCATACATTTCAAATGAGGCTACTCCAGTACCTAAGTGGAGCTGCTAGGTAGCACAGTATCAAGCCTGGAATCAGCAAGACTCATCCTCCCGAGTTCAAATCTAGCCTCAGGTACTTATAGGCTGTGTGACCCTGGGCAAGTCACTTAACCCTGTTTGCTTCCATTTCCTTATCTGCAAAATAAGCTAATGAAAGAAATGGCAAAGTACTTCAGTTTCATTGCCAAGAAATGGGATCATATAGAGTCAGACTAAAGAGCTGAACAAAAACCACCACCTAAGTCATATAGAATAGGAAATGGGGTCCGAAGTTGTGGAACAAGCCGAGATCTAATTACCACAGAGAAGATAGGAAATTCAAATTTGTGAAACAAATATTTATGGGGCGCCTCCTCTGAACAACAAAGGCACTATACTGAAGAGATTCCTCCTTTCTCCATCAAGACAAAGATCAGACAGGAGACATACCTGGAATCCCAAAATAGGGATGTGGGACTTTGTGCTTTTTAGTACTATGGCAATATAAGTAAAATACTAATTGGGGAATATATTCCCAGAGAGCATGAGGTAACTGCTCAAAATCCTGTTTTACTTCTTAAGAAAGCTTAGCGCTGTGGTTTGGTTTGCAACCAGAAGATGAGTTAGGAGGCAAAAAAAACCACACCAACAAGGAACATACATGCATATATTCATATTCCTCTATCCACAAGTTTTCTTGTAAAGAAAAAGGGTTAAATAAAAACTACTGATTTTACATAACCTGGGGGAAATAGTGCCCCATTGCCATGATACCATTTTTCAAATGTGTCTTGTATTCCACTCCAGCAGAAGGCCTTTCTCCAAGTAAGTTAAGATATAAGTCTAGGAAATGAGGACAAGGAGTGTTGCTACGCAAAGGATTTCACACCCACCATAAGGCAACAGGTGGTAGCATCTAAATATGGTAACAGCTTTCTTCACACAACCTTATAAAGAATTTTGTTCTGAGATCCTTTTGATATATAATGCTATAATAGGAACTGGAGAAATATTTTTAATAATGTGAAAAAGAGTTATTTCTGGTTCTTTAAGAATTTACCATTTTTAGAAATGCTGGGATATGTGTTTTTGTATGTATATGTGTTTATACACACACACACACACACACACATATATATATTTCAGTTGTGATCCACCCTCAATAATTCATTGTAATGACTGAGTTCAGGGATAACGTGGATTAAGGAAATCCATAGAAAACCTTAACAACTTCACTTCACTCAACAGTTGCAATCTCTTCTGATTTAATACATCAAGCAAAGTTGCCTGTACCTAGACTGGAATCCATATCTGTATTTAAGGTAAGTGGGGAGATGGTGAAAGAATGAAGGGTTCCAAGGATGTAAAATTGTCCCCTGGTGTAGTGTCTGGATATTTGCCAAGCTGAGGCCAATTTGTATGATGAAGTGGGGCAGATACTGGGGTCCTCCATCCTTGTCAGCTGAGAATGCTTTTGGTCACCCTTTCTCCCCCATGGCCTTTCTCCTACAAGGTAACCAGACCTAAAGTGTTTTGAGATTGGTGCTTGATTTAAATCCTTGGGATGATCAAGCAGGTGAAATGACTTGGTAAATAAAGGACTTCTCATGGTTACACAACAACTTGCTCTGGGCACATGAGTGCACACTTGTCTGAATGTCTGAGGCTGGGTCTTGAAGTTGCTATGGGTGGGAATATGTGAATTTCCCACTGTTCAAAACATGGACAAGTTTTTGCAGGCTGAAAATTATAATGTCAGGTGCTTTGTGTGTGTGCATATGCTAATCAGGAAGCACGAGGCCTACAAAGGAGAACTGTATTCTTATCTGTGTGATTTCTCCTGGCCCTTGGGTAAGTATGAATTAAAATGTAATGTCAACAAGCAGGGTGTTGGTTTCTAAGGCCTTTTTAGTAAGTAAAGATGTGTGAAGCTAACCTAGGGTGGAGAATGAGTAAGAAAGGAGTTTAGACCAAGGAAACATGTATATATAAATGAGAAATGGACAGATAACAAGACTGGTTACATAAATTATCCCTGGTCCCCTCCATGATAAAATGGCAGACCCTGAGAGTGTGAACTTCTTGAGAGCATGAACTGTCTTTTGGGTCTGTCTGTATTTCCAGAGCTTAGCACAGTGTTTGGCCATAGTAGGTGCTTAACAAATGTTCATTGATGGACCGACATATCTGGCATTAGAAGGGGTCTCAGAGGCCATCTAGTCCAATCCACTAATTGTGCAAGTCGAGAAAAGATTGAATAACTTACCCATGGACACCAAGGTAATAAACATCAGAGGCAAGATGTGAACTCTGGCCCTCTGACCTAAAAACCAGAAAACTTTCCACTATAACATGCTGTCTCCCCAAACCAGTAGATATGTTCCAGAAAATTTTAGAATTGATTGTAAAAAAAATCACAACTTAAAACTAAGAGTCATAGGTAGGATTCAAGCCCAGGTCTTTCTAACTGGAAATCCAATACTTTTAACTACTACCACCAAATAGCCTCCTCCACATCAATTAATATCTCTATGGTTTTGTCATGTGAGGCATTTTTACATCATGATTATATCATACCACTTCATTAAATTGTATTCTCCTGAAGGGCATGGGACCAAATCCCTGTTTTTTGGTAACTTTTCCCATATCCAAAGATAATTCATTCGCAATTGGGTTCAATATACAACACTGCCTCAGGTTTGACCAAAAGCAACGGAAAGGTGGAGTAGACGGAATGTGAACAAATGCAACTCAATGTGCACAATACTCCCAGATCCATGGGAAGTTCTCCGCCATTGACAAGGTTATGAAGCTTTAATATTTGTGCACACAGAGAAGTGTTTAGGGATATGACGGGATAGGCTAAGGGTAACGAAAAAGAGCGTGTGCGTATCTGCCCGTGAAGGCTGCCGGGTGGCCACTGCTTGTTAGAGCCCAAGAGAGAGGCTGGTGAAGGGTCGGGGATGGCATCTGTGCCACCAGATCTGATTCCACGCTGGACCTCATGTACACTGCCCTGGGTGTCCCGAGTCCATGCTTACGCCACCCGCTTACAGGCTACGCCGCACTTCCCAGTGCGGTAAGGAGGCTGCGGGGCTGGGGGCCTGCCCCACGCACGGCCATCTGGCGAGAAGCGCCTGCCTGTGCCACGGTGTGCGGAGCAGGTACTGTACCAGCCCTGCCGACCGTGACTCCCCCAAGTGGGGCCACATTTCCACGCCTGGCAGGCTCTCTAGGCTGGGGCTGCTCGCACCGGACGGATGCTAGTTTCTGGGGACAGGAGAGGGGCCCAGCCGAGAAGAACAAAGTGTAGGTGTGAACTCCTCGTTAGTATTAATGAACACTTACTGCGCGCCAGGCACCGCGCAAGCACAGAGCCGGGCAATTGTCCGGGAGGCTGGGGGAGGAGGAGGAAGGGGGCGGGTTCTCCCTGGGGGATATCCAAAGGGTTTTCCCAACTGGAAGAGGGCGCGGCGGGCAGGGAGGGCCGCCTGCGCTCCACCTGCGACCATCCGACGGCCCAGGGCCGGCGGGGGCCCACGAGGACCAGGTGCCCGCCTCGGGCTTGGCCCGGCCTCGTTTTCTCACGGCTCAGCACCAAACTTTCTCCTGCTCCTGGAATGAAACCAGGAGGCAGGGGAAGGCCGGGGGATGGAGACGCCGCCCGCCGCTCCCCGCACCCACATCTCCCCCTCCCCCTTCCCGGAGCTCCCACCCTCTTCCTCCAGGGGAAGCCAGTCCGGCCCAGCCCAACCCCACCCCGCGCATCATCCTTCCCCACCCACCCGCCCTCCGAACTCGGCGCCCCGGAGACAGGCACAAAGCCGGGCGCAAGGAGGGGAGGGGATGGGAACGAGGCCGGGCGGCCCCTCTCGGGAGGAGGGGGGACCTGGGGATGGGTGGGGCAGGGAGGGGGCGATGCCCGCGCGCGTCTACCTTTAGGAGAGGCCAGGTCAGCGGCAGGCGGGCAGGGACGGCCTCAGCATCGCGCGCGCTGCGCGGCTCCTGCGCGGCTCCTCCGCATCCGCCGCTGCGCTCCGGGCGCCAGCCCCGCGAACACCCCGCCGCCGCCTCCGCCGCCTCCGCCGCCGGGTGCGGGAGCCTCGGCCAGACGCGGCAGGCGCTGAGTGCCCTCTCCTCCGCCGCTCTCCTCTCCCCCCGCGCCTGCCACTGTCAAGCGGAGCCCCGCCCCCTGCGCGCTCAGCCCGAGCCGGGAGCCCGGAGCCGCCGGGAGCTGGGGCGGGGCCGGGACCACCCGGGAGAACCACGCCGCCCGCCGGGATTGGCCCCGTGCCGCGCCGGCTCCGCCCCCGCCCGCCCCCTCCCTCGCTGTGGCCCGGCCGCCGGGGGCACCTCGCGCCCCCTGCCTGCCCCGCGGGACGACCTCGGGATGCCGGGCGGCGAGCATCCGCGCTCGTGCGCCCCCGCAGCGAGGCGCGCCTCCTCTGCGGCGGGCGCCCGCCCCTGGAGCGGGCATCCCCGGCTTCACCTCCGCAGGAGGAGGGGCTTTACCGCTCTGCCTCTCGGCTCTCCCGGAGGCCCGCAGAAAATAAATGCGGTCAACAAGCACTTCTCTGGGGGCGCCTGCCCGGGGACTGGCTGCTGGAGGAAGAAATGTTATGTGTGTGTGAGTGTGTGTGTGTGTGTGCATGTGTGTGTGTGCATGTGTCTGTGTCTGTGTGTGTCTGTATGTGTGTGTGTCTGTGTGTGTCTGTGTCTGCGTCTGTGTGTGTGTCTGTGTGTGTGTCTGTGTGTGTGTGTCTGTGTGTGTGCATGTGTGTCTGTGTGTGTCTCTGTGTGTGTGCATGTATGTCTGTGTCTGTGTGTGTCTGTGTCTGTGTGCATGTGTGTCTGTCTGTGTGTGTGCATGTGTGTATGTGTGTGTCTGTGTGTGTGCATGTGTGTCTGTGTCTGTGTGTGTGTATGTGTGTGTCTGTGTCTTTGTGTGTGTGTCTGTGTGTCTGTGTCTTTGTGTGTGTGTCTGTGTGTCTGTGTCTGTGTGTGTGCATGTGTGTCTGTGTCTGTGTGTGTGCATGTGTGTCTGTGTGTGTCTGTGTGTGTGTGTGTGTCTGTGTCTGTGTGTCTGTGTGTGCGTGTGTGCAGTCAGAGGGGAGACCCAAAGGCAGAAATACCAAATTAGAGACTCGGGAAAGGTGGGTGGGTGTGGTGACGGCAGGATCGGGTCCTTCTAGCCCGCTGTTTATTTTATAGAGAAAGGAAAAAGGGACCCGGCGGGGTGAAAGGACGATCAAGGTCACAAAGAGAACCCACCTGCAAGCAAAGGGCCACCTGCCAAAGAAAGGGCACCTGGCGAGGCTTGGGGACGCAAGAACGGAAGGGACGCCGTCCCCAGATCCTGCTGCTTCTTCCACTAAGCCTCGGCCCTAACCCTGCTCTGGCGTTTGGTCTTTGTATGCCGAGCCTCCTGGATATAGCGGGTAGTCAGTCATTCAATGCCCACGGGATGGGATGTTTTTTTAACTGGATTTCAGTACTTGCTCGGGAGGCAGCGTGGCCTGGTGGGGTGAGTGCTAGACTTGGGGTCGGAAAGTCCTGAGCTTGGAGTCTCGCCTCAGACGCTTGCTAGCTCTGCAAACTTGGACATGTCCCTTTTACTCGCTTAGCCTCAGCTGTTGATCTGTGGTGTTCGGTTCTGTCCAGCTCTTTGTGACCTCATGAACCCGAGCACGCCAAGCCTGTCTGTCCTCCACTATCTCCCTAGGTCTGTCCAGGTTCATGTTGCTTGCTTCTGTGACACTACCTGTCTCATCCTCTGCCTATCCGTCTCATCCCCTTCCCCAAATCAGGGTCCTTTCCGGTAAATCCTGTCTTCAAAAGTATTTAAACTGCACCTTCAGTATCTGACCTTCCAGTTGAGAGCCTGAATTAACTTTCAATATGGACTGATTTGATTTCCTTTCTGTCCAAGGGACTCTCAAAAGTCTTCTCCAGCACCACAATTTGAAAGCATTGAACAGTAACACCTACCTTACAAGGTTGTTAGGAAATTATATAATATATACATACCCATACACACATATATATGCACACATGTATATCTACATACACATGTATATATACAAATGTACATGTGCAAACCATATATACACATATAGAGAGGGCTCTGCAAATCTAAAACGCTGTAAAAATATTAGCTATTATCAATATCCACTGCTGTTTCTAATTCTGTTAAGGTTTGCTGTGAGATTTTCAAATTTTGATTGTTGTGTTCCTGCAGAAGTTAAAAATACATATTTTACATTTTCAGGATATGGAGTATGGTAAGTATATTATTTACAGTAGAAATAAAAATTGGCCACATATACACAAATATATACACAAACCTCAAAACACTTCAGGATTTGAACTTCAAAAGAATACCACTAAAATGACTGCTTTTACTTAAGGGAATACCTTTCCATCTCTCCACACTCCAACATTTCCACTCCTGCAACCTGCTCAGATTCCTGAGTTCCTTCCCTAACCCCAGCTGAGGAAGGGCCTTGCCAGTCACTTTCACGTCTATTTGGGCTCAGCACCCCAACTCTCTGACTTACTTTCCACCTTGTCTCTTCCTGTGTTCCTTGTGTTTCCATGTTAGCGTAGAAGCTCCTTGAGGGTAATAACTGCTTTTTGCTTAAAGTTCTTAGCAGTGCCTGGCACATATGTAAATACTTTAAGGGAAACTGCTTGAGCAAGTCCCCTGGTGTCATCCATTTATTTAAAAGTTCATTCTTCATAGTAATGAATGCTGTACCCTAAGTTAAAAAAAAATAATCACTGACCTACTGTGTGCTAGGTACCTTACAGGAAGATACATATAGGAAGGAGAATTCTCGTTACCTTCAAGGCACTTTCTATCTTAGGTAGGATTTGCTGCTCTAGCCATATTAGAGGGTAGAAATCATGACTTGAGATATGCTCTAATCAGGTCTGCATAGTGAAAGTCTGATCCCGGAGGGCAATCTGAGAGAGCATAGCACTGAACTGGTTAGGAAAAAGCAACAGCTCTGATTTCAGTCCCACACCTCACCAAATGTATGTCTTTGGTGATACCTGTGTAAGGATGTAGGGTCCACTGAATCAATCACTCCACTCACTTAAAAGTAGTTACAGTAATCAGGTGAGAATACCTCTATTGTATCAAACATCAACCAAAAATGTTAGGTGTCAAAAATCCTTAGTTTACTTCTTGAAAGTCATTGGATGAAGTAAAGAGATTTTACACAATTAGTATATATGCAGATTATAGAGAAGATTTAGTTACATCCCCTGTGGAGACTGCTATAAAACCATCCAGTTAATTTGTAATTGGGCATTTTTGACAGCTTACTGGGTAGGAGCTGTTCCAGCAAAGCCCCTGAGAGAACAGAATTTCTTTGGGGAGGGGGACAGAGTGGAGGAGAAGAGCCTCAGCCCCAGTCTCCTTCCAAACTTGGTCAGAGGAGGACCTAGGATGTTTTAAAGTGTGTGGAGAATTTTGAATTTCCCATCAATATTCTGGTAGGGTCCTCAAATATTAGGCAGCAGTATCTGTATCAGAAGGCAAGAACAAATGACATGTTGAGGAAAGGTAGTTTCAAGCCTCTACAAGGAACCTAAAAGAGAGCTACATCATACTCAAGCAGAAGGAAGCCCAATAACTTCCTAAAGGGGTCATGTTACAGAATTTTGGGGGGACTGTTTTATATAGTCTTAATAACATACAACTTAATAAATACTCCTTTCTAGAAGCTAATTAAGTCTGACTAATTGATATCCACTGATAGTCAGTGGGAGAAGCAAAGTGATGGGGGCTTGTGGACTATTTATAGTATCTATACTATAGTACATCCCAAACCCATTATGTCTCCTAGAATTTTCAGCCCAAATTGTACTGAAGCCTACTTCTTCTCTGAAACCTCTCCCTCTGCTTGAACAGCTTCTCCCCAAACCTCCATTTAAGGAAGGTGCCCAAGCCAGGCCTGTCTTCATTCAGATTCTCCAAACTGCACCTCCAACTTCCTCCATCCCTACCTCATGAGTCCCCTTTCAGCCTTTTTTTTTTAATATATTGGCTTCACTAATTAGTATGTAAGCTCCCTGAGCACAGGAACTGTCTTTCTGCTTGTATATGTATTTCCAACATTTAGCACATGCAGTTAGTAAGTGTTGATAAATACTTGTTGATTGACTCTGACTGTATTACTCTAAAAATAGTTTCGACATTGAGAAAATCACCCCCCCAATCCTTCACCCCCAATGCGTGCATGCACACACACACACACACACACACACACACACACACACACACACACACAGCTTCGCCAGGGGTCAAGAACAGTAGACGACTGCTGTAATCAAAACTAAGACACTAATTTTAAAATATGGAGCTTCACTTTGCTATGAAATGAGAGTCATAGCCTAAGGAGAGAGGTGAACCTCTTTGCCTTAGAGATATCAGGAGGCATCAGGAGAAGTAGGCTTCAATACAATTTGGGATGAAAATTCTTGGATAGGAAACATAAAAATTAAAAAGAGCCACTACCAGAAAGAGAGCAATGTATTTCTGGCATCATCGTGCAGGTTTTTCCCCCTCCAAGAATCGGTGCCTATAGTGATGAAATTCATGATGAAAATTGGCCCAGGCAACTTGTAAGATATGGTATTTCAGAACCTTTCTTTTGGCAAAGAAAAAAATTTCAAAATATCCTTTTTCACTATACACTCAAAAAAACGCTGTAAGTACAGTTACCCAACTTTTAAAACTGTGTCGTCCTCAAGGTAGGACAGGTCATGTATTAATATTATTTTGTTAATATTTGAGAACTAAAGAATTTGTCATTTATTTTGAAGATAGAAAAATTTTCTCAATCCCATTGGTTTGTCCTCCACTTTTCTCTGCATCCCTCCTCCTGAATCCATTCCTTCTTTCATGAGATTTTGATGACTAATTAGAACTTTAGGGTTATGATTTTTTTTCTCATATTTTCCTATACAGAAATCCAGAAAGTAAAAATGATAAGGGAACAGTGACTTCATTAGAGATTTGCAGACAGACTAAAACCAGAAGGGAAGCTTGTAGCTGATTCTCTTCCAGGAACAGATGTCATACCTCCCAAAGGAGTTATTATGGATAGGAAGAAATGAGATAATGAAAATATACAAGCTACTTTAGAAATGCTATCAAATAAGATTGTATTTGCCAGCCAGTCTATGGACTGTCTGGTAAGTGGTATTTACTGATAAAAGCAAAAGATAAAACACAGTAGTTGCCTTCTGAAGGATGGTCAAAGGGGAAAGGATCAGGAAAAATGCTTTAAGAATTGAAGCATTTGATTTGAGATGATTGGTCTATGCACAATAGTGACAGAAGATTGTAGAGCACCTTGGGGAAAGTCCTAGGGAAGCAGAGAGTGTGCTACTAGTTGGCCTCAGCTGGCTTTCAGCCGTCAGGTCTGCCCTTAAAATGGAACTCTGGCAGCTCACAAGGCTGAGGACACGACTTGTCAGCAAAGCCATAATTAATAATTTTTGCTTTGGGGTTAAGAGCCTCTGTGTAAGCATCACAAAATTGGCCCTTAAGTCTTTGGTACACCATCCAGTAGTAGAGAGACTGAATTCGAAGAGACTTCCTTGGAGTGGGGCTACCCAAAGGAAGTGGAGATAAACTGTCTACTAGACTTTCTTCAGGATCTAACCACCTTCTCTTGGATATTCTCCTCTCTTGGCTCTCCTCCTACTTGTGTGATCACTCAGTATCCATTAATGAATCTTGGTCCATGACATACTCACTAAAGTGTCCCTCAAGGCTCTGTCCTAGGCCTTACTTTCTTTTCTTTATATACTCTCTCCTGGTGATCTCATCAGCTCTCATGGGTTCAATTATCATCTCCCTGCAAATAATTCCCAGTTCTATTTATCCAGCCCTAGTCTGTCTCCTGAGTACTCATCATCACCAGCTATTTCTTGGATATTTTGAATTAGACATCCTGTAGGCATGTCAAAGTCAATATGCCATTCACAAAAATTCCCTTTTCACGATCACCATCCTCTTTCAGAACTCCATCACAGCTGACCTGGATTATTATAATAGCCTTCTAATTGTACTCCATATATCATCTCTCTCTCCTCCAATTCATCATTTATTTAGCTATCAATGTGATTTTCCTAAATCCTACTTCTGATCACCATCTGCTCAATAAACTCCAATGTCTCCCTGTTAGCAATATATATAATATATGCAACATGTATAAAATACGTATATAACATATAAAAGGGCCTCTAACGTTTAAACCTCTTTACATATTTCTTAGCTTCTTCCTATATTTTCAGTCATTTATTATTCCTCACCTTACGCTCTTTGGTCCAGCCATAAACAGTGCTTCATTTCCTCTCTCTGGGCCATTGTAGTAATTGTCCCAGGCCCAGAAGGCTCTCCCTCTTAACCTTTAACTCTTAGAAAGTTGGCATCTATTTAGACTGCTCAAACACCATCCCTTGCAGGAGGCCTTTCTTAGTCCACCCAGTTGCTAAGTTTATTCCCCTCTTAGTTACCTTCCATCTCTTCTATGTTTATTTCCTTGCCCTGCCATTTGCTATTTGGGTGACCTTGGGCAACTCCTTTATTTATCTGAACTTCATTTTTCTCATCTGTAAAATGAAGGCGTTAGAAGAGATAGCATCTCAGGTCATTTCCAGCTCTAAATCTATCACCCTCAATTTGAAACCAATCCCCAGTGACCCATTCTCTGCGTTTGTTTGTCTTAATTTTACATTTTAAAGTACACTTATTATCCCTTCCACATCAAGGGGATTAGGTGCATGGTGTCCTCACACCCCCATCTGGAAAATCCACATAATATTTTTTGACCCTTCCTTTGTATCAGAAAAGAAATCTGAGTTATGGTATTAAAAGATAAAATATGTTGATATTATGCAATACTATGCATATATTTTATGCATTTCTGAGATTCTAATTTTTTTTTCTATGTTGTTTGCAGCTTCTGCAAACTCCCCCCAAATTCCTATTTAATTTCTTATGCTGACTGGCAATATATTGAAATCTTGCTGGGGAAAGTCATGATGTGCATAGCAATTTACATATATTTTGCTTTCCTTTTTAAAATGGAAGCTCTTTGAAGGCAGGAACTTTCTGCTTTTTGTAGCCACACCAATTAGCATAGTGTTCCGCACATAGTAAGAGCCTGAAGTGCTTATTGATACATTGGCTTGTAGCTTCTTTTTAAAAATAATTATACCTGCTAGGTTCAAGTTGAATTAGATTGAAGCTTAATTGTTTTAAGCTCTATGAAGTTTTAATACCTTGAGGCATAAATTTGGTTTGGTTGCCCAAGCTCAGTTATGCCACTGATTTTAGAACATGTATGTGCTGCTCTTTCAAATCCCTCCCTTGGAATATCACAGCCTCTTAAACTCTGAGATGTCCGTCTTACTGGGAGATGGCTAACTGGCTGTTAAACTGGTAAGCCTGTGATATGTAGATACAGGCACACACATGTGTATACACATACATATGCAATATGTAATAATAGAGTATAATATATACTATAATACAACAATATATAAAATATCATTTATACAGACATAGGGAGCAAAAACATAAATTTGGAAATTAAATAAGATTATAAATGTATACTATTTTAAAACATAGAACCAGGAGAGTTCTATGGGGGACAAAGTCCATCACCAGAGATTGGTTTCCCACATTTTCATCTTCTAGGTGGCTCTGTGGAGCCAGAAAGATGAGTGCAAGTCCAGTTTTAGATACTTTACTGGCTTTGTGACCTTAGACAACTCACTTAACCTTTGTTTCCCTCAATTTTCTCAACTGTAAAATGAGAATAATAAGAGCTCCTACAATCCAGAGTTGTAGTGAGGATATAATTGATTAATATTTGTAAAGTGCTTTGCAAATCTTAAAGATATAAGCATATACACATATGTGCATGCATGTTTATATACACATTCTCATATAGATATATAATACTGGCATCATCACCATCATCATCATTATTATTTTGAAAAGGACATCATATCATCTAAATTCCTAATTTTATAGATAAGACTATGGACCCCTAGAGAAAAGAAGGCACTTGTCCAGGGCTACCTAAGTGCTAAGTAGGAACGTCAAGATTCAAACCCAGCACCCATGTTCTCCGACTCCAAATCTATCACTCTTTCTTCTATACCACATTGAGCTTATTGACTATTTTTGGTTGTAAACACCAACTCAGGATAGTAGAATTAGAATCTTGGAGGGACCTTGAGCTTATGTAATCCAATCTTCTCATTTTAAAGTTGAGTAAACTGAGGCCCAGAGGAGGTTAAATGAGTTCCCCGAGATCATATAGGTAGTAGGTGACAAAAAAGGATGTATGTGTGTGTGTATATATACATATATATATATGTATACACACACACACATGTTCATAATATATACACACACATTTAGGACATCTGACCCCAATCCTAAATTCAGTAATCTTTCCACTATGCCAGTGGTGTTAAACTCAAAAAGAGAATGGAGTAAGGGGGAGTGCTTCTAAACTATACATAAGAATCCCTGCAGACCACACATTGATTTATAAAACCATACATGCTTACATATTTATTTTTTCTAAATTAATACATAACATATTCAAATTAGAAAGGAACTATTTTCAATCTGTTTGTGGCTGTACTTGGGAATATTGTGGGCTGAATACAGCCTGCATGATTGATACCTCTGCACTATCCCATCCTGCCTCCTCTTATTGGGCAAGACTTTATTTGATATTCAATTATAGGCATGGGGAGGGAATAGGCTATAATTTGTTGTTGGGGAGAAATAGGACAAAGGTCTTGTATCTTGTCAATTTTCCTCAACCAGCCTTGTCCTGGTGATTTTTATAGCATGATGGTCTTGCTCCTCTGGAAAAGCGATTTCCTGATTCCAGTTTAACTCCCTTTCTTTCACATATAGGGAAGGAGAGCCCTAGGATCACCTGCCCTAGCTAGGAAGGTTGGATAAGACATAAAAACTGAAATGTTCCTTTGACCCTTAAGTCACACAAGAGTTGAATTCTCATGCTTCAGACCTCTATCTTTGATCTAGGATTATGGTGCATACCACTTGGTTTAAATGGAAAATCTAAATAGCCTCCTTGGGAGTGAAATACTCCCAAGAGACAATAAAAGGAGAGAAATTAAAAGAACAGACCTGGGCTTAGCCTGGGCATCTTCTACTTTCTACTGTAGCCTGGCCAAGAATGGTTCACAGCTCTCAGGTAAAAGAATTGTATTCTTCCCCTATGGGGGAGAAGTTTATTAATTGCAGTGCCACCAGTGGGAAGATACTGTGGCATATTAGATCTAGTACAGAATATAGTAGATCTGGACTTAGAGATGGAGGTACAATCCTAGCTTTGATTGCTTAGTATCTATGTAACATTGAACAAATCACTTCACTTACTTTGGCCCTGAGGCCAAAGAAACTGATTTCTCATCTGTAAAATGAGGGCATTGGACTAGATCACCTCTAAGGCCCCTTCTAACTCTAACCCTGTAATCTTATTGAGTGGCCTTGAAGATAACTGAGAAACAGATGGGGCAGAGAAGTAATGCCTGGCAAGAGAACCATAGCTAGTGATGCCCAGGGAGTAGAAATGAAGGAACAACAGAAGGTGACACCCAACAGACATCGAGAAGTTCTGAGTCTGCAGAATACATCTATTCCTCTGCAGAGTTGGAGGCGTGATTGGGTCCTCCATGTGTGTGCAGTGGCCACACGTTCTCAATGTTTGTATTCCCGTGGACCCCTATACATTTCAACTCTTCTCTCTGAGGGCATGTGTATTGTGGGATAGGGAGCTACAGGTTCATAGGGAGAATGTACTATTGCTAATTTGTTTTACTATGTTATTTCATTAAATGCCCTTGCTTCAAACTAAGTGGACACTGTCTGACTAATAAAAGTAATCACATTGATGGAGGCTCAAAGGTTGTGGTTTGGAGATGAGAAGCCTTATGTAAAAAATACCCAAAACTTGAGTAGCTCTCTCTGGACCCATGAGTGAAGGGGGACCCAGGTACTACATGTTAAAAAACAAATCTTTCAACATTGCATTCAGTCTAGGAGGTTTGGCTAAATATTTGCTGAAGGGCTACAATAGGCTTGATAGACGCTATAGCTTACTCACTACCTTTCCACTTGTAAGCTTCGGTAGGGGAAGAAGGAGAAGAGAGGATATGATCTAAATTAAGAAGAAAATGAAAATTGTGGAGGTAATTTGGAGAGATTTGAACTAGTGAAATAGATCAGATGTTGAATTGGTTTGGAAAAATTTCGGAGATAGGGAAAATCTCCAGACCCAGATATTGATTCATATCCTAAATTTGGTTTGGATAAAGAGCAGGATCAAGGAGAAAGGAAGATTAGGGATGATGGAGAGGGGAGGAACCTGAATATGAAGAAGGAAGAGAATTGTAGACTTTGAGAGAAGGCTAGGTGAGTAGGAAAAAGTAAGTGAAACAATTAAAGAGTGAAGCAAACTGATATAGTAAATTGATGAGTAGGACAATTTGGTAAAAGGTGTAGAAGGTTAGTGCAAGGCTGAACGGGAGATAGTTGAGTCTGTGGAAAGGTTGAGACTAAGGAAATAAAGACTAGGGCAGGGACTATTTAATTTTTTATCTTTGTATTTCCTGCATCTGATATAGTGCTAGCGCATAGTAGGTTCTTAATAAATGCTTGTTGATTGATTATCCAAGTCATAAGTGAGATAGCATAGGAAAAAAATTCAATTATTTGACTACAAACTATATCAAATGTGTGTCATTGGTCCTAGAGGATACTAGATGAGTATGGATGACTCAGTGAGAAAAATTAGTACTTCTGGGAAAATAATTTAGCACATACTCTATTGACTGTAGATCAGTAGTTCTGTTTGGGAAAGGATAGAACATTAAAAAGGAATAACAACTTGCAAACTTGCTTCAAAACATTTTAATAGAACCATGGGACTGGAATCAGGAAGACCTGAGTTCAAATCTGCCTTCAGACACTAGCTATGTGGACCTAGGCAAGACATTTAACCACTGTCTCAATTTCCTCTCTTAAAAAATGGGGATAGTAGTAGCATCAACCTCCCAGGGTTGCTGTGAAGTTCATTCACATGAGGTAATAGTTATAAAGCTTTTAGCACAATGCTTGACATACACAGTAAGAATTATATATTAGTTATTAATAAAATTCTATACATATATTATTCTCATTTCCATGCAACCAATATATAAATATATTTTAAATAATTTTTCACAAAGTCTTGACACATTGCATTATGATTACACAAAGGTGACTCTGGGTTCTTACAAGTTGTACTTTTGGCACAAGCTCTGACTTGTTCTATTGTAGATATGGTCATAGCAACAGAATCTGTATGTTTTCTGTGTACCAGCTAAACTGCATAGGGAGAGATTTGACACTCGTGTATTGAGCACTAGGAGATGTGTATTTATTTTTGGCCATAGCAGCCCATGAAACCAAGAAGTATACAAAATGGCTCTCAGTCCAGCTTGGTCCTTTTCTGTTTCTGTGATGATAGTGGTAGAAGAAACAGAGGGTACTAAAAATCACAGTTTTTATACCATCTATGAATACTAGTTCAATTGTAGATATTCTAAATGTGAGGTTCTTCCTTTTTCCACTGACTGATAAGTGTATCTACTACTAGAGGAACCAAATCATTGATACATTCTCATAAATTAACCCAAAAGATAAAATGAAATTGTACCTAAAAGGAAAGATGCCTTATGGGTTCTTCTTGGAGAAGAAAATAAAGGCATAAATAATCCCCTGTCCAACGATAACAAGAATTGTTTTTTGTAAGGTACTTGGTCATCTCCTGTCATCATGCTTATGATGAACACCTACAATATCAACAATGACCAAAAAAGTGCCATCAATATAATTACAGCTTATACACCACCATCTGCTGCTGAAGATGAGAATGTTGACAAATTCTACCAAGAACTCAAATAAGACCCTTCACATTAAATCTATAAATACTTTAATTTAGGAAAGGTAGCTCAGTAAGGTGGATGGAGGTCTAACATTGTACTCAGGAAGAACTAGGTTCACATGGCTTTTCTGGCACAGATGAGCTGAATGCTCATGGACAAGTCACTTATCTTTTCAGTATAACTAAGAGACAACTTTCAAAGACTATAAATTACAGAGGAGTTGCTGATTTGCATCCATAGAGAAAATAAGCTTACAGAAAGAGGCCAAATTAAGTCAAATAACCCCTGGAGCAGTTAAAAACTAGTAGGTTGAGATCAATGGATGGATTGTAACATTGGTAAAGAATAATAAAAATGCCTTATGTTACACTTGTTATTTTTCAGAAGCCCTTCATGTACTTTTACTTACCTTTTTAGATTTGCATCCGTAGAGTGGGGGTTCCCTGCCCAGATAAAATCATAAATCTAGGCTTTCCCTGTTTCCTCATCTTTACCTCCTGCAAAAAACTTCAAAATCCCAAACAAATGAAAAAGTCCTTTAGAAGTGATTTCAATGAGAAGTTGAATGATAAGTAAGGATATGTTAGTAAATGTTTACCAAAATCTCTTCTCTGGACAGAAAAAGAAGTTTGTACAGCACACTTCTCAATTTAATCTTCATTATTCACATTTTCTCCATCAGTTTCTTCAGTTTAGACAACTAACAAAATAATAATTTGAGTTCTGCTTTGTAGAATTTGCTGATTTCTGAGGTGTAAATGCTCATACTAAAAATCTAGCAATCAGCCCCCTTGATCCTGTACAAGCTGGCTCTGGCACATGGTTGAAGGATAATGACAAAAACTAGGCTGAAAAAAATATGACTCAGGGATAAAAAAAGAGAAAAGAAAAAAGTCTTGTAGATGACATAGAATTCTCATGCCTATAACCATAAATATACTATTTAAGGATAGAATTAGAAGTAAGGACATGGTGGTACCTAGCATCACAATAAACGAAATTTTATCTTCAGCAAATAGAAAATGATTGGTTATAAATGTGAAGGAAATTTATTAATTAACTCTCTGTAGTTAGGCCCTCAACTTATTAGAGCAAAAAACCAAAATTAATCCAAGAAATTAGAAGAAAGAATAAAAAGGATAATACATAGCATGAAATTAAAACAACTCTTACTTCATCTATTTTAAAAAGATATTGATGCTGAAATATGGGAAAAAGGTAAAAGAACAGGCATTGACTTAGACTCTCAACACTTCCTAAGGATGTTTGATCAATGTATGTCAATTGTTAAAATGAGAGGACCAGAAGAACCAAGAAACAATTTTACCTAGCAAATTTCTTCTTGTCAAGGAGAGACATGGTAGCCCGAACAACACTAGTTTAGAATAAGAAAATCTTATGGAGAAAGATGGTAGAAAATTATAAGCAATATCATCCCTTCAAACAGTGAGAAGTAGAGGAGGGGAAAATAAGCTTACAGAAAGAGGCCAAATTAAGTCAAATAACCCCTGGAGCATTTAAAAACTAGTAGGCTGAGATCAATGGATGGATTGTAACATTGGTAAAGAATAATAAAAATGCCTTATGTTACACTTGTTATTTTTCAGAAGCCCGTCATGTACTTTTACTCACCTTTTTATCAATGTTTAATCCTTGTAGTTAGCTTTCTAGCCATCAGTTATAAGGCTGAAACTTGTGGTCTTTCAAGTCTAGAATATAGCCTTGCAGTGCCATGATTTTTTTTTGTTATTGTACAGTTGCATCCAACTCTCCATGACCTCATGGAGGTCACATCAGCCCTTATATTCTCCACTCTCTTGAAGTTTGTCCAAGTTGATGTTCATTGCCTCCATGATACTATCTATCTGACATTCCCTTTTCCTCTTGCCTTCAATCTTTCCCAGCATTAGAATCTCTTCTGATGAGTATTATCTTCTTATTATGTGGCCAAAGTATTAAATCTCCTGATTTTGAACTTCCAGTGAATAGTCTGAATTAATTTTTTTGTGTATTGACTGATTTTGTCTCCTTGCTCTCTAAGGGACTCACAAAAGTCTTCTCTAAACCATAATTACAAAGTGATGATTCTGCCGAGTTCTGCTTTCCTTATAGTCCAACTCTCACAGCCTTACATTGCTACTGAAAAACCATAGCCTTGACTACATGAATCTTTGTCAGCAAGGTGATGTCTCTGCTTTTAGTATGCTGTGCAGATTTGCCATAGTTTTCCTTCCAAGGAGCAAGTGTCTTTTAATTTCATGGCTACAGTTGTCATGTGCAGGGATCTTTGAGTGCCATGATTAAACTTCCACAATTTGAGGTCACATTTGCCTTTCTTGTATCATCAGAGTGAAAGAACCTGGATTCATGGAGGCTCAGAATCAGATAATCATTTCCTTACTTCATTAGTGCAACTTTATTCCAAAAAAGTTCCTCTTAATGATCCCCCTGGTGCTCAGTTATACTTGCAAAATTTAGCTCAAAGTTTTATTTTCATTCAAGTAAACACTTATGGTCATCAGAATAAATATTTTGCCATTTAATCCAGAACTAGAAGAAATCAAGTAAGAATAATAAAAATTCCATACTTCTTTCCTAAACTTGGCTTCTATTTTCTTTTCCTATTTTGTTTAGTTTACTAGGGAATCTATGTAATTTTGAATGGCTGATGCATAGATTCTCATAGTTCAATCAATCAGTCAATCAACATTTATTAAGTGCCTACTTACTACATTGAAAGTACTGTGCTGGATGCTAGGGATCCAAAGCCAAATGAAGCCAGCCCCTGCCCTCTAGGAGTATATTCTATGTTCTATTGGGTGACATAACACACACACATTAACCTGCAAACAAAATATATACACACATATATATGTGTGTGTATCTATCTATCTATACACACACACACACACACACACACACAAAATAAATTAGCATTAGTATCTGTGGGGGTGGGGGGAAGGGAAAGGACAAGCATTTATTAAAGAGAATTTATTATTAAGGTAAAGAATTAGCATTTATTAAAAGCTGCTCTAAGTACATCACAAATATTGTCTCATCTAAACTTCCACAATTTAAAACCACACTTGTGTTTCTTATAGTATAAAAGCAAAAAAACTGGAATTCATGAAGTGTTAGAATCAGTTATCATTTCTTTAGGTACTTAGATGTATTCAGGGATTTTATTCTAAACCACATTGTGATCCTTGCAATGACACTGTGGGGTAGGTGCTGTTATAACTCCCATATTATAGTTTTATAAACTGAGTCAAACAGAAGTTAAGTGACTTGCCCAGGATCACATAGCTAGTAATGTGAAGTCACATTTGAATTCAGGTCTTCCTGACTACAAGATCACCACCCTATCCATTGCACCACCTTGCTGGGCAGGAGAGGCATGAAGGGCACCTGGTAGGAGATGGCATTTGAGCAGAATTCAACAATAAAGACCTAGAAGAAGAACATGTAGGTAGCTAGCATAGGAGGGACTGGCATTTTCTATAGAGTAGGGAGCATGTACACCAAGCTGGCATAAATGGAAATGTTGAAGGTAGCTAGAATTGCTTGCAACGCTATAATTTTTAAAACTTCACTTTAAGTAGGTCGCTCTGTGAATTCTAATTTGATAGCGGCTCCTAAGTATCTCTCAAAGGATGAGCCATTTTAAGGAAAAGTGTACAGAGGAGCTCAGCTGTTAATGAAGCATGTACATAAACACATTGTCATTCCAGGAGAGGTTGGGCTGAAGCATGAAGCTTTTCAGGTGGGTTTTGGCTCATCTCATCAGATTTTGCAGATTGGATGCTTGTTTCCAGGTAGCTGCATTTTGCACTTGTCAGGTTAAATGACAGCTGTGACATCTGGCAGTAAAATCACTTTCTAAAAAGCAACAGCAGCTTTTTTTAGGCTTCAAGATAGGATTTTAAAGACTTGTATTCTGAACCCCACAGTTTTTAGGCACTGTTTAATGTTATTCAAATTAGAAGGGCTCTGAAGTTAATGCCCAATCAAATGACATGTTAAAAAAAAAGATACAACAAATCCTGGATGGCAATGTGTAAAGCCTATGTTATCAACTTGTAAGTTTAACGAATGTCACATGGTCAGAAGAGCACCTTGGAATTTCATTGTTGTACACTTTGCTAGCAAGTAGAATTTGGTATAAAGCAGCCAATCTTGAATTCTATCCATGGAGGTTTGAACTTCTCACTGTCAAAATCCCAATTCAGTCCTTCATCATCTTCTGCCTGGGTTATCAGTCTCCTGACTAATCTCTTGGTCAGTTGTTTTTCTCTCACCAATCCATTCTTCATATTTCTTGAAAATAATTTTCCTGGTAACAATAATAGTTGGCCTTTGTATAGTACCTTAAATTTTACAAAGTGTTTAACATATGTAACCCTCGCTACCCTGGTTTTCACTTCTTGGAAGGGCAGGCATGTTAGATTTCACCATGTTCCCAAGATTCTCCAGAACCCATAAAGGAGTTGGAAATGGCTAGGCTCTCTGCTAATAGAGCTAACCCTTATGTCATGTCCTCCTTCCAGTTGTAGGGGGGGCCCTACACCCTAGTTTTATTTATCCACTAACAGATTAGCTTTAACAAAGGAATATTTACTTTCAAAAGGAATAACCATAATATGCAAATTCACTCCCCCAAATGTGGAAGGCATAATTCCCTTCCCCTCTTTGCACCACCTCAGTGTCTGGGGAGAGGATTAAGTCCCTAGTATAGATTGGCTCCTATATAGCCCAGTTCCAGTTTTAAGTCCAACCCTCTCCCCCAACTTGAGCTTCTATCCTAACTTCTATAGGGTTAGCTAGTAGGCTAACTTGCTCAACAATGGTTCCACCTGTAATCTTAACTCTATGGTCACTATGGCTCAGACTCTAATCTGATGGGATTATTGCTGATACCTGAAACTGGGAAGGACAAAAAACACAGAACAAGACAATCATCTCTAGGCTCATTTCTCGGAACTAGAGTGAAGAAGGAGCAGGGAAAAGAAGTCCTTTCCCACTCACTAGTTTAGCTCATAGTGCCTCCCTGAAGGAAAGTGATTGTCTCTATCCAATTTTATAGGCAGCAGCCTTTCTGACTGAGCAGCCAATCAAAGGAGGTTACCTCCACTCACATAGTAGGGATGCAGGGGACTTCCATGCTAGTTGATATGGATGTGCTCCCAAGGCAAGCTCTGTTACACATACACGTTCTTATTTCATCCCCATAACAACCCTCTGAGGTAGGCATTATAGGTATTATTTTCTCCATTTTACAGATGAGAAAACTAAGGCTCAGAGAAGTTAATTAATTTTCCTCTGGTCGCACCACTCTGAAATATAGGAGGCAGAATTCAAACCCAAGGCTGTTCTAACTCCAAACCTGACACTACATCATATTGTCACTGATACAAAGATCTGACTTTGTCTTAATCTGCTCAAAAATATTCAGTTCCTCCTTTTTGTATAAAGGATGAAATGTAAACTCTTTAGCCTAAAAGTCATAACCCTATCTGTTTCCTGACTCTAACTCACCTTTCCAGTCTTATTTCACACTTCACATTACATTCAGGATGGACTAGTAGCTGTTTGCTAGTAGATTTTGTCACTTCTGTGTACTTAGGGCATACCTGAAATATGCTACTTTTTCCTCTCCATCTGCTGAATTCCTCACCTCTTCCATGAAGCCTTCCTTGATTCCCCCTGGTTAGAAGTGACTTTGCCTTCATAAATTTTTTTATAACACCTTGTCTAAGTCCTTACTTTTCTCTATCACACTCTACCACATATCACAAATTGGCCTTGTATTTCCTCATCTCCCCACTTAGGTTGAAAACTCTTTGATGTCAGGGACTATGTTTCTTGTCTTTTTTTTTTATGCTCAGGGGTTAGCATAGCACACAATTAATGTTTGTTGAATGAATTAATGAACTAGTGAATACATGAGTCCCTGAGAGGCCATGTTATAATGAGCTCTTTCTGATACTTTCATGTCATTCAACTAATGTGAAACATGAGACTCCTTGGCAGAGAAGACATAAATTTAAAATGCAGAAAGATAGATGCATATTTTTATTTTGCTGAACTCTTCATCTATATATTGAGGGTATTTTTTTCCCTTCAATTTTCTCCTCCTTTTCAGCAAGAAAATTGAGACTACTTCATAAGGGCAGCTGGGTGGAGCAGTGGATAGATTGCTGAGCCTAGAGTAGGAAGAGTCATCTATGTGAGTTCAAATCCTGCCTCAGATCCTTACTAGCTGGGTGACCTTGGGCAAATCACTTAATCCTGTCTACTTTAATTCACTCGTTTGTAAAAATAATCTGGAGAAGGAAATGGATATATCTTTGTCAAGAAAACCCCAAATGAGATCACAGTCTGAAAGTACACAATGAAATCTTTCCATAGCTTTACTAATTTTCTCTTCCTACTCTATGACTGCAGAAGATGAGTAACTCTTTCATCCCAGGGCTAACCTCTCCACTCTTGTATCTTTGATCCCATCCTTTCCTGTTCTTTCTCTAACAATTATATGTTTTCAATGCTAAAATGAGAAGGAGCCTTGCTGTACTAGTGACCCATGGGCACTTTCTGACTCCCAACCATTACTGGTTCCTGTGACCATGAGCAAGGCATAGAACTTCCCTAATCCTCATTTTCCTCCTGCTTGTACTCTCTACCTCTCAGCCTTGTCAAAATATGCTTAGATATTCCTTCCTTATCTCTTCCCCATCAGTATCAAACTAATGATAATAATGTAATAAAATAATAACTCACTTTTTTGTCCTTTAATATTCGCAGAGTATTGAATACATTATCTCATTTGACCTCATGATGGTCCCATGAGGTCGGTGATTACAGATATTAGCATCCCCGTCTTAAAGACAAGACAGTGAGACTCAAAAAATGAGGTGACTTGCCCTGGTCAGATAGATTGTAAGTATCAAAGATAGAATTCTAGAAAGGTCTAGATTTGCTGCCTCAGTTTCCTAATGAGCACTCACTCTTCCACCCTTTTAATCCGATTTCTCTCTTCAGAACTTCTCTGAAATTGCTTTGTCCAAGGTCACTAATGCCCTCTTAACTGCTGGAGGCTCCTCAGTCCTCATACTTTTTGACTTTTCTGAGGCATTTTATATCATTGCTCATCCATGATCTTCTTTGGAATACTGCTGTCCTTTGGTTGCCCTCTCATATATTTCTTCCAGGTCTGCTTCTATTTCTCATTCTTCCCTCTAAGCTCAGGTGGCCCCTGAGGCTTTGTGCTTTGCCTTTTCTATATTCCCTCTCCATGATCTCTCCTAGCCTGGTAGTTTCCCTCCTTTTTGTCCTACTCCTGCTTTTGGACCCTGGCATCTATTCAGTTGCTACATTCTTCTTGGGGGGAGTGGGGTGACATTTAACCCTCTTAGCTCCTAGAGCTCCTGGAGTAGAGCTGGAGATGTCATCTTTGGTTGGTGTATCATTTAACTCATTGTATCTAGCTAGTCAGTCCTAGCCATGCTTCACCTGACACCCTGGCCATTTTCTTGCAATCCTCCCTGACTGTGGCTATATCCTCTAGAGATTGCCATCCATCCTGCTTGTGACACATGCACCCTTCCTTCTCCATCTCGCCCCGACTATAATCAAATTAATACCGCGATAGTTAATAGAAAGAGTGTGTCAGTCAAGTCCCTTATGGTTGTACTCGTTATCCTGGTGACTTTCTAAACCAAAACACCTCTCCTGGTCTACCTACCATTCCTCTCTATGTGTGTTCATTGTAATCTTCTTAGTTTAGATAAGATTGGATAAAACACTTATTAAGTTCAGTTAACCATCTGCAATTGGTAATGTCAAGTCTATTTATTTGACCTTGGACCCATTTCCCACACTTTTCTTTAAAAGGCTGAGCTATCTATCTACATTTGTTAATGCTTTCTTATTCTCCAGTTGTAGCTACTAGGACTGCTTGTTTCCATGTTCCCAATAATTCCCATTCTACAGATACACCCCCCCCAACCCCCACATGCACATACATACACACATACATACATACATATATACACATAATACATACATAGAGAAAATCTATATACGTAGAAATGTGAATATAATATTATATATACACATATACATACACATTGATAGATAGATATGAAAGATATATGCTTTACTACCCTTTGAACTGGCACATCTGGTACATAAATCTTAATAAGCCTGTCTCTTTAAAAGGAAATCAGACCTCAGGCTGGCCAGCACTCTGAACTCACCACTTAAAAGAAGGCACACAAAACCATGTGTTGTTGCCCAGCAACCTTACTGTCTTTCCTCTCCACCCCAAAGCTCTGTTGGAGATTTGTGAGCACTTGACTGTTTCTCTAGTTCCTCATTGGCTGGTCTGGATGCTTTGATTCTTATCTCCATTTCTGGATGCTTTGCTCTACCTAGTTTGTTATCCCTTGACAGCTGTTCTTGTGTACTCCCATGGTATTGACTACATGACTCTTTTTAATTTCTCTTCTCTACCTCACACCTCACCTCTCTACACTTCCAGGGTTGTAGATTTGGATGTTAACCTTGGAACTGTCCAGCAGTGGGAGGTGAGCTGGTAGTATAAATGTTTAATAGAAATATTGCTATAATTTGGCCACTTGGCTACAATATACCTTAACAAGGTAACCAAATGAAGATAAAACACATAGAAAAGGAATCTAAGGGATACAGGACTAAGGTTAGCCAAGCTGGGCTAGCCTCAAGGTAAAATTGTGAAATAAATGAAATTTGCTCTGAGCATTCAGTGTTCTCATTTGTAACCCTTTTTTTCTCTTTGCACTGCCATTTATTGTCTAATTCCCAAGCTAGTCTAAGCACTGGCAAATACAAAAAGGACTGGGAAATTTCCAGGGTGTGCATTTGCTCATTAAATTCTGCTGGAGGAAAAGGGAGGTAAGTGTTACTGGGGAATTCCAGGGTAAATGGAGGCTGGTAGCACAAGCCACTACCAGGAACCAGATGGACAGGTCAGTCAGTCAATGAATTGTAAACAGCTAGAAGTGGCAAGCACTGTCAGAGACATAAGCAAAATAAAAATAAAAAATTCATAATGGTTTCAGAAGGGAGCTAGCATGAGGTATATTCTGCACTTCAAATTTCAGGAGTTCAGTGCTAGGAGACAGGCAGTGAGGTCAAACTGAACAAGGAGAGAGGATTCAGTTCTTTATATTCAAATGCTACACAAGGTCCATGTGAGTTTTAGAACTTTGCTTTTTATGATTCTCAGTATACAGCTCTCTTTCCATATATACATGTACATGTACATATACATACATACATACATATACATATATACTGTTTCAATTATTTTACACTTTGTTCCCCTTCATACAGTAAATTATTTAAATACACTGACCCATTTGTATATACATATACATATATAATATTTATACATACACACACATGTCACCTCTTGCACAAGTCTCTAGTGAATTGATAGCTAATTTTTCCAACTTGCTAAAATTCCCAATCGCCTGGAGAATTCCTCATGATGCCATTCTCTTCATTAACCAATCTATGGAGTAACAGATACCATTCATACCCACAGGGGCACTCCCTCTCTCTTCCCCAAGGATATAGTTTTAATGAGATGCCATTGATGGAAGGTCTTTACCTGGTTTGGAGGGCCAAAGTAGTAGGTTAGATCCAAAGTCCTCTCTTCTAATCCATATGCTTTCCATTCCATTCAGCACTGGATGTAATCTCTATATCCCTTGGAAGTGAAGATTTTAACTACGGATTCTTACTGTCTTCAAACAGCAATGGAGGAGGTGTAGCTCTGAATGGGGCAGGTTTTGTCAGTATGTATGTAGTAGAACAGGAACACAGGGAGAATGCATGTGGATGAGAGGAGTCTAGCTGGAAGGTCAGTGGACTTTTTATTTGAACAATAGCTCCTGTCTTCTTGGAGGCTCCAAAGGCTGACTCAAACTTGGTTCCCTTGCAAAGACTGTCCGGAGATTCTAGTGTTATTTGTTCCCATCTTGTAGACTTTCCTGTTTGTTTTCAACTAACATTCTTGAAATAATAACAATAACAAAAACATTTATATCCTGCCTATTATATGCCAGGTAATGCTAAGTGCTGGGAATGTAAAGGTTACCCCCCTCCCCCGCCCCAAACCCAGGTCTTTCTCTCAAGGAGTTCACATTCTAATTGACAGGGGTGGGGAGGTAGATGGGTGGTGGACAAAAGATATAAGTAGCAGGATACACACAAGACATATATAAATATATATATATATATATATATATATATATATATATATGTATATGTAAATCTGTATTGTCCATATTTCTATCTACATGGATGAAGGTAATTTTAAAAAGAAAGGTATCTTTCTGGGGGTGGGGAAGTGTGAGTGGGAGGAAGACCAGAAAAGTTATCCAACAAGAGATAAGATTTGAGATGAACCTTGAAGGAGGCCAGGGAAATTAAGAGACTGAGGTCAAGGGTCAGAGAACTCCAAGCATGGGGGAACAGCCAGTGAAAAGGGACTAAGTCAGTAGATGGATTGTCTTTTGTGAGAAAATCAGCAAATGGGTCAATATATTTAAATAATTTACTGTATGGAGGGGAATAAAGTGTAAAATAATTGAAACAGTAAGAAGGAACAGGTAGTAAAGAGCTTTAAATGACAAACAGGAGGGTCACAAGAGCAGGCCAACACTTTAGAAAAATCAACTTGGTAGCTGAGTGGAACATGGATCTGAGTGGAGACAGAATTGAGGTAGAGAGACTAGCTAGAAAGTTATTGCAACAGTCCAGGTGAGAGGTGATGAGGACCTGCAAGGGGAGTTGCTTATATGAATGGATAAAAGGGATGTCATGTCATCAGAGAGGTCATGAAGGTGGAACAGATGAGATTTGGCAATAGAATAATGTGTAAGGCGAGTGAATGGTGGCAAGGATGACACTAAGTTTGTAGGTGTGGTGAAAGTCTCTCTCACCTCCAGTTGTCCCAGATAGTTGCCTGCCATTGGCACTGAAGGGCAAGGAGTAAGACTGAGAAGCATAAAATGAGTGGAAGGGGATATTCAACAAGGAGGAGCAAACTGAATTGTTATAGCACAACTCTGTGGTGATCGCAAGAACTAAGAAGTCGTTTGATAGTAGAAGATAGAAGTGGAAGTATTATTCTAGAGTCCTGTTGGCTCCCCAGGACTTGCCATAGGTCTGAGGGTGTTAGGCAGGTAGCAAGGAAGTACTTGCTGGAGGTTCCAATAATAGCTAGTATTTACATATAGCACTTTAATGTTTGTAAAATGCTTCACAAATATAATTTCTTTTTATCTTTGCAAAAACTTTTGGAAGTAGGTGCCATTATAACTCCACTTTATAGATGAGAAAATTAAGACCCAGAGGGATTAAAGTGGGGAACAGTTTAGGGAAAAATAATGAGTTCTGTTTTGGACATAACTGAATTTTAGATGTTACTGCACTTTGAGTTTGAGATGTCTGAAAGGCATGTGGGGATGTGAGATTGGAAGTCAACAGAGAGACTGGAACCAACAGGCACATTTGAGAATCACCAGCATAGAGATGGTTATTAAATCTTTGGGAGTGGATGAGATCAGTAAGTGAAGTTATATAGAGGGAGAAGAGAAGAGGGCCCAGGATAGAACCCTGAGGCACACCTAAAATTAGGAAGTGTGATTTTGAGGAGGATCCGCAAAGTCAGACAAGTAGGAGGCAAACCAGGAGACAGTGGTATCATGAAGACCTAGAGAGAAGAGAGTATCAAGGAGGAGAGAGAGTGGTCAACAGCATCAGAGGCTGGAGAGCGGTCAAAGAGACTGAGAAAAGAGCATTGGGTCTGGGGACTTTGGAGAGGACAGTTTTGGTGGATTGATAATTTCAGATGTCAGGTTGTTAGGGGTTAAGAAGAGGGTAAGGGGAGAAAAAGTGGTCCTGTAAATAGCTTTTTCTAAGAGTTCAGCCACAAAGGGCAGAAAAGATATAGGAAGATAGTTAGCAAGGAGAGAAGGGTCAAGTGAGGGTCTTTTCAAGATAGGAGAGACATCAAGGTATTTATCAGCAGTGGAAAATGAACCAATGGAGAGGGAAAGTTTTAAAATAAATGAAATACTGAGGATGACAGTAAGGTAATCTGTTGGAGGAGACAGGGTGGAATAAGATCACTTGAACCGGTAGAAAGATGAGTCTTGATGAGAAGTAGGACCACTTTAACCTATGAGATAGATGATGGAGGAGAAAGTGTCAGGAGGCATCTGAGTGATAGGTGAGGAAAAGGAGAGAAGAGGACACTCTCAGTAAATGACCTCAATTTTTTTTTCCGTAAAATATGAGGCAATGTTCTCAATTAAGAGAGTCGGGGTAAGAGGAGCAATAGGAAGTTTGACGACAGATGAAAAGGTTTAGAAGAGCCCTTGAGGAGAGTGGAATAGCGAGTTGATAAGGGAGATATAATTGGATTGCCTAGAGGTAGTGAGGACTCAGTTGAGGTTATATAATATACATTGGTAATGGATCCAATCAGAATGTTTGTGTGATTTTCTCCATTTCTTTTTGGCAGCATGTGTGTAGGGGGGAAGATGGATGAGTGAATGGTGGGACCAAAGCTAAGACTTACTTGGGTATAATCAGTAATATAAGAGGGCTAGGGATTTAAGAGAGGAGAACAGTGTAGTGCTGAATTGGTTCACTTAGGGTTCAAGATGGGGAGAAGGGGAGAGAGTGACTAGTGCAGGAGAGATGATCTGGGAGAGAATTGAGGAGTCAAGGGATTGGAGGTCATGGGGTTTAGAATAAAGAGCAGGATTTAGTAAGTAAAGGGAGAGGTAAAAAATTGATAGATTATGGCCAAATGAGGAGAGTTGAGAATTCTTGAACCTGGAGATGGTGCATTGTAGGTGATGGCAAGATCAAAGTTATGATCATCTTTATGTATGGCTGAGGTGGGATGTCGGAGTAGCTCATGGGAGATCAGTAGGTTGAGGAAAAAAGGGGTGAAAGTATTTGAGGGAGAATCAATATGTGTATTGAAGTCCTGTAATATGAGGGCAAGAGTTGCAGAGGAGAGAAAAATGTGAGCCAGGTATTAAACTCATTGAGGAAAGGAGATGAGTGACCTGGGGGCAGCAGGGGCTCAGTAGACAATAGCTACAAGGATTTTGATTGTGTGGCAGATATGAATAGCATGAACCTAAAGGGAAGAGAGGTAATTGAGCGATGGAGGAAGGGGGATAACCTGAAGTGGTAGTGGGGAGCAAGAAGTGTTCTAACTCCTCCTCCTTGACCAGTGAGCTGAGGAGAAGGAGTGACAGGGCAACTGGTACTGGAAAGAGTGACTCGGGAGACTGTGTCATCAGCGGGGAGCCAAGTGTCAGTAAGAGCTCGTAAATGGAAAGAAAGCCAGAGGGATAGATTTAAGATGAAGAGAAGTTTGTCGCTTATAGAACAGGCATTCTAGAGGGTACAATGAAAGGCTGGGTGGTGTTTGGAAGAAACTTTTGGGTGCAAGAGGCTTGAGGGGGATGGAAATGAGGAATCAGGTGGTAGGAGGTATGAAGTGGGTTTTGGATGATGATCTACAGGAGTCAGTGGGATGTGAAGGGTATATCTGGATGTGAGAATGTTCATCGTGGAGGGGAGGGTGGCACTCCTCTACCCTCAAAGGACAGTCACAGTAGGAGATGGAAGACTTGAAGTTGAAGGGAGGGTTGCTCTTCTTTGTACTGAGGTTCTCCTCATCCTTTTGGGGGATTGGGCTGGCAGCAGGAGGTAGAAGATGACCCCTAGCAACTTTTCCTCGGAGGATACATGGCTCCTAGGAAGAAATGGAAGGTTCAGGGTACAAGTGTACCTGTGGTCTGAAATCTTCTCCCTTGAGGAGTCTGGCTATGAAGTGGTAGAAGAAGTGGGAGAATCCCTGTGTAGATGGAAAACTCCTGCCTGACCCCCACCAGCCTTTCTTCAGGGGACACACCGTACCTAGCAGCGGATGGAAGTCTCAGAGTGCAAGCCAGAAGGGAGCTCAGAGGTCACCAAGTACGATCCCCTAATTTTAAACATGAGAAACAAACCCACACAAGATAAATAGCTTGTTCAAGATCACATAGAAGTAGAGGTAGAAGTGATTTGATTTCAAGTTTTTTTTACTCCAAATCCGCAGATCTTTCCTCCTCAGCCTTGAGGAACAACCAAGCTGCCTCAGGTCTACTAGGGCAGCTTGTGCAGAAGGGAGAGCAAGTCAATTTTGTGTGAGTATCTACCATTACTAATGACAAATTATACCCCTATGAGGGTTTCAAATCAGTGATAGAATGCTTCACTACTGTAGCCCAGTAAAAGTTGAGAGCAGTTACAATAAACTGAGTTCTTTCTCTTCTGGGTTCCATAGGGCTGAAGGGCTGGCATCATGCTGAGATGGGGCCACCAAAATTTCTATGTGACTGTGCATATGGAGCCTAACCTGGGGAAACAGATGCCATTGATTACAGATGAAGCAGTCCATCATAGACTACCATCTCTTCTGTGGGTAGTGGAGAGAAAGGGTTTGGATGGTAGACAGTAGGTGTCTTGTGTTTTTTGTATAAATGCAATATGATTTAGATAGCGTTCATAGCTCTAGAGCTGAAGGGACCTTAGCAAGCACCTAGACCAAACCCCTCATTTTACATATGAGTAAACTGAGGCTAAGAGAGGCTAAATAACTTGTCCAAGGTCACACAGTATCTAAGTAACAGAACTGAGATTTAAACCTAGGTCCTTGGACTCCAAATCCAATATTTGTTCCATTGCACCTGTGCTGACTCCCATGCTGAAACATTCTCCAGATGGCCTTATTGCTCGTCCAGCTAGCTGAAAATTTTCCAGTTTCTGTGACAGTGAACCTGTTTGCTAACTATGGTGACCTAGAATCTAGACTAAGGCAAAATTAAACTGGTTGAAGAAAATGACCACATATAAACAGGACCATACACATGTAAGTATACCTGCCTGTGTTTCTGCTTGTATGACCTGGGTAATCTCAGTCTCAGTTTTCTCATTTGTAAAATGAATGGTTGGGACTAGATATTCCTTCTAAGTCTATATCTAACTCTACTGCTCTACATCTAACCCTATGTCTATGATCCTACAGGGACACATACATAAAGAATATCTGTGGCCAGACACAAATGTGTAGGTGCATTTCATGCTTCCAGTGCCTCAGGGTTACATATACTTTCCAAAGATGGCATTGCATTGTGGTTGCTGGGTGTTCTTCCAGCTGGTCTCTATCAGATGTGCTGTCTCTTGTAGCATCGCTCCTTGCTAGTGTAATCCTTGGTTCAAAGGGCCAATTGCTTGGGACTCTCTTGATTATTCATTGACCTCTGCCTGCATAAGGAGTGGGTCAAGTTGGCGACAATCAGAGAGAAGAGAGATCCTGAGCTCTTTTAGTTTCTATCATTGAGAGATAATATGCACAATTCCAATCTCTTTTCAGATCCATGAAGCTTCTTGCTCTCTTTCTTTCTGAGGAGAAAAGAGTGACCAGCCTTTCGCTCCAAGTTCCTGTTTCTCTTTCTGGCAGGAATAAAAAATTCTCTCTTGGAGAAGGGTTTGGAAGGAGGAGACTCCAGAGATATTTTTTCTTGCCTCTCTGTGAGTCACCTCTAGGCAGACCTGTATGGACACACAATCTATGCAGGCAAATGGAAATAGCACCCTATGCACATACCCTATTATACTGGTATCCAGTAGTTGTCTGCTAGTCTCATGGTTGATACCAGGTATGTCTCTGCTGGACATAAGTTATAGAACTTTCTCCCTGGTTCCAGCTTCTGGCTTCACCTGGAGTCCTTAGCTGAGGTGTTATCTTCCCTGTAAGAGGAAAAAGACATTCTACTATTGGTTATTTTACTGAAAATCCTTCAAGCTTTTTAACATTGCCATTGGGGGAGGCAGGGCATCTATTTCACTTAGCTCTGTATGGATTAGGTGTTTCCTTTCTGTTTAGTGGTTTTTGTTTCAGGAGCCAAGTTTTTTAGAATATATTGTTAGTAGGATTAACTGGTGCCTTCAGGATCAAGTTCATTCTTTCACTTTGATTTCCTGCTCACCAAGGACAGTGACTCTTTCAGAGGTCATATTATAACTCAGGGTTAGAAATCCCTCGTTGGATCCCTGCTTACTTTCAAACTACTAGTCTTCTAATTAGCATTATTTTAGAGGCTACCCTTTCAAGGACTCTTGATTTGAGGCTTGTGAGTTTCTTAATCTCCAAATTATTTTGATCCTCCATAAAAAGAAAAAGGGAAAAAGCACAGTGGATAGGGTAATCCTTTTCCCTCTAATTAACCATCTTCTTGCCTCTAATATGCATATGTAGTCAATAACAAGCCCACTCTCTATAATATATTTCAGTGAGGAACAATGTACAGGTAGGTGGTGCAGTAGATAGCGTGCTGGACCTGGAGTGATAAAGACTCAAGTTTGAATCTGGCCTCAGACACTAACCAGCTGTATGACCTTGGGCAAGTCATTTAACCTTGTTAACTTTAGTTTCCTCATCTGTAAAATGAGCTAAAGAAGGGAATGGCAAAGCACTCTATTATATTTGCCAAGAAAACCCCAAGTGGGGTCATGAAGAGTCACACATGATTGAAATGACTGAACAAGAATAATTCTGTGTGATATTTTTATCTAAGTGATATTTAAGATACCTTTACAAACCAAGATTGTTAGGTAATAGCTACAACATTGTTAGACAACAAAAGCCCTAAATCAAGATTTCTAGCTGTAGGTCCTTTCCAAAATGTCTATAAAATCCTCCATAAAGCAAAAAACTATAATTTTCAGTCATACACTGAAAATAAAACCAAATAATAGGTTTTGAAGCTATAAAATAAACTACATATATATTACAAATCAGAAAATATTGAACAATTTTCTTAGATTATCAAATGAAATTCATTTTTACCTATTAATACATCTATGACAAGAGGGAAAAAGAAAGATCACTTTTAAAATCATGGATAACCAAGGTTAAATCTAAATCAAGGATGTGAGTCATGACCCAATTCGCTAGTAAACAGAATATTGTTGGTATAATTAATTTGATCTCAATATATTTGGGTATCAGAGCATGAATTTGAAATCTCAGTATAATTTAATTACAATTTAGAGTAAACACTTTAAGCTTCACAAAATGAGTCATTATTTCCCTAAAAATAAGCACAGAAAATAAAACCTAATACATCATTTAAAATAACCTATACTTAGATCTCTTTTCTAATTATTAGTTGTAACATTCTAGAATCCCTAGAAATATGACATCAGAATAATCCCTATTTTTGTTATAATAAGCTTTGTTGTTTCACAGTTAAACAACTGAATGATCTATTCATAATTAGCCTTTCCCCCTAGTAGTCCTGTTACTTTGAACAATACAAGGAAAGATATCAGTTCAATATTTCATGTCAATCTGCACTTAAAAAGTATACTCAATAAATTATAGACCTGGTATGCATAAATAGAAGTATTTTCCTATTTCTCCTCAGAGGTACTTTTATTCCAGTGTATATATAATAAGAGAAAAATATTTTGTTGTACTTATTTCTTTTTTTTTTTTTGCTATTCTACTTTTCTAGGAGAAGTACCAAGCAAAATTCATAGCTATCTTTTCTAGGAGAAGTACCAAGCAAAATTCATAGCTATCTTTATCCAAGATTTATGACCCAGCAATTCTTGTTCAATATGCCTTTATCATTAGCTCATTTTTCTTATATAAGCTAAATCTATATAGTAATCTTGCAGCATCAAATCACAGAACTATAATAAAAATATATAGCTTTTATCTTAAATGAGGATGCTTTTGTATTTTCTAAAAATGAAATGCATATAACTACAGGATGAATAGTACTCAGCTAGGCTTTTAGAATGCTCTAAGACATTGATTGTTTTTAAAAACCACATTTCAGAAGCTATTACAGCTGTGAGTGTAGATGCAATAGTATGCAGCTCTGTAGTACCTAATGACCAAATAATGTTTCCAAGGTTTTCAATTTCATGTTTTAATATACATGAATTTCCAAGTTGATACATATGCACATTAAAATTTTAAAATTGATGATGTCTTTGAATAATTGATATAGACAGAGATATATTACCACTTCATGTGCCAGATAATCGAAATATTGAAGCTTAGGAGCTCATTCATCTTGAAAAGTTTATATCTGACCTGTTCTCCTCTGCCAGGTGGGTATCTTCAAAAGAGAACAAACCAGTCATTGGAATTATTTTTCACTTATCATGTCAGTCGCATCAACAGAGTTGAATCTGATTTTGAAGATTTTGTTGAAATTGGGAAGAAATACTCAGGCCTTTCTGAATAGGAATGTCATAGATTTCATACTCTTAATTTTTTTTCCTTTTAGAGGGTCAAAGCTCCATTCAAGAGAAAACACTGAACACTATTTCTTTCATCTGTTGTCATCGAGTGGGTACCATACATATCCTAGTATACCAACACACTTTAACCTAAACTCTACTCAGGTCCATGCCTGTTAGAAATATCTAACAAGGGACAATAATGCACCCTCATTGAATTAGTCTCTCTCCTCTAGTAAGTTCCCTTTCATCAGTGATACCTAAATTAACAAGTCCTCTAAGAATGAAGGTCCTTTATAATTAAGTTGACCTCATTTTAAAGGTCACATCTGAAAAATCCTTATTTTATTATAATAGGCTTTGTTGTTTTACTATTAATTGAATAATATATTTGTAATTAATTTGTTTACTGTCCTTTTTTCTGTCAGCAGAAAAGCCAAAGCCATGAAAAAAAAGGAGCTTAGTATTTCATGTCAGAGTGACCTTTTAAGAGAAATATGAGTTTTTGCACAAATAAAGTCAATAAGATTAGAAAGGAAGCAGAAAGCTGGGAAATACTTTTTACAACCAGTGTGTCTGATAAAGACCTCATTTCTAAAATATAGAGAGAACTGAGAAAAATTTATAAGAATACAAGTCATTCCCCAATGGATAAATGGTCAAAGGAAATGAATAGGCAGCTTTCAGAGGAAGAAATTAAAACTATCTATAGTCATATGAAAATATGCTCTAAATCACTATTGATTAGAGAAATGTAAATCAAAACAACTCTGAGGGACCACATCACACCTATCACATTGACTAACTTGATAAATGTTAGAGAAAATGTGGAAAAATTGAAACACTAATACATTGTTGGTGGAGTTGTGAACTGATCCAACCATTCTGGAAAGCAATTTGCAACTATTCCCAAAGGACTATAAAACTGTGCATACCATTTGACCTAGCAATATCACTTCTAGTTCTATATCCAAAGAGATCATACAAAAGGGAAAAGAACCCACATGTACAAAAATCTTTATAGCAGCCCTTTTTGTGGTGGCCAAGAACTGGAAATTGAGGGGATGCCCATCAATTGGGGAATGACTGAACAAGCTGTGATAATGATTGCCATCCTTCGTTCCTGAAAAGGACCAAAATGACATTAGGATGCTACAGTAAAATTTCAGTGTGTCCGGCTGTGGCTGATCAGACCATTATGAGCCTGGAATGTTCTACCACAAGTCAGGCACCAATAGTCTATGTGAACATTTGGGGCGGATTCTCTAAATTTGTGCATCTTTTGGGGTTTTTTTGAGCTATTTCAATTCTGCTTTGCTTATAGAGTACAGCACCTTCTCTGATAAGGGCACACCATGCTGAGTGGTCCTGTGGCAGTATCTTCCATGTCACCCAATCAATTCCAAAGTTCTTGAGAGAGATGAGAATGCCCTGGTATGGCTTCTTCTGACTGTCATGTGAATGCTTGCCCTGTATGAGTTCTCCATAAAATAGTTTTTTTTGGCAAGCATACAATTAGCATTCGAACAACATGGACAGCCCATCAGAGTTATGCTCTCTGCAGTAGATTTTGAATGCTTGGCAATTTAGTTTGAGAAAGGACCTCAGTGTCTGCTACCTTCTCCAGGTGATCTTTAGAATCTTCCTAAGATAATTCCAATGGAATTGATTCAGTTTCCTGGCATGGTGCTGGTAGACTGTCCAGCTTTCACAGGCATACAACAATGAGGTCAGCACAATGACTCTGTAGACCTTCAGTTTGGTAGTCAGTCTAATAACCTCTTTTCTCCCATACTTTCATTTGGAGCCTTCCAGACACTAAGCTAGCTCTGGAATATGCGAAAGTATACTGCCAAGGTAAGTGAACTTATCCACAGCATTCAGAACTTCTCCATTTACCATAACTGATGGTTCCACATATAGATGCTGGGGTGGTGATTAATGGAGCTCCTATGTTTTCCTGGTTAATTGTTAAGCCAAAACAAGCAGCAGAGAATTGATCCAAACTTTGTTGACTCAGCTTCAGAGGCTGCATTGAGTGCACAATCTGCAAACAGAAAATCATGCACCAACACTCCCTCCACTTTGGTCTTGTCTTGTAGCCTTTTCAAGTTGAAGAATTTGCCATCAGTGCAGTAGCTAACCTCAATGCCACGTTCATTCTCACTGAAAGTACCTATTTGTACAAAAATATTTGTAACAGTTCTTTTTGTGGTTTCCAAGAACTGGAAATTGAGGGGATGCTCATCATTTGAGGAATGGCTGAATAAGTTGTAGTATATGAATGTGATGGAATACTATTGTTCCATAAGAAAGGATGAGCAGGCAGAGTTCAGAAAAACCTGGAAAAACTGACATGAAATGATGCTTAGTGAAGTGAGCAGAACCAGGAGAACATTGTACATAGTAACAGCAACACAATGCGAAGACTAACTTCTATAGACTTAGCTCTTCTCACCAATGAGAGGATCTAAGACAACTCCAAAAGACTCATAATGGAAAACGCTAGCCACATTCAGAGAAAGAACTTTGGCGTCTGATTGCAGATGGAGGCATACTATTTGCTCTCTCTCTTTTTGTTTCTTCTTTTTCATGGTTCCTCCCATTGGTTCTAATTGTTCTTTACAGCATGACTCATGTAAAAAATATGTTTAATATGAATGTATATATAGAACCTATATCTGATTGCACACCATCTTGGGGAGGGAAGAGGAGAAAATTTACAGCTCAAAATCTTATGGAAGTGAAGGTTGAAAACTAAAAATAAATAAATTTTTAAAAAGAAATCTTTATGTTCATATTGGTATGAATGAAACGTCTTGTTTCTATTTGTTTTTGTCCAGATTAAAAGAGATTTTGTCCTAGTCCAGGACAAAATTCATAAGTCATTTCAGCTTGTTCACCTGGAGTCTTATCTCTGCATCCATTTTCCCACAGTGGTAAATATCCCATTAGGTTACCATACCATCCCATGGTCTTTCGATTCTTCTCCTACTAAAATAAGGAAGGGCCACCTTTTAAAGGGATGTACTAATGCCAGTTCAAGCCAGTTCTGGAGCATCAGTTATTTAATTTTCATTGTAATTATTTACACCTTGGAAATAGGCAAAAGCTACAAAGCAGGGATTGATTTATTGTTTTGTTGTCTAGACTTAAGAAAGTGATGGAGACAATGCTAATACTGTGCATTAAACCTAAAACTGTGTGATACTTTTTTTTCCTGGTTGTTAAACATTTGCAAACACATCATTACTTTCATGCCTTTTGACTTACTAGATTTGATTAAATATATATATATATATATATATATATATATATATATATATATATATATATATGTACACACACACATATATATAGGTAGACAGATATAGACAGACAGACAGATACATAGATAGATAGATAGTTGGATAGATAGATAGATAGATACCTTATTCAGGGCTCAATGCCAGTATTGTATTCTCGAGGTGAAAGAGTTTCATTCAGTATGTTATTGCAACCAATATGTGAAATGTAAAACTTTTCTTTATCTCTAGTTTTAGTATGAAAGGTTTTGTTCTACCTTTAAAGAAATTTCAGGCCTCACTGAGCAAATTAGGGAGATAGTATTTGTTTTTTAACCAGGGAATATGGATTGATGTGAGACAGCTAGGTGACCCAGTAGATAGACTTTTAGACCTACAGTCAGAAAGATCTAAGTTCACATTTGGCCTCCAATACTTCCTAGTTGTGTGATCCTGAGCAAGTCATTTAAACCTATTCGCCTCAGTTTCCTCATCTATAAGATGAAATGAAGGAAAGTAAAGCAGGGAAGGAGAAGGAAGCCACTCCAGTATCTTTGCCAAAAGAAAAACCCCAAATAAGATCACAAAGAGTTGGACAGGACTGAAATGACTGAACAAAGATAACACCATGAATTGGTATATAGATTTCTGACATCCCTGTAGGCCCACCCTAAGACTGGTTCTGAAAAGAAAACTGATTTAATGATCTCTGTGATCAGACTTGATCTCTTTATTGCTAAATCCTATGATTCATTCTTCAGTCTCATACTTCTTGACCTCTCTGTAGCATTTGACATTATTGACTATACACTCTTTGATACTCTCTGGGTTTTTGTGACACTGACCACTCTCTGTTCTTGTCTTACCTGTCTGACCATTCCTTCTCAGCCTCATTGGTTGGATCATCATTGATGTCTCCCATTTCCTTGACCCCCCAAGTTTTTCCCTTGTTTTCCCCAAGGTCCTATCTTGAATCCTTTTCTCTCTCCACACTCACTCACTTGGTGAGATCAATAGAAACCTTGGGTTCATTTATCATCTTTCTGCAGATGATTCTCAGATGCCCTAGTCATTTGTTGAGCTCTAGTCCTGCACTCCTAGCTATATGTTGGATATCTACATGTGGATGTTAGTAGGAATCTCAAATTCAACATGCCCCAAAGGAAACTCATTATATTATTCCTTAAACTCATCTGTCTTCCAAACATCCTTATTTCTGTTGAGGGCTCCAACACTGAGAAGAAATATGGCATGGTTTTGGAGTAAGAAGTCTTGGGTTCAAACACTCTTCTACTTCTCTTGAGACTAGAGTCACTACCCTTCTCTGGGCCTCAGTTTCTCCAAATGTTAAATTAAGAATTTGGATTAGATTGCTTTGAAGTTCTCTTCCAGCTCTAAATCTATGATCATTTCATCTTAGTCACTCAGATTCACTGCTTCTGAATAAGCCTCTATTTTATGTCATTTTTCCAATTTATCTCCACTCCGTTCACATGACCACCAACACCAGCCAAACTTAGGCCATTGTCACCTCTCCTAGATGATTTCAATAGCTTCCAAAGTGGACTCCCAGTTTATAGTCACTCCCTTCCACACTCTTATTTTAGTAATCTGCCTAAAACTTAAATCTGACCATATCATTTTTCTTCTCAAGAAACTTTAATAGTTTTCTGTTTCTTCTAATATAAAATGGAAATTCCTTAGCTAGACATTTAAAGTCCTTCACAGTCTGGATCCAGCCTCCCTTTCTGGTGAATGACCCACTACTTCCCTTCACAGAAGGGAAGTCAAGCCCAATTAACTTACTCACTCTTCCCCAAACTTTTGTTTAAGGCTCAGCTCGTGGGCTAGTTCTGACAGGAAGCCTTTCCCTTCCCTTGCTTGTTGGGGCTTGCACTGTCTTCCTCCTCTTCAAGTTATCATGACCACATTTGTCTGTTTATATGTTATATCCCCAGGACAACATCAGATTCTTTAGAACAGGGACTGTTTTCCATTTGGTCTTAGTATCTCCAGGATCTACCACAATGTCTTTCACTGCAGGCATTTAACAAGGGTGTATTGAATTGAATTTGATTGTAGGTGAGGCTTGTCATCAGTAATACTTCTCCTCTTCCTAGGTTCCTCTTCAACCCCTGGGAGGTCCAAAGTGTGGAGTGTGATTGCTGGAGGCAGTGTATGTGATAGGAGGTGCTGCTTGAGTCCTCTTTTGCTAGCTTCTTCCAGTCCTAAAACCTATCCTGCCCTGACAGAGGGAGGGAGAATGGTACAAGGAGTTATTCAGTGCCCAGTGTGTGTCAGGAACTGTACTCAGTTACAAATATTAACTCATTTGACCCTCACAACACCCCTAGGAGGTGTTATTGCTATTTAGTTTTATCTGACTCTTCAGGACCCCATTTGAGATTTTCTTGGCAAAAATAATGGAGTACTTTGCCATTTCATTCTCCAGCTCATTTTACAGATGAGTCTGAAACAATCACTGCAGAGTCCTTAGAACTTTGTTAGACACTGAAGATGCCCAAGTCATCCACTGCATCCTGAATCATCACCAATTGTCTTGACTTTTGTCTTGCCATTGGACTCTAACAACTCTGGAAGAGAGTAAGGCCAATGATTTGGCATCACTCTGCTTCACTTAAATCCAATTTACACATGAATCAAGATATCACCCATTCCATTTTACCATTTTTACCTACTTCAAAGTCCTGTGGTGATAGGCAAAGTGACAAAGCAGCAGGTGCAGATATACCGGGAGCTGTGGTCACAACCCTGCACGCAAGCAGCCCAGGCAATAAGGTCATCTTCTCACCGAACTGAAGCAGCAGTGGGATTTGGCTGCCCTCTGGGTGTTTAAGTAGCCTTTTATAAGGCTGCCACTGCTTACCTGCTGGCATGAAGAAGGGGCTAGAAAAGGTGCCCTAAAAATTGTCTGCTTCACCCAACCCTGGCCTGCTTGACATGTTAGGCAGGGATCTTACCCTGGTAGTCAAAACACACAAAAATGTACAAAAATGTTTGTGGAGGTGATTTTCCTCACTATCAGTACATGGAATGTGTGCAAGCTTATGGACAACATGAAATCCAGTGAAACCTGAAAGATGAGCAGTTCTTGGTGTGAGAGAACTTGGTAGGTAATGTATTCAAATAATAGCCCTAAATGAAACCAAGGCTAGCAAATGAAGCTCAGCTTACTGAAGTTGGAGCTAGATACACAATTTTTTTTTCTGGAGAGGTATAGTGCCAATGTGATAGCCACAGAAGCTGTTACGAGTATGCAGATGTATTTTCAGGGTTGAATAGCAAAATACAATAAACTCTCTTCTTCAAAGATGAAATCAAGATATTTATCCAGATACCAGAAAGCAAATTCTGCCATGGTAACAGAGAAGTTTATACATATTACCAGTCCAGGGAGCACTGACATCCCCAAGCCTTCCTTCCATTAGGCCTCCCACAAACAAACTCCCCTAGGTAAAATTCCTCCCTCTCTCACTCATGCTAGCTTCTCTGCCTCAGCTCTGCCTTGGTCCTACTTCCTGCTCCACCCATTCATCAAACTCCTCCTACTATGGGTTCCGTGCGACTCAGGTGCTATGTAACTCAGACTCCCTCACAGCAGTCAGCTAGGCCTGAACTCAAAGCAGGTCACATAGGCCTATTAATGGGTGAAAAAAATCTTCCCATTCCATTAACATTATATTTGGCCCCAAGATGTTATGTTTACATTATATAGGTCAATGAGAGTTTAGGGGTAACTGGTATCAATATAACTTCACAACAAAATAACAGGGATAACATAAAACAATATCTTAAGGTGGGGGATTGAGAACGAGCACCCCATCATTCCATTCTCAAGTGAATGGGACCCAAAATCCCTTGGGGTAAGGGATGAAGGTCTCTTCTATAACTACTTACTGCTGAGATTGGACATCGAGTTGTCCCTGCCTTGAGAGGTCCCATTTGAAGGGTCAGTGCTTTAGCTGGTATCTGGAGCTTAGTTGAGGCCAGGTCCAGGGGTGACACATCACAATCTTGGACAGAGGGTGACATCCAGCTAAAGCAGTCAGTCATCTACAAGTAGAGGACATTAAGCCTGCAGGGGACAAATTTAGCAAATAAGTTGAATGGACAAAAACCAAAAAGAATAAGGAGACAATAACCAGAATCAGAGTAAATATAGTGTCATCTGTGCTTCTGAAGTCTATCTATGAACCTACCATCTAACACAGCCTTATTCATGGTAAAATATATGAGTTAAAGGCACAATTTAGTAAACATCTCCTCTGAGAATGAACAGCAGTTACAGTATTACCTTTTCTGTGTGCTGTAATCTCTGCAGCATTTGGAACATCATCCGGCTTCCACTTTACCCATACTTTAAAAACTTCCAATTTTATTCTATCAATGGAACTGGACCCTTCAGTTCCTCTGATGGTTGTTTTGGAAGGAGGGTCAGTTTTCACAAGGAATAAAGATCATTTGAACGATTCCACCATTTTTACAAAACTGTGTAGGTTCTTTACCTAAATGTTGGAACGGCACAATAATTTTTCCTTGATAATTAGAATCTTTCACTCCAGCTAATACATATATTCAATATCCATCCAAAATGATTTCAGGAATTCTCATACATATTCCAGTAGAGATTTTCCTTATTTCCCTTCTATTCAACGAAACGTCTTCTAACCAATGTAAATCATATCCTGCTGAACTAGGTGTTCCTAGATACAGTAGTGGGTTATCTTGCCTCACAGACTGATACGCAGTATTTGGAATCTTACATGTTTGCTGCTTTCTAATTTGTAATTTGGGGTCATCATTCTGGCTAGAGGTGTACTTTCTCCAAATAGTCTATTATTCTAATTATGTAAAGCAGGGAACAAATTCTTTCCAATGTTAATAAGAATTATTAGAACTTAACTTCCTTTACTGTTCTTTCAATAATCCATTCATTCTTTCAATTAACCCAGATGCTTGTGAATAATATGGAATAAGATATATTGTTTAATATCTAATATCTCTTCATTTCATTACCTTTGAAATGTGACCCATTGTTACTTTGAATCTGCTTTGGGGTTCCATAATATAGACATATGATATCTAGAATTTTACATGTGTTTTCTGGGTTGCATTTTTATAAGGACAAGCCACTAGTACACCTGAATAGGTGTCAACACAAGTACATATAAATTTGCGAAATTTGGGCTAGGACTTTTCCCCTTACTATCTCTCCAGTTATTATGCAAGGAACAGTTTGTTCCTTTTCCAGTTGACATATATGACATTCCTCTGCTCTATGTTTTAACAATGAAATGTGAGATACTAATACCTCAATCTTGTGGCCACCAGTGTGTGGTCTGGACCCCTAAATGGCTGACCATTTGATGAACCCATTTTTCTAGTACTGGATCATCAGTTGATGTCAGAGTAGGGACAATATGTTGAGTAGAATCTTTGCTAGTTGATCAGCATGTGCATTGTACTCACATTTTGGCATTGTAGGGCCGCATGAGCATCTACGTGAAAAACTGACAAATTAGTAATCAAAGACATGTCCCATACATCTCTGCATAATTCTTTGTCCCAGACTTGTTTACCATGAATTTCCCAATTTTGATTTTTGTACATGAGTATCCATGTAGATAACCCATTAGTTATCACCCATGAATCAGTAAATGTATGACATTGTCCTCTTTGTTCTGTTTTAATAGTGTTTTAATAATAGCTATTAAAACAGCTTGATGTACTGCCATAGGTTCAGCATATTGGCTACTTCCACCTATCCCAGTACTTTCTGCCTAGTACATGATTTATAGGCTACTGGTTTCCAATGTCTTTTGTGGCCCAAATATTTTGCTGTCCCATCAGTAAACCATGCATATTCCTTTTGCTCTTCAGTTAATCCATCATATCTGTCATTTCATTTTACCAAGGACTGTACCAACTGTTGGTTTGGTTCAGGGGATGTATCATTTCCCTCAATATCTATGTTTGCTATAGGTCTATGTGAAGCAGAAACTCCACTTTTGCCTGTTTTAGATCTGTTTTGAATGTACCATTTCCATTTAATTATGTGAGCCTCTTGTGCATGTACAATTCTGTGGGAAGCTGGGGTACTCATTACCCAGGTCCTGTTTGGGATTTCAGGCCTTAATATTACTTCATGGCCCAGAGTCATTTGTTTAGTCTGTACCAAGGACCAATATGCAGCTAACAACTGTTTTTCAAAAGAGAAATATTGAACTCCAGATGAAGGGAGTTTCCTAGACCAAAATCCTAAGGGTACATTTTGACTTTATTGTTTTTGCTATAAACTCCAGTTTGCATATTCATCCTGTACTTGTAATTCCACCAGCCACTTTGCATAGGCCATAAATTTAGGGCCAACTGTATAGTAGCCTATACAATTTGAAAGCCTTCAAAAGCTTTACTCTGCTCAAGTCCCCAAACAAATTCATATTTCTTCAGAATTTGTCCTAAATGTGGTAGGTAATGTTTCCAAAATCCAAATAATCCTATAAACTTTTGGACTTCTTTCTTATTGGTGGGGATAGGAAAATTCTGAATCTTTTGTCTGGCTTGTGGGAGAGTTTCTTGAAGCCCCTTAATTCTATTATATGCCTAAACATTTTACTTTTTAAGCTGGTCCTTGAGTCTTTGCAAGGTTAACTTCCTACTCGTTGCTTTTCACATGCTCAATTAAAAGCATCAAACTTCATTTACATTTTTCCCTGTTTCATAATATCATCTATGTAGTAGGTAAACTGTATACCAGCTAGTTTTAAATCATTCAAATACTCAGCCACAATCCTATGACAAATAGTAGTATGCAGGTGCCTTTGCAGAAAGCAGATAAAAGTATTTTTTGACCTGTCAAGTGAAAGCAAACTGGTCCCATTGTTTAGAATCTATTGAGATAGTAAAGAAAGCATTGGTTAAATCAATAACTGTGTACCAAGTCCCATCATATTTCTAGATCCTTTCTTTTAAGGTAACAGTATCTGGAACAGCAGCATGCAAAGTGGGGAGTCATTTTATTCCATTGTCATCCTCCATGTCCCATCAGACTTTTGTACTGGCTAGACAGGATATTCCATTGAGTGGTTGTAGGGACTAACCTTCTTGCCTGAATATATTCCTTTTTAGCATTAGTAACTTCATCTTACCCACCTGGCACATGATGCTGCTTTAAAGTAATTCAGAAGATTCAGTTAAAGTGATTATTTTATTTTACTCACTAAAACTATATTAATTCCTATCTTCCTTATTGCAAATTGTTCTCTCCCCTCAGGTAAATTTAAATTAATATCTATTTATCTATCTATTTATGTATCTATTCCAATGATGTATTTAGGAATGGGTATAATTACCATGGTATATTCTTTCTTAGGTAATTATTCAATTTTCCTCATTAGTTTGATTTGTCTGACTGGTATTTCAGCCCCTCTCAGTCCTGTGATGGTAATAGAAGTTTCATGTTTAAATTTATCAGGGTTTCCATATATAAGGGTGACCTCTACCGCAGTATCTATTAGTGTCCTAGTTACAGTAGTTGTTCCATTTTTCCAGTATATGGTTAAACTGATATGGGGTCTGTAGTCTCATCTGTGTATTTCTTTAATTTGAGCTGGAGGACTTGGTCAATTTCCTATTCTCCCTGAAGGTGTGACAAATGTGGATACAATAATTCTGGAGGATCTGTGGGGACAGTTCTCACTTCACTATTCTGTCTAATATTAAGTCCCTTATCTTGGTACATCTTACATAATTAATTAGTTGGAATACCATCTATTCTTCCAAAATATATCCCTAGTCTTAATAAGGCAGTACATAATTCTTTCTTATTAATCTATTCTGACTTTGAATCTGCTGGCTATTTGATCTTCTCTCTTAAAGACATTCATCTTTACCCCATTCCCCTAAGTCACTTAACTATGAAATCTTATCCAGTGAGTGCCCTATTTCCCCAATTAGTAGAATAAGAATTATGTATTTATAAGCATGAGGAGTAGTCTTTACTATTATATATATGTATATATATATATATATATGTATATTATATTATATGAGGAACTATTGAGGGAGTGCTATGATAAGTGTTGGCATCTCCAACCATTATTGGAGTTTTCATTGCCTCTTCCTTTAACTTTCTCATATAGTCCCTAAGTGAATACCAGGATCTATCTCCACTAGGCCACTTAGAGTCAGTGGGATAGTGCTTCCTGCATCCCTTTGCAGCTAAAGCTAACAGATTAGTCCCATTGTTAGCTCTTCGAATATGGCAATCCCTAAAAGCTTGTTCTACAAATTCCAACACCTATGAATTTCAAACAATCTATGTCATCTATCCATACTCCTCCTGCCCCTTAGTCACAGATTCTCACTATCCAAGATACTAATCATTCTCCCATTTTTTGGGGTGAATTGACTTAATATATTTGTGACCTCCTGCTGAGCAAAATTCTCAGTTACTTCCTTAAACACTTTGTTGCCCCCCCCTAGTTCTCATGTTTCCTTCATTGTTTTGGATAAGCATTCCCATTTCTAGAAACCTCCTCATCTGAATCTGCTTCATCTTTCTCCCCGGTGTCTGCATCACTATCAGGCTCTACATATGCAAAGGTTTGCATGCACCTTCCACTTGTTAACTTTTCTATTCTTTTTCTGAACTACACTCACAGATATCTTTTTTTCTGTCACCTGATACTTTCTAACTTGCTCTTTTAAAGGAAAGTTCAGAGGCTGTAGCATAGAAAGCTTCTCATGCAAATTAGCTAACTCCTATTCCACTCAAACCTCTTCCTCCAGCAATTTTTCTCTGCTTTTACATATAATATAATAACTTGTTAACAATGCCCATCCTCTTTGATACACTCCTGCCATTTCTTTCCCCAGTTCTATTGGTATTCTCTGCAAACATCTTTGTAAATCTCTAAGTTCTCTCTTTTGTAGCCTCAATTCCAGTTTTCATAAAGTCCTATGCTTTTAGCCCATTCTCTTGCCAGGGAAGAATAAGGTAAATCCCTCCATCCTGGGATACCCATTTCTTTCCCTATAACCTTCCTGTTTCCAAATACAGGTTTTATATTTTGCAATCCCATACTTGTCCTGAAATACATTGACAATCAATACCCATAGAAGTTACTATGAATATGAGGCATATTGCCAGGGTTGAATAGCAAAGCATAACAAACTCTCTTCTTCAAAGATGAAAACAAGATATATATTTAGATACCAGAAAGTCAATTCCACCATGGTAACAAAGAAGTTTATACACATCACTAATCCATGAATTGCTGACATCCCCAAGTCTTCCCTCCATTAGACCTCCCCACAAACAATTCCCCTAGGCAAAATTCCTCTCTCTCTCATTCATGCTGGCTTCTCTGCCTCACTTCTACTTCCTGCTCCACCCATTCACCAAGCTCCTCCCACCATGGGCTCCATATTGCTCAGGTTCCATGTGATTCAGGCTCCATGTGACTCAGGCTCCATCACAGCAGTTAGGTGGGCCTGAGCTCAAAGCAAGTCACATAGATCTATTAATGTGCAGGAAAGATCTTTCCATTCCGTTAGCATTACAAGTGGTCACAGTGAAGGATAGCACTGTGAAGCTGGTGTAGTTTTTGCATTCAGAATTAATCTAGTCAACAAACTTGTATGTCTACCAAGAAAAGGGTGAATGATAGACTCTTGACAATGCAGTTGCCACTTGTGGAAAAGTAAACAACACTATCATCAAAGTATGTATGGCCCCTTAACACTTGGATTGAAATGTCATATTACATACTTTATTTTTCATTAGTTATGCAACAGCATCCCAAACAGGAAAAACTGAACTAAGGATGATCTCAGACATGTGACCCAACTTGGATGTGATGATACATATTTTAGCAAAAACAAATTTCATACAATGGTGATTCTTACCTTATCTTAAATCATCTGGCACATGCATACAGCACATGAAATAGGCTACCAAACCAGTCTCCTGAGATACAGATTAGCTGATGTTTATTATCGTTTTCCTGAAAGGGAAAAAAAAACCTGACTCTTGTGCTTTCATCCTTCATCTCAATAGGAGCTTTAGAACCCACGATATCTACTATATCAGTTCCAAATTCTGTACTGGCTATTTCAGCCATCTCCTAGTCAAATATCAGAGCCCATGAGGCCCATAGCCTGTATGATTTATTATAAACATAATATTTTATTAGGATTGCTGCAAAAAAACTCATGAGTTTCTATGTGCTTTTGACCTGGATTCTGAGTTCTTGAGGTTGGCTCATCTTTATAGGGCCATAAGGATAAGCTCAATTCAGATATGGAACTAGCTCTGAGGGAAAATTTGCTGGAACCATCTAGCTATCTCACAATAACAGGGATGATGGATATGAATGAAAAATTAAAAAATTGAACCTCAGGAAAGGAGTTGAGATTTCAGTTCTATTTCTAGCCAAGCCCCAGGCAAACTTCATTTTTCATCTGAAGGAGGAGATGGGGGCGGAGAGGAAGGTTAGTGGTATATGTCACTTACTTAGGCTCTCTATTTTTCAGTATTTTGTATCTTTCAGAGAAAAAAAAATATGAGAATTCTGTTACAAGGGCAAAAATAAGCCCATGCAAATGGTCATGGAAAATGGCAATGTTACTAAGAATAAAGGCAGATTGTTATAGTAAAAACAGCCCTAAATTCAGAATTAGAGAATTTAAGTTCTAATCTTGACTTTTCTATTAACTACTTAGCAGATCTAGTATAAACCGTCTAACCTTTTTGGAATTCAATTTCCTTACTTATAAAATGAAGTTAAACCAGATGTTTTCTAAGATCCCTTTAGCTTTTTCATTTCTCACAATGTTAATCTCCCCATTAGCACCAGATTTTCCTTTCCAAGTCTTAGATAAAAATGGAGACAAAAGGACTGAAAACTAACCAAAGAAGAAGAGACTTGTCAAAAAAGAATAAATCTATGTATTGCAATTTCATAGTCTTCATAAAGAGTAAGAAAATTCCAGAGTGTTTAGACCGACAAATTTTTGATCTACATGTTACATTATCTGCTTGTCTACTGCCATTTTGTACCCAGTGATTGACATCCTCTGTATCTGGCAATTGCTTTGTCAGTTTTTTTCATTCTTTTCTATCACATGTGTGATAAAGCAGATTGTCTAGTGTTGACTGAAGGATCTGTATACAGGGCCAGTCACACTCAGTTTATTTCAGCTGAATTACATACTATTATTGAAATTATTCTTGAGGGAGGCAATGGGGCCCAAGTATAGAATGCTATCCTCAGGGTAAGGAAGCCCTCTAGTTCAGCTCTTGCCTCTAACACAAACTAGCTGGGTGACCTCGAGTAACTCAACTTGTCAGAGTCTCTCACAACTTTCCAAGACAGAAAGTTGTAGAAGAACTACGGTATATCAGTGGATGGAGTTTCTAAATTAGAAATTCCTTATCCTGATGAAATCATAGGTTCTCCTTCCCCAGGAAATTATTGGTATTTATCTTTTTAGGTTCATATTGAGGTAAGACTCAGGGACAGCTATTTTGAGGATAGATGCATCTGTCATTGCTATTATCAGTACTGTAGTAATATGTCTTCTTTTCTTTTTAACATTACATCTTTTTAAAAAATAGTATATTATATTTTTCCAATTACATATCAAGACAATTTTTAGCATTCATTTTCACAAGATTTCGAGTTTCAGATTTTTCTCCCTCTCCTCCCCCTTCCTAAAATAGTAGGCAATTTGATATAGGTTATGTATGTGCTATCATGTAAAACATATTAGTCAGAGTTGTGAAAGAAACAGCATATCAACAGGAAAAAAACATGAAAAGAATAAATAAGTGAAAAAAGTATGCTTCGATCTTCATTCAGAGTACACCAGTTCTTTATCTGGATGTGGATAGCATTTTCCTTTGTGAGTCCTTTGTATTAGTCTTGGATCATTGTGTTCCTGAGAAGAGCTAAATCATTCATACTTGATCACATGCTGCTGATACTGTGAACAATATTTTCCTGGTTCTGCTCATTTCACTGTGTGTCAGTTAGTACAAGTATTTCCAGGTTTTTTTTTCTGAAATCTGTCTGTTCATCATTTCTTATAGAACTATAGTATTCCATTATGTTTATGTACTGCAGCTTGTGCAGCCATTCCTCAATTAATGGGAATACTCTCAATTTCCAATATTTTGCCACATGAAAAAGGCTGATATCAAATATTTTTGCACATGTAGGTCCTTTTCTCTTTTTTGATGATCTCTTTGGGATATAGACCTACAGTAATGCTATTGCTGAATCAAAGGGTGTGTAAAGTATGGTTGCCTTTTGGACAAATTGCTCTCCAGAATGGTTGACTTGGTTCACAGATCTTCCAACAGTGTGTTAGTGTCCTGATTTTCCCACATTCTCTCCAACACTTACCATTTTCCTTTTTTGTTGTGTCATATTAACCAATCTGATAGATATGAAGTGGTATCTCAGAGTTGTTTTAATGTGCATTTCTCCAATGAAAAGTGAAAAAAAAGTGAGTTAGAGAACTTCTTCATATGTCTATACATAGCTTTGATTTCTTCATCTGAATACTGCCTGTTCATAGCATTTAATCATTTATCAATTGGGGAATGACTTGTGTTGTTGTAAATTTGATTCAGTTCTCTATATATTTGAGAAATGAGACCTTTATCACAGGCACATAATAAACTCAATAAATGCTTGTTGCCTTGTCTTTGCATAGTACATATTCTCATCTGATCCTCATAACAACCTTGTGATGTAAGTTCTATTATATTTCCATTATACAGTTAAGGAAACAGGGGCTCTGAGAGATGATATCCAAAGTCACACAGCCAGTTAGTATCTGATCCTAGAGATCTACAATTTTTTTGGATGTTTAAAAGGAACCCTCATACATGAAGAGGTTGACTAACTACTACATCTCTCCATGTTTCACCTGCTTGAACATTTTGCCCCAGATGGGTCCTGTTGTTTCTATCCTCAGCCTTAGAGTTTAGTTAGATTAGTAGATTAAAAAACAGTAGATTGTAAATATAAAAAAAATCAGCTGTGACCTTGCCCTTAGTTTATTGAATTAAATGCTGGTATTCATTTTCAATTATGTCAAGAGATTAGAAGACACTCATTCCTACCTTGTCCTTCATCATCATTCTTAGTTCTTTGAGATTGTGAAGCCTGTTGAATGTTTGACTGCAGTCTACGCATTTCCCAGGAAATAGTACAGCAATGTCATTTTTCTATGGTTCTGGCTGGAAGGAGTTTGTTGTATTTAAGCACAAAGTACTGATTTTATTTCATTCTGGTATTTCTAATAGTTCAGGCTCATCCCTTTGTTGATGTTGGTTATTGTTCATATATTCTGTTGTATTCAGCAGTGTTATAGTATTCACAGGAGAGTTTTAAAAATCCACACCAACACACCAGAACTCCACACAAACCACCAGAGCATCTTTGTCTTCTCAGCCATCTGGAAATCCCCCATGAGCTTGGGATGAACTGCCAGATCAAGGTCTGGGTCCTGGAAGCTTTCCAGATTCTCTGAGCAGATTGCATTTTCTCTTGCTGGGAGGCAATGTCATGGGGTTGACTTCCCCCTCTATTATCTCTGGCTTCTGCACAGCCTCATTTACTCTTAGTCATTAAGGAAGGAGATGTCAGATTCTTTCAAAGGAAAAAAACTGCTTTCACAACCATTTACATGAGAGGAGTTCTATGGAGAAGTGTGTTGCATGCAGCCTTGTTTAACTGTGAAAACTTTGCTCTTGGATTCCAGGATTTGTGTCTAGGCCGGATTACAACGTCATTTCATTTTGTTTCCTTATTCTAATTTCCAGTGATTGACAGAAGGAATAGAGAATGGGTTTGCAGAGACTTAAAAGGGCTTGCTGAGTAGACTGTTGAATATTGGAAGAACATAGAGCTAGGTACAGATTTTAGATGTTGCAATACATACCTAGGGATCTAAACATATATGCATATATAAAAAATGCTTTAATAGCAAACTACTTCCTAAGAACAGAACTCATAGGTACTCATTTTTGAGTTTTAATAGCTTAAAACGACACTAAAACTTCTGGGATGCTCACTATGTGTATGTATTTTTAATGAATGTCTATTGTAATGGGTTTGACATATACCTAGATTACTTAAGGTGGGAGCACCCATATGGAAAATGCCAGGGATAAGCTTTGAGGAGATAGAAGAAGTGATGAAGGTTAGACATTCTGTGCTGACTTACCATAGCTTTGGGAATATACCTTTCTCCCTTGGCTGTGTGTCTGGAGCTGTCTGCATTCTTTATAACTACCGGATCTAGGCAGTCTCTTTTATTTCTTTCCTGGGGCATCCAGGATTCAAGGATTCATTTGTACCCAGTAAGTGACATCTCAGAGTACTGAAAAGGGCCTGAAGACCATTTCCCCTTGCCCCTTCTTTTACATTATGTGGTGGTCTTGAGAAATGTGCCTGAGATTTTGATTTATTTTGTTTGTCCTTTTAGTTCTAGGTGTAAGAAGTGGAGTCCTTGACCCAAGAGTTAGACTATAGAGCCCAAGATTCCAGGCTAGATGTTGCAGTTGGCCAAGTAGGGAAGCCCTGAGAAGCCAATATCCTGGAAGCTTAAGGGTGGGGGTGGGGGGAAACCTGGGACTTGGAACTAATGCTATGTGGGAATTGGGTTCATCTGTGAGTTTACTCTTCCTACCCTTCCTAGATACTGAAGCGGTGAAGGGGGAATTATGCCTTTGAGTTATTGGGAAAATTTTTAATTTTATCTTTGATATAAATATTCCTTTATAAAAGCCAACCTGATATAAGGGGATAAATGTAGTGCCTGGCTCTTAAAATAGTGGAGAACCCAATTAGTGGTAGATACTAGAGACTTACCTTCCCTCCTCTCCCCTCCCCTTTCTCCCTTTAGGTACCAGAGAATTCCGGGGGAAGAGGAGTCCTAGGTCAGGGACTACACTCCATGCACCTGAGATTTACTAAGTGCTTTAAAAATAATATCTCATTTTATTCTCATAACAACCGTGGGAAGTAGGAAGGAAACAAGCATTTATCAAACCCATTCTATATGCCAGGCACCTGCTAAAGGCACTGTGAAAAGGACAAACAAAACAGACAAAAAGCTCAGACTCATTTCTTGGGGCCACATGGTCACAGGGGAGGGGGTGGTGACACTGATGTCTCCCCAAAAGACGCAAACCTATTTCTTGAGGCCGTATGGTGAAAGGCAAGGGGAAGGTGGCCCCTACGCCTCCCTTAGCAGGTGATGCTACTTGTTCTGATTGAAGGCATTCTTTACTCCTGGACACCACAGCAATGAGAGACACAGACTCTCCCACTCAGGCAGTTTTATTGACTGCAACCAGTTCAGACTGTGCAGCCAATGGAAGGAGGATGACTGTTTCCAAACACACAGTGGGCTAACACAGAATGTCCATGCCTGCACCAGTCCTCCTGTCTCCCAGAAGCAGATTCCTGGTATATCCCATGTGGGTGCTTCCATCTAGGTGTTCTGGGCATAGGGAAAGTCATCATACTATGATTCCATGCTTATTTTTTTAGGTTGAGACTAGTGATTTTATAAGTCTAGGGAGCTCCTTGGTGAGGAATCCCCCTCTACCAATGCAGAGCAGCTTATAACATTTGACCTGGGGCACTGAGTTGCCCAAAGTCACAAAGATAATATGAGCCAGTGGTAAAACTTGAATTCAGGTTTTCCATAGTCTTAGATCAGCTCTCTAAATGTGTTAATATAATAGAAGAGTTATAAAAAGAAAGACAACTTATGAGTTTAACTAGTTATTTCCATATTTTGGAAATGAACTTGTCTCTGGGTACAGTTTATCTTCTGATAATAACTTACTATGATGTGTCCCTATCTTGGACCAGTGACATTTGGCCTGGTCAGCTGCCAAGGAAAGCTACTGCCATGCCAGAAGTCAGATACTCCCTTTGTTACAGAATTTTCCCTTAAAGCCAGGGGCAAAGGGTGGGAAATGTTCAGTCAGTGAGCCGAATGAGTAGACATAGGGAGTGGAGCAAGAAGGGCGCGTTGGTCTCTAGCGGCATGAAAGATGATTGAGGACCAGGGGGCTAAATGGTCTGGTGCTGACTGTCATTAAAATGGTCAATATAAGAAATACTGATAAAATATTATTTAGGTGTTTGTGTATTTATTTCATTGACACTGGATGGAATATGTCTATATTTTATATCATGTGTAGAATATAACCTATATATTTTATCATATAGGATATATATTCTATACCACAAATAGAGCATATTCTATATATGATACAGACTATAGATGGAATATATATATATATATATATATATATATATATATATATATATATATATACACATATGCACAACCATAAAGATAATAACTCAAGGTATGTGACAAGTTTTACATTTAAGATGTCATTTGATTCTCACAGCAACTCTTTGATAAATGTACTATCATTATCCCCAATTTATAGATGAGGAAACTGAGGTTTACAGAATTTAAGTGACTTGCTTGGGAGTAACTGATATTAATTACATGTCAAAGATAGGATTTGAACTCAGGTGTTCTGGACCTGAGTCTGGCAATCTGGGAGACCAGGACTCTATCCACTAGCTGGTAGATACAGATTTGTATATACAAAGACATAATTATATTATACATCATGTGCATATCAAAATCTAGCTTATCCATGACCTTTGTAGAAGGGCTTTGTAGAAGGGGTTGTTCTAGATAATTGAGTTTTCTGGGTAATAGAGGGTTTACTTTTTAACCACCAATTTATATTTCACTGTTTTTGATAAAAATTTCTAAAATGAATTAACATACCCCCCTGTCTTTTATATATAGTACACTGATCATAATTTAATCTTTTCTCAACCATTCATGGTTATCAAAAGTATCCCCTGAGAGAATGTCAGGAGGGACAGTTACACTTTGTTTTCTGTATTCTCAATGCCTGGCACAGTGTCTGGCATGTAGTAAAAACTTAATAAATGATTGTTTGCTTGACTGAACATTCATTATTGTACTGTATTGTATTGTGATGCCCTGATGGTCCTTGATGGATTTAAAATGAATGTGGGTACATAGGCCTGAGGATAATGAGGAAGGACTGAAGTCAGGGAGACACATTAAATGGATATTAATAATAACATAAGCTAGCATTTAGACAACTCTGTAAGGATTCTGAAGTGCCTTTAAAATGTTATCTCACTTTATCCTTAAGACAAATCTGGGAAGTAGGAAGGAGACAAGAATTTATCAAACTCCTATATTCCAGGCATTGGGCTTAGTGCAAGAACACAGAGGTTAGGTGATGTGCTGAGAGTCACACAGTTAATAAGGGTCTGAGGTAGGATTTAAATTCAGATCCTCCTGACTCCAGACCCAGCACTTTGTCCACTGCATCACCTAGTTGCCTTCATATTCCCATAGTTCATATGAGAAGTAATGAGCTTTTTAAATAAAGTAGTGATGGCAGCTGGAATGGAAAGGAGAGGACAGAAGCAAGACAGTGTAGGATGCTAAGAAAGTGCTAATCTACATTGACAGGAGTGTCCTCACTGGGCACTTCCCTTTAACAGTGAACTCATGGCTCCAATCCTTTTCCCTATTCTCCCGAAGAGAATCATCTTTTAGACTGAGATGTATAAAATAAACATAATTAACAAGAAATTAAAAGCCCAAATAAGTAAACAGGTGATAAAAGAATACTTAATTGCTTTCTATGGATTCATGGAGGTGGGGGAAGGGGGAGGAACTAATAAATAATACCATTGATACAGGAGCTTAATGGTTTGCAAAGAACCTTACATATGAGTTTGTGCCAGTGATCTTTGAAATATTGTGGAAAATGGGAAAGGAGCCTTGAGAAGAAAGGACAGGGACAGCTACGTGGTACAGCGAATACAGCACTGGGCCTGGAGTCACAGGACCTGAGTTCAAATTTGGCCTCAGACACTTGACACATTAACTATGTGATCTTAGGCAAGTCACTTCACCTCAACTGCCTCACTTACCCTCTAAAAATAAAAGGGCAAATATTTTTATTTTCAAAAAAAAGTATGAGGGTGAAATCTCACTTTGACAAAACTTTAGAATACATCGATTAAAGGGATGATTTGTGAGAATTTGAAAGGGAAAGAGATGATGATTAAATGTCTTCATCAAGTATGATGAAGTATGGCTTCATCAAGAACAGGTCATTCTACATTAACTTTATCTCCTTGTTTACCTGGTAGATCATGGAAAATGCCATATACACAGTATTTATTCATAAATTTCAGCAAAGTATTTGTTGAAGTCTCCCACAGTACATTTGTGGATAAGGTAGAGAGTTGTGAGATGTTAGGTGGCAGTGCAATACCAATGGGCAACAGAAAATATTTGAGGGCAGGGAACTCTTTTGGGGTCCCTAAGATTCAACAACATTTTACAAGATGCTGAAGTTCAGAGAGTTCCCTTTGCTTTGTGTCATATGAGCATCAGGGCCAAAATTGATTCAGATTTTTGACACTAAGATTAATTGTCTTACTACTACATGATACTATCTCACTAAGGAACCAAAAAATGACAGTATCTCTGAGTTGGGAGGGGATTCCAGAAGCCATCTAGACCAACCTATGCCTGATTAGCTCTCTATACATATCTGACAAGTGTTCATCTCATCCTACTTGCACTTGAAAAACTCCTAGCATTTACCAAAGCAGACCGTTTCATTTTAAGCCCACATTTATTTATTTGATTTATATAATTTTTTTGATTATTTAATACTTTAAGTCTCTGATTATTAAAACTTTTTTTTTGCCAGGTATCAAAATGAAATTTGTGAATCTGGAACTTCCTTCAGCTTTAAAGTTTTGACAAACCCTGTTAAAGGCTATCTGTCTAGGAAATCTGCTGTCTAGGAAAGATTGCTAATAACATCTTATTACATATTAGCATGTTAGCACCATGGACAAACTAGTGACCCAGCAGAACTCTGAGAAAATGGGACAATGGACGGGCAAGTCTTGATTCAGGAGCCATTCTGTCTGGGGAAGACAGAAAATGAGGCCTCAGGGATTAATAGTATGAAGTATCTAGAGGGGAGAGGTCTAATAAAAATCTGATCAAAGAAAGAAAAGGAACATGAAAGGATAAAGGAAAATGATTAAAAACAAAGAAAGAAACACAACTTCTCTCACTCTAAAATTTTTATTAGGGCCGGTCTTAGGTATGTAGACTTAAAGGGAACCGAGGCCTAGAAGTTGAGGTAACTTGCCAAAGTTCACACAATTGGTTAGGGCAGGGGTGGGGAATCTGTAGCCTCTAGGTCCTCAAGTGCAGCCCTTTGGCTGATTCCAAACTTCACAGAACAAATCCCCTTAATAAAAGAATTTATTCTGTAAAATTTGGACAGTCAAAAGGCGGCATGCAAGGACCTAGAAGGCCATATGTGTCCTGGAGGCCACAGGTTCCCCACTCTGATTTAGGGGCTATGACAGAGGCAAAACATTGTCCTTTTACCCTTGTCTTACCCCCATTCCCTTCAGACCACTCTGTTGGGAAGAAGAGGAGGGGAGAGACAGAGAGAGAAAGACACACAAAGAGAGTCAGTGTCATATGTACACACACACACACACACACACACACACACACACAGAGAGAGAGAGACAGAGACAGAGACAGAGAGAGACAGAGTCAGAGACAGAGAGAGAGACAGAGACAGAGAGAGAGAGACAGAGAGAGAAAGACACACAAAGAGAGACAGAGACATACAGAGAGAAAGACAGAAAGAGAGAGACAGACAGAGAGAGAGACATACAGACAGAAACAGAGACAGAGAGAGAGAGAGAAAGAGAGAGAAAGACACACAAAGAGAGACAGAGACAGAGACACACACACACACACACGGTATATGATTGTAATGGAATATCACTGTGCTGTAAGAAATGAGAGAGAGAGAGAGAGAGAGAGAGAGAGAGAGAGAGAGAGAGAGAGAGAGAGAGAGAGTCAGTTGGGGAAGAATATGGTGTCGTGTAAAACTCTGAATGTGTTTCAAATTAGCCTATTGTAAATACAGAATCTAACTAATAAGACAAAACTTCCATTCTTTAAAACAGCCAGAATAGTGCCATCTGATTTTTAACAAGTTGGCTTTCTCAAGAGATACACAATGGATAAGACCTAGAGTTTCCTTGTGAGCCCAGAAGAAATCAATGTACAACATGGGATTAGGGTTTGGCTGACCTAGTTCTTCCTCCTGGCTCTGCCTCTGAACTTTTGCAGCCCCATAACACTGATCACTTGCTCTCTTTGTTCCCTGTGTCTTCATTTGTAGGTCATTTATTATCCATTCAAGGGTACATATATGTGAGAAAAGAATACAAAGGTTAATCTAGTGAAATGAATAATAGTCTTCACTTAGATTAAAATGATTTAGAAATTGTTTCTTAAGAATTTTAAGATGCTTCACTGCAAAATGTGATTCCCCAAAAATAAAATATTTTATTTATTCCATTTTCTAAGATTTGGAAATATAGGCTTTAACTGTATTTCCCCTTTACTTCACATATAACCACCTTCCATTCATAAGTAGGGCATCAGTCAATAGCTAAACAAGGAAGAGAAAGACATCTTTCTAAAAGCAATCTCCATGTCCTTTTCAAAAAACACAAAGAATGATGCTTATGTTTTTTAAGTAGGAGTGGTGTGTAAATGGTATAAAGATTAAGTACAAGTAGGTCTATATTCCAAAGGCATCCAAAAAAAGGGAAAAAGACTTATTTGTACAAAAATATTAATAGCAGATCTTTTTGTGGTAGCTAAGAACTGGAAATCAAAGGGATGTCCATCAACTGGGAAATGGCTAAACAAGTTGTGGTATATGATTGTAATGGAATATCACTGTGCTGTAAGAAATGACAAGCAGGATGATTTCAGGAAAACCTGGAAAAACTTACACAAACTGATACACAATGAAGTGAAGAAAACCAGAAAACTGTACACAGTAATTGCAGTATTGTTCAACGAAGAACTGTGAATGACAGCTATTCTCAAGCAATAGAATGATCCAAGACAATCACAAAGAAGTAATTTACCTCCAGAAAAAGAAATGATACTGATTTAATACAGACAGAAGCATGCTATTTTTCACTTTCTTTCAGTTTTCTTCCTTTTATTCGTCTTCTTGTACAAAAGGACTAATATGGAAATGTTTTACATATTTGCACATGTATCTATATTTGCACCTATATCTGATTGTTTACCATCTGAGGGAGGGAGGGAGGGAAGAAAAAATTTAGAACTCAAAACTTTAAATAGAAATGTTAAACAATTTTTTTTTAAAAAAGATTAAATACAAATGGATGCCTGTGTGTATTGCAAATTAATTGCCAGATATAAGGACTCTTGCAAGGAGTTATGCAAATACTTCTCAAATATATGCCTCTTGTTACATTGTGATTAAAGGATATTTCTTTCAGGCCTACTCAAAGCAAGTTGGCAATGTTTGGGACAATGTCACGGATGCCATTTTGCAAGCCCTAATTTCCAGGGGCTTGAAGGGACTGGACCAAATAGTATTATTTGACAATCTGAAAATACTTGGCAAATTGGCAAATGCCAGGGTAAGATGACACCAGGAAGACAAAATTTCAGAGGTTTAGTGATTTCAGTGTGAAGTCCACGAAACTTCTCAGGTGTCTTTTGTTGTTGTAATTTTGGCAGATAATAAAATGGGGGGGGGATCCCAATTCAAATGGTCTTCAGTCCTGTGGAATTCCCCCTCCTGTTCCATATTGCCTGGTGGAAAAGTAGAAAATGGGAACTAAGGTAATTAGAATGATACAGTTCTTAGGTGGCAAACATTAATTTAATTTTTGGCAGTCAACCTATAACCTTTGTCCCACAACCAACAGATTGTCACACAGATTTTCGATTTGGAGGAGGACCTGGAATGGAAAGCTGGTTCTGTTGTTTTCTTATCTGTGGGACCCTTCAGGAAGTCCCTTCTCTCAGGGCCTAAGTTTTCTCATTTGTAATAAAAGTGATGATAACCCACATTTAGATGCTTCTGTAAGATTTGCAAAGTGTTATACACATGTTATTTCATTTGATTTTCCCACATCCTGGAAAACAGTTGCTATTAGAATCCCTCATTTTATAGTTGAAGAAACTGAGTCAGACAGGTTAAGCGAATTGCCTAGGGTCACACAGCTGCTACATGACTGAGGTTGGATTTGAACTCAGGTCTTCTGGACTCCAAGTATCAGTCCTCTGACCTACTGTGTCTCTTAATTGTAAAATGAGGGAGTCAGATAAGATAATCTCTAAGGTCCATTCTAGTTCTAAATATAGAACTTCTACTGGAAGAGCTGAACCACATCCATACTGACATAAAGATACTAAAGCCAAAATGCTTTCCTGACTAGAAAAGGTATAGGACATAATGTAATGAAGATGTCTCTGTGGTCCCTTCCTTTGATTGATCCTCCATTGTAAGGAAAGTGACCAGACCAATCATTCATTCCTCCTTGATTCCTCTACTGCATCCTTTTCTGACTCTTGAAATTTCCCTTTCCACCATACCCCCATCCCTTACTTCTTTCCATCCCCTCCATGTTTCAATTTTCTTTTATGTGTTGGATTCTGCCATTAGAATGTGTGTTCTTCAAGGGCAGAGATTATCTTTATTTTTGCCTGTATTTGTATATCCAGTGCTTAACACATAATAGTTGCTTAATAAATGCTTGTGGACTGACTTGGGACGACAAACAAATTTTCCCCATGTGAAATTGAATGAATGAGAAGGTGGGCCTTCTTTGTAGAAATGATGGAAGACTTAGACAACAATAGTATCAAATGGCCAGACATGGATGAGTTGGGAATTTCTTCGGTGGAAGGAATTCCTGTGTCAATGAAGTCATGTATTCACTAAAGCATTGAAAGATATGACTAAGTGACCACTTCCTTTGTCACCAAAGTCAATCCTAGTGGTTAGGTACGTCACCCCAAACTTGAGACCTTCCTTGCTGTTGGGGGAACCAAGTCAGACCCTCACTATAACTTCTGGAGGAAGCTGATAGAAGGAGAGAACTAGTATTACTAATTAGTGTTAGGCAGCAGGCACTTAAATTCCTCTCTCCCCCAACCAGAGTTCTATCTACCTGGCAACAGTGTCCCCGAATTCCCCTGTTCTTGCATTATATACCATCTCAGATTACGTGTGGTCTTTTTGTGATATCTGCTTTTCTTTTTAGGCTGCCATTTATATTTATTTGATCTAGAGACTTCAGCCGATCGGGGTTGAGGCCTCTGATCCTGCATGCCTAAGGAATGTCTATGACTATCACTTCTTTTCTAAGTCTTTAGAATGGTATTTTGTCATTTATACCATGGAAAAACAATGTTGAGGTATAGTTTCTCATGCCTCACAGGTGCCAGATGTTGTCTTCTATTCTTCCAATGACACACCAGTGTTCCATCTCTTTATGTGTCAACATCTTTCTAGACTATGTATAATGCTAAAGTTAGAATTTAACTATAGTTTTAAATTTAGTATTCTTAACATGGTTTTGGTGTAGCTTGTGCTATGCTAATATATAACTTAGTTTTAGAGCTACTCATTTGGCCATCCTACATGGTTCTCCATTGCATTTTTACTCATGCTTGTTATGTAGGAATAAGGCTAGAGATATTGCAAACAGCAGTTTTCATGAACTTTTATGGATATTCACTAGGATGAAAAAGTTTCTGTGAATGATCATATTCATTCCTAATTGGACTATGAATATGGCCAGAATGGTTCAGATGGATTAGATAGATTTGTTGTGATGCCCTGCTTCATATCGTTGGTGAAGGTAAATAGATTGATAGAGAAACCACCCATCATTCAAAAATAGGAAGGGTGCCACTTTTTTAGTGTTTCCTTTGGAAATCAATGAACATAAAAAATAGATGAAAAGGGACCCCAAAGTGAGTGAAACATGAGCTGGAAGTCAAGTAGCCAATAGTGAGAGCAAAGATGATGCCTGAATAGAATAGAGAGGAAAATTTTGCCAAGAAAAGGGAACTGATGACAAGGGAAAATTCAGACGCAGGGTAAGATTCTAAATTCTAGAATTGTAGGGGAATGAGAAGATGCTACAGAAATACTTTTGGAAGAAATAGGATTCCTTTCTGGGAGGTAAGGCTGTAGTTTGTTGTGGATTCATTTCTTTCTGCTAAATGATAAAAAAATTTGACAGTAAAGGTAAAAATAACTGATTTGATCAAAATTACAAATTCCTACAGGATATACATGTGTGCACCATCCAGCACATTATGGGTTTAATAAGCTTTAAATAATAACCAAAGTTTCCCTAATTTAAAAGAACAATGCATAAATTTTGTTGATGAACAGCCAATCCATGTTTCTTTATCATAGATTCTACTGGAAATATGAAGCAAAGACCTCTGAATTCATCAACATGGGAAACTATTTCCATCACTGTGCTGACCACCAAGCAATTAGAAACATGTAAGGAATCAAATTTATTGGCAACTTCAAAGTGCTGAGGTGGATAAAAATCAAGACACTTATATAAGATGACACAAATAGTAAATATCAAAGGTGAAATTTGAAGTTTTCCTGACTCCAAGTCTAGCACTATTCCTCTTTTGGGGTACCTCTCTACCCACCATGAAAAAGGCACTGAATTCAGCATTCCATTAGAGGAGGCACCATGTATTAGACCACACACCTGTGCTTTGTCTTATTTCAGAAGGTAGAAAGGGGGAAAGTGAAGAAATCAAGTTACCCTTTGGTGTTTTGTTAGAAAGGAGAGCTAGGAATGCAAAAGGCAGCTCATGGCTAATCAGTTTAGGCATTAAATTTCTTATCTGTAGCTTTATCAGTTGTAACACCCAACAAGTCATACTCTTGCCCTAGGATAAATCACCCAGAAAACCTTGGACAAAGGCAATTTTGTCCAAAAGGAGTACATATTTGAAGGTAATTTTTTGTAAAGATTTTAAAAGTTTTAAAGAATTGTTATATAGGTCAATGAATTTAATTATTTTATTCTGTCACAGTTAATTAGAATACCTCTGTAGAACTCTAAGGGATGAAAGGATTGTTTAGTAATTGTAGTATGTGACATTCACTGTGAATCAGATCATTGCAAATGTTTCTTGCTCAAGTTCTCAGGGAGAGAATGAAATACAATCTGGGATCTTAGACTGTCTCCATAACACATATAACAGGAATGTTGAAATCTAGCAAGATACCTTCCCTAATGCATCCACCAATGGCTGGGTAGCTCCTATTGATTAATACAAATCCCAAGAGCAGGGAAATTGTAAACAGAAAGGCAAAGGCAATTTATGGTTTCACCCAAGGCTGAAAGAGCAGTGAAGGGATTAAAAGATTATGTTTCTGCTATGCCCTGCCCTGCCCCCTCCTCCCCAACTTGATGCTACATTTTTATTTCATAAATGGACAACCATTTTCTTGCTAGCTGCATTTTAAATGCTTTTCCATATTTAAATAGAGACAACCCATATGTTTCCAGAATGAAAGGAAATCAATTATTAGTGTAGGGCAGGGAAAAATCAATCGCCTGTTTGTTGTATAAGATCAGAGGATTCTTGGTTTAGAGCTAGAAGGAACCTTAGAAATCATCTAGTCCAACTATCTCATTTTATAGATGAAGAAACTGAGACTTAGGAAGGTCAAATGACTTGGACAGGGTCATATAGCTTGCTAGTGCTTGAGTCTATTGCACATGATACCATGCTGCTTTTTGTAGGGATACAAGGAAAGGAAAGTATGATTCTTAGCACAAATGGTAACCAGAAAGCTTGGTGCTGAAATGCTGAGTCACACAAGAGGTGCCTCTTGCTGATAGATTTATTGCCGGTAAAGATGAAAGGTATTTCTGAAACCATCTTCTTGGAATGCCATCCAATCCATAAAGAGTCTCTTCTGACTCTTAGTGTTTTTACGTCAAAGGCCATCACAAGTAAGTTGGTTTTGTAATACTGTCCCCTAGAGTTATTTTGTTCAATGCCCCAAGTTTCAGGGAAGAGGAATCATTTGTCCAAACAATGGAAGTAGATAAACTTTTCTTTTCACTTTTGAAAATTGACCTTCTCCGATGCTTGTGTAGCAGTTGCTTAAATTTATCCTTAAAGAAGCTGGTTGTGAGTGTGTAGAGGATGGGGTTCAGTGCACTATTTATTGGCAGAAAAAATATTACAATCCAAGAAGTGATTGTGCCTAGAGAAGGAAATGAGGTATTTAATTATGGGAGACTTAGCCTATTTTTATTTTATAAAGGAATATAGAAACATTTTAGGTTCAACACTTAAAAATTTTTTTTGAGGGACACGCAGCCTTTAAGTTTTCAGCTTTCCATCTTTATTGAATATCTCTGTGGAAAAGCAAAGACCAACAACTAAAAGATGGGAGTATTTGGCTCCCATTACAGAGAATTAAAGATTTCTGATTGGACAGTCTGATTAGACAGTTATTTAACTCAGTACATACCTGAATGGAAACCATTGCTACTATACACTCAGCAATTAGCCATACAAACTTTGCTTGAAGACGTCTAGGGAGGGGGAACCTGAATCAGCTTTTGTACCGCTTTAATTATCAGGAAAAGTGTCTTTATCTTGAGCCAATACTTGCTTTTCTGCATGAGGGCAAACAGAACAATTCTAAGCTCTTCATTTCATAGCTCTTTCCATAACTGAAATCAGCTATCAAGCTGCTGCTGCCCCTTCATCTCAAACCTTCTCTTTTTTAGTCTAAATAAACATGCCCAATTCCTTCAACTTATCTCCCTAGCACATGTTATTGAGGTTCTTTATCCATCGAGGCTCATCCTCAGAGAAGGAAGATGATTGTCCTCCTCTGAACAATGTGCAGCTTATTGATGTCTTTTCTAAAAGATAGTGTCCAGAACTGAATTCAGCATTCCAGATCTGGTCTGACCAGGGCAGAGTAGTGGGTCTATCACCTCCTTAGTCTGAGATGCTAGTCATTAATACAATCTAACATACAATGATCAGCACAGTGGATAGAATGCCAGGACTGGGGTCAGGAAGACCTGAGTTCAAATCCAGACTCAGATATTTTGTAGCTATGTGACCCTGGGCAAATCACTTAACCCTCTTTGCCTCAGTTTCCTCCTCTGTAAAATGAGTTGGAGAAGTAAATGGAAAACCACTCCAGTAGCCAAGAAAGCCCCAAATGGGGTCATAAAGAGTCTGAAATGACTGAATAACTACAAAAAGATGACATAGAGTTTTTTGCTGCTATATTACACCTTTGACTCATATTGAGCTCTCAGTTTACTAAATAAAGCCCCAGATATTTTTCAGATGAATTTCTTCCTAACCATGCCTCCCCCATCTTCTACATGTGGAGTTAATATCGTAAGTATGTGACTTTCCATTTATTCCTATTAAATTTCATCTTATTAGATTCAGACCAGTGTTCTAGCCTGCCATGATTTGTTTTAGATCCTATGTCTGTCATGTAACATATTAGTTTTCTCTCTTCCTAGTTTGTGCCATCTCCAAATCTGATAAATATACAATTTATACTTTTATTCAAATCATATGTAAAAGTGTTAAATAGTATAGGTCTAAGCAGAAATCTCCGAGGAACTCTGTGATCAACCTCTTTTCATGTTATCAAGCTATTAATGAATATTACTTAAACCAATCATCTGACCAGTTCCTGAGCCAGCCTCACCATGCTAACATCTAACCCACATCTTTTTCACAAGAATAGTATGAGATACTACTCTGTGATATGGTGGATAGAGTGTTGGACCTGGAGTTAGGAAGAACTCAGTTCAAATCCAACCTCAGTCACTTGTTTGTTGTGTGATCTTGGGCAAATCACTTAATCTGTCTGTAAAATGGGTAAAATAGAAGCACCTACCTAGGGTTCTTGTGAGGATCAAATGAGATAATGTTTGTGGAACATTTAGCCCAGTGCCTGGTGCATAGTAGGTGCTGTATATGTATCATTAGTATCTCTGCTAAAATGTAGGCATTTACAACTTTCTTCTATGAGTATGAAAAAGGAAATGAGATTAGTTGAGCCTGATATTTTCTTGGTGAAGTCAAGTTGTGTCTTTGTGATCATCATTTTCTTTTCAAGATATTCACTAACCATCCATTTAATGATGCACTCTATAGTTTTACCAGGGATCAAAGTTAATTTTAGTGACACAGAGTTTACAGATTTCTTTTTCTTGATTTATTGAGAATGGGACAGCCCTTGCCCTTTGTCTTGTGGCTTGTGGCTATCCTTATATTCTCTGTGATTTTTCAAAGATCATTAACATTGGTTCAGCAATCAAATCTACTAGTGCTTTCATTGTCTTGGGATATAGATCATGGGGTTGAAGCTACTGAAATTGATCAAGAGAATTTGGGTGTTGCTATCTCCTTCTCTCATTATGTCCAAGTACACTACTACTTCTTTTCTGTTTATATTGCTTTTCTTACATAAAAATGCGAACATTATGGATTTTTTCCCCCAGCAGTATGACTTAGCAAAAGGAACTTGGATTTGGAAGTTGAGGATCTGGGTTTAAATCTCAGCTTCATTATTGACCATCAGTGAGACTTTGGGCAAGTCCCTTAACCTTTCTGGGCCTCGGTTTCCTTATCTATAAAATAAAAGGTTAGACAAGAGGACTCTAAATACCATTCTTGTTCTAAATCCATAATCATGTGATGTAAGATGATTGTGAATTTTGGAACACTATAATCTCCAAAGAATCAAAGTTGTAGGTTACTCAAAGGTCACCTAGGGAATTGCATGGTGGATATGAGTAGGATGTAGCTTATTTCCAGTGAGACTCTGTACATAAAAAATGGGGGGAAAAAATCTCATTCAGGAAATAGACATTCACAAAAAGAATATGGGCTGATCATGTAGTGAAACTGAAGAATGAAGAGCTCGAAAGCTGTACTAATTTCTATCAAACATGAAAAGGGTCTTCAGGAAGACCTCTACCCTACTGAGTAGAGCCTCTGTGGCATATCTGTAAAGGAACATCAATAGGAATGTTGCTAGATGAAAATGTGTAGATGTGTTGTGATCTGCACCAATGGAGGGGATGGATATCCACCTTGATGAGATCACAGGTGTATTGAAATCTTGGTTACCTAATCACAGAGCAGCAAGCATGGGGAACCTCTGACATTCATCTTGATTTTATCTATCCTTAAGATAATATTTTTCTGATCATTGGTTGCACTCAGGGAATAATTTTCAGCTTGAAGTGTAATACTATTCAGAGAGAAACTCTCCAGGATTAAGAACTGTGGAAGAAACTGTGAACAATGGTTAAAAAGTGACTCATTGTTTCAAAGAACAATTAATTGGTCACATCACTCTGAAATGCATCTGTCAAGTGAATGGCCAAGTATGAACTCCATCCCTTACCTATTCCTCATACTCCTTAACTTAGATATTACTGCATACCCAAATCTATTAAACATCTTTTATCTTTCCCTCCCTTTCATTTTCTGTCTTATTTCATTTTTTTTTCAGTCTCTGTCTCTGTCTTTCTCTGTCTCAGATAAATTCACAGGAATTGGAAAGGATGCTAGATGTCATTTTATCTACCAGTTCTTCAGATGAGTAAACTGAGTCCAATACAGTTAAAGTGATTTGCCTGAGGTGTTGCAGGTAACGTAACACAATCAGGATTTGAATTCGGGTCTTCCAATTTCAAATCTAACTTTCTATATATAGATAGTACCAAAATGCCTCTTTCTCTTTTCTCTTCTACTTTATCCCCTGTCTCAACTTTCATTTCTCTATCTTTGTCTTTCTCAAATGGATTTGTGTTTATTTTCTATTTATCCTATTCCTTTCCCCACCTCCTCCATACTTCATTCCTTTCTCATGTTGCCTTTCCTCTCACTCTCTCCCCTCCTCTAAAGCTCTCATTTTTAGAGCCCTTGAAGGTTTACCTCCATTAAAATCTTGCTCCAGCTTCATTATGGATTGGAGGTGAGCCTGGGCTCCTTCAGGCTGCAGAAATGGAGTCCAAGTGCTTACTTTTTCAGGTGGATAAATCTCAAGGATAGAGCAGTGCCAGACTGCCTTTTGTCTGAGCACCTGAACTAGTTGTAATGGAGAGGTTCCTCACCAGACTGGTCACAGGGTGAGAAATGTTCTGGTCACAGAAACTCTCAAAGACTTTCCATTAGGACATGCAAGAGTTTTGGTCTGGGCCAGTAAAATGAATGTGTTTAGTTGTTTCCAGCTCTTCATGACTCCATTTGGGATTTTCTTGGCTAAGATACTGGAGTAGTTTGCCAATTCCTTCTCCAGTTCATTTTCCATATGAGGAACTGAGACAGATAGAATTAAATGACTTTCCCAGGATCATACAGCTAGTAGGTGTCTGAGGTTAGATTTGAACTCAAAATGATAAATATTCCTAACTCCAGATCTGGCACTTTTTCCCCTGTACCACCTGTCCAATGAAGTGAAAACATAGAGGAAACTGCAGATCCCCATGGTCTTTTAAGGTTTACAACATACTCTCCTTACAACAACCCTTTGTGTCAGGTATTAGGAATGTTACAAATCTTATCTTACAGATGAGGAAACTGAAGCTTATTTGCCCAAGGTCATACATGTCTACAATTCAAATCCAAGTTTCCCAGTTGTTCCCACCCCTTGGTGTTTCCTCTGGGCACAACTTATTCCCATGTCATTCCACTCCAATAAGCTCCTTTGTTCCTTTAGATCACACATCAATTACTCTGGCATTTAAAGGCCTTCACAGTCTGGCTCCTACCTCCCTTTCCAGCCTTATTATATATTATTCATTCCCTTCAAACACATGATGATCTAACCAAAATGGCCTTCTTGCTTTCTTCACTCATAGTACCCTATTTCTCTTCTTATTGCCTTCCTTGCAACAGGCATGGAACGCATTTTGTCCTCACCTCTACTTCTTCAGTTCTGTTTTGTTCAAAACTCAGCTCAAACACCACCTTCTGCAGGAAGGCTTTCCTGATCTCTTTACCTCTTAGTACCTTTCCCTGCAAATTATTCCATTTTGTGTATACACATATATACATATACATACATATGCATGTATGTATATACATACACATTTGTAGATATACACACATATATACATAGGACCTAGGTCCTCAAGGACATAAAATATTTGTTTCGCTTGTGTGTTTATTGCATAATGCTCAGCACTTAGTAGGTGGTTAATAAATACTTGCTGATGATGCCTTCTCTACCCCTTATCCATCTTTTTTACAGTCTCCCCCACAACCCACGTTTTCGACTCCTTCTTTCCCTTCGGTTCAACTCTCATACTTGTATCCTTGTTCTTTCCTTTCTCTTTCCTACCATTTTTCCTTCTCTTCAATTTCCTTAATATGGAAACAGCACAGAATCAAAATATATCATTAGTATTTGTTTTTCCTCATAAAATAAAGCATTATGTTTCCAGCTCTTAATTTAAAAAGCGGCAGAATGGCACTATTTTTCACTCTGGGGGAAAAACAATTAAATTTAAATTGTTTTGTATATGTCCTTCAATTATTTTTCTCTGACCAGTGATCCTTGTCAGAATAAAGTTTCTATAATCCTGCAGAGCAGTATCTGCATAAGGTTTTGCATTGATAATTAAGATTCCCAAGGTTTGTGTGAAGTCCCATTTAGTCAAATAGCTGCTTGGGGTGGAAAGTGCCAAAACCTGGTTTGGCTTCTGGATAAGGTCTGGGAGTGAAAAGATATCTTGCCATAATATCATGGGGACTTTTTGAAGGCAGGGACTGAATCTGTTTAACTTGAAGATATAGAATTTAGTATGACATCATGCACAGATATAAGGGGCTCTGAAGATATCAATAATTTACTTTTTTCTGGTCACACTCTATAGGCACAACACAAAGTGCAGAGTTTTCATTGTGGATTAGACCCAGAAAAGCTGTGGCATCAAACTTAAATAGAGAAGGATGTCATTAAATATACCTTAAAAAGATCCCCCCTAGCATGCATATTGACTTACAAGACCATATATTGGCATTATTTATGACCTATTGCATTTTTATAGATTTTGTTAAACATTTTCCACTTACATTGTGGTCCACCTCTGCAGTAAAGAACACGGTCAGATAGATATGTTTTGATATTTTAAAAAGCTATTATAAGTCCCTTTAAATTGTCCAGTGGAGCAGAAGACCTACTGAAACCCCATAACTACTTCTCCTTCATCTTCTCAGGTGACAGATCCCTTCTGTCTTCTGATTACCCCAGCTGCCATCAGACACATTGAGTCTCTGAATGATTTCCTGGCTTTTAAATGGGAGGGAAAAACCTCAGTTTATATGGTATTGATTCATCCTCTTTAATCCCTCTTTCCCCCTTCCCACTTACAATATACAAAAGAGGACATAGATGAAGATTATTTTCCTCTCTCTCCCAGAATAGGAAGGAGGACTCACCTGGTATTTCCACTGGGAAGAGGGAAAGAATTTTTATTACAAACACAGGAATCCAGCAGATGGCATCAGAGAACACGATAAAGAAGAAACGATTGGCCAGAGCTCTATCCCTTCCAATATGGGACCTCATGCTGGATGTCTGCAGGGCTGTTTTTTGAATGGAACAGAACATGCTGATGTAGGAAAACATTATGAGGAGGAAAGCCAGCAAGTTCACACCTGGTGGGGAAAAAGCGTAGATCTGAACACCTTGCTGTTATCAGACCACAGTGCAAACAATAGGGCATTTTTAGAGGTGCTGTTAAATGGATCTGCTAAGCAGGTAGTGCAGAGAAGTATGTCCTCTTTCAAGAAACCTCAGTGCCATGAAGAGAAAACCCAGAGTAAAAAGGATATATTCTGAATCGTCTCTTCACAGATAGGAGATTATCAAATGAGAAGAAAAAAAAATTTCAAATACAACAACCTTCCATGAGGGGATTTATTTCAAGATGCTGCAGTTTAAATCTAGGGGCCTTATGAAGCAGGATCTGCCCTATCACAATTAGAAGAGAAAGATTTTTAAAGTCTCTGGAGCTCCAGACTTTTTCCACTAGGACATTGTAAAATTCAGATTGCGTTACCAAAGTGAAAATGGAGACATACCAATTTTTGGAAATACTTCCCCCACAAATATAAGAGACTTTCTAGGAAGAAAGTACCTTATTAAGAATCATGACATGGCTGACTTTAGAGCTGTTGTTTTTTTGTAAAGGGTAAACAACAACCCTTCATTTCCCTTGTTCTTGAAAGTGCCTAGTACTTGAGTGTTTGGGAAATTGTATTCTAAATCTCATTGAGGTTGTCTGAGGGACAAGGGGCTCACATAAGTTGGCAGAGTTCCCAGGTGAATTACTTTAGCTTACAGTCATTGTTGATAAACATGAAAGCAAAGAATGCTACGGATCAAAGAAACATCACATAGATCTCCTATATTTAATATGAAAGCTTTTTTAGTATGCCTTCAGCTATTTTCAGCACTAAATTTCTACAATAAAACACTTAATGAAATATTTCATCAGCATGTTATCAAGCATTTTTATTAAAAACAGAGTATTGGCATAATTTAATTTTACTTAGTAATGTGCATGAATTAACCTTGCCAGAAATTCGTAACATTTGTGGAAAAATTAAAGTCAAGTGGAAAATATAAAATATAATTTACCTAGAAAAATGCCAAGAGAATACCCTTTGCTTCTAAAATCTTCTGTTTGATCATAGAGTGGAAAACACACCCCATTTTTTCCATAGAAGTTTCCAAAAAACTCCTCACTCCAAAATGGAATAATAGCCATTAAAAAGCCAGCAATCCAGATGCATATAAGGATGATCATCGTCTGGCGTTTTCCTGGACGAATATTACTGAAGGGAAAGACGATGACTACATACTTCTCTAAAGTCAAGTATGTCAGCAGCAAGACGGAGACCTCTGTGGATAACATGGCTAGAAACCCCATGAGGCGGCACTGTAAACTCTCCATCCACAACAAAGCATACTTCTGGTATTGTCCTCTATATTTTATGTCAAAGAATCCAATGAAAAACAAATAAACTCCCATTAGACAGTCAGCACCTGTTGAAGGATTGCAATAATGTCATATGTTAGTAGTCATTCCATAGCTTGTAATCTCAGCTACTGGGGAGACTGAGGTTAGGTGATCTCTTGGGCTCAGGAGTTCTGAGTTTCAGTGTGCAAGGCTCATCAGACATCTGCACTACATTTGGCATTATTGTGATGAGTCCCCAGGATCAGGGAGGTCATCAGGTTCTTAAGGAGCGATGAACCAGCCCAGGTCAGAAATAGGGTTCCTGTGCCAATCAGTAGTAGGGCTGACGAGTGAGTAGCGCCTGAATTTCTGGCTTGAGTGAGATGGGGAGGCTCAGGTTTAAAAAACCCCATAAAACTAAATTAAATTAAAAAGTAGTAAGAATCCATTTCCTTACAGCCATCTATCTAGGTCTACTTCCTGAATCCTATAATTTTGACTAGAAATGAGGAAATATTATTGAACACTTGAACGAGTTTCAGAGAGAAATCCCTTTCTAGATTTCTTTTTTTTAATCCCATAACTTCTTTTAAACAATTTAGATTAAATCTATGATTTTATTGGTATAGTGAAGTCTCTATGAGGAGACTTCCTCCACTACTATAGATCTGATGTGTAATTTAGAGATGCAGAGATCTGCCTGTGGCACTGAGACTTGTCTAGGGTCTCACAAGCAGAGCCCAGGTCTTCTTAGCTTGGAGGCTGGTTCTCTATCTATTATATCTTGTTGGGCTTGTCATAAAAATCCTATTAAAAGCTGTAACTGGTTAAAATGGATATTAAAATGAAAAAGCAATGGAGAGGCACTTGGTGTGTTTTAATTGGCTGCAATGTGTTATAAATGACAAATTACAGAAGAGAAGTGACTCAAAAGGGTGTCGTCAGAGATGTATGTGGCTGAACAAAAAAGACAGACTGTCACATGGAGATAGGGTAATGGACAGATAGACTGCATGATTCACTGGTATCCTCAGGATGTCCTCAGAACTCAAGGAAAACTCCCAGAATATTGGTGCAGTGGAATCCCTGCAGTATACTTGTTGGAGAATACGGACAAGAGACAGATCTGATACGCAGGCTTGGAAGGTTTGTAATCTCACGTCGCTAGAGGGAGTAGCTGCACTGATGGGATCACAGGAACATGCCCTGGAGCTGGGAGGAAACTCAGATGCCATCTGGTTTAATCCTCTCCTTTTATAAAATAGGAAACTATGTCATCTCGAGGTGAAATGTCCAAGGTCATGCAGGGAATTAGGCAGAGCAGGATTGAATCCAAGGACCTATGACTCCAAAACCATCATTCTTTCCACTGTACCATGCTCCTTCCCACAAATCCCCTGAAGTGCATGACTGTTTTCTTTAGTATTTGTCTAGCAGATTTTATATCTGTATAATTTCCATTCATATTTTCAGAAATAGTACTATATTGGGCCAAATCCCACTTCTGACATTTGGTAGAAAAGGCAAAGGAATAAGCATTTATTGGGTCATATTATCCATGTTTTATGATATTTTTATTTTGTTAAATATTTCCCAATTACATCTTAATCGGGTTTGGGCTTTGACAGCATTGTGGGTGTTGTCAGTGACTGTATGATAGCTGCCCAAGGACACTCTAAGAGCCTAAAAATAGGAACTATTGTGGTAAATGAAGATCTGATGAAAGCACTCTTTATACATAAGGGAGGTAGCACAGTGGAAGGAGACCAGAATTTGAATCCTGCTTCGGTTACTTAACTAGCTGAGCGGTCCCGGATGAATCGCTTAGCCTCTTCTAGACTCACTATAAAATGTGGATAATGATAGCACCCACCTCACAAAGTTATTGGGAGGATCAAATATAAGACATTATAAGTAAAGCACTTTGAAACCTCAAAGTATGACATAAATGTTAGTTATTATTATAATACCTTACTATACAATATCCTCCCATAACCCCTCAGATGACTCATCTTTTCTATCGGATCCCATTTTGTACTATGGGAATCATTGGATCACAGAAAGCACAGGAGATGTTCCAATAGCTATAAAGCACGGCATTCACATGGTGATCAAATCCAAAATTTATAATTTATGCATGAATTCCATTTGTTGTGGATTTCCAGGTATCTTCAATACAATCCCCAAAGAGCTAGAGTTTGAATCTAATCAAACCCAAACCCCACTTACAGCATAGAATTTTGATGGACATAGCATGGGTCTTATTTTCAGCACTGATGAAAGATCTCATGCCAATGACAAATAGATTCCCGAAGCAGGTAATGAAAGCTATAACCCAGACAAATATTCTCAAGATGTTGTTAGCCAAGAGGTCCTCAAATGAAGAAATACCATCAGTCAAAGGTACACATATTCTCACGTGGGGAGCATAGGAGCAGTACCGAAAATTTTTGAAATAACTGAAATCAAAAGAAAAACAACAACACAGTAGCTGTTAGTATAGATCAAAGCTGTAATCTGCCTGCTTGACATGTGGTATCATGGATGTTTTTCTTAGGGAGTTCAGACCTGTGAAGAATTCCCTGCAAATCTGAAAATTCTTCATTGATGGAACTCATCACCTTACCTTCAACTCATAGACATGCCTAGGTCAAGGAGAAATTAAAGGAGACATATCTGTGATCACTGTTACTAGAGGTAGCCCTTGAATTCAGATCTCCCTAACTCAGGCTGATTGATCTTCTATATTTGATTTCTTTTCATCATAAGATCATAGATTTAGAAATGGAAGGAACCTTAAGAAGCTGTGTAATGCAGCCCCCTCCATTTTCCAGTTGAGGAAACCAAGGCTCGGAGATTAAGTAAATTGCCCAGCTAATGACTGTTTGATGCAGGATTAGAACCCAGATCTTCCTGACTCCAAGTCTTGCACTCTGTTTACCTCAATATTTTAAATTCAGTATCTAAAATTCTTGTAATACCTTACATAGAGTGCAGGGTTTAGAGTCAAAAAGACCTGTTTTCAGTTTGTACCTTTGATATTCACCAGCTATGTCACCATGAGCAATTCACATCTTTTCTGAACCTCAGACAAATGTTTAAGACTTAAATACTAAATGATAGGCCTGGATGGGATCTGCCTTGGTAAAAGGAAGTCCCACACCAAATTCTTGATATATTAATGTATTCATCTAATACTTGTACTTGACAGCAAAGCTACTTATTTACCTCTACCCTATAATTCTAAGCAATGTCCCTCTATTATCGATGACCTGTGTAAAGTACATAGGAACTAACAGATCTTCTCAAGGTACCTTTGGTGGAGTGGGGATTCAAAAGCTAAGGAGAATCTAATTTACTTATCCATACTGCCTAATTCTGTCACTTAAGGAGAGTAGATTCTCATTATGAGGCTGATCCCTAACCAATATTTGAGAATTTGAGAAGCACAAAGAGAGATGGTTCCTTTTAAAGAGCCCATCATTACAAGTTAGGTGTTTTCATTTAGATATGCACCTTACATTTAATTTAATATCATCAGTGCACTCACTTTAAGGACGCTGCCTTTTTTCCTTGATACTGATAGGGTGGAAAGTCCTCTGAGAATAGGAAAAGTCTGGGGCTGAGGGGAAATGTCCATCTTAAATATTGATTTTGGATCAAGGCCTTGAAGGATTTAAATAAGTTGGGGGAGGGGAGAGAGAAAGGTTTTCTTTAGATTGCTATATCTATGTATTTTCTAGGTAGAAGCTGGGGGTGGGCACATTTGGCTCATACACACCCACCAAACTCATGTCTTGAATTTTCTTATATATTATCCTGTCTATTTTCATTCAGCCCCTATCCTGAGTTCATCATTTCCTGGTAACCTTCTTCCATCTTTCCTCATCTGCCGACAGCTTTAAAATGTGCTTCCCATATCAGTCTTTTGGGGAGCAGTGATTAACATGGGCACATAGTGTGCAGAGTTCTGTATTAGGAGGCTTGGGACAAGCCTTGTCTCACAAACCCTTGCACAAACCCTTGTCTCAGGGATTTTACATTATATCTACATTAAGGGACTTTTTGTATCTGCTTGGTTTCGTTTCTCTCCTTTGTAACCTCTAACAAACAACATCTTTCCTCTTGGCTCTTTCGTCATCCCTGTATGTTAATCCGATCCAGTAAATCATAAATCCACTGAGGGCAAGGACTTTTTTGTGTGTGTGCCCCATAGTTGACTGACACACAGTAGGCCTTTAATACTGGCTAATGCATGATGAGTTAAATTGAATCCAATAGATCCTGCCAGATGGCTTTTTCTTCAGTTAATTTCCCTCACCAATGTGATTTTGCTGACATTTGAAGATGGAAACATTTGGAGGGGGAAATGGACTGTGGAGGTGTTACAGCAGTTTCAATGCAAGGAATCAAGGACTTCAGCAGCTGGAACACAGAAAAGGCCAATAAATAAAGTGCTAATTGTTACGCCGTTATCAACACGATGCTTGGGTCAGTGTTTAAAGTGGCAATGTCATCTAGTTCCAAGAAGTTTGCATTTCTGAGAAGATACCCCATTCTGCTTACAACAGGAAGTATTCACCTGACAAAACGTTAGCAAGACGAACCTAACAAAGTCATAAAGTAACTTAATTGTTAGAAAACCACACTATGGCTTTAAGGATTGTAAAGCAATTTACATACATTCATTCCTTTCCATCTCAGTGCTTCTAACTGTGTGACGAAGGGTAAGTCAGTTTGCTTATCTGTTAAATGGGGAAAATAATATCTCTGATACCTACTGTAAACCATGAGTTAGATATAACAGATTGGATTATCATTATTCTAGAGACTGAGAAATAATTTGGTCAGTCCAAAATTAATAGCCAGTAAATGTTAGGATTGGAACCCAAATCCTCTTGATTATTCCTCTGATGCTCCAGCTGGTACAATCTTGAACGTGAGAGGGTTGAGTAGATGATCTCTTGAGAAGCGGTGTTGTGCAATGGAAAGTGTATTGGACTTCTTGTCAGAGAACTAGGGTTTAAATCCCTAGTCTGCTACTTCCTACATGTATGACCTTTGGCAAATTACAGCCTTTCTGGATCTCTGCTCTTCATCTGTAAAATGAGGAGGTTAATCTAACTGGTCTATGATTCCTTCGGGCTCTCAATCTCTGATCCCATATGACCATAAACAAAATGTTTTCCATCTTGTTCATCTGGTAAATTTTGATCTTCTTTTTATTTCTTGCCATTTTTATATAGGTAATTGCAAAATTTTTGAAATGATGAACATGTATAATACCTTGCTAATGAGCGTTGATTGTGTTAAGTGGCATTGATGCCATTTATATAGTACAGTTCACCCAAAGAATTTAATTCATTCCAAAGTATTGTAATGGTGAATTTTCTCTATCACTAACAGTATCAACACATGGAATTCATATAACATCTTTTTTCCTCAGAGCTCCTATTTAGAGCAGTCAGTTGCTCATCCATGTGAGGGGAATTAATTTTTCTAGTTCACCTGAGCAGTGTTTAGCCTGTGACCTCATCTCATGTAATGTGTGGCGCTGAGATGCCTCCCCATATTTAATGGACCTCAGATGGATGAACATCTTGTATCCAAATAGAAATTTCATTGCTCATGGTAAAATTGAGCTCCGTTTGAACAGGGCCCAAATATTACAAAATTAAAAAGCTCTTAATGAAAAATACTTTTCTTGCTTAGAAACACAATGCAATTATAAATAGGAGATATAACTTGTGAACATTTAAAAATATTTCTACCAAATCTACCTTTAATATATACATATACACAATACATACATACATACATGTGAGAAAGGTTCCTCATGTGTTGAAACATTCTTGTGTTTATATTTGGAATCTCTATCTTTTCCAGGTCCCTGAAAAATATGGTTAACATACTTACTAGCTGATGAATTAGAATTTGAGTTTGAAGTGATTTCTAATTTTTTTTCTTGTTTTTGATGGTCACAAACTTTATAGTTCGTTCACTGAATGAAACATCCCAAAGTTACCAAGGTAATGTTGTACTACAAAGAAACCACCTAAATTAATGTTTGTATATATATATATATATATATATATTTACAGATGACTATTGTGTACATATACCTGCACACAAAGATCGTTATGTTTCTGTACATGTTTATTTATTAAGCTTATGTTTGTAGCTGTTGTAAGCATGTCCAATTCTGCTCCTGTGAAATCTCTGGCCTGGTCACTTAAAAGCAGAATGATATGATGGTAGCATTTTTATACACTTCTTTTGATAGCTTCTTTTTAAAATCTATTTTTTCCATTTCTTTTGCTTACAATCAGTAGAATGTAATCCTCTTCAGGGTAGAGACCATTTTGCATTCTACTTTTTCTCTTCCATGCCTAGCACGATGCCTGAAATATAATAGGCACTTAACAAATGCTTATTGAATTAAAAAGTTTCAACAACTTCTCTGCATCATTGGCCATGTAATTTACTGGGGAGGGGAGAGTGGGGGTATGTGAGGGATCAATGCAGAAGGTTCTGAGATAACCAGGACTTGTTACTTTTCCATCAGTGGGAAAGTGAAGTGAAGTGAAGGTGGCAAGGTGGCTGAGTTCCAAATTTTCAATCTCTTTTTGTGTTATGTTTCTACGTTAGCAATAATCCAACATAGGTGTTAGAAATAGCCCTAATTGAAGACTACAGGGATCTCCTGAAATCTCCACAAGATTCCAAGAAACCGTTGACATAGTAAGGTTCAGAGGGTTTGGGGTATAGATTCCAGACAAACAGTTTATCTAGTGTGCCTCTTCTCTATAAATTGTCCTCTGAAAACTGAGAGCTATCTCTTATGGAGTTTATTTGTCCAGGGGGTTTCCACTCCCACTTCCAAATGTGTACAAAGGGAGTCACTGTGGAATAATAGGCATAGAAAATTCCTAAAGCCATTCTCCAGTTATGGATGGGAAATTATCAATCAAACGAGGCAGAAACCTTCCTTTAAAAAAATAGGACTTGATTTAGATAAAAGAGCCTGATTCTCACTTTACCTATACTTTACCCCATGTAAAGATGTCTTTTTGCCCAGTTAGAAAGATCTAGTTCAATCAATTTGATTCTTTTAAAGGCAGAAATGACTTCTAAGAGAGTTATTCAGTTTTAGCTACTGCATAATGACCCAATCCCTCTGATTTCTAGGCCTGCATGGGGTCCTATTCAACTCCCCCCACAAAGAAATCACTAGATTTCTACTGATGAGCAAACAGTCTTGCACACATGAATGGACTCCTGGGGAGAAGAGGAAAAAGTTGCTTTTCATTAAGCCCATAACTTCTTCTCTGTTCGGAGACTTGTAAATTCTTGGGCCCAGATCCAGCGTTAATTTCTGATAAAGCCTTCCAAAGGCTGTCCCTTCCTCTGTGTCATCGACAGATTTATCAGTGTATTTATTGTCAACTGCTCTGTTTAATAAGAACTATAGTACATGAATTTGGACAGACCAAGGGATAGCGGAGGATAAAAGGGTCTGGTGCGCTATGATTCATGGGATTATGAAGAGTCAGACACAAATGAAAAACCACAAAAAGAGTCATAGAGAATTGCCTGGTGACATTGAGAAGTTAAGTGATATGCCAGGGTCACACTGCCTGTCTGATGAACATCCCCTTTCCCAATGTCTTCTCCTATTAGCATGTAAGCTTCTTGAGGACAGAGATTATCTTGATTTTTCTAATTGTATCCTAGCAGCAGTGCGTGGCCTATAGCATGTGTTTTTTTCATTCATTCTGTCATGTTTCAGAGTCAGGACCTAAGCCTAGATCTTCTTGACCCTAAAGCCAGCCCTTTATCAATTATACCATGCTGACTTTCAATAAGAACTGCAGAGAAATGAAAGATGCAATCTTAAAAGATAGATGCAGAAATGCATCCAGCTTACATAGTATATTATGGGTCCTACTTTATGGAAAGAAAATTTTACAAATCAATAATCCTTTCTGGGAAAAGAAAGAGAGGAATAAAAGGATGCACAGAAGAGTTGTAAGGTCTTTATTTATTTATATAAACCCCTTGGGCACAAGGACTGTCTTTTGCCTCTTTTTCTGTCTCCAGAACTTAGGACAATGCCTGGTACATGGGCACTTAATAAATATTGATTGACTGTTAGCATAATTTGAAACCTCCTTCAGCTGAACTTTTAGAAGGCTAGGAAATGGCAGTTTCTTAATTTTCATACACATAAAAATTCTGTTTTATTGACTGAAAAGAGTGAGGCACTCACTATAAGATGAATAATCGACACTTCTGTAATGTGTTGTGGAAAGGAGGAGGTAGTTTATTTTTAGTTTTCTGAAATTATCACATTTTTCATTCTATTTTGTGAAATTGTGCCATGTTTTCTACCTGAACTTGATCTTTAGGAATACTTCCTACAATCTTTTTATGGACTGTGAGAAATAGATTTTAGGGGGTCAATAAAGCCTAGATAATAGTAATGCTGCTCATTCCTGCTTGTCAATCAATGAAAGGCTTAACAGTCCAACAAATGTGAAATACCCACTTAAAGGGCATGTTTTCCCAGTTAAAATAGCATAGCCTCAGTAATCATCATGAATATATTAGAATATTTCACTTACAGAGACTGAAGGTATTTCAGACTTTCAAAGTGGTCTTCATCAAGATAAGAAAGTGGATTGTAAGACAGATTTCTAAAATAAAGAAAAAACAATGTACTCTTAGCAGGAATAAAAAAAGGTATGTTATTATTTAGAAAGTGCAACATGAAACCATTAAATCTTATTCTGAAGGAAAAAAAGTTGTTACTTACAGTTTTTGTAGAACTTTCAGTTCTTTAAAAACATGGTGGGGTAAGTCCATGATCATGTTGTTAGACAGATCCCTAGCAGAGAGAGTGAGAAACCATGACAAATATATTTTCTTTAAATTGGATATAGAATAAATATGGTATTCTCTGTATTGGCATCATAGTTCCATTGGACACAACACAAAATTTGAATCTTACCTGAAATGACTTTTACTTTAGTATCCTACAACATGGTCTTTTGAGTGAACTCAACTAGTTTAATTAAATTATTATGGTCTCTGGAGTCTGAGGATCTGAGTTCAAATCACACTTGAGATACTACCTATGCCACCTTGGGTAAATACCTTGTTTTCCCTAGACTCTAGTTTCCTCATCCCTAAATTGATGAGGTTGAATCAGGCTTCTAGAAAAGTGATGATGAAGCATGTTACCCACTTATTGACAGAGGTAATGAACCCTAGAGGAGGAATAAATCATGTTTTTGGGCCCAACTGATAAAGAAATTTGTTTTGATTAACTTTCTGGATTTATTGTGAGGGGTTTCTTGTTCCTCTTTCTATTTTTTTCTCCCCCATTGGGGGTATGATAGGTAGGGATAAGGTAGAAAAGGAAAGAAAAAGGAAGAAAAGGGGGTCGTTGAAGCATTTTATAAAAATCACAGAAAAGAATAGAAGACCAGAAAAACAAGTAGGAAACTTTGCAAGTTACACGTTGAATTTATTTAAAAGAAAAGCAAAGTCCATGTAACAGAGATCTTCAGTGTCATGTACAACATTTTTCTTCTATTACCCTATGTATTATTGTGTTTGTCCTTCATTGTCGAAAAGGACCATGACATCAGGGAGATGATGACATGACTTGCAGTTGACTTTGATATGAGTGGGGAAGGGCTGTGCAAGGTCACCAGCCTCACTTTCTCCCCCAGAGCCATCTGGGTCCAGTGGCCAGATATTCATCAGAACCACTGGAGATGGCCCAAGATGCAATGGGAGACCTTTGCCTTTTTAGTCTAAGGCCGTTTCAGTTTCTCACTTTGAGTAAGATAATGCCCAATCAGTGAATAATCCTCTTTAAGTAGTTACTTGGGGAATGGCCCCTTTAATAAAAAAATAAATCAAACTGTGAAGGGAAGACCCTCAGTGTTCCTGATCAAAAGAAAAAAAGTTACCATTTAGTATTTATACTAACTCTGTGCTAGGAGGGCAGGGACCTATTGTCCAATCTATTAGCTGCAGCCTATTGTCCAATCTATTAGCTCCAGAGTGAATTGGGCTTTGTCTTTGAGAAAGAAACACAACCTATGTATGACATATACCAGGAAATGCCTGCTTTATTTGGTGTTTATTAAGTTCATAATCTAAATAAATGATATATACAACATATAATATGGATAAGCATAAATGAGAATGAATGAATAAATACATAAAAATGAGTGGTTGGATTACATGGCTTCTGAGGATTCCTTCTGGTACTAAATACATGATTCTTCAATCATTGTGACCTCACTCCCTCAGACATTTGCCCTTTTTGCTTGGTAATTGCTCAAAGACAGACATGATCTTTATGAGCTCAAATATGGTCAACCCAGTCTACAATTCCTCTCCACCAAATTATGTTCATTACTTCTTTCAGGATTCAGTTCAAACTATTTCCTAAGGAGTCTCTCTCCTGACTAATCCTATCTAACCTGGTCTATGTTTTGCTTTGAGAAACCAAACTGACAAACCTCTTATGCCTAGCTTGAGACCATGTATACATACATACAAATAGACACACACATATATACACACATACATACATATACATATATAAATATGTATATATTCATATATTGAGTACTTCATAAATATTGGCTGACTTTATTCAGGATGCCTATAACTCCTGTCTCATCAAAAGCAGCACCATTCTTCTGATTATTTAGAAAGGGTTGCCATTCACAAGTAGAGTTAGGGGATAGATGATCTGTGAGATTTTTGTCCTGATAAAATAATCCACAGAACATGAATCATTGGAATCTTTTCTGGTTATCATAAAGGAGTGGTTGAGGGGATGGAATGAAATTAGGATAGAAAAGGAGGAAGTTCTGTATCCTCATTCCCAAAGGTCACATAACAGAGAAATTGCTAGTTATGGCTCTGCAGAAATATCTTACTCACTCTCACCCATGTTGTAGTTGTTCTCAGTGGTATCCAGCTCTTCATGATCTTATTTGGGGTTTTCTTGGCAAAGATATTGTAGTGTTTTGCCATTTCCTTCTTTAGTTCATTTTATAGATGAGGAAACTGAGACAAACAGCGTTTAAATGACTTGCCCAGGGTCACACAGCTAGTGAATGTCTGAGGCCAGGTTTGAACTCAGGAAGATGAGTCTTCCTGACTCCAGACCTGATACTAATTCACTGAACCATCTGGCTTCCCTCTTGCACTCATATCTCTCTACTCACTGGTTGTGGGGGAGGAGATGGAATATTCCTTGCTTCCCATGGCTACTTCTAGACTTTTTCTCTATGTGCAGTGTGTCCTCCTTTAAGGTTCATGTTTTTCAAATTTATTATCCAATCTGGCTCTTGACATCTGCTATCTATGGATCCCTCCAGAACATTGTTCTTCCTTCCACAACAAATTCATTACCTGACTCAAAGACCATCTCTCTTTCTCAATCCCTTCCTTCATTCTAGGGGAGTTCAACATACATAGCCTTACTTCAGACTTTTAAATCTACTCAATTCAGATGGTCTTGCCATCATCCACAAGTCTTTTACTTCCTTGTTCACTAAATCTGAAATTCTTTTATCTGATCACAATCTTCTGTCATTCTATTTTTCCCTATGTCTTAGGACTTCTAACCCTATTCTTGATCTTTACCTTGACCTGTTCTTTTTTTATTTTGCAGGGCTTTCTCTCCACTCTAGTTTTACTATTCTCCTTTTTTCCTTCCTAACTCATTGGTCAATCAATTCAACTCGACACCATCCTTTACAATCCAATCCTTTGCCCCCTTCCTTGTCTTACCATTGATCATGCTTTACCACACCACAACCTTGTGTTACTACCATCTTGTACTACTGTCATTCGTGTTCATGTGCTGCTTAGTTAATGATCAACAAACTGACTATTGACTGACTGACTGACTGCCAATATCTGCTGTCTTCACTTATATTCACATACTATTGAATGGAATGAGGAAAAAAAATCACAAAACCATCCTAATTGTGTCCACTCCAAATTTATGTACATGATCTCAAATTTGTTCTTATAACAGCAAGACAATCTTTTTTATACCTCTCTAATCATTTCACAATCCCACCCACCACACAAACATTCTTGTCTCTCCTCAAACATCTCACAATATCCTCTTCCCCATGATTTGCCATTTCCTTCTCCAGCTCATTTTACAGATGTGGAAACTGAGGCAAGCAGGGTTAAGTGACTTGCCCAGGATTTCACAGTCTCTAAGTGTCTAAGGCCAGATTTGAACTCATGAAAAGGAGTCTTCCCAATTTTGAGTCCAGTACTCTATCTACTGTGCCACCTAGCTGTATATAAATATAACACACAAGCCTGTGTTTATTTTCATGGCAGATATTGATTACCTATATGACATTAGATTGGAATATTTCTAACAGAGCAATAACTAGAAATTTCTGTACCTGAGTCAAGGGGCAGTGATTGCTGACAGTGAAGCAGAAATGAGTGCTATCACCTGGAATGTCTCTATCAGGGTAGTTAGTGTGCCCTGGTCCATGATATGGTTTCTAAGCAGCTGAAGGAGGATGTGTCCTAGGACAAGGCAACATATAGGTCAATGAGGGGAGAAGAGGCAGGAGATGAAGTGTACCCTAGGATGGTGCAGTTGGTGCCTTCTAAAAATTTCCATTCAGGGGCAACAGCCCTTAAGTCCCAACCTGGTTATGACTCTGATTTTGAATATCCAATGACCAATAGGACCATTGTCATTACCAGGGGAAAGGCAATGAGGACAATATGTTAGCAGCCCTATCAGTCATTTGAAATTCCTACGTATAGTACATACAATTTATTTTTATAAGTTTCAATATTTTCTTAGTAGTCACTACTACTTACAGTTCGCCTAAATTTTTTAATGAGGAAAAGGTCTTGTCTGGAACAAAATCAATTTGATTTCTAGGAAGAAACCTGAAAGACAGATCCAGAGTCATGACTGGTTATTTTGGTATGCTCCCATAATTAGGCCATTCTGTAAACTGTTATAGATCCAAGATTAATATAATCCTTCTTCTTGTTTTTCTGTGGGGAAGGAAGCATCTCTAGATATAGAATACAAACAGTGCTGCTTCTTGTCTCCCACCAAGTGATGTTTGCTGTGTGAACATCCATCATCTTCTCCCCCAGTCAATACTGCTAAATGAAATGTGATTCAATATATGGAGTAAGATTGACAAAGGAAGGAAGTATTTGAATTTTGAACGTTGATTATTTTGGCAATTGGCTCTTTCTCAATGGAACCTCAAAGATTCTCAAATAAGAGAACATAACCACACCGATAGAGGTATCGTAGGGAAGATACTATTTTTTAAGAGAAAGCGAGATAGAACAAAGCTGAGCCCACTCACCCCATCCTCTTAGGGCACCAGCAAATTTTAAATTCTAAGTAAATTGGTTAGCATTTTCTACTTCTCGTACTTTAGTTTTCCTTTCTTAGGTAAAGGAAGGAAGAAAGAATAGCAGGTAAAACACACACCATATCCTCCCATTTCATATTTTCAGGGTAATAACAGTTATTATTTGCACTTTGTAGGTGAAGGGCTCTCTTCTCATGCACATTTATATTAATTCCATGCAAAATGGCAATAAGGGTTCTTTCTAGATTTACTAGAAGGAAAAGAAAATGTATTTGGAGAAATAAAACTGAGTTCAAATCCAGATTCTTTTGGTTACTACCTACGTGAATCTGTATACGTCATCTCACCTCTTTAAGCTTCATTTTCCTGCTCTGTAAATAAGAGAACTTGCACTGCATAGGGTGAATAGGATGCTAGAAGTCAAGAAGCTTTGGGTTCAAGTCTCTCCTTAGACATTTCTTGGCTGTGCGACCTTAGGTAAGTGACTTAACCTTGCTCAACCTTATCTGTAAAATGAAGGAGTTGGATTTAGTGGCCTCTAAGGGCCTTTCCACTAATTAAATCAATGATCCTGTGATCCTAGATATATAGGTTAAATCTTCTAAGTAATTACCACCAAGTAACCAAGTGGAGTGGATTCCCAAGCCCGGTGAAGATTCTTTTTTTTTATTGTCACTAATGATAACAGTGATCATAAAGTAGTATTTTTGTGATAATTTTAGTGATATTTTTAGTGATAATAAAGCAGAAAAAATAAAAATAGTAATTATAAAAACAGTTTTTATATAATACTTTAAGGTTTACAAAAATGACTTCATTTTATCCTTACAACAATCTGGAAGGAAGGTGCTGTTATGATCCCTATTTTTCAAATGAGGAAGTTGAGACAGACAAAGATTAAGTGACTTGCCCAGGGTCACACAGCTAATGAGCATCTGAGGCTGGATTTGAACAGAAGTCATCCTGACACTAGGTCTATCACTCTGTCCATTGTGCCACCTAGATACCTATTAATGCTGCACTATCGCTAGCCTGAAAGGCAGAGAAAGACTGTGTGGTGAGGGTGCTTAAATAGTAGCCATGAAGATGAGAAGGGGGTTGTCTCCTCAAACTGTCAAAGTCCCACAAATCAGCTTGGCCGGGTTGGGGTCACAAACATCTGCCATACCTGCCCTGCTCTCCCTGCTCCTCTCTGCCTCTTGGTTTCTGGCAAGATTCAACTCAAGTCCCACTTTCTGCAGGCTGTCTGCCATGATCCCCTTTCCTAGGAAATACCTTCCCTCTGAAATGACCTCCCATCTACCATATATATATATATATATATATATGTATATGTATATATACACAGATAACTATATGTATATATACACACACACATATGCATACATACATACAAAATATACATATATATGATGCAAAAAAAATTTTGGTATGTTGTCTTTCCCACTAAAATGCAAACTTCTTGAGGGCAGGGTCTTTCCCCTTCCCCTTCTTTGTATCCCCAATGCTTAGTACAGGGCCTGGCACAAGTTAATGAATACTGGTTGACCCAGTGATAAAAACAACAGAAAATAGGACCTTATACAGAGGTCTAAATGGCTAATAATTTCATGTTTACACTTCCACATCTGAAATGCTGTTTTTTTTTTGTTTTGGGGGTTTTTTCATTTTTATTTAGTAATTTGTTCTTGATTCACAGATAAGTCTGTTATGTACTTACAACACTGTGAGCTCATCACATGCCAGAAAGGTGGAATTCATTAGGGACTTAATCTGATTGCCTTCCAAATCCCTGAAAACCAAGAAAACCCAAATATCATATTAAAGACCAGAGGGATCTGATTCTAAGCCCCTGCCCACCCATCCTAGGTCCATCCTTTCTCCTTCCCTTTCTTCCCAGGCCCTCTTCCCACTTGCTGACTGCAAGTTAGAGTGATGAGTTCTGGGTCCCCTCTTGGTGCTTTGTCCTCGAAGACAGCATTAACACTTTATTTCAAGAGCAGAGATTGTTTTCCCCTGAATGGTTCCACGTGACCACCTCATCCCTCATGTCGTGTTTTCGAGATTCTTCAGTAACACAGTAAAATGACAGGTTAGTGCTCTGAAGAGTTAAGGAATGACTGCCTCCATTTCAGAGGACTCCCTTCTCACCATTTACCCATCAAGCTGTTCACTCAAGGTCTCTTCTACTCTTCCCAGATGTTGTAGAGCCAGCCCCCTCCCACTGAATCCCTTACAGATTTGAAGATGGTTATTATGTTTTCACTTAGCCTGCTTTTCAGACTAAAAGCCTCTAGCTCTTTTGTTCTTTCCTTGCAAGACCAATTTGCTCTCCTCTGGACTCTCTAATTTTTCCACATCACTCCTAAAATGTGTTTAAGATAAACACAGTAATCTTATAAAAGCCTTAGGGGCACCAAATACAACAGAAAGTCTATATTCTTATTTCCAGGCTCTGTTACATCATCTTTTTGGTAACACACGCAAGTAGTAAGGTAGGCTTCTTAACAAAAGCAGGGAATTTCTGTTTCATATTAAGCCTGCGTCATCCATAAATATGTAGGTTTCTTCTTTCTGTTGTTCCTGTTTAGCTGACTGGGGAGTGAGTTAAGGTCCTCTAGTCATGACGCTAAGGGTCTTCTGGTGGGGCATCAGAGTGGTTAGGCAGGTTGGGTCAGCCATTCAGAACCAGGTAAGAGGGCAAAGGAAGGCAGGGCCAAGGGGAGCCAGCATCTCTCTCTCTCTCTCTCTCTGTATCTATCTCTAATATCTCTCTGTATTTATCGATCTGTCATCTCTCTCTCCACATATCTGTCTGTATCTCTCTCTCTCTCTCTATCCTTATATCTGTATTTCCCTCTATCTGCATCTCTCTCTCTCTCTGACCTCTCTCTGACCTTTCCATCTCTCATCTTTTCCTATATCTATCTGTACCTCTCTCTCCTCTCTCTCTCACCTTTTTTCTCTTTATATCTATCTATATATCTCTATCTGTATCTATTTCTAATATCTCTCTCTGTATGTATTGATCTCTCATATCTCTTCCTGTATCTATCTGTCTCTCTCTCCTTATATCTACCTCTATCTCTTTCTATCTCTAACATCTCCTTCTTTGTATCTTGTCATCTCTCTCTCCCTGTATCTATCTATATCTCTCTATTTCTTCCCTTCCCTCCCTTCCTATGTCCCTCCCTCTCTCCTACTCTCTCTCTACTGTACTTAGCATATAATGTCTGAGAAGTGTTTAAGAAAGAGGATGAGTCTGAAGGGTGAATGTAGGAGAGTTTCCTAGAATATATAACAGTCAGGAGAAACCTCCTAAAATCTCTAGGGGATGAAATCAGCAAAAAATGGAATGAGGACAGAGTTAGGTGGTCAGCCAACAGTGTTGATTCAGAGCTTAGTGGTATGAATCAGAGAAAACAGCAACACTGCTGAGGGCAATTGAGTCACGGTATGTTGAATTACGGATCCTGGGCAGTTTGTGGGCAAATCTCAGTATAGCTTCCCAGAGGATTGGGTTTTCCCCTAGGATGGACCTTGATTCAGAAAATCAGGGAAGAGTGAAGATCAGGGCCTGCTGGCCACTGAGACATTGCCTATATCCTCAGGCCTAGAGTCTCCCAGGTGAAGTTATTGTAGTGTTTAGAGAGAAAAGAGAAAAGAATATTTTTAGATGTTGTACATATGAGCAGCATGATTCTGAGCCCCTCATTTAATTCTATGTAGGGGAAAAAGTGTCCTGGTTTGGGGATAGTGGTGCAGAGGGCAAGCTGATCCAGATCATGAGACAGAAATTCAGACCAATATATGAATAGATCTTTAACAGTTCAATTCCTTCTCTAACTCATTTTACAAATGAATAACTGAGGCAAACAGAGTTAAGTGATTTTCCCAGGGTCACACAGCTAGGAAATATCAGAGGTCAGAATCGAACTCAGAAAGATGAGTCTTCTTGACCCCCCAGGCCAAGTATTTACTCTGCCACCTATCTTCCTGCCTGGAAGATAGCAGGGAATGAATTTGTGTTTGGTGAATTGAGTATGTGCTATACCAGATACCATGGAGATATAGTGGGTACAACACGACAAGGAAAATAGCAGTAGACAAATACAGGAAGAAGATGCAGATTGGTGGTGCAGTGGATAAAACATGGCCTGGACTAATGAAAACCTTGATTCAAATATGGCCTTAGTCATTTACCAGCTATGTGACCTTAAATATGTCACAATCTCTGTTTGCCTTAAATTTCCTCAGCTGTAAAATAGAGAAAATAGTAGCATCTACCTCTCAGGGTCAAATGACCTAACATTTATAAAACATTTAGCATAGTGCCTGGGAAACAGTAGGTGCAACATAAATGCTCATTCCCTTCCCTTTCCCCAATACAGCTCATGAGTTCAGATTTTTGTGGTTTAGCAGTGTCCTACTGTTTGTGACCTAATTTGGGGTTTTCTTAGCAAAGACACTGGGGTGGTTTGCTATTTCCTTCTCTAGATCATTTTACAGATGAAAAAACTGAGGCAAACAGGGTTAGGTGACTTTCCCAAGGTCACACAGCTAGTGAACATCTAATTTCAGATTTGAACTCAGATGTTCCTGACTACAGGACCAACACTATCCACTATGCCACCTAGATGCCCTTAAGCTCAGCTATTTATATAGAAAAATATGAAATGAAGGTTAAAAATAACTAAAAATCCTAAAGCAATGATGTATATTTCATCTTATAGTTATCATTGAGATTTGATAGAAGAACACTCATGATTGGAATATATGGCTATAGAAGGATACAATTTATTCAAAAGGAACAGAATTGGATTTTTTTAAAAAAAAGATGATTAAGTAGCATTGTCTCTCTCTTACTCATTTGAGAAAATCCAGGAATCAATGTGAAAAGCATAGTAGAGATCATTTAGGTGAGGAGAGAGAGAGAGAGAGAGAGAGAGAGAGAGAGAGAGAGAGAGAGAGAGGGAGGAGAGAAATCATATTGTCTTGGAAATATACCACAAACCACTAAGTGGAGGAAATAATATAGGTGAGAAATTCAGGAAATAGTTTGTAGTTTTGGCAAAAAGAGCTGCTATAGTAGTGATAGGGGACTTCAAGAATCTAGACATCTGTTGTGGTTTTCCCTCTGCCAAGAACAGAGCAGTTGATAAATTCTTGACATGCTTATAGTGGTAATTTTATTTTTCAAAAGATATAGGAAACAATAAAAGAAAACACCATTCCAGAACAATAATGAAGAACTCATCACTAAAGTGGAAATGATGAGGACTTTAGGGGAAAGAGGCAAACACTACATATTCAGGATTTATGATGGAAAGTAAGAGGACAGCCAGGCATTCACACAGTACCTCAATCTTAGGAAAGGTTAGAGAAAGGAGTGGTTAAATTCCATGGCATAAAATTCTATAAGGATAGTGGATAATAGAGGGAGAGGAAACTCATCAATGTGTCTTCAAAGGTTTGAACTGCTTCTCTGTATGTGTTCCCTACAGGTATATCTCTCCATTTGTCTACCTTGGTCACATTAATTCTTTAATTTCTTAATTCCCGTGCAACTTTCCCTATGTGTTTACTATGTGTGTTCACTCTTCCCACTGATGTTGCATGTGTACTTGTGGGAGAGTATACCCTAGGTTTATGGAGTCTGGGGGATATTCTGTGGTTATTTTTCTTACTACATTAAATGCTTTTGTTTTAAACTAATTGTTTCTTTGACTAACCAATAAAGGTAAACATATTGGTGGGGGCTTACCAGATACTGTTTCAGGGGATGAAGACTCATAGGGTACCTTGAGTCTAGCTGTCTGCTGGAGGATAATGTGAAATGTGTGTGTGCAAGGGGAACAAGGAGCTACACTGTGAAATACGTTTAGGATCTTCATCTTGGATGCTCTAATGCAGGGGTGTGGAACCTGAGGCACATGTATTTTTCTAGGTCCTTAAGTGCCTTTTGACCTTAGGATTTGTTCTGTAAAATTTGGATTCGGGACCTTAAAGGCACAGGTTGTCCACCCTTGCTCTAGTGCCATAAAGAACAACTGGATGAAAAATGAGCATTTTTCCCTTTTTTTCCCTCAGGATATAATTAGTCAATTTAAATGAAATGCTAAAACTAAGAAGATAAATTAAAATTAATATCAAAGTGAAATCCTGCACAGACTAAAATAAATCAACTTCACAGGTATAAGATGGAAATAGTATGGCTAAATAACAATTTATTGTGAAAAAAGACAGGGTTTTAAAAGACTAAAATTTCAATGTGAGTCAACATTGAACAAAGGCAGTCAAAAAAGTAATTCCAACCCAGGATCATAAATTTCCAAAACAAAGGAGGTCACATTCTTGCTATTATCTACCATGGTCAAAACATTCTTGGAGCATTATGTTTAATTCCTGGAGCCATATTTTAGGAAGAAGGTAAATAACTTAGAAATTATCCAGAGGAGGAAGCCCAGGAAAACAAAGGTATTAGAAATCATGACAGATATTGTCTATTTCTGAAGAGAATTAGAGTAAAAGGAAAAGAATCCATATGTTCTAAAATGTTTATAGAAGCTCTCTTTGTGGTGGCAAAGAACTGGAAATTGCAGGAATACCCATCCAGTGGGAAATGGATGAATCAGCTGTGGTATAGGATTGTGATAGACTACTACTGTGCTAATAAGAAATGATGAGCTCACTTATCTTAGAAAAACATGGAAAGATTTGCATGAAATAATGAAGAAAATGAACGGAAGCAAGAGAACATTGTGTACAGTGACAGTAATATCGCTTTAAGAACATTGAGCAAATAAGTTATTTTGATTATTATAGATACCCAGATTAACCGTAAAGGACATGTGAAGAAACATATTATCTACATCCAGAGAAATAACTGATACATAGGAGTATGTATAGAATAATGGTATTGATACATCTATATCTTTTTGTGTCCAATGGTAGCCATCTCTAGGGTGGGGCAGGGGTTGAGGAAAGGGAAGAAAAGAAAGAAATGTACATGATAATTTTTTATATATTTGAAAGGAATAGCAAGTTGTGTCTTGTAGGTTTGCAGTTTCACATACAATCATCTTTTTTATTGTACGATGTTATAGAAATGTTTTATTCCATAAATTAAAAAAAAGAAAAAGGACCATCATGCAAGGGGAAATAGACATTCTGTTTGGCCTTCAAAGACAGAACTAGGAGCAATAGGTGAACATTGAAAAGAAGCAGATTTTAGCCTGATGTAAGGAAAACTTTCCATATAATTGGAACTGTCCAAAGTAGAGTGGAATACCAACCTAAGCAGGGAGTTCTTCCTCACTGGAAATCTTCTGTCAAAGGCTAGATGAAAACTCCACAGGTATTTTGTTGAAAACACTGGACTTGATGGTTACTGAAATTCCATAATTCTGTGATCTTTCCCTTCCTCCCTGTTTTTCTTTTGCATGGAAGTAGACAGCAAGGTCATATGGTCTTTTAATTATAACCTCATAGATGTAGCCAATCTATGTAGCCTGGAGCCCATCTAGTCCAATTCCATCATTTTACAGTCCAGGAAACTGGGAGCTTGTGACTTGCCCAGGGACATGTAGGTAGGTAGCCAGTTCTTCCTATTCTGTTTTGGTTTGCGTTTTCCTTTCTCTTTTCTCAACTCAATGGAAAGTTACAATAGGAACAACACTAGGAGATGGCTCATTTACAATAAAGGCTTTTGTCAAAGCAAATGATTGAAAAAGAAAATGGAGATGGAAAACAAAAGGACATCGTGAGAATATCTTATTGGATAGATATGTAAAAAGAGCAGCAATAAAACCCCTTTTTTTAAATTTGAAGAAGAAAAAGAAAATCTAACTATAGAAGATGCTACAAGCAATTTTTCTATTACCTTGGTCAGTCTTAAATAGTATCTTGTTAAAGTCACAGAATTTTACAACACAACTTCTTTCCTCTTGATTGTTTTTGTTATATTGAAATGTTTATATTTCATTAATTAATTTATCATTGTAAATTAATTTCATTAATTTAAAAAAAATTAAAACCTTAGGGCAGCTAGGTGGCACAGTGGATTAGAGCATTGGATCTGGGGTCAGGAAGATCTAAGTTCAAATCTGGTCTTAGACACTTAATAACTGGATGACTCCAAGGAAGCCACTTAAACCTGTTTACCTCACTTTCCTCATCTACAAAATGAGCTGGAGAAAGAAATGGCAAACTCCTCCAGTATATTTGCCACAGATGAGATCACAAAGAGTCAGACACAATTAATCTAGACAATCGCAATAGAATGTTTGTGATTTCTGACTTGTTAGCTACTATGAATGTATTTCACAGATTGACTTTTTTTGTTCAAACTTTGCTGTTGTAAACATAAAATCTTTATCACTTTAGTTCTGATTTATTCATATGAATGAACAAGCAATTAGAATTTTACTTTAATGTTTACTTACATCCAATTAAGATGAGGCATGTAGTTACACATCTCCTTGGGCAGGGCTTCCAAGTGGTTATTGATCATAGACCTATATAAAAGAAAGATATTAATTAGAAATAAAATCTGATATCTTCAAAGAAAATACCCTGATCTAGTAGAGAAGTTTTAGTGGTCTTGTCATTCTGAAAACTTATGGACTTTTTTTTAAGGACTAGAAGTATGATTTATTTAACTATGTGGGGCACTCTGAATAAAGAAAACTTCTTCTGCCAATATGAATCAGAGACTCACAGAATGTTGTTGAGTAGCCTGAGGGCACTGTTAGATTAAATTGTCAGTCTATTAATAAATATTTATTAAGTGCTTACTATATGCCAAGGGGGCAGTTAGGTAGCACAGTAGGTAGAGTATACAGTCTGGAGTTAGGAATATTCTTCTTCCTGAGTTCAAATCTGGTCTCAGACACTTACTAGTGATGTGACCTTGTGCAAGTCACTTAACTCTGCCCCCAGTTTCCTCATTTGTAAAAAAGGAAAATACCCAGATGGAGAAGCAAAGAGGCCTGTGTTACTGGATCAAAGAGTATGTGGTAGGGGTAAGAAGACTGGAATAGTGTGGGTAAGGTAAGTTCTGAAAACCAAACAGAGAATTTTGTATTTGATCCTGGAGGTAATGGGGGATACTAGGAGTTACTGAGTAGTGGGGTGATAGGGCTGAATCTGTTCTTTAGGAAAATCACTTTAGTAGTTGAATGGAGGATGGATGGGAGTGGGGAGAGAAATGAGGCAGACAGACTCATCAGCAGGTTATTATAATAGTCAAGACTGAGGTGATGTGGTTCTACACTAGAGTGTGGACAATGAAATCAACAGACCTTGCAAATAGATTGGATATTGGGGTGTGTGTGTGAAAAGTAGTGAGGAGTCAAGGATAACACCTGGACTACAAGTCTGAGGGCCTGTGGAACGATGGTCTTGCCCTTGAAATTAATAGGAAAATTAGGAAAAGGGTGAGATAATAAACTCATTTTTGGACACATTGTGTTTAAGATTTCTGCTAGATATATAGTTTGAGATGTCCGAAAGACACTTGGAGATAGAAATCAGAAATCAGCAGAGAGGCTAAGTCAGGATAGATAGATCTGAAAATCATTAGTATAGAGATGGTAATTAAATACATGGGAATTGGTAAGATCACCAAGTGAATTAAAATAGAGGGAGAAGAAAAGAGGGCTCAGGATAGAACCTTGGGGGACACCTACAATTAAAGGGTATGATCTGGATGAGGATTCAGCAAAAGAGTCTGGGAAGGAGTAAGTCAGATTAGTAGGAAGAAAACCTGAAAACCTAGAGAGAAGAGAGTATCAATGAATGATGTCAAAGGCTACAGAGAGGTCTAGAAGAATGAGCATTGAGAAAAGGCCAGTGGATTTGTCAATTATTAGAGATCATTGATAACCTTGAAGAGAGCAGTTTTGGTGGAATGATGAGGTTGGAAACCTTCTTAAGGGGTTAAGAAGAGAGTGAGGGCAGAGAAAATGAAGACACCTATTGTAAGTGGCCTTTTAACTTAGCTATAAAGTATTGAAGAGACACAGGATGATAGTAGGGGTAGAAGGATCAAGTGAGCATGGCCAAGACATGGGCACATATATATGTAACAGGGAAGGAGCCAGTAGACAGGAGACATTAAAAATAAATAATAGTGTGGGAATTACAGAGGGGGAAATCTGTTGGAGAAGGCAGGATGGAATGGGATCTCTTGTCCTAGCAGAGTTGGAGAGTTTTGGTAAGAAGTAAGACCATCTACGTGAGATAAGGATGAAGGAAGACATAGTGGCAAAAGGCTTCTGAGTGATATTGGATGAGGAAGAGGGAGAAGATGGAGTTCTCAGTAAATGGACTCAATTTTTTTACTGTAAAACATGAGGCAAGGTTCTCAGCTGAGAGAGTAGGGAGAGGAAAAGCCGTGGGAGATTTGAGGAGGGATGGAAGGGTTTGGAAGAGCTATTGTGGAGAACTGGATAGTGAGTTGATAAGGGAAGTGTAGGAGTATAGAAGTATTGCCTAGCAGTGGAGAGGACTCAGTAGTTTTGGGATGAATTCAGTAAAAATGGTTGTGTGGTTATTCTCCACCTTTGTTTGGCAGCATGTCTATAGGTGCAGATGGTGGGAATGATCCAAGATTGATGCTTGATGGGGCACAATTGGTGATATGATAAGAAGTCCAGGGAATCAAGAGAAGACGGCAATGTAGACTTGAAATGGCTCACCAAGAAGTCAAAACAGGAAAAGGGGAAGGAAAAGAGAAGGAATAAGTCATTTATTAATCACTTACTATGTGCCAGGGACAATGCTAAGCATTTCATAAATATAATCTGATTTTATCCTCACAATAAACCTGAGAGGCAGGTGCTATGACTACTTCAATGTTACCTTTGAGAAACCTGAGGATGACAGTGGTTAAGTGACTTGCCCAGGGTCAAATTGCTAATTAAAGTCTCATCCATATTTGAACTTGGGTCTTTCTGACTTCAGACCCAGTGCTCTATTACTGTGCCACCTAGATGTCTCAAAAGAAGGAAAGAAAGGGAAAGGAAGTAATCAATATAGAGGATATGGCCTGAGGGAAAACTGAATGGTCTAGGAATTGGAAGGTCATGGTGTGGAGGAAGAGAAAGGTTTATTAAAGGAAGAGAGAGGCAGTAGCAAAGGTGGAAAGGTAATAAATTATGGTCAGAGAAGGGGATTTTGAAATTCTTGAACATGGCGGTAGTGCATTTGTGAGTGATGGCTAAATCAAGGGTATGACCATATGTGTATGTGGTTGATGCGGAGTGGAGAACTAGGTCATGAAGAGTGAGTAGATTGGGAAACTGAGTGGTTAGGAGGTTTGAGGGAGAGTCAATATGTACACTAAAGACCCCCACTATAAGGGCAGGAGTTGTGGAGTGGAGAAAAATTATGAACCAGGTACCAAATTCATTGAGGCAGCAAGGAGAAAGACCTGGAGAACTGTAGACAATAACTATCAGAATTTTAATTAGGTGATACTAAGAATTGCATGAACTTCAGAAGAATAGAGTTTTCTAAGTGATGGAGGTAAAGAGAGAAACTGGAAGTAGAAATAGGGAGTAAGGGGTATTCCAGTCCCCCGACTTTGACAAAGGGAAAAAAGTGAAGGGACAGTCAGTATTGGAACTCATGGCTATGAAGGAAATCAGATTTTGGTGATAGCAAGAAAATGGAAGGAGTGGGAGGGGAGAGGAAAAGATTTAGGAGGAAAGGAAATTTATTGCCCATGGTACAGGCATTCCAGAGAGCACAATGGAAGGAATGGGTGGCATTTGGTTGGGACTTTGGGATGGGAGGGTTGAAAGGGATGGGAACAAGGAATTGACTGGTAGGGGATGGGGAATAGAGTTTGGATGATGATCTACACAGGTTCAGAATCACTTGAATATGTAAGTTATGACAGGAATGAGGATGTTCATCACTGAATGGAAAGAGTTACTCCTCTTCCCAGAGGAGGCTGGAAAAAAGTACAACATAAGATGGAAGGCACATTGTCAGTTGGTCAGATGGGAAGTCCCATTTCACTACTTCTCTGAAGATTAGAGATTAATCAGGAGACAGTGCAGAGGGTATGGAAGTCCTACTCTCCACCAACTTCCTTCTTTTTCCCTCAGGGGACATGTGAGGCAGCAGGAGAAAGCGCAGGGTCAATGGAAAGTTATATTTCTCTTCTCACTTGAGGGTGGAGATCGGGTGAGTGTAGCAAGAGGTGGAAATCTTGCCAGTAGGACTTGTGGGTGAAGACTGAAGTCTATCCCTGGCCCCTGTAGGAGCTTTCCCTCAGGGTCACATGAGGCAGTAGTTGGACATACAGTATATGTAAGATATAAGATTTAGACCCGGATCTTCTCTGTGCCTAGGCTAGCTCTCAATCTCCCAGCTCATGGTACCTTTCAAAGAACTCTTTTAGGATAAGAAAATAATTTTTTTCCAAACTGGTCTTTACCTGACATTGAAATAAGAGAACCAGAGTTTGGAAAAGAAACTAAGAATGGGTAAATGTGAAATTGACATGCAACCTCGAAGTGTCATCTTGTTTAGTTTTATGAAATGAAACTAATTACATATATATGTGTATATATACACATACATGTATATATCTAGTAATAATTTTAAAGTATACATAACCCTGATAATTTTCCTTATTGTTTTAAGTATAAAATAATATACTCTACATAGAAAATTTCCAAGTATTTCCAAATATTCAGGAACTCTGCTGGGAGTGGGATTCAATCTGAAGTACCAGAGAGGGAAGAATGTAAAGAAAATCATCTCTCACACAGCTTAAGGAAGAGGCTATGGTTCATAATAGTGCAGCACTCACTTTGACATGTAGAAAAATGTAATTCCTACAATAAACATTTTTTTTTACTAGTAATCCATTCCTGTGCATTAATAAATACTGGAAAAGTGCAGTTATCAGCAAGGTTTTTTTTTTAAGACAAAGACATTGTATTTTTCTTGGATGTGTAGTGGAAAGAACACTGAGCTTGGAACTGAGAGACTGGGGTTCTGGTCCAGTCTCTGACACTTACTATAAACTGAAATTCAGAAAAGGTAAGTGGTTTTCCATGAAGCACACAGTTAATGAATGAAAATGAAAACTACCTTTTTCAGTGAGCTGCAGTCAGATTTTTAGTGGGATCATTAAGCCTTGGAAACTGCAAGTACTACAAATCAGGGCTTTGTTTATTGTTTTGTTGATTGTCTAGACTTAAGAAAGTGGTGAAGAAAATATCAATAATACTGAGTAAACTTGAAAGTATGTCATGCATATATTTCAGCTCCCTGGACGTCTGGTTGTTAAACATTTACCAACATATCCTTGAATGTAGGTACTATCTACCTGTCAGCACTGTTAGAAGGAAAATGGTTTGTTTAAAGTGATTTGTGAGGATTATTTTCTGATTTGTTTTCTTTGCACCTATGGAGAAAAAATAGAGTTGGAACCAAGATCTTGTCAGATTTAAGCACTAAATATGTGAAAAATGGACACTAGCTTGGTAGCCAACAAAAATGAGTGTATTTTAAACCAAAATCAAATTAAAGTAGACTGAAAAAAATATCAGTCATTGGGCTTGAGAAGAAAGCAAGATACTTTCTCTGACTTTGATTCCCTTTATGGGATGATTTATGGGGTGACTGGGAGAGTGGCATTAGTAAAATATATGAAATCACTACACATTTTGTGAATTATGGACATTTTAATGAAAGTCATTGAACTTCTTTGTAAGTCTGAATCAGGTACTACTAAAAAGAGGGAGAAATGAATTTGTACTTACAAGAAAAATAAAGAATTTAATCCAGTAAATAACTGCTGTGAAATTCTGGTTATTGGGTTGTCATCTAGGATTCTGACAAAAAACATAATTGAGAAGTTTCAGTGTTGAGTATTTGTTAACTATAGAAAAATAGCATCAGAAAATAGTTATTAGCAAGGGACAGATGATTCTTTTACTTCTTAAATGTTGAACTGAAATGCTATTTTATTTAGGATTTATGCCCCATCTATTTCTTAAAAAGGGGTTTGATGTCACTTGAAAAGCATGACCATTAAAAAAATGTAAAAAAGGAGTAGGGAAGCAGATGGTGCCCAGCACCTATATTTTGTTCTGAGCTTCCAAGGTAGCTCATATAAGAGTGGAAATGTATCGGTAGAAATACATATTTTTTCCCCCACAGTTGTATAAGCAAATGTCAGATAAGATGTTAGATAACTTCTACATAGTTTTCAGGGGTGAGTATGGGAGGAAAACCAAAAGAACTCAACTCATTCACATTGTATGAGAAACCTCTAGTGTTCATCCCTCTGCTTTTAACCATGCTGTCATTTCCCCCTCATTAGAAGACAATCCAACCTCTCGTACTCTGGTGCTGATGGACTGATATAAAGTTGTTTTAGGAGTAGGTCATATGTTGAAGAAACCAAAATCAGAGGTCCATGAGATGAGGGAGAAGGGTAAATTGAAATTGAAAAGGTAAATTAAAATATAAAGTTGTTTTGGTACTAAGTTCCATTTTAAAGAAACCCAAATTTGGGGTCGATGAGATTCGTGAGAAAGATCAATTGAAGTGAGGAAGTTGTCAGGCCCCCTAACCCTTGTCCCGGTCCTGATAATGATAGAGCTAGAAACTTGGGGGGAGTGTCAGGGGGACAGAAATCAGTTATGAGGCTCTACTGGGATGATGGAGAAAAAATGGTACCTATTACAGTAATTACAGTTCAGTTCAGTATAATTCAACCAATATTTATTAAGAACTTCCAGTGTGCAAGGCGCTGTGATAGATGGTAGGGATACAAAGACAAAAGCAAAGTAGTACTCATCTCCAAGGAGCTGTTTACGTTCTCCTGAACATGCACTTTCTCTATTACATTCTACATATGGTACCCTTAAGTAGAGACGAAGTAATTTGAGGAGGGAGAGATAAATAACAACTGAGAGAATGTGAGAAAAATCAGAGAATCCCTTATTTTCCAGGGCCTAGACAAGTTCTCTGTGATTTTTCTGGACATAATTATCATGTGCCTGTGTGGATATCTCCTTCCATCACCTTCACTTCCAGTAGAATGTAAGTTTCTCGAGGAAAAGGACTATCTTTTTCCTTTGTATCCCTCATGCTTAGCATAGTGCCTGGCACCTGGTAAGTAATGAACAGATATGATTGATGTGACTTTGTCGAAGGAGTCTAGGTTATATGGCTATATGGTGCCAAATAAAAAGCGAATAAAATGACAACAGAAACAATCCAAAGCTACACAATGGGATGCCTCTAGAAATAGTATAGATAGGGGGCATACAAACTAGGATACTTACAGCCATGATAACTCATGTAAATCTTTAAACACTCCAGGTCTGAGACTGGTTATACAATTGTGACTGAGATACCTACAACAGAACAATATGGAAGTCAATTGGACCCAACCTGTTTTGTCCTTTGTGTTAGAATATATGCTACTTATGGTGGTTACTTTGTATCTACATAGCTATTATTGAAAAGTTTATGTTGCTAGAGTTCTCTGCATATAACTGGCCACTGATAGAGGATTGTACTGAATTGAACAAAAGATGAAAATAAAAGAAGGGATAGGGAGTTATAGAAAACCATTCATTGAATGAGTCATTATTCTAGTGCCTTCGCTCTGAGATGATCTTCACAATATCCGGAATATATCTTGTTTGTATAAGCCATTTGCATATTGTTTGCCCCAATAGACTGTGAGATCCTTAAGGGCAGGGACTGTCTTTTGCCTTTCTTTGTATCCCCAGAGTTTAGCACTCTTCCTGAAACATAGTAAACTCTTAATAAATTCTTGTTAACTTAACTTGAATTTGCAGCAATGCTATTATTAAAAAAATAAGGCAGGGGCAAATATGATGCATCAGAATATAGTGTGCTGTTTGTCCTTCATTTTGACGAGGACCAACGACTTCCTGGGGTAATGTCTTGAGTTGAGTGCAAATTGGATTTAAGTGAGGCAGAGTTGTACAGGGTTGGCAGCCTTGCCCTCCGTTTCAGAGTCATCAAAGTTCAGTTGAAAGACAAAAGTCAGAACCATCGGGGATGATCCTGGATACAGTGGATGACCTTAGCATCTTCCCTGTTTGCCCAAATTCTAAGTGTTCAACAGCTCCTGCTTCAGTTGCCTTCATGGCTATTGGAACAAATTGTTTTCATCTGCCCATTCCTCCAGGAGAAGTCTTCACATGCTTGGATAGACATCCCTCTAACTCACTGACTGACTTGAGGCCTATTGGTTACCCTCAATCTGGTTTAGCCCACGTACCAGGATTATAACTGCATAAGGCCACTGTGCATGCTACAGCTTCTTGGAGTCACAGGTGATAGCTGGATGAAAGGTAGACACTAAAGATGAATGAGCAGCCCTGAGAAGGGCTCGGCAAGCCCTCACAATGGAGGTGCCAGTCTTCCCTGAACACTATATCCTTCTTGGAAATTAATAACAGGAATACAAAGTTTAAGAGTTACAAGGTGATCCCTCTGCTATACCTAACTCTAGTCTTATCCTGACTAGTATATCTAGTAAGGGTTCCTGCATTTTAAGAAAGAGTGCCAATGACCTAAAGTAGGCCTTGAATAGAGCAATAAAAATTATTGTAACATTGGGTAACTGGTCCAAAGAGGAAAGATTAAAGGAGCTTTGGTTACATAACCTAAAAAATGAGAAGGTTAAGGAGAGATATTAACTTCCTCAGTAAAAATTGAAGTCCTTTATTTTTCATGCTTACTAAGTAATTTGTGGTATGATCTTTTGCCAGATATTTTTCGGTTATCTCCTATCCATCTATCTATCTATCTCTCTATCTATCTCTCTATCTATCTATCACCTATCTACCTACCTATCTATATCTCTCTATATATCACATACATACATATATACATATGTGTCTATACATACATACATATATACAAATACATATGTACATACATATATATGTGTGTATGTATCTATATATATTTAGTATAGCTCTAGTCTTCCTTTTTAATTAAGATGATATATAGAAAGTATTAAAAAAAGTTACTTACAATATTTGAAGTTTGTACAATCCGAAAAAAGCTTTCCTGGATATATATTTAATACAGTTATACTGTAAGAATCTGGTAGGGATAAGACAAAAGAGCACTGTGGTTATGTTTCATATGCTATATTTAAAATGTCTTTAAAATGTTGCTGTGAAGAAAGCACATCATAAATGTTAAATCACTCTACAAGTTTAAGTTGTTAGGATATTAACTCTGAAAAGAATATCCAACTTAGTACCAAGAAATGTGGATTCAAAGCCTGTCTCTGACATCAGCCCTGTGATCATGGGTGAGTTTTTCAATCTCTTCTAACCCCAGTTTCTTCATCTACTTAAAAAAAAGGCCACTAACATCAGCCTTACTTTTCTCACGGGGTTGTTTTGAGCAAAGCAGTTAGAAACTTCAACATGTTATATAGATGTGAGTTATTCTTATTTTTCTTCTGGCTAGAACAGCGGTGACCTAGCATTAACTTTCCCAGGAGGTCTTTCATAAAAATGACCCAGATGGTGCTGCTTGAACTCCTTGCTGCACAGGCAACTGTGGTTCCTTGAGTACTGCTCTTTGGCTCTGCCCAGTCAGATCTCACAAATTAAACTATACAAGAGAAGCAAGGTAAGAGGTCAGTTAGTGGAAAGAGCCTTAGAATTGGAGGGAGGAGAGCCAGGATCAAGTCTTGGCTTTGCCACTGATTAGCAATGTGATCTTGGTAAAGTCATTTATCCTTTTTGGACGTTATTTTCATCATCTGTATCATGCTGGTGTTGACCTGGGTATTCTCTAAGGCTCCTTACTGCTCTGGTATTCTGTGATTCTGTGAGAGCTCCTCCCCTCTCGAAAAAAGAAGGTGAACTGATACCAGAAGCATACACACACACACACACACACACACACACACAGGAAATGCTTACAAATATTGTTGGACAGTGATGATGGTACATTGGAAATATTTTTCTCATTGGGACAGGCTGTCCACATGAACAAAAACAGTAATAAATTAGGGGTAGGTATCAATAGATCAGTACTATTTTTTAATGAGTAATACTGTGTGCTAAATACTGGGATGATAAAGAAAAAAACATACAGAAAAACCACCCCTGCCCTCAAGAAGATTACATTCCAATAGAGGAGACAACATTCACATAAATAGGTACAAAAATGACATAAGGTAATCTTAGAGAGAAAGGCACAAGAAGCTAAGGGGACTGAAAGGACCTCTTGCAGAAAGTGACATTTGAGGTGAGGCAGGAGAGGATTGCAGGCATGGAGAACAGCCAGTGCAAAGGCACTGAGATGGAAAATGGAGCATCTTGTGGGATAAGAGCAAGTAGACCAAGAAGTATATGGGTAGAGGGAATAAAATGGAGGAAGACTAGAAATATAGGAAAGTACCATTTGTGAAGAACTCTACATGCCAAACAGAGGGGTTTATGTTTACCAAGGCAATAAATAGCCTTTTGGTTGGTCTCCCTGATTGAAGTCTTTGCCCACTCTGATCTATCCTCCGTTGAGCTGTCAGATTGATCTGTTTATGTTCTTCTTTCCCTCTGCCCCCAATACAATAAACTCCAGTCCTCCCTATTACCTCCAGAATCAAATATAAAATCCTATTTCACATTCAAAGCCCTCTGTAGCCTGCCTCCCCTCCTACCTTTGCAGTCTTTTTACATCTTAGTCTCCCACCATGTCTATGATCCAGTGACACTGGCTTTCTTGCCATTCCTCACACATGACACTCCATCTCCTGACTGGACATTTTCTCACATCTTCCCTCATGCCTAGAACTCCCTCCTTCCTTATCTTTGCTTCCTGGCTTCCCTGACTTCCTTCATATCTTGGGTAAAAGCTCACCTCCTACAGGAAGCCAATCCTAAAGTCTAATGCCTTCCCACTGTTGATTTTTTTTTCCAATTTTTTCTGTATATATTTTATTTGTATAAAATTGTTTGCATGTTGTCTACCCCACTAGACATGCAGCTCCTTGAAAACAGGAACTGTCATTTTGTCTTTCTTTTTTATCCCAGCACTAACTTAGCACAGTGCCTGGCATTAATAAAAGCTTGCTAAGTAGTTATTAGGGAGCCACTGGAGTTTTCTGAAGAAATGGGGGAAGAAAGTGGTATGCCATGGTCTGACATGAGTTTTAGGAAAATATGGTGGGCTGGTGACAACAGTACATTGGAAAGATTTGTTCTTGCTGAGTCAGCCTGCTGAGAACTTGTGTATAATACATTTACATTTCAGAGCTCTTCTATTTGAAATACCAAATTTCATCACCAATTCCCATCACTGCGAGGGAATAGTGAGCATTTATTATTCCTGTTTTTATAGATGAAACACTTAAAAAACCCAAAAGTTATGTTAATTGTTCAAAGTCATACAGTGAACAGTGACTAGGCTGGGAATGGCACTCCAGACTCCTGATTCTGAATCTTAGCTTCTATCTTAAGCCTAATCACTCAGTAATGGACAATTGACAAAATAATGATATGGTTCGTATTACTGGACAAATGATTTCAACTTGCATGCAAAGTTATATATCATAGTTACATGTGTTTTTGTCACATTCCTTTAAGATCCATGAAGGTAGGGACTGTCTTATCTAAATTTTGAAGTTCCCTGAATGTATAAAGAAAAAATGCTCTTTATACACTGATCCTCAATGAATGTTTGGTGAATTGAACTGGATTCCTGATCATCCATCCAATGTGAGGTTAGCATATACAGAATGGAAATCTCTTCCAAGCTAATCAATACACATAAGTAAACTCTTGACCGCTTGATATTGCTCCACAGGGCTTCTCTTTCTCTCCCTATTCTGTACTTCATACCTGATATTATCATTTCACCCAGGTGCTGAGCATGCTGGGAATATCAAAACCCAGAGAATCTTCCAAGGAGCAACTGTTTTGCCTATGCTGGAACTCCAGGCAAATTAAATCTCTTTTAGGCAGAGTCTATTAAGAGCATATGTGATTGTGACCTATTATTATAATAAGGGAACAAAATCATGGGGTTTTTTGTATGACTACCAGATATTCTCCTTTGATTTCATTTGCCCCAACCCCTCAAATATTTTATGATGATTTATCTCTCCAGTACTATGACACCAGGGCAGCTAGGTGGCACAGTGGATAGAGTACTGAACCTGGAATCAGAAAGCCTTCATGGGTTCAAATCTGGCCTCAGACACTTACTAGCTTTGTGACCCTGGGCAAGTTGCTTAGCCCTATGTGCCTCAGTTCCTCATCTGTTAAATGAGTTGGAGAAAGAAATGGCAGCCCACTCTAGTATCTCTACCAAGAAAACCCCAAAATGGGATCATGAAGAATCAGACATGATTGAACAACAAGAAAGCAACACTAAACTGGGAACCACTGGCCAAGTAAAATCTCTTAGAAAGAAGCTCATTGTAACTGGAACTTGATTATATTATGGTTTGACATGGCCTCGTAAAGTAAATCATTTCTAATAGGATAGAGAAAACCATGTCCTTTCTTCAACTCCTCTATCAACCCTAGTCCGTATTAGAGTGAGATACTAACATATTTCAGGGTCAGAAGGGACTGTCCAGCAAAACGTGTGATAGTGGAAAATCCATTAAAACATGCCCAGAAAACAGGCATCCAGACTTTACTTGAAGATTTCCAGTGGAGGGGGACCCATCATCTCCAGGCAGCCCATTCCACTTTGGGATGATTCTAATTGTTACAAAAGTTTCCTGCCACCAAGTCTTGATTGGTCTCTCTGAAATTTCTACCCATTTCTCTAGGGTTTGCTCTTTGGGGTCAAACAGAGCTACTATAATCCCTCTTCTACATGACATCCCTTCAAATACTTGAAGATAGTTATCAGGTCCACTCTGAGTCTTTTCTTCTGCAGGCTAACCATCACCAACGCCTTCAGTCAATCTTCGGATGACTGATTCTGGTTGCCTTCCTTTGGATATTCTCTAGCTTTTAAATTTCCTTCTTAACCAGTGGTGTCTTGAAGTGAACATAGTACTCCAGATGAGGCAGAGCAAAGTGAAATTACCACCTCTCTATTCTGAGAAGTTCTGGTCCTCTTCAGGAAGTCCAAGAATGCATTGACTTTTTTGATTGCTACATCACCCAGAGCTTTTCCATAACTGCTGTCTAACCATACTTCACACATTATACATATGAAGATGATATTTTTTGTACTCAAGTTCAAGATTTTGCATTCATCCCTCTTGATTTTCATCTTATTGGATATAGTTCATTCAAGATCTCATTGGGTACTGACTCTATCATGCACTATTAACTATCCTTTCCAACTTTGTGTCATCTGCTAATTTGGTAAGCATATCATCTATGGCTTTATTCAAGTCATCGATAATAATGTTAAACAGCACAAAGACAAGGACAGACCCCGGGGTACTCCACTGAGTCCTCCTACCACATTGATACTGCCCCAATAACAACTACTCTTTGAGTCCAGCTATCTGACCAATTTGGAATCCATCTGTTTGCCTTGTAATCTAATCTATTTCTCTCAATTTTATCTGTGAAAATACTGAGATATTTTAGCAAGTGTTTTGCTAACACTTAGGTGAACTATGTCCACTGCATTCCCCTCATCTACTAGATTAGCAATTGTATCCTGTCAAAAAAGAAAATGAAGCCAACTTGGCATGACCTGTTATTGATAGAACCATTGTAATACCAGTTCTACATATATACGTTTTCCATCTATCTCTTTAATAATCCCCTCTAAAATTTAGTTAGCAGAGTCTCTTCCCTTCCCTTTTCTGAAAATCAGGACATTGTTCCTTCTCCAAACTTGTAGTACCTCTTCCATTTCCCATGATTTTTCAGACATCGCCATCAGTGGTTTAGCAACAACAACTGCTAGTTCTTTTGGGCCCTAAAGATGTAGTTCACCTGGGCCAGGTAACTCAAATTTTTCAAGGGCAGCAGTGAAGTGCCCTCTTGTTATTTCCTTACTTATCTTGGGTCTCATTCCTAGTTAGTTATCTTTGTTCTGTCATTTCCAATTTAAAGGTCATTCTCCTTGGAAGAGAAAACAGAAACAAAACACAAATTTAGTAGTTCTGCCTTCTCTCTATTGCCACTTGTTATCTCAGCCATCCCAAGCAAACATCCTTTCTCTTCTTTGATCGACTTTTTTATCCCAATGTAGTGAAGTCAATAAACATTTATTAAGCATTTGCTATGTGCTAGGCATGGTGCTATGTGCTATATAGGCACATATAGTTCTTTCTGTTTGGGCACTGGGGATACCAAAAAAAGGCAAAAAATTATCTCTTCTTTTAAGGAGCTCATGGTGTAATTAATTTAAGTAAAAAGACTACTGATAAATTTCATCATGAACTTGTTTAAAACTCAGATGTGGGTAAAATGTGACTACAAAGGTCAATATCAATTTTTGTGTTTATAGAAAATTAATGAAAGGAATTATAAAATGATGAATATTTCTGATAACAGCAACAGCAGAATTTGGAAAAACACAATATAGGTGCCCCTTAAACATAGAATTCAGCTATTACCTGTGATATTTACATTTCATTAAAAGTAAATTCTTTCCAAAAGTCTATCCACTCTTTCCACCTTGTGAAATCTTGACAAAGTATGCAGTTCCCTGCATTGTTAACTTAACATTCCACACGTTCAAACTCTGGCCAAAATGTTCTCTCAAGGTAACATGTTGTATTTCCATAACCCTGCCTTTACTATCAACTACTCCTCTTTGTTAGGAATGTCTTTCTCTTTCTCCTCTCTTCAAACCTTGTTTTGCTCATCCCCATTATATTTATTTTGTGATGTATATTTCGCTTGTCTCTGTTTGTGTGTTGAACCTAGACTATAAGCTCCATGAGAGTTGGGACAGTCATCTTGTCTAATCTTTATATCTCCCAAAGCACTTTGCTCAGTTATCTGCACACATTAATTAATTAGGCATTAATAAATGCTCATTATCCCCTGGTGTTGGGGTACACACACTATAATCCCAGCTGCAAAAGGAAGTTGAGACTGGAAGATCTCTCAAGCTCAGGAGTTTTAGGTTGTATTGGGCTATGCTGATCAAGTGTGCTCACTAAGTTTAACATCATTGTGGTGCGAACTCAGAAAGGAAAAGGGAATGTGGGGGTGCTACAGGTTTCCTAAAGAGGGGCAAATAGATCCAGGTCCAAAATAGCAGATCAAACCTCTTGTGTTGATCTGTAATTGGATCTGGCTCTGAGTAGCCCTTGCATTTCCAGTCTGAGTGATATAGGGAGACAGTCTTAAAATAAGATAGATAGAAAGACAGACATGTGAATAGACAGATTTAGATAGATAGGTAGATAGATAGATCAATCCATGGTTGGCTGGACAGACAGATGGATGAACAGACAGATAGATGGCTAAATTCTCATTGCATATATGAATGAAGCCAGTGTTTATGTCTCCTCTGGAGAAGTGAAGAATGGAATGAATGAATGAGACAAAACAGCATTTACAAAGTACTGACTACATGCCAAGAACTGTGGAGTCCTGGACATTTAATCTGGATGATATAGGTCAACACATCACCTCCTCCTTAGAATCTCTCTCTCTGTCTCTGTCTCTCTCCTCTCTCTCTCTCTCTCTCTCTCTCTCTCTCTCTATATATATATATATATGTATATATATATATATATATATATACATATATATATATGTATATATATAATATACATATGCATGTATATGTACATTATATTTATGTATATAAAGCTTAATATCTGGAAAGAACCTTGGAGGTCATCATTCTCAACCTCAGTTTCTACTGATGAGGAAACTGAGACACAGAGATTCATTGACATTTTCCAGGCTAGAATAGTTAGCAAGTGATTTAGTTGAGATTTAAACTCAGGGCTTCCTAGCTCCAACCCAGTCCAATGTCCACCCATTGTACCACACTACCTCTTTTTTTCGCCATCAGTGATCAGTTTGGGAACCTGAATTAACTGGATGGCTCCCATCATTTTTCATTTCAGCTGACTGCGAGTCAGCAAGATCATGGAGGGCATGGACTCTGTCTTATTTGTCTTCATTTCTCCTACAGTGCTTAGCACAGTATACTGCACACAATACAATTGTTCCTCACTAAATAAAAAATATTTGTTTTGAATTAGGTTGACTTGTTAATAATCCCATAAAAGACGGGGTGGCATTGAAACTACCTAGCTCATCAGTGGAATGGAAAAGGACTCAGACTAGGAATTTTCATTTTTAATTTGATCCTGTAATAGTTCCTTATTCCTTTCTAAAAGAAGAGTTTAGTTTGGGTATAGGAAAATGTGAACACAGAAAACTGGCAAATAGTTGCAAATAAGCAGCCAGATAGCACAGTGGACAGTTACAGACCTCAGGAAGATGAGTTCAAATCCAGCCTCAGATACTTACTAGATGTGTGACCCTGAGCAAGTCACTTAACCCGTGTTTGCCTCAGTTTCCTTGACTATAAAATGGGGATAGTAATATCACCTACCTTACAGCATTGTTGTGAGGCTCAAATGAAATAGTATTTGTAAAAACCTTTAGCACAATGCTTGGCACATACCAAGTCCTGTATCAATGCTTATTCTCTTTTCCTAACAGACTCTTTTAAATCACAAGGAAGCAATAAGGCCATTTACTACACTGTGTGGTGAAAGCATTTGCTAAAAATAACTCCCTGGTTCATGAATTCCTGCTGTTTCAGCTGTCAGGACTTTTTCAACCAGAAATACTGGGTATTTATGTACCTGAAACTAAAGAAAATAAATGCTTTAATGATATGCATGGTCATAGACTGGCTATTTTTTAAAATGACATTTGGTATTCAGAAGCTGGATCTAAACTCCTTCAAATACATTTTCTTGTTAGTGGTCACATATAACAAGAACCTAGTGTATTATGCTGGAGTTTTTAAAATTTACATAAAGGTCTGTGTTACATGGAAGAAGATGACTTCTGGTTGGTTTCCATGGCAGCGGTGATAAAGTATTACAGTCAGTCCCACAAATTTTCTCCCTCTGAAAGGTCATCAGGAAGAAAGTGCCATTTTTGTTAGAAGGTTCTATAAGACTTAGCATTTTTAAAGACGATCCTAATAATTGGCTTGGCAGGGACTCTCATCAGTTGGCATTCAAAACTTCAACTTGGTTTAATTATTTTTCAGATTAACAAAAGTTCCCTCAAAAGGACCTCTTTCCCCTTGTACATTTTTTAAAAAAGCATTGCATATGGAAATAATACTAAAGAACACTAAATACTAAATAGTACTCAGTGATCTATCACATACCACTCCCTAGCTCAGAAATCCTGAGCAACCTTTATGAATGTTTTTGAGTATAACTCAAAAACCTTTAATGGCTTAACATTTAAGTTTCTTAGCCTGGCATTCAAAGCCTTCCATATCCTGACACCAACTTACATGACTCAGTGGATGGAGCTTCTGACTTGGAGTCAGGAAGGCCTGTGTTCAAATCCAGTTGCAGACATTGATTAGCTGTAATTTTTATGTCTAGAGCAAATGACACAAAGTTCACCCTCAGCTGGGGTGGGAGATGGAACATTGATACATGGTGGGAGCACAAAGACCATTGGGTGATGACACAAGGCCAGTATCTGAGGAGTCCCTGCAATGTATCTATTTGTATATTTGTCAGGCTAGTTTTTGGAGAGGAGTTCATCTTGTCCAGTGATCTGGATTTTATATTAAGCAATTATTCTTGATAAACAGGCACTAAACTCTGTTGTTTCTACCTTGCTGAGATGCTGCAAGTGCAGTCAGTGTCTTCTAAATCTGATGCCTTGAAAGTTCCAGTTTCCCAGCTTGTTGTTGAGTCATTTTTCAGTCATGGCTGACTCTTTGTGACCCCATTTTCAGGTTTTCTTGACAAGGATACTAAAGTAGTTTGTCATTTCTTTTTCTAGTTCATTGTAGAAATGAGGAAACTGAGGTAGGCAAAGTTAGGTGACATGCCCAGGGTCACACAGCTAGTAAATATCTGAGGCCAGATTTGAACTCAGGTCCTCATGACTCCAGGCCCCGCTCTGATGCCTAACTAGCATAGTGCTTAGTGTAGAATAAGTGCTCAATAAATGTTTGTTGTGACTGCTGCTGGTGATTGCTTAATTTCATGTCTCCTGAGGATATAAAAAGCAGTAAAGGCTCCATTGTTCTCAATTTGGTTGTAATCATGTTGAAAGAGTCATCCGTAAAAGCCTTTGATCACCTTCTCCAAATAGGTTATTTAAATTGGGGTCTAGAAAACCAAATTTTGGAATATGGGAAATTCTTATATTGGTACCCAAGTGGTATTTCAGAAATTTACTTGAAATAAAATGATGAAAACAAACTAAGTGAACATCTGTCTTGGGAGAAAGGGTCCAACCTAGTTTTTTACTTCTCTTCTCAATTTCCTGCTTCTCACACTTTTGTAGGAATGGATATCTAATCCCTGAACCTGATGTAATAGATAGTGGATCAATAATGTAGAAAAAAAGCTTCTACATGAAGATGAACTAAAAGGAAATAAGGTGTTTTGCCTGGACAAGAAAACTCAAGGGCACAAGGGTTTGCAAGCCAACCATATGCAGGAGGGATTATTAGATTTGTTCTGTTTGGACCCAGAAGACAGAACTAGGAGCCACAGGGGATGGTTACAAAGAGGTCAATTTGGGTTTGATGTAAGGAAAAAAAATCCCTCTTCCTTATTATGTGAGCTGCCTCCAGATGGAACAGGCTACCTTGGGAAGCAGTGGGTTTTCCCTTCAATATTGTTATTCAGACATGTCCAAGTTTATATGACTACCTGGACAAATCCATGGGATTTTCTTGACAAAGACACTAGAGTGCTTTGCCATTTCCTTCTTTAGTGCATTCCCATTTTACAGATGAGCAACTGAGGCAAATAGGGGTTAAGTGACTTGCCCAGGGACACACAACTGGTGAGGTCAGATTGGAGCTCAGATTGTCTCAAGGTCTCTTCTAGAGACTTGGTGTTCTATCCTCGCACCACCTAGCTTCCCTGTTATCAAAGACTGGATGACCTCTTGTTGGGTGTATTGTGGAGAAGATTCTTTTGGCAGTTATGGTTGAATTAAATGGTCATTGAACTTCCTTCCAACTCTCAAAGTAGCATTCTGAAATAAGATTCACAAGAACAAATTTTCAGGTCATTGGACTTTCAAGACTGGACTCATTGTTCTTTTAGGTCTTTTCTAGGTCTAAAGTTAAACTTTAGGTTGTGAATTTGACCTTTTTTATATTATTTCCTCAGGTAAAATGAAGTATGAAATTAAACAATTATTTGGGGACCTGATGAGCCAACTCCAGTAATTAAGATCAATGTACTGCATCCTTCTTGGGGGCCTGATACAGCTGGATTTAGCTACATTCTCCACTTCCAGGGCTGGCCAAATATTCCACAGAAGAGGAAGTGCTCTAACGGTTAAACTATGACTCCAATGGCATCAGAAAAGCATCCAGAATTCTAGCCTCAGCTCCTCTGCTTTCTCCCACCTCTATTCAAGTGCATGAGTTGATCCCTATATCTGGATTGCATTCTCCTACTCAACTCTGGTTGTGGAAGTCTATCTCTTCAGCTTGTGTACCTACTTCAATGCCACTTTTCCAGAGGTCTTCAGAGGAAAGTGATCTCTCCTCAGATCTTTCTAGAGTATTTTTTCTTGCTTTGCCCCTATCATAGCCCATCTTGTTATCATGTTTATGAATTTGTCACATGATGTTAATTAAATTTTAGGTTTATTGAGGAAAGAGACTTTACACCTTTGTATCCCAGTATTCGACACAATGGTTTGCACATAGAAGTTGCTTAAGAAATGGCTGTTGAATTGAATTGTCCAAGATTTAAATCCTCTACCTCCTCATATTCCCTAAGTATGAGAAATAAGATTGTAGATGTGATTTCTGAATGGGATGAAATGTGATGGACTTGATGACTTCTAAGGTTCCTTCCAATTCTAAATCAGTACAGTTCTAGTGGAAAGACCCTTTCTCTGATAGTCGGAAGATCTAAATTCTAATTCCAAGTCTCAATTATTAGTTGTGTGAAAATTCATGTATTTAGGCCTCAGTTTCTTCATCAGTTAAAACGAGAGGATTGAAATAGGTGACATTCAAGGTCTTTTCCAAGATTCTGTTTTTTAATTTGTATTTCTATAAATTTCATTTACTTGTAGTATAGCTAGATGTGGACTTTATTCTCATCATCTTCGAGTTGGACCATTGCAATAGCTTTCTAATTGGTCTCTCTATCTCCAATCTCTCCCCTTTCCAATTCATCTTCCCAAAAGTTATCAAATTAATATTACTAAAACATAGTTTTAACTATGCCAACTTCTTACTCATAATCTTGAATGGCTCCTTATTGCTGCTAGGATAAAATAAAAACTCTTTAGCATGATATTAAAACACTGCTCATATTACTTCCCTTCATGTACTCTCCAGTTTAAACTGGCTTATTAGCTAGTCTTCATACATGGCATAGACAGCTAGATAGAGTGTTGGGCCTGAAGCCAGGAAGACTCATCTTCCTGAGTTCAAATCTGGCCTCAGATACCTACTAGCTGTATGACTCTGGGCAAGTCACTTCACCCTGCTTTGCCTTAGCTTCCTCATCTGTAAAATGAGCTGGAAAAGGAAATGGCATATCTCTCCAGTATCTTTACCCAGAAAACCCTAAACGGGGTCATGAAGGGCTAGACATGACTGAAATGACAGAACAACAGCAGTGAACATGTATGGCATCGCAGCTCCCCGCTCTGTGCCTTGGCAGAAGAGGTCCCCCATGTCTGGAATATACCACCTCCTTCTCCTCCTTTCTACCCTGCAGAATCTTGAGGTTCTTTCAAAGCACTACTCAGATGGCACCTTCTACTTGTATGAATTTTTTTCCTGATGTACCTAAGTATTAGCATTCTCCACCACCAGAAATGACTTTGCATTTCTTATTTTTTTTTAAAGCTTTATTAACTTTGCATTTCTTTAAGGCTCTGTAAAATGAGGGGGTTGGAGTATGTGGCCTCTGAAGTCCCTTCCAGCTCTAAGTCTATGGTATGAAAATGTAGATTTTACATCATCAATAGTTCTAAGTAGTGTTGTCTGCAAAATGCAAGGAAACTTGTATCATTTGAAATCCTTCTTTTTTATTTCAAGTTAAAGAGTTGAACTATTTAGTTTTGAAATGTAGATAGAGATGTATTAAATAGTCTAGATTATTTGACAATGGATGTTCTCAGAAAATGAATTTTAAATTTTTTTAAACTTTTGTATAAATTAATTATACATAATCCTTAAACAAATCAGTTCAATCATTTTTAATTATTTAGTGGTAAGAAAATAGATCCCTTAATAGACTTTACTCAAAATTGAAAATGGGAAAAGTTTTAAAAAGTATGGGGAAAGAAATACTCTCAATGAAAATATTTCAATTTCATTTTACTTTTATAATAACTATATTTTGAATAGCATAATACAGTAAGGATTTTTCTATTAACTCATATTTATACATACTTACATCTTCTTCACTTCTGTGTATTTGATGAAAACTTCATCTGGAAGAATGTGTATTTCATTTCTCTTAAGAGACCTAAAATAATATAGTAAATAATTGAGTTCAGATCAACTCAACAAACATTTACTAAATAGCTGTTATGTTCCAAATACCATGCTAGGCCATTGAGATAAAAAGACAAAAATGCAATTGTCCCTGTTATCAAGGAATGTACATTATTCTACTGGTGAATGACATAAAGTATAAACAAAGTCATTTCAAGAGGTGAGGAATCCCAAAAGGAATATGTGGGAGTTGATACCTAACTTGTACACTGAAATAAACCAGAATTTCTTCTTTATTATTAATTAATTTTTAGTTTTCAATATTCACTTTTATAAGATTTTGAGTTCTAAATTTTTATCCCTCCCTCCCCAAGATGGCATGCAATCTGATATAAGCTAGGTACAATCATATTGAACATATTTCCACATTAGTCATGTTGTGAAACGAGAATAAGAACAAAAGGGAAAAGCTACAAGAAAGGGAAAAAAATAGTATGCTTCAATCTGCATTCAGAGTTCATAGTTCTTTCCCTGGATGTGGATAGCATTTTCCAGCGTCAGTCTTTCGGAATTGTCTTAGATCATTGCATTGATAAAAAGAGCTAAGTGTATCAAAGTTGGTCATCACACAATGCTGCTATTACTGTGTACAATGTTCTCTGGGTTCTGATTATCCAGCATCAATTCATGTAAGCCTTAAGAGGTGGAGGTGAGGCAGGAGTGCTTTGGAGTCCTGAGGGACCATGCAAAAACTCAGTCATCTTCCTTTGTAATTATTTCTTTTTAGTAGGGCTTTGGGATGCAATCTAGAATCCTCTGGCCTACTTTTTCCCATTTAATTCCCCTGAGATTCCTGAACTTCTGTTCCTCTAAATCAGTATATTTAGTTGTATAAAGAAATCCTTTGGTAGTTGACCATTTACAGATTAAATCTGTGAAGTTAGATGGTGGTGCTTTTTTTATGTATTGACAATGCCCTACCGTGAGCAGTTGTTATTTTTGGACCATCCTGGCTTACAGTGAATGTCAATAGTACCAGTTTCTCTTCCGAACAACAACTCTAAGGTTCCTGCCCCTCCCAGCATGATTTATCTATTTATTTTTTCTTTTCTGTTAAAGAGGCCATCCCCCTGACTACTTTTAAAGAGGTCTATTCACTGAATGGGCATTACTTCACTTTAAATGAGAATCTGAAAAGGCCTTAGCCTAAAAGGCCAAGGCCTCCCATTGCATCCTGGGCCATCTCCAGTCAACTTGATGAATCTGGTCACTGGATCTAGATGGGTCAGGAGGAGAAAGTGAGGCTAGTGACCTGCACAGCCCTCCCTCACTCAAAACAAAGTCAAGTGCAAATCATATCATCATTTCTCTGATGTCATAGGCCTCTTTGAAAATGAAGGACAAACACAACAAGAAGAACCCATACTTCTTGACTAGTATTACTAGAAATAACATCAACTCTTGTGAAGAGGAAGTTCAGGTTTTGTGATCTCAAAGATTCATTTGGTAACCTGATCCTCAGTGTCATTTTAAAGAATCAGTTAAAAAGCTATTGCTGGAAATAATGGAAGAAACCAACTGCTTTTCAATATGAATGGAAAGTACCAGATGTGCCAACTCTGTGTATCTGAAGGTTAACAATTAAATTCAGTGAATTAAAACATAAATTTAGACAATGTTTGGCCCTTTTCCTTTTCCTCCCCTACATGGGTAATTTGTCTAAACTGCAGTGTTTCTACTTCTAAACCTTGCATAAAGTTGCCTTTTTTTTTTTTAAATCAGGCAATCCACATGACCAGGCTACCTGTTTGGGATATTACATTCCCTCATTTCCAATAAGTGCCAGAATGAATGGTTGATTTCCAAAGAGCAAATAATACTCCCTTCCCCTTCCCCCTTCCCCCTTCCCACTGCCCTAGGGCCAGTGCTGACATACTTGCACATTAATTGGGATCAGACCATAATTAGAAAAGATATTTGAACATCTAACCACAGCCAAAAAGAGAATCTATCAATCTAACCAACAGCATTCCAAGGAGTGTTTCTGAAATTCTCAACTGGCAGCCTGGAGGTTTCTATAATTTGCTAACATACACAGATGCTGGGGGCTCCCTTTGGTCTCATGTTACTTGGTCCCAGTGTCCATTTCTACTTACAATAATGTTACATTGCTGGAAACCAGTGGTACAGATTTTAAATTCACATTTATACATTCTAGTTCAGTCTCTTTGCAGGTACAACTTTGTGGATATTGCTGTAAATCTAGGGGAGGAAAAATAAAAAGAAAGAAAAAGTTACTTAACTAGGAAAAAACTAGTTAGCCATAATATCATGTGTACTACATGTCCTTGTTTTAAAAAAATATTTTGAACTTAATAAATAAAACAAGCGTTTCCATAACATGGTATGATAGAAAAAATATGATTGATTGTACATGAAATTGCAAACCTATTATGCATACCTTTGTATTCTTTTTAAATATATAATAAAGATATGTAACTTTTTTCTTTTTCCTTCCTCCTTCCTCCCCCTAGAGATGGTTATCATTAGACACAAGTGTGTGTGTGTGTGTGTGTGTGTATGTATGTGTAAAATCATTCTACATGTGCTTCTATTTATCAGTTCTTTCTCTGAATGCAGATTGTATCTTCCTTCTTTTTTCTCTGAATATTTAACACCCTGCTCCATTATAATGTATGCTTCTTTCCAGTAGGGATTATTCATTCAATGCATTTGTATTTCCAGTGTCTAGTACACAGTACTGGGCACATGGTATGTGCTTAATCAGTACTTGTTGATGAGGCATTTTTTCAAGGACATTCCAAAAGTAAACTAGGGTTATAAAGTGAGCTCAGGGCAAGGAAGTGAATTCCATTGGTCAGGATTACAGTGTCAGCAAGAAGGAGATCCAGGACTGCCTTAGTCTCCAGACTCAAAATGGAAATTCATACTACTAATCTATATTGTACCTCAGAAATGTGTAAATAGACGGGAATCATTTAATTCATTCCAACAAAACATTTATTTATGGAATGTATACTATATGCCTATATATCTATAGTCCAGTTCTTAAATTGCTGTAATCACCAGAATATTTCCACTTCATGGGGCATCTTTACAAAGTGTTTTTCCTAGTTTTTAATATTATTAGTAATGAGAGCTAACATTGATATAGCACTAATTATATATCAACTACTGTGCTAAGCACTTTATAGTAGTTAATCTCATTTGATCCACAACCCTGAGAGCTAAGTTTTATCAATAAGAAAATGGAGGCAAACAGAGGTTAAATGACTTGCCCAGGGTCATACAGCTAGTGAGTGTCTGAGGTTGGATTTAAACTCAGACCTGCCTCTAGGCCCAGTGCGCTATTTACTACATCATTTAGTTCAGTGTGTACATAAATGACAATCCTCTCTCCTTTTGAAAGGAGGCCTGTGGTTGCTCTCTCTTTTCACAACTCTGCCTATGCCTACTACTTCTGTTACGTGAGTGTCAAAATGCTCTGGCTGAGAAATTGAAATATCACTTGGGAGTTTTTCATTTGAAACAGGTGGAAAGCTGGCAGACAGCCTTCACTTCTCAGAAGTCACAAGGAAATGTATCTAAAATCTCCCTGTCTGAACCTTCAAAGAAAAGGGGTGGGGTGAGGGAATAGCCTGTAAGAACTAATTTGGAAAGACTTTATGTATGTTAATTATAGCCAGTCAAATTCATCATTCAACCTTGCTCACTAAGGTCATTCTTACTGATTTTCTAGCTACTGGACCTAATTTGGCTAGATCTGAGGTACCTACCTGTCCCTCCCTGACTTAGCTATTCTCTGGGGGTTGGACCCTCTTTTTTGAATAAATGTGGAGTTTGTTGACTTCTTCCTGTTCAGCTAAACCTAAGTGTTGATCCCTGCCTGGTTTTGTTTCATTGCTGTCCTTGGTGTGATAACATCAGAGACTAATCCTTGTAGCATTGACTTTAGGACTAGGACAACAGAGTATTGTCTGAGATGAAAGATTTCTTTGTCTTATGCCCTTGTTGATACTGAGCTCACTTTACAAAACCAAGATTTTGTGGTTCATAGGAAAACTCTGCAAAGCATCTAGCCTCCCTCATTCCTTCCCTCCTGCTTATTTGTAATGAGATGGAAAGTCTCAGATAAATACTTTTTAGGAATTTGCTGAGCCAACAGACCCTGGGGCCAGATATATTCAAAATCTGATTCCTATTGTTACCTGACCAGGGTTTACCACACCTTTGGTTCATCCACGCTATCCAGAGAGAGAAGAGCAGTAGTTTCTCTCCTCAGGGATCTCTGTTTGTCTAGACAACAGGAGTGGGAAATCTGAGGCTGGGAGGCCACATGTGGCCTGAACCTAAGCTTCCCAGAACAAATGTTCTGTGTCAAAGGGCCACACTTGAGGTGTGGCCTTGAAGCTGCAGGTTCCCCAACCCTGGGACTCTAGAACTTGGAAAAACAGCACTAACCCCTTGGGTCTGGATCTCCCAGAAGGTAACCCCAGGGAGCTACCCCAACTCACACACATCTACAATGTCAAGTGTTGGAATAGAAACCCAAGACTGTGAGCATTAAAGGGTCCCTAGATCTGTAACCTCATCTTATTCCACTGTACAAATGCTACTGGCTTACTTCAGTTTGTTCAGAGAAAAATATTTAATCTGTAAGTATATATAAGGTGGATTTTCATGTAAGGTGAATTTTAGTGTAAGTGAGGTGGCTTTCAGTGTGTGTAAAGTGAATTTTTGTTATTTCTTAGAGTTCAGATTCCCAGGATCCATAGTCATAACATTCTCTTGTTCCCAGGTATTAGATATGAGTTCCCATAATCGTGACTCAAAACATCTCCACTATGCTTGCATGGCATTAGATAATGATAAGTAATATAAATATCCACTGCGACTACACAGTGAGATACAGGGAGGAGTTGATGTAAACTCGTAAGGCTATTGCTGACAATGTGCCTTCTTTGTCTGCTGCCCTATAAAGCCAGTGGTCACTGGTCAGTGAATGGAGAACCTTAGGGTTGAGTGCACAAGCTAGAATGCTGAATGTGTTTGATCGGCCCCCCATCAAGGCTTGAGGGGATTTAGGGGAAGCACAAATTGTGCCAGTCTTGATTAACCCCATCGAGAGGTAGGGGTAGTTGACCCCTTTCTCACCAGCCCCTGAAAGAAGGATGATTAGGGAATGCTGTAGGAGTTTGTGCTCCCATTATCAGCAGTCCTCTTCTGAGGAAATTAGACTAGAATAAAGCAGGATTATTAACCCCTTCTTAGTGTCCTTTCTGTCTGATCAGATCAAGAGTGAATCTGTGCTAACAGCCCTCCTATGTACTGTGTTTATCTATCTTACGCTAGGTCAACAGCATTAGTAATCATTCAGCGACTATCTTACATTACCTTACCTTCAGTAGAAAGTGATTGGAAGCAGCTGGTTCACACCTGATAGCTAAACTACTGCCAGCTGGTATCAATATGATTTATTATGCTCCTACCCTATATCGGGCATGAGAGGGATGGTGGAAACAGAGCTGACTTTAATACCAGGAAGATCCAGGTTCAAGTCCAACTTCTAACGTCTGACCAGGTGAGTCACTTACCTCTCATTGCTCTGGACAAGTATAAGCCTATAAATTATAGAGAAGGTGCTAACCATTGTTGATAGGATCTGTTTCCTTACTACAGAGTTCCTGATAGCATCATTTCTCAAAGTATAATCTTAGTATCCCTGGGGATTCCCAAGAAAGTTTCACGTCATGAGAATAATACTAAGACCTTTTAGCTTCTTAAATAGTAAATATCAATAACAATAAATATGTACATATTATTATTCTAATAAATGAAAGCTTTTTGGAGGGTCTTCAATAATTTAAAGAGCATAAAGGGGTCTTCAGACCAAAAAAGTTTGAGAACTACTGCCTAGAACAATTAAATCACAAGTATGTGGTGAGCCCTGGGGATACAAAGAAAACAATGAACAAATTTTATTGATTAAAAACCAATTTTATTAATAAAATAATTTTGTTAACAAAACTAATTTCATTTATTAAATTTTTTAAAAAGTCCCTCCCCTCAAATAATTTACATTCTATAGGGTGTGGACATTTTCTAGCAAAGATTATAGCAAAAATAAATGAGATAACATAAATTGCTTTCCAAATCTTAAAGCTCTGAATAACTCCTAGCTAGTATTTTTTAACAACTCACATTTGTCCCGTGCTTTGGGCTTCCAAGAGAAGATCTCCCATAACAAGTGTATGTGTCTCTGACACAAAAACTACGACATGAGTCATGTCTAGTACTGGACCTGGCCCTTGCTCCCAAAGAGCAATTGGTGGAATGTTTCTGGCCTTTTGTGGTTGTATTACCCAATTTACTGAAACTAATCACTTATACAAGGGAAAAATAAGGTGAGGATGGTAAGAGATTCAGAGGGAGGTGAACCTAGAATCATATGAGAAAGATTCATTTGGAAATCTATACCTATATATAATTGAAGTTATATGTGTATATATATAAACATATATGTTGTATGTGTGTATATAACATATACATATAACATAGGTGACCCTAGAATCATATGAGAAAGATCCATTTAGAAATCTTTATCTATATGTAATTGAAGTTATATGTAGATACACACACCCATATGTTATATGTATGTATATAACATATACATATGTATATATGTATATTAATTTCTAAAATCCTCTTTCTAGTATGATTCTCTTTATATGTATATCGAAAGTCCTTGCCTCTGACTGGGAATAGGTTTCAGGATTCCTCTTGCCAGGGCCCCTGACCTGGATGTAGAGGTCAGTTAGGGGACTGAGGCTAAAGGTTCTGATGCCAAGGACAAAACGCTAGCTCGTGTCCAGAGTCAGGTTACCCCTGGGGACCTAGACATACCAGAAGAAGGGTGGGATAGAGGTGTGGGTTACATACTTTTCCCTCTGGACACAGCTATAGCAGGCTCTTTTGGGAATGAGGAAGATTGTTTATATTCAAAGAGTAGGACATGCTATAATTGGTCAAGGCCCTTTAAGGCTTGGAGTCTTCAAACTTAAGGGACAAGACTCACTGAGTAGGTTTGAGTTGTCTTGGAAAAAGATCTCCTTCATTGGGGGAAGACTGGCAAAGGAGCAACTTTCTTAGATCTGATCTGCTAGACCTAGGCTCACCTAGCTGAGAGTACATCAGGTAACCATTAATATTGTCATTTGCCTAATCTTGTTCAGATAGGGGTTAGAAAGCTGGCTCCTAAGGTCCCTTATGACTCTGAGATTATGCGATCCTAACATTAAATATAGGTGACCTGTCTTCTGGAATTTATGAAGATTTAGCTTTACTGATGCTGTATTTTGCCTAACTCTGGTCTATCAACAGGACCTGTGTTGGCATGCCCATCTCTCTCTTACCCCCATTCCCGAGGCAAAACCTTAAGTGGAACAAAATAGCCAAGCTGTAAAATCTCAATCTCCAGACATATTTCTATGCATTCCCCTCCTCCTACCCCTACTCCTACACAACCCCCCAACACCACCACCACAACCCACACCCATACCCACATACAAATCTTGGTTATAATGTCACAACTCTGAACCTTTTATCCGATTCCACTTACAACATTCCTGTGATAATTCCATGTTATTAGGATATCCATGAACTGTGTCAAAGATACTGGCCCATCCACTATTGTCTCCTATAAAAGAGTAATGAACCCTTATATTAACTTTCTAGTAGAACTGATATCCAATTATAAAACAGAAATAAGTATGAATATTACATTAAAACTGGTAATGAAATGATTTAAATGATTTTTAAAAATAAAATTCTTTTAATTAAAGTGTACAATCAGGTAGAGAGGAACCAGGAGTTAGGAAAACATTAAATGGGCTAACTGTTACTATCTATATTTCAAAAATATGCAGATATGTCCTTCTACAAGTCACTTCATTTCTGTTTGCCTCAGTTTCTTTAACTACAATGTTGTGGTTGAGTTGTTTCAGCCATTTCTGACTCTTTGTGACCCTACTTGGGGTTTTCTTAGCAAGGATACTGGAGTGGTTTGCCATTGTCTTCTCTACTTCATTCTACAGATGAGGAAACTGAGACAGTCAGGGATAAGTGACTTGTTCAGGGTAACATATTTAAACTCATGATGTCTTCCTAACTCCAGGCCTGGAATTCCATCCACTGTAATGCCTAGCTTGCTCTGTTTGCCTTAGTTTCTTTAATTGCAAAAGGAGTATCATAGCAATCACAGGGTTGTTGTAAAGTGTTTAGCATACCACCTGGCATGTGGTAGATGACATCCAAATGCTGATTATCTTCTGCTTCCACTAGAGTCCAGTGGACCTAGTGCTGGACTGTATGCATGTCTTTTGTACAAAGGTTAATACAGCTATATTCTAGAAGGTCCACTCCCAAAACCAAGGCTTGGTGGCTGGTTTATGATTCTTTTTAGCCAAAGCAACTCAGGAAGACTTGTTTACTAAGGTATAGTGGGGATATTTGCGTCAGTGGAAGAAATACCTTTATGGATACAAACATATATTCTCAGCTTAGTGCAATATATGCAAACCTGTCAATGTATATCATATATAGCAATCAAAGATAATTATAGGTAGTCATCCATAACCCATTCTTTATTACCATTTCTCGACAGCAAATATTTTAATATTCAATCTTAAACTTGAGACCTACCTTCCTCTCTTCCCCTCTCTCCATTAAATTGTAGTCTAGGAAAGCAAGACCTTTCACATGAAACTGAAAATATAGCTGGAAACATCCAATCTATGTGATATGTTCCAGCTTCCTAAAACTCGGTTTTACCAGACATATGTTTTCCCCAAGTAATACTCATGAGAACAGCCAATAACAATCTGTAAAGCTGATATTTTATATACCAAAGCTGATCTAATATTAGTCAATTTTCTGGACTAAGTGAGGGTAAAAATTCATGCTTAATATGTCAGGGATACTGTGGATAGAATGAATGAATAGCTAGCATTTGAATAAGTAAATCAATGAGTTAGTCAATTTAAAAAGCATTTGTTATGGGCTTACTATATGCCAAATATTGTGTTAAGTGTAGGGATATGAATTCAAAAGGCAAGACACATCCCCTGTTCTCAAAAAACTTACTTTTTAATAATGAAAGATAACATATATAATGGTGTGCTGGCCAAGGGTAGGATAACAAGCTGTATTTAATGTCTTTGAACGCTACTTCTTATTATATTACGTTTGTTGTTGTTGTTTAGTCAATTAGTCATTTCTCTCTCTTCTTGACCTCATTTGGAGTTAGATGACTGGCGTGGTTTGCCACTTCCTTCTCCAGCTCATTTTACAGATGAGGAAACTGAGGCAAACAGGATTAAGTGACTTGCCCAGGGTCACACAGCTAGTAAGTGTCTGAGGCCAGATTTAAACTTGAGTCCTCCTGAGGCCAGGGCAGGCATTAGGCAGGGCACCGTCTAGCCGCCTAATTATAACAACACATATTTTAAAATAAAAAACATATAATGATTGTAATACACGCACACTTTTAAAATAAAAAAATTATAAAATTTATACGTAATTGTACCCCTGCTTCCTGCAAGCTGGATATATAAAGACTTTCACAACCAATCAATTAAGGGGTTACTGTTGTAAAAGAGAGTGATCATTTTCCAAAGAGATTCCCTACATGATATCTAGTACTGTCCTTCTTGCCCATTTCATAGGTTTCAATTCACTCATGGTTTCCAATAGCACCACAGGTGAGGTATACCTATATTGTTAAGTGACAGATACTCACCACAGTTTTCTTCATCAGCTCCATTTCCACAGTCGTTCATACCATCACAATGAAAAGCCTGAGGTAAGCATTTTGTAAGATTTCCACAGGGGAAAAATCCCTTTTGGCACAAAGGGCTAACTGAACTGCCTTCAGTCAGCATGAATTCTGTAGATAGATTAAAAGACAAAAGACAAATGAACCATGAGACTAAATTACAGAATTGAAACACGTAAGGCTTGGGAAAACAGTGTGTCTTCAGAGAAATAAGAGTGTGTCTTCACTTGCTTGGACTTGGTTCTAGTGATAGTTTTTATCTATCAACATTGTATTTAGAAAAAAAAAATCCCATTACAAGGGGGATTCAGACCATTGACAAGACCCTAGGAGAAAGGGAAACCATCATCTGTTTTCCTAGCCAGGAATGCTGAAGGAGGTCTGACCCCTGCACTTCAAGAAAGACATCAACCCCTCTAGTGAATGAACCAAAAAAGATTCCAGGCCTTAGAAGGATCAAATGGATGGATGTCTTTGTAAGAACAAACAAAAGTCAGGACTCGGATATGAACAGGATAATCACAAATCACAGAGTTCTAAGACAAAATTTCAAGTCTGAGAAAAATAATTTCAGAGTGAATAAAAGAAAGCATTGTTTTACCCAGTGGATTATACACTTATGGAAGTCACTGTTTAAAGAAGCAATTCAATTATAAAGTCAAGACAGTTTCAGAAAGGAGATAAAATGGGGGGCAGATCCAAGAGGGCAGAGTAAAATCAGGGACTTGCTTGAGCTCTTCTCCCAAACCTTTCCAAATACACGTAAAAAAAAATGACTCTGAACAAATTCTAGAGCTACAGACCCACAAAATGACAGAGTGAGACGAATCTCCAGTCCAGGACAGCCGGGAAGGGGATATGGCACCAGACCGGGAGTGGCGCACAGTCTGGTGTGGGCTGCATCAGCACAGACAAGGCCAGAGCAGGTCTTAGGGGATGAAATCACTGGCAGCTGTGGTGGTTTCCAGACTTCTTAACCCACAAACTTCAAAGACAACATAGAAGATCAGTGGGAAAACTATGTGGAAACCTGGGTGAGACAAAAGCGTGGTCCAACTAGGGTCCTGCCCCAGCCTTGGGGTGGTGGAGGTGGCAGCACCAGTGGCTGCTTCTGGAGCTCTGGGCCTACATATGGTGGGGGATCAAGCAGCTGATGCAAAACTCCTGAAGCCTGGGACAGTACAACCACCCCTATCCCACCCCCACTAGAAGCAGAGTCCTCCCTTCACAAAGAACTATGAAGTCAAGAATTTGACTGGGAAGCTGAGCAAGCAGCATAAAAAAGCTCAGACTATAGAATCTTACTTTGGTGACACTTTGAAGACTCATCTTCCTAAGTTCAAATCTGACCTCAGACACGTACTGGCTGGGTGACCCTGGGCAAATCACGTAACCTTGTTTGTCTCAGCTTCCTCATCTGCAAAATGAGTTGGAGAAAGAAAAGGCAAACCACTCCAGTACCTTTGTCAAGAAAACCCCGAATGGGCTCATGGAGATTTAGACATGATTGAAACAACTGGACAATAACAACAACTTCCTGACTCCAGGACCAATGCATTATCCACTGAACTTTGAAGGTGAACTATGGCATCTTCTTAGTAATCCATCATAGGTGGTAATACAGTTAATAATAACAAAGACTGGCATTTATATGGTGCTTTAAGGTCCATGAAGCACTTGTTTTACATACATAGTCACAATTTTGAGACAATGCATCTGAGAATGGGTGGCTAGAATATCATGAAATGACATCTCATTTCTTTTAATGAACATAATCTACTGGGTGCTATATAGACAAATTACTTATCTGTCAGTTCTATTTATTTCATGCTACTAGGCACCTACAGGAATAAAAAGGGGTCCCTAGGAAGGGACTCTTCCTAAGTCACTTTTCTAATGCTGACATTTCCTTCCCAGTGATGAAACCCATTTGGGGCTTCTTTATCTTTGTCTAGCCACGGTATGCAGCCCATTAATTTGTCTACTCTCTTATTATCAAATGGATTTTTATTGAGTCCCTTATGACCTAAACCCTGAGTGAAAGGTAATATCTCTTTGTGGAAAGTACATTTTCTGTCTACTTTGTGCACCATCTGTGGATGTCAAGAAAAGCAGTTTTTATTGAAACCCGATAACTTGTAAAAGTAGGGGTCTATGGGGGGGGGAAAGGAATACCGCAATTCTGGTAGCTTCTGCTATAATCCATATCAGATGATTGCCAAACACATTGCTGAGGGGAGATCTTTACATTCAGAAGTCTGTCAGTGACATTTGGGTTTCTATCATACAATTGCTCCCTTTTGTTATTCTGTACACATTTGCTGTAAGTGATTTTTCCAAGTATTTGATGACAAACTGAAAGCAACTGGGCTTCTGTCCTAGCACCCTTCATGTTTTCCAGCAACATCTGCCATAGACTATTGAGAATGAACAGATGAGAAGAACCTAGAGATTGTAGTTTTAAAAATAGGTAGATTATTTACTGGCTGGGAAGGAAGAGATCTTTTTTTTTTTCCTGCATGGGTAACATAAGTCTTCCTATATATATGATATGAGAGGACAAGAAAGGGTTTCTTACAAATCCAATATTGTCCTTTCTTGCCTATTATAGGTTTTGAAATTCTGGAGAAAATATCTGAGATCCCCTTCAATTCTAAAGTTTCATGAGTCTATAAAAGGATCTCACTTACTCCAATACTCCATCATTGTGGATATTCATTCCAACAAATCAGATTTGGACATGACCCCCTGCTACCTCAATATATGATAGGAATGATCTTAATTTTTAAAAATTATCAAGCATTTATTTTCACTCTCTCCCTCATTCTCTGAAGGGGAAAGAAAGAAAAACAAAAGCCTTGTACCAAATGTGTATGGTAAAGCAAAAAAATTCCTACATTGGCCATGTCCAAACATATACGTCACAGCCTGTTCTGCAATTTTAATCCATCACTTGTCTATCAAAAGGTGGATAGCATGCTTTATCATTAGTCCTCTGGACCTGCAGTTTGTTACTAGATTAATCTTTCATCTGAAAAGCTCAAACTACATAACACCACCCTGGTTCAGTCTGTTGAAAATGTGTAGAGAGGATCTGTGCATTAATAAACTCAGCAGGTCTAATTAACAGCAATAGTGGAAATAAAGGGTAAAGTAGAGAAGTGAAGCAGAGCCTGTTAATGGGAAAGTCAAGAAGGAAAAAGGAGCAATAGAAGGGCAGTAAAGGCTATTTTAGATGAAGAGGAGACTCCAGGAAGGGAGAAGTAGATGAAGTGGCAGACACTAAGGTAAAGGACAGATGCTGATAATAGGAAAGGCCAGTCAGAGAAGAGAGCAGGTTAGATTAAAAGTATATGGGAGGGACTTTGGGGAGTGGAACCATGATAGTGAAGAAGAGAAAGTGTTCAGCTGAGTCTTCCCAAAGTTCCCCTCTAAACAACTTTAAAATTAATTCCAGAGTAGCAGCGTCCACAAAGGGTCAGAGTGAGATTACTTTTAGCCCAAGATAATGTAGAAAGTTGGAAAGAGATATGTGACATGGGGGTGGAGGCTGGCCTACAGCCCATGTGGATAAAATACCAGTGGTGGGACTAGGTAATGGTGACAGAAGCAGCAGCAGTTTCAGGAGCTGTGACATGGGGGTGGTGACTGGTCTAGAACAGTATTATTTCTGGTCCCAAGGCATCAGGGACCCTAAGGAGCAGTATCAATTGCAAGTGAACAGAGTAAGGACCAGAGTCAAGAACAGCAGAGGAGCAACTATACTTCTCTCCAGATCATATCACCTAAGAAATACAAAAAACTTCAAACACTTCAAAACTAGCTCTGAAAATAGCAGTGCAAAATAACCTAAAGCTTGAGAGAGTGCCGTTCCACTCCGATTCCAGGAACAGAGCCCAACATTAACATTAAAATTCCAAATCAAGAAATAGAATAGAAAAATGAACAAGTAACAGAAAAAGAACCTGAATATAAAAAGTTACTATGGTGACAGGAAAGATCAAGACACAAACTCAGAAGACAACAATGAAGTCAAAGTAGTTACAAACAAAGCCTCAAAGGGAAAAAAAATATGAATTGGACATAGGCACATTCGAATCCTGTAAGAGCTAAAACTTATTTTTAAAGTCAAATAAGATTGGTAGAGGAAGAATTAGGGAAAGAAATGAAAACAAAAGAAGAAAATGATAAAAAGACAGTTAACAGCTTGGTAAAAAAAAAAAACAACAACAACCACAACAAAAACCAAACACAATCAGGACTGAATAAAATAACATTTTAAAAAATAGAATTGACCAAATGAAAAAAGAAGTATAAAAGTTCACTAAAGAAAATAATTTCTTAAAAATTAGAATTGGGCAAGTGAAAAAATAAAAAAGTGTGAAATATCTCATAGGAAAAGCAACAAACTTGAAAAATAGAGCAAGGAGAGATGATTTAAGAATTATTGGATTACCTTAAAGCCATAATCAAATAAAGAGTCTGGTTTCAAGAAATTCTCAAGGAAAATTGCCCAAATATCCTTGAACCAGTAAAGTAGAAATGGAAAGAATATATAGATCACCACCTGAAAGAGATCCTAAAATGCAAACTCCCAGGAATACTATAACAAAATTCCAAAGCTTTCAAGTCAAAGAGAGAATACTTCAAGCAGTCATAACCATTCCAACATCATGGAACCACAGTCAAGATTACAAAGATTTAGCAGCTGCCACATTAAAGGCACAGGGGGTTTGGAATATAATATTCCAGAAGGAAAAAAGAGCTAGAATCAAAACCAAGAATGACCTACCAAGTAAAGCTAAATATAATCTTTGGAGAAAAATATTTAATGGAATAGAAGGTTTTCAAGCATTTCTGATGAAAAAGCCAGAGCTGAATAGAAAATTTGACTTTCTAATACAAGACCAAAAGAAACACAAAGGAAAACATGAAAGAGATATCATAAGGTACTGATAAACTGTTTCCATATGGGAAGATGATATGTGTACCTTCTAAGAACTTTGGCATTATGAAGGCAGTTAAAAGGACTGTGCATAGAAAGAAGGTGTAGGGGTGAGTCTATTTTGGGATGAGGTTAAATAAATGGACAGGTGAGAAAGAGGGATCCCCTAGGAGAACGCAAAAGAGAGGAAGAATGGGGGTAATTATTTCACACTATTGCACAAGCAGAGTGGACAGAAAAAGTGTGTGTGTATGTGTGTGTGTGTGTGTGTGTGTGTGTGTGTGTGTGTGTCTGTGTGTGTGTGTGTGATGGGCAATGGTTGAACCTTGTTCACATTTAAATTTCTTCAAAGAAGGAAAACACACACACACAGTAATAGAAAGTGATCTTACTCAACAGGGAAGTAGGAAATGAAAGTCATGAAAGAAAGGGTGTGTGTGACAAAAGAGAGGGCAGGAAAAAAAAAGGGAGGGCAGATAAAAGAAGACAATGATCAGAAGCAAAGCAGATTTTAGAGAAGGGATAAGATAAAAAAGAAAGATAAACAAGAAAATATGATGGAGGGAAATTCACAGTTAGTAAACATAACTGGGAATAAGAAAATGTGAATGGAATAAACTCACTCAGAAAATGGAAGCAGATAACATAACGCATTAAAAACCAGAATTCAATACTATGTTGTTTACAATAAGCATACTTGAAACAGAGACATAGAGCTGAAGTAAGGGACTGTTGCAGTATCTATTATGCTTAAATTAAAGTTAAAAAGGCAAAGGTAGCAATCATGATCTTAGACAAAGCAAAAACAAAAGTAGACCTAATTAAAAGATATAAACAGAGAAACTAATCGTGCTAAAAGGAAGCATAGAAAATGAAGTAAATTTGGTACTAAACATATACGCACCAAATGACATAGCATTTAATACTCTTAAAAGAAAAGTTAAGAGAATTACAAGAGAAAATAGATAATAAAACTATACTTGTGGGAGACCTCAACTTTCCCCACTCAGAGCTAGATAAATTTAACCAAAAAATAAATTAGAAAAAAAAGTCAAGGAGATGAATGGAATTGCATATTTTATACCTCTGGAGAAAACCTCTGGGAACAGAAAGGAGTGTAACTTTTTCTCAGCTGTACACTTTTTAAAAAAATTTGACCATGTGATAGGGCATGAAAGCCTCATAACTAAATGCAGAAAAGCAGAAATATTAAATGAATCCTCTTCAGATCACAATGTAATAAAAATTACATTTAATAAAGGGCCATGAAAGCAGAGAAGAAGTTAATTGGAAACTCAATAATCTAATCCTAAAAAATGAGTGTGTTAAATAATAAATTATAGAAACAACAATTTCATTAAAGAAAATGACAATAATGAGACAATATTCCAAAATTTGTGGGATGTAGCCAAAGAAGTATTTAGGGAAAAATTTATTTTTCTTAATGTGTACATCAATAAAAGAGAGAAAGTACTGATAAATGAATTTGGCATTCAACTAATAAAATTAGAAAAGGAGCAAATTAAAAATCCCCCAATAAACACTGAAATGGAAAACCCTGATAGATCAGTAGATACAGAAAAAGACTGCTAAAATACAAAACCCATTTAATCCTATTAAAAACACTAGGAACCAATGGAAATGCCTTTCTTAAAATAAGTAATATTTATCTAAAACCAAGAACAAGTAAGCAAGAATGGACATGATCAGCACTATTATTCATGATTGTACCTGAAATGCTAGTTATAGCAGTAAGACAAAAAAAAAGAAATTGAAGGAATAAAAGCAGACAACGAGGAAACAAAATTATTACTCTGCAAGTGATATGATGACACACTTAGAAAAACCCTAGAGAACCAACTCAAAAACTGATTGAAAAAATTAACCACTTAGCAAAATTGGAAGTTATAAAATAAACCCACATAGATCATCAGTATTTCTATATGTTATCAGCAACCAAGCAGCAAAAGATTAAAAGGAATATTCCATTTAAAATAACTACATAAAATGTAATACTTGGAAGCCTACTTGCCAAGACAAACCCAAAGATTATATAAGCATAATTATGAAATATTCCACACAGATAAAGACAGATCCAAACAATTGAAGAAATATTAATTGCTCATGGATAGGATTAATCAGTAAAATAAAAATGACATTTCTAGCTAACTTAGTTTGCTTATTCACTGCCATTTGAATCAAACTACCAAAGAATTGTTTTATAGAGCTAGAAAAAATAATACCAAAATTTATCTGGAAGAATAAAAGGTTAAGAATATCAAAGGAATCAGTGAAAAATGTTAAGAAAGGTGTTATAGCAGCAGTTCCAGGTTTCAAAACATATTACAAAGTAGTAATCATCAAAAGAACATGGTACTGGCTAAGAAACAGAGTGGTGGATCAGTGGAATATATTAGGTATATATAATACATAATAATAAGTGATTATAGTAATCTAGTGTTTGATAGACCCAAAGATCCAAGCTTTTGGGATAAGAACTCACCATTTCACAAAAATTGCTGGGAAAACTGGAAAGCAGTGGCAGAAACTAGGCATAGACCAACACCTCACATCATATACCAAGATAAAGTGAAATGGATAAATGATTTAGACATAAAGGGTCATAGCATATGTGAATTATGGGAGCAAAGAATCTATCAGGTCTCTGGATAAGGGAAGAATTTATGACTAAATACGAGAGAGGGTTGCAGGAAAACAGATATTTATATAGATAAAAGAGATCATTTTGATTACATGAAATTAAAGAGCTTTTATATAAACAAAATTAATGCAGTCAAAATTCGAAAGAAAAGAGGAAATGAGGAAAAATATATAGCACATTTCTCTGCTGAAGGTCTCATTTCTCAAATGCAGAGGGAACTGAGACAAATTTATAAAAATAGATATCATTACTCAATTGACAAATGGTCAAAGGATGTGAAGAGGTAGTTTTCTGAAGAAGAAATCAAAGCTATTGAAGAAATGCTCTAAATCACTACTGCTTAGAAAAATGCAAATTAAAGTAACTGAGATAGCTCCTCACACCTATCAGATAAGTTAACATGACACAAAAGGAAAATGACAAGTGCAGGAGGGGATGTGGAAAAATTGGGAGTGGGGGAGGCAGAGCCAAGATGGCAGAGTAACAGCACAGTTTCTAGAGGGCTCCCCCCAAGCCCAGCTAAATACCTGTAAAAAATGACTCTAAACAAATTTTAGAGCTTCAGCACCCACAGAATGATGGAGTGAAGCAAATCTCAAGCCCAGGATAACCTGGAAGGTCATTGGGAAGTGTTGTGCCACCCTGGGAGCAGAGCAAAGTCCAGTGTGGGCTATACTGGCACAGAGGCAGGTCTTGGCGGGGACTGAATCTTTTGCATTTGTGGCTGTTTCCAGACTTTATGACCCCAAAATGCTGAGGACAAATTGGAAAATCAGTGGAAAGAACTGTGGGACCTGTGTGAGAGAGTAGAATATGATCTGGCCTCGGCCCCAGGGTGGCAGAGGGAGGAGGAGGTGGAGGAATCCTCTGCAGAGGCAGGGGGTTTCTGGAGCTCTAGGCCCACAGATTGTGGGTAGTTCAAGTGACTGACAGTATACCCTCTCACCCCCACTGGAAGAAGAGTACCTTGACAAAGAGCTCAAAAGTCAAGTAAATGGCTGGGGAAATGAGGAAAAACTGGACAAAGAAACAGATTATTGAATCTTTCTTTGGTGACAAGGAAGACCAAAACATGTAAACAGAAGACAACAAAGTCAAAGTTCTCCATCCAAAGCCTCCAAGAAAAATATGAATTGGTCTTAGGCCATGAAATAGCTCAAAAAGAGATTTTGATAATCAAGTAAGAGAAATAGAGCAAAAATTGGGAAGAAAAATGAGTGATGCAAGAAAATCATGAAAAACGAGTCAACTGCTTGCTAAAGGAGACCCCAAAAATGCTGAAGAAAACAACACTTTAAGAAATAGACTAACCCAAATGACAAAAGAGACCCAAAATGCCAATGAGGAGAAGAATGCCCTGAAAAGCAGAATTGGCCACATGGAAAAGGAGGTCCAAAAGCTCACTGAAGAAAATAATTCCTTAAATATTAGAATGGAGCAGATGGATACTAATGACTTTATAAAAAAATCAAGAAATTATAAAAACAAGATCAAAGGAATGAAAAAATATCAGACAACATGAAATATCTCATTGGAAAAACAACTGATCTGGAAAATAGATCCAGGAGAGACAGTTCAAAAATTATTGGACTACCTGAAAGCCATGATTAAAAAAGAACCTAGACATCATCTTTCGAAATTATCAAGGAAAACTGCCTTGATATTCTGGAACCAGAGGGTAAAATAAACATTGAAAGAATCCACTGATTGCCTCTTGAAAGAGATGCCAAAAGGAAAACTAGGAATATTGTAGCCAAATTTTAGAGCTCCCAGATCAAGGTGAAAATATTGTAAGCAGCCAGAAAGAAAAACAATTCAAGTACTGTGGAAGTACAATCAGGATAACATAAGATCTAGCAGCTTCTTCATTAAGGGATTGAAGGGCCTGGAATATGATATTTCAGAGGTCAAAGGAGCTAGGATTAAAACCAAGAAGCACTTACCCAGCAAAACCAAGCATAATAATATTTCAGGTGAAAAAAGTGATCATTCAATGAAATAGAATACTTTCCATCATTCTTGATGAAAAGACCAGAGCTGAATAGAAAATTTGACTTTTGAACACAAGAATTAAGAGAAGTATGGAAAGGTAAACAGAAAAGAGAAATCCTAAGGGACTTACTAAATTTGGACTGTTTTCATTCCTACGTGGAAAGATAATATTATAATTCTTGAGATTTTTCTCAGTATTAAGGTAGCTGGAGGGATTATATACATACAGACAGAGTGCACAGGGTAAGTTGAATAGGAAGAAATGATAACTAAAGAAATAAAATTAAGGGGTGAGAGAGGAATATATTGGTAGAAGGAGAAAGGGAGAAAAAGAATGGGCAAATTATCTCTCACATAGCAGCAAGAACATCTTTTTCAATGGAGGGGAGAAGTGGGGGGAGGAGGTGAGAGGGGAAAAGTGAACCTTACTCTCATCACATTTGACTTAAGGAGGGAATGACATGTACATTCAATTTGTTATGAAAATCTATCTTATGCTACAGGAAAGTAGGGAAAAAGGGGATAAAGCATGGTGTGTGTGTGTGTGTGTGTGTGTGAGATGATAGAAGGGAAGGCAAATGGGAGGAGGGGTTAATTAGAAGTAAATGCCTACTTTGAGGAGGAATAGGGTCAAAACAGAAAATAGAATAAAGGGGGGGAGGCCAGGATAGGATGGAGGGAAATATAGTTAGTCTTTCACAACATGACTTTTATGGAAGTCTTTTGCATAAGTACACATGTATAACCTATATTGAATTGTTTGGCTTCACAGTAGGGATGGGTGGGGAGGGAGGAAGGGAGAGAAGAAGAAACTCAAAGTTTTAAAAACTAATGTTAAAAATTTTTTTACATGCAACTGGAAAATAAAACCCCCCAGGGTTGTAAGGATCAAATTAGATAATATTTATAAAATGCTTAGCATAGTGCTTGGCACTCAGTGGGTGCTACATAAATGCTAGCTATTACATTGTTGTTGTATTTGACTACATTGATCCCTTATCACAGTCTGAAATGGGGATAGTTATTGTTCTACCTGCCTGCTCAGAGGAAAGTGCTTCTAAGCTTTAAAGTTCTAGATAAATTAGAATCATCATCATCATCATCATCATCATAACTGTCATCATCTTTCTCACTAAACACAGACTTTTCCTGTATATTTATTGATTCTGAATAGATGCAATAACACAAAGCATGGATTAGCCCAGAAGACAGAAGGAAGACCTGGGCTCAAATCCTCTCTCCAACATATGCTACTTGTGTGAATCTGGATGTCGTCTTTCTCTCTCTCTCTCTCTCTCTCTCTCTCTCTCTTTTCTTTTTTCTCTTTCTTCCTTCCTTCCTTCTTTTTCTTCCTTCCTTCCTCCCTCCCTCCTTTCCTTCTTCCATTCCTTCTTGTTTTTCTTTCTCTTTTCCCCTCCCTCCCTCCTTTTCTTTCTATCTTTTCTGTCTTTCTGTCTCCCTCCCTCCCTCCTTCCGTTCTTCCCTCCACAATCCATATAAGGAATTTAGTATGTATCAGAGAGGTAAAAACAAATACCATGTGAAGTAAGGGGAAACACGATTACAATGAAGGATTAGAAAAGAGTTCATGGAAGAGATGAAATATATATTAGCTTGGCAACGGAGCACATAACCATTTTCTAGGATTCTCGGTTGTAGAGAGGGTGTTGACCTGCACTGATAGTTTCCTCATGCAAGATTTTCCTCTGTCAATGAAATCATAGCTCTAGTCTCTCTTCCTATTCTCAGATTTTAATGATTTCCATTTTAATGATGTTCCAGGGAGTGTCCTTGAGCTTCTTTAGTTAAACATTTACAGAACTAATGCACTTAGCCTTTCTTGACTTTCTCTTTTATACGAACTCAGAATTCTGTATTTTTCCTTCTACATCCTGCCAACAGTTAGGATAAAGCTCTGGATTAACCCTTTTATAATCCACATCACCATTTTCAAGCCATGATGCTTTTAACAGTAAAAAAATGGAGCCACTCAACGCTCTAACCAATCAGTTTCAGAGGAAACGAAATTCAGTTTTACCTGCAAATGTCAAGGCTGACAGCAAAGTTAACCTCTGGGTATATTGGCTGACAAACTTGTTTCTCCTTTCTCTTATTGCTTGAATTTGGATTAATTTACTCATTGTCACACACCAAATGAGCAAAATGACTTGTATGATGTTTACACTTTAGGAACAATGTGAAATATTTTCAGATAATATGAGTAAAGGCAACACCTGCTTCGTGATTTTACCACTTTGATTCTAGCTATCCTCCTAATACTGGACTCCTGACAATTAGAACAGCTCATAGACCCTCACGGAGACACAAAGGCAGTCTTTAGCAATCAATAAGGTTGATTTGTTTCCTTCCATTTGCTTAGCTCCCAGCATAATTGATTCTTTTTCAGCTACTGACAACAGCATGAGGGTAAGTATGTGAAATTAAAATACAGTGAGAACCTCTTGTCCCCTTGCCATAGGGACCCTTGATACTGACATGGTCTCAGTCAGAACTGAGTCCTGTGTGGGCCATTAGGGGGCAGTCAAATACTACTGCCTTTTAAACAGGCTCAGGCCCTGCATTCAGTGACTGGCTACAGTTTCCAGACAAATTGAATTAGTAGCAATGATCCCAAGCAGCATTATTTTTAAAAATATCATCCATTTGCAGTTTTTCAGTGACTTTTTGAGCAAGTAAACCAGAATTTAGGTTAATAGTTGTGGATACTTTCCCCATGTTTATTCTAAATTTTTTTTTAAAATGGGGATTTCATTAAGCAAAATTGAGAAAAAGTGATTGCCTAAAATCACCAAACAGTTCTTTTTAAAACACTGATCCTTTTGACTTAAATAAAGTGTTTCTTTGAGAACTAATATTATAAACTTCAAACAGTAAATTCTTAGGTCCTTGAGCACCCATGGGTATTTTGCAAGGCAAATAAATCAATCAAACCTTTTACAATCTACAACATTATGCTGCATAGATATGATACTGAAGCTATGACAACCCCTACAGCTAACCAATTTAAGAAAGCTTTTCTACTAAGTCCTTATTCTACAAAAGAGGGAGGAGGCAGCTCAAAAGGAAAAAATAAAGAGTTATCAATTAAATGTCTATTTTTTGCATCATTTGGAGGTGAAATGATTTAATATCCTAAATATTATATCTTCATTTGAAAAGTATTAAGATTTAAAATAATATTCCAGTTCTACTGAAATTCAAAATTCAGAAATAAAAATGCATCAGGAGGAATTTAAAAAACCCTCATATTTATTTGAATACAAATAGGAGCACAATTTTTTGACATTTTCTTGTAAAGAAAAACAAGCTGAAGTGTCTTATTTAAATTTCCACTTTTCCCTTCCCCTTTTAGATATGAATGTTGGGAGGAGGTCTGCAAAGTATTTTCAGTAGATGGTAAACCAAATGATGTTTATCTTTATGATATTTTAGTAAAGTCAATTAAATTTATAATTTAAAATTTGAGGCAATACCATAGTGATCTAGTTAACACATAGTCAAATGCATATATAGAACATATAAATGTATATATTATACATGTATTAAATAAATATGGATACAATTTTTCTTTAAAACTACAGATTTCCTTTATGAAGTAACCTGTGAATCTGTGTACAGCCCTTCATCTAAAATTGAATGGCGGTAAGGACATAAACTTTTTTCTATGGGAGATTATATCAGAGGAGTAGACTCCTTCCCTACAAATTTCTTGTGTAATAATTCCATAGATGAGTTGATATATTTTCTCTGTTTAGAGATATACAAAACAGAATTATGCTAAAATTTAATTTTGTTAGATTAAAGTAAAGAAATTACATTTTGAAAGTTCAAAAATAATTCTTTAAGACTAGATAATTATAAATAAAAAATAATTCTTTTAAGAATAGATCGTACCTTAATTTTTTTTTTCTTGAAATACAGCGGGTTTTTTCTAAACTTATTTCTGAGAAAGACTTTTTCTCTCCTGGTATATCCTAAACTTTGTTGTCTAGAAGCTGGTTTGTCAGAGGGCTCTGATAAGGTATTGTATATTAAAATCCACACATTCAAACAAATTAACCAGCAATCCTAAGTTTTTATGCCTTTGAATGAACAAGTTATTTATTTACAAAACTATAATCTTCACATTATAAAAAGAAGTCTCTTTTCATTTATTGTGTGTGAAATAGATTGAATACTGAAAATTTGTTTCTTTCATAATGAAATGTTAGTGCTTTTGAAAGTTACATAGTTTGATTTGTTTAAATGGAAAATTAATTTTTCCATAAACTAAAAAAATGAAATTGTCCAAATAAAGTTGAATTTGTAGATTTAAATTTATATTTTAAAATAATTCTGTTGGTAGTGAAAAAAATATACTCTAAGATTTGGTGGTAGATTTTGCAGCTTGGAGTTGTTGAACAATGAAAAAATACCAAATGAATATTAAAGGAGGTTTATATCTTTGTCATTGAACAAGGTCTAATTTTATGAAACATACTAAGTCTTAGGTTATTAAACTGTCATACAATATTTTAGAAGGGATATCTTAAAAAGAATAAAAAGTGACTTTCAAAATAGTTGCTTCATTCTGTACTACTGTTAAAATGTTTCACCTTCAACTTTGACTTCTTTCAATGACAATATTTTGATGGAAGATCTGTTGCATCTAAAAAAAAAACCTAGGACAAAACAAATAGTAACTAATAGTAATAAAAGTGCAAACTTATTTTCTGCTAAATACAGACTGCTTGAAGTCATTACAAATACACACATATATACGCATATGCATCTGTAAAATAGAATTGAATAGTACGAATGTTATTTTCTTTCAGAAATTCAAGCTTCTGGAATTCTAGTCATTAAAACTTAAATTAGTAAGAAAGCAGGAGTCTTACCTTTGACATCTAACAAGATGACCAAATGGAGCAGAAATAACATTGCAGTCGATTGGAAGCTGCAGAGATGGATAGCAGCTCAGTCACAACAATGGGGTAAACCAATTGAGTTATTTTACTTATGCTCCTTATATCTCAGAAAGCAGCCCTGATGTAGGGAACCCCAGAGTTGCCTCCTATGTTTCTGAGCATGCTCGTAGCTAGAAATTCGCTGGTACCAAGGGAGATAGTCTCTTGTCACATAGCAGCTTTCTATCAAATTTTAAACTGTAATAGTCTCATTGGATATCTGTTGGCAGCGCTGTATCTAGAGAGGTAACAAAGATTTTGACATGGTTTAAGGAGAGAGACTCTTCTTCATTTTCTTATTATAATCATTCATCATCATCATCATCATCACTATCACCATTGCTAGTAGTAGTACTAATAGTAGTAAAAACACCTTTCCCCCAATTGTTACCATGATTAGAATTTTCGGAATACATAACATTATTTACTTTACTTGGAATCTTCAGGTTTTAGGTAACGTTGCATATTGAAGTTCTTAAACACAAAATATTTGTTAGTTGGAAACTGGGAGGTAATGCTAAAATAATTCTTTAGCCAAAGTCGCATCTCCCATGTAATGAATGAGTGAGAAAAGAGCAATTAGAGTGAAATAAAGGAATGGGCCAATTTGGCTCAGATGCTTTTTGAAATGCTTTTTGAGAAAGTATGTAGATCTCAGAGAAAAGAAATGTAGTCTCTGGTCCTGTGTTTGCGGTACCAGCATTACTTGGGATCAGTTACAACCTTCCTGGCTTTGAAACACTTCTTTCTTGCTTTTCAGCTCCACCCATCAAACCTAAACAATACTAATGTACACAAATTTTCCAACTCAGCAGCAGTACAAATTGCCATGCTGCTTTGAGTAAAAATGGAAATATAGAAAAGGACCTTCCATTTCTAGATTGTCTCCAGTATTCTTCAGAAGCCGTCTTCTCATGATTTCTTCATATAACAATCTTTTAAAATCATCATGTTGCCAGTAGCTATGTTTTTGAACAACATCTGATCTTATTGTCTCTTTACCCTAAATTCTGCATTCAGGCTTAATATTAGCATACACACACATCTTTAAAGAAAATGATTTTTGGAAATCCAATACTGTATGGTAGATAAATCAGGCAGAGTGTATTTACCTTCCTGATGATTTTTTGATTTTTCCAGAAGGATTCACCAGCCACATCCTTTTAAATGATAATACACCAAAGAAATTTACATGTTTTGTAGGTCAGGATGTTCCTCTTCACTTCTCTTTGCCTCAGTTTTCTCTTCTGTAAATGAGAAAAGTTGAATGACGTGATCTCTAAGGCTCCTTTCAGTTCTTAAATTCTCTTCTTAAAAGACTGATGAGAGAACACTTAGCAAGACTTTCCCAGAAGAGGACCTTGCTGAACTTTTAGCTTGTTTAGTAATAGTTTTCATTCTAGTCTCAGAAAACTTCTATGTAGCATATGGCCTTGGTTTGGTTAGAGGATTTTGTACTGAGAGATACTCATCAAAACAAGTTCTTCATATTTTCCTCTCCTGTATGTTATTATTTACCAAGTCACAACAATGTTATGCAGAAAATAATCCTCTGATGACTGGCTACCATCACACAAGTGGATTGGGGTTTTCATTACTCTTTCCTTCTAGTTTTGCTGTCGCTCTTATAAGGACCTAAAGAAAATTTGAAACAGCAGAGATTTTATTTATGATATGATGTAGCTAGTTTTTTACTCTTTTAAAAATGAGCTACCCCTCCACCCCAAGATACCTTCCAGATGCATTTAAATGTACTTGAATCTGGTTTTCTAAGCAAAAGGAAGGAGAGAATAAAGCATTTTAAAAAATTAATTTATTTTAAGTTTTCAACATTCATTTCCACAAAATTTGGAGGTCCAAATTTTCTCCCCATCTCTCCCCTCCCCACACCCCAAAACGCCGAGCATTCTAATCACCCCTACCACCAATCTGCCCTCCTTTCTAACATCCCTCCCTTCCCTTATCCCCATTTTCTCTTTTGTCCTGTAGTGCAAGACAAATTTCTATTTCTTATTTCCTAGTTGTATGCAGGAACAATACTCAACAGTTGTTCCTAAAACTTTGAATTCCAACTTCTATTCCTTCCTCCCTCCCCACCCATCCCCATTGGGAAGGTAAGCAATTCAATATAGGCCATATATGTGTAGTTTTGCAAATGACTACCATAATAGTCATGTAAGACTAACTACATTTCCCTCCATCCTATCCTGCCCCCCATTTCTTCTATTCTCTCTTTTGGCCTTGTCCCTCCCTAAGAGTGTGGACTTCTAATTGCTCCATCCTCCCGTTGCCCTCCCTTCCATCATCCCTCCCCTCCACTTATCGTCTTCTCCCCCACTTTCCTGTATTGTAAGATAGGTTTTCATACCAAAATGAGTGTGTATTTTATTTCTTCCTTGAGTCAAATGTGATGAGAATAAGCTTCATATTTTCTCTCTCACCTCCCCACTTTTTCCATCCATTAAAGACTTTTTCTTGCCTCTTTTATGACAGATAATTGACCCCATTCCATTTCTCCCTTTCTCCTCCCAATATATTCCTCTCTCACCCTTTAATTTCATTTTTTAGATATGATCCCATCCTATTCAACTCACCCTGTGCTCTCTGTCTCTCTGTCTCTGTCTCTCTGTCTCTGTCTCTCTCTCTCTCTCTCTGTGTATGTATGTGTGTAATCCTACCAACTACCCAGATACTGAAAAAAGTTTCGAGAGTTACAAATATTGTCTTTCCATGTAGGAATGTAAACAGTTCAACTTTAGTAAGTCCCTTATGATTTCTCTTTCCTGTTTACCTTTTCGTATTTCTCTTGATTCTTGTGTTTGAAAGTCAAATTTTCTTTTCAGCTCTGGTCTTTTCATCAAGAATGCTTGAAAGTCCTCTATTTCATTGAAAGACCATTTTTTCTCCTGAAGTATTACACTTAGTTTGCTGGGTAGGTGATTCTTGGTTTTAGTCCTAGTTCCTTTGACTTCTGGAATATCCTGTTCCAAGCCCTTCGATCCCTTAATGTAGAAGTTGTTAGATCTCACATTATCCTGGTTCTATTTCCACAATGCTCAAATTGTTTCCTTCTAGCTGCTTGCAATGTTTTCTCCTTGACCTGGTAACTCTGAAATTTGGCTATAATGTTCCTAGAAGTTTCTATTTTTGGATCTCTTTCAGGAGGTGATAGGTGAATTCTTTCAATATTTATTTTGCCCCCTGGTTCTAGAATATCAGGGCAGTTTTCCTTGATAATTTCATGAAAGATGATGTCTAGACTCTTTTTTGATCCAGGCTTTCAGGTAGTCC
>CM053771.1:164836105-164883320 GCA_028658325.1 Potorous gilbertii | reverse complement strand
TTTTCTTCAGTGAGCTTTTGAACCTCCTTTTCCATTTGGCTAATTCTGCTTTTGAAAGTATTCTTCTTCTCATTGGCTTTTTGAACCTCTTTTGCCAATTGAGTTAGCCTATTTTTAAAGGTGTTATTTTCTTCAGCACTTTTTGGGCCTCCTTTAGCAAGCTGTTGACTCACTTTTCATGCTTTTCTTACATCTCTCTCATTTCTCTTCCCAATTTTTCCTCTACTTCTCTTACTTAATTTTCAAAATCTCTTTTGAGCTCTTCCATGGCCTGAGACCACTGAATGTTTATGTTGGATGTTTGGGATACAGAAGCCTTGACTTTTATGTCTTTTCCTGATGATAAGCATTGTTCTTCCTCACCCAAAAGGATGGGAGAAGATATCTATTCACCAAGAAAGTAACCTTGTATAGTCTTATATTTTTTCCCTTTTTTTGGTCATTTTCCCAATTAGTTACTTGACTTTTGGGTCCTTTGTCAAGAAAAGGGTATACTCTGGTGACCTGTAAGATCTCAGTTCCTTGAAAGTGGCACAGTGAAGTGTGCACTCTGGTCTAGGAGCAACCAGAAACTTTTGTGCCCAGAATCTGTGAGCAATAGAATTTCCTCTCCATAGTCACCTGGCCTCCAGTTCAACCAAGTCAGCACTGGAGGCTGAGATTCAAATAAGCTGCTAAATTCCCCCAGGGGCTTTCTTTTGGGGACAGGGCTGCCATTCATCTGAGATAAAGATCAGCTCCTCAATTCTTCCAGGAGCATTAGGTAGGGGCAGGGCCAGAACACAGGACTGAGGTAAGAATCAGCTGCTCAGTTCCCCCAGGGGTCTTACAATCCAACAATGGATGCAGGCTGCTGTGGGAGCTGCTGCTACCCGATGTGGCCTCTGCCGCCACCTGAGGCCTGAGCTATGGGAAGACCCTGCTCCCTTCTCAGTCAGCTGAAAAAAACTTCTCACTGACTTTAGTGCCTGTGGGTTGAGGGATGTTCAAACCACCACTACTACTGCTGGGGATTCCACCACCGAGGCCTGCTTGCATCCTCCTCTGGGCACCACCACATGTGGTCAAGGCTGGGCTGAGCTCCACTCTGCGTCAGGTGTGACAGACCTTTCTTGTTGGCCTTTTAGGTCACCCTGGGCTTAAAATCTTCTCCACTCTGTTGTTCTGTGGCTTCTGCTGCTCTAGAACTTGTTGAGAGTCTTTCTTCACAGGTATTTTATGAGCTGTGAGGGAAGAGCTAGTATATATAGGTCTTTCTACTCTGCCATCTTGGCTCCTCCTCTGAAAAAAGAATTTTTTAAAAAATCAACTAATTCAGAGTTTTGCCATCCATCTCCAAAAAGTTTCCCTTTAATAACTTTAGCATAATTTTAAACAAGAATTGTATTCCTTCATGTATTGGTCCCCTATTCTCCACCTCCAACTCTAATTAGTTTTCTTCACATTTTTGTGATCTAGATATTAAAGGAGCTTGTTATTCTGTCCAAATGATGAGTAATCATTTCCTGACACTGAAATATTTGTGCATAAACTTTTAAACACAAATAAATACCATATATTTACTATTTGAATGTGTTTGAAATTTAAATGCATTTCCTATGCAAAAAATCTTTTAAGTGAGAAGAGAAATGTTAAAAATTTCAAAGCACTTAGTTTTGACTTCTTTTGGGCATCATTAAGAATTAGACACTAATGTACATTGCTAGGAAAAAGTCACATTTTATTTTCCCATTTCTATTAATCTTTTCAGCATCATGTATTCACATAGCCTTTGAAATCTTCAAGCATATAATCACAAGCATTTCTTGTCCTGATGCTTTTAACAAATCAATGCTTTCTTTTTGTTAAATAGAAGCAGAAATGGCATTGCTGAGGGATGCACTGTGTGTACACAGGAATGTTTGTGTATTTGTTAGAGAAAGACAGGAGTGAGGAGGGAGGGAAGAGAAACAGACAAAAACAAAGAGAGAGTCAGAAAGAGAGGAAGAGAAAACAAGAGAGAAAAAGAAATAAGAAGGGAAAGAGAAAGGAAAAGAGAGAGCGGAAGAGAGAGAGAAATATTGGAAAAGGGGGAGAGAGAGGAAGGAAAGAAGAAAGGAAGAGAGAAGGGGAAAAAACACACAGATAGCAAGAGAGAGAAAAAGAAACAGGAGAGAGGGAGAAAGTGTGTGTGTGCGTGTGCGTGTGTATGAGTGAGTGAGAGAATCCATTTCTTTACTATAAGAAAAGCAGGTGAAACTATGTATGGACCAACATATCACAATGTATTCCAAGATAAAGTCAAAATGAGTACATGATTTAGATATAAAGGGTGATATCATAAGCCAACTAAGGGAACATAGAATATCTTACCTGTCAAATCTATGGATAAAAAAATTTATGACCAAACAAGAGACAGAGAGCAATATGACATAAAATGAATAATTTTAATTACATTAAATTAAAAGGTTTTGGAATATCATATTCCAATCCCTTTGATCCCTTAATGTAGAAACTGCTAGATCTTGTGTTATCCATTTCTTTCCAACTGCTTGCAATGTATTCTCCTTGACCTGGGAACTCTGGAGTTACAATGGTTACAATATTCCTAGGAGTTTTTCTTTTCAGATCTCTTTCAGGAGGTGTTCATTGGATTCTTTCAATACTTATTTTGTCCTCTGGTTCTAGAATATCAGGGCAATTTTCCTTGATAATTTCATGAAGAATAATGTCTAGGCTCTTTTATTCATCATAGCTTTCAGGTAGCCCCATAATTTTTAAATTGTCTCTCCTGGCTCTATTTTCCAGGTCAGTTGTTTTTCCAATGAGATATTTCACATTGTCTTCAATTTTTTTCATTTTTTGGTTTTGTTTTGTAATTTCTCAGTTTCTCATAAAGTCATTAGCTTCCATCTGTTCCATTCTAATTTTTAAAGAACTATTTTCTTCAATGAGCTTTTGAACCCCCTTTTCATTTGGCTAATTCTGCTTTTTAAAGCATTTTTGTCCTTATAGGCTTTTTGGACCTCTTTTGCCATTTGGGTTAGCCTATTTTTAAAAGTATTATTTTCTTCAGCATTTTTGGGGTCTCCTTTAACAACCTGTTGACTCACTTTTCATGATTTTCTTGCATCACTCTCATTTCTCTTCCCAATTTTTCTTCCATCTCTCTTACTTGATTTTCAAAATCTCTTTTGAGCTCTTCCATGGCCTGAGACCATTTATTTTGGAGGTTTTGGGTGAAGAAGATTTGACTTTGATGTCTTCCTCTAATGGTATGCTTTGTTTTTCCTCATCCAAAAGGATGGAGGAAAATACCTGTTCACCAAGAAAGTTCCATTTTATAGTCCTATTTTTTTCCCCTTTTATTGAGCATTTTCCCAGCCAGTTAACTGACTTTTTGAGTCCTTTGTCAAGTGGAGGGTATACTCTAGGGATCTGTAAGTTCTCAGTTCCTCCAAGGTGGCACAATCAAGGGATTTTACTGGGAGCAGCCACAAGCTTTTCTACCCAGGATCTGTGAGTAGGTTTCCCTCTCCACAACCGCCTCCAGCTCCACAATGCCAGTGCTCCTCCTCACCCCAGGGCAACCACTCAGGGCTGATATTCAGATCAACTTCTTGATTCTCCCAGAGTCGTTAGGCTGAGGGCTCCAGAGATGGATGCTGCAGTCACCTGGGGCTGGGGCTAGAGCAGGACCCTGCTCCCTTCTCACCCAGGTGAAAGAGCTTTCTCACTGACCTTTGAAGCTGTCTTTGGCATTTGTGGGTTGAGGAATATGGGAACTGCAGCAGCTAACTGGGATTCCATGCCCTGAAGCCTGTTCAAGTCCTGTCCCTTCCATGCCACCAGGCCAAGGCTATGCTGTGCTCCATGGACTGCGCTCTACTCTGACCTTTCTTGTCGGCCTTCCAGGCTGCCTTGGGCTGGAAACCTCTTTCACTCTGTTGTTTTGTGGCTTCTGCTGCTCTCAAATTTGTTTAGAGTCATTTTTACAGGTATTTTATGAGTTTTTTGGGGGGGTAGAGCTACAGCAGGTCTATCCTTTTACTCTGCCATCTTGGCTCTGCCTCAAATTAAAAGGTTTTGTACAAACAAAATCAATGCAGCCAAGATTAGAAGGAAAGCAGGAAACTGGGAAATTTTTTTTAAATAGTAAGTTTCTTTCATAAAGACCTCATTTCTTAAATGTATAGGGAACTGAGCCAACTTTATAAAAGTAAGAGTCATTTCCAAGTTGATAAATGGTCAAAGAATATGAAAAAGTAGTTTTCAGAAGAACAAATCAAAACTATCTATAGTCATATGAAGAAATGCTCTAAATCACTACTAATTAGAAAAAGGCAAATTCAAACAATTCTGAGATACTTCCTCCTACCTATCAGATGAGTTAACTTGACACAAAAGGAAAATGACAAGTATAGAAGGGGATGTGGAAAAATTGGGACACTAATTCACTGTTGGTGGAGTTGTGAACTAGTTCAACTTTTCTGGAGAACAATTTGGAACTATGCCCCAAAGGCTACAAACTGTGCATACCCCCCTTAAGGCAGCAATATCACTGCTTATATATGTATCCCAAAGAGATCAAAGAAACTGAAAAAGAACCAATATGTATAAAAATATTTATAACATTTCCTTTTGTAGTGGCAAAGAATTGGAAATTGAGGGGAAGTCAATTGAAGAATGGCCAAACAAGGTTACATATGACTGTGATGGAATTCTATTGTGTTCTAAGAAATGATAAGCAGGATGGTTTCAGAAAAACTTGCAAAGACTCATATGAATTCATGCAAAGGAAAATGAGCAGAATGAGAAAAACAGAGTACACAACAAAAGCAATATAGATAATTCTGATAGACTTATAATGAAAAATGCTATCCACCTCCAGAGAAAAGACTGATGGAGTCTCAATGTAGATCAAAGCATAATTTTTAAAACTTTCTTTCTTTTCCTTGTCTGTTTTCTTTCACAAATGGCTAATATAGAAATGTGTTTTGAATGACTGCACATGTGTAATCGTATCAACTTGTTTGTCTTTCAAGGGGAAAGAGGGAAGAAGAGAATTTTGAATTCAAAATTTAAAAAATTGTTAAAAATAGTTTTTACATGTAATTGAGAAAAAATAAAATAAAAAAAGAAATAGCACGTGAAAAGTTTTCTTTTAAGCATGACTTTTCAAGGTATTTTGCTTCGCTGCAGAAAGCTAGACTAGAACTGGAAAAATTGTTTCATTAGTGGCTTTTAATCCTAAATTGAGACCAGTGGATTTCATTTCAACAAACCTGTAGCAATTTATTAGTGCATACCAATCTTAAAAAATCACACCATACCTTTTGTGATTCATGAGAAGGAATCTTTGCTAATATAATGAAATATGTAATAAAATATAATGCTAATGTAATTAAACATCACTATAATAAAGTTCACTGTAGAGCAAAGTTCAGTGCAAAGCTGGTATGTTGTAGGCCCAATCCAAAATTACTGAAGGTACCAAAAGAGTTCTCTAAGGCATCTTCACTCATGAAGATATCTTACACTATGGACTTCGAGGGGAGTGAAACAATAAGACTCTAGTGAGTTGGCTTAGTTTCTGGTTTAACTTTCAGTCACTTGTTAGAAATAACTTTTCATATTTATTATTTTTAAATTATTATTTATATCTTTTCTTTTAATATTGCATACATTTCTCATGATAGCCCTCCTCTCTCACTCTCTGAGATAGTCATTCTTTATAACAAAGGAAAAAAGAAAAAAGAAATACCACCGTTCAGCAAAACTAACTAGTACATCAGCCAAGGCTATAAAGTTTCACACCCATAGTTCTCTCATTTCTCTGAGAGGGGAGAGAGGTACAGTTTCATGTTGATTCTTTGGAGTCAGGTTTGCTTATTATATTTCCAAAGCATTTTGTTGTTCTTTCCATTTACATTGTTGTAATCATTCTGCCTGCTACAATGGGTCAGGGCTTATAAATCACTGTTGGTTAGTGATGTATATTGCTTTCCTGGTTCTACTTAATTCACTTTGCATCATAGGATCGTAGCATCATACTGTAATTTTGAGTTGAAATAAGTCATTCCATGTTTCTAAATAGTCATCAAGTCCATTGTTTCTTACATGCAGGAATATTCCATTACATTTATGTATCATAACCTGTTTAGCTGCTCCCAATCAGTGATCATTTATTTTATTAGAAATTGCTTTCAACTGAAATGTTAAGACTTACAGGAAAAAGCTCATATTTTTTAAATTATGGGCCAAATAGTCCCCAAATCAAATTGTACTTTTTAAGAACAGTGATAGTTCATTCAAGTCAGTTGCTTGAAAATACTGTTTAAATTAATAAATTGTTATTTTTTTCATTTCAAGCACTTGTAGAGGAGTCAATTTGTTGGATAGCAGTGGCAGAAACAGCCTCAGATACATCTCTGAAAGTTCTTCATACCACCATAGAAGAGCTAATTTACTCAAAAGATGTGTCCCTTTGTAGCTCAATGACTATTTGAGTGCTTGTTGGGGTAGGGCTGGGAAGAGAGAAACAATAGTTATGGCCTAATAAGGAAATAATGTTAGCATTTTTCTGGGATGAACTTAAGGACTACCGTTTAGATAAAAATGGATATGGTAGGTATAGGATAGTCAATTTGGTGGGTGGTCTGGGTTCTCTTCATATCAAATGATGACAGATTCAAACAAATAAGTGCTTGAATTATATTTGCACTATCTACTTCCCCACCTTAACAGACTTCAATATGCCAGTGTATGTACAAAGAATTTGTATCTATGAAGTACTACATACATGTGAACTTTTATTTTGATAGCACTGTGTATAAAACTAACTTGCTTTCTGTGGTTATTCAATCATGTCTGACTCTTTATGACCCCATTTTGGGGTTTTCTTGGCAAAGATACTGGAGTGGTTTGCCGTTTCCTTCTTCAGCTCATTTTACTAATGAGGAAACTGCAGGGTTAAGTGACTTGTCCAGGATCACACAACTAGTAAGTGTCTGCAGCCAGATTTGAATATTTTGGATTTAGATAAATGGAAGGCATTTTAGTTTAAGAGGGAAGAATGTACAAAGGCTTGGAGTCTGGCATGAGCATGCTCTTTTTAGGAGAGGAGGCATCCAGGAATGTAATAATTTCTTAGTAAGGGAGAATATAATTAAAGTTGGGTCAGATCATCCCTACAAATGCTAACACGAGGAATAAGAGATTTTATTTTGTGGGCAAAGGAGAGCCATTGGAGATTTTTGAGCATGTAGAAAAGGGATGGAATTGGTCATTTAGAAAGGTTATTCTGGTAGTGATATGTAGGAAGTATGGGAATTTCAAGAGAGACTTGACACAACAAAACAAATGAGGAGATTCAATTACCCATGCAAAAGGAAACAAGAGCCTGTACATTGCATTCAGGGAATTAACAATTTACAGGTTGGAGCTAGGGACAGGAATCGAGAAGAATGATGAACAGTGGTACATGGCTGGAATATGGAAAATTTGGGGCCATGGGGTGTAGGGACAGAGTGAATATGTATTTGTGTGTGTGTGAGCATATATGTGACACATCACAGAGATTATAGGTAATAATGAATTAACCAAGTAAGAAAAAAACCCTCAAAAATTTGATCTGTCTAAACAATGTCAGACAGGTTATAGTTTTAAAATGTGACTAGCTTATCATTTATGCTACTATGCCATGCAGCCCAATAATAATTGTGCATATGGTACAATCTTAGAATAAACACTGACTCTAGACTAGAAAACCTGGATTCAAATCTTACCTCTGATGTTTATTACCAGGTCAACCTTGGTCAAGTCCTTTAGTCCTCTTCTGCCTCAGCATCCTCATCTATGGAATGTAGAAGTTGGACAAGATGGCCCCTGAAGTCCTTCTTATCTCTAGACCATGGTGCCCATGTGCTTGTTTGCTTGTAATTTTTTAAAAGATTTTGATAATTGTATTTCAATAAAATTGTTTTCCTTTATAAAATATATATTTTATTTAATACATTTCAACATGTTATTTTAAGAAAGGGTCAATGACACATAAAATAATTAAGAACCCCTGTTCTACATCTATGATCCCTTAATGTGTTACATGAATATTGCTGTGAATTGTATATGATTAAAAATAAACTTTTTATATAATGTGGCTTGAGAATAAGGAAGTTGATTCCACTCATAAAAAATCTGTTTTTCTTTGTGGTTGCATTTCTATACTCAATCTTCCCTAATGTGAAGTGTGGTATTCTACTTAAAAATAAGAAAGAATTGGAGGGAAATTAGAGGGCATATTAGTCACAGAAGATTATTTTTAAAATTCTGAATTAATGACATTTTGGTGTATATTCTTTAACCAACCTTCCTTATATGGGTATGGGGATATCCACCAATAATGTCAAGAATCTGTGATTTGGTCAGGGTGGGAATTCTATTACACTAATATGGATTGTGACCAATTCATAATGTTATAGCTCTCTAAATTGTGGACATAGAGCTGACTAGAACCTTAGATGCCATTTCATCCGATCAGCCACATAGGTAAAAAGTAGTAGAAGTGGGAATCAAACATAAGTGTTTTACTCTAATATGGATGAAGTGTGCAAAATGGGTGATCTTTGAAAAGAAAAATAGAAAATGTTCCTTTTGCTATAGGATTTGGACATATAGAGAGTGGAAGGGAAGGTCATGTATTTTTAGAAGTATTTGTACATACTATTCCATTTTTCTGATTCCAAACACAAAAATAAGTCCTTGAGACTTCCTGGGATTTTTGCCAATTGTTTTTGAGTTAACACTGAGACAAACTTGCAGTAATTCAAGGGCTGAATGAAGAGTAAGCAGAGGTCTTGCCTCTAGGTGGAACTGAGAGAACTCATGTAGTAGTACATAGAGGAGTATATACCAAAATAAAAGGAGTAAGGAAACTAAGTTCCTACAATCAGTGACCAGGTAATTAACTCTTGAATAATTAAAACTCCCAATGGAGACCTTTGCAAAAGGCTTGAATACATTTTGTGGAATTTTACTCCCACTCAGAAAGTTGGAACAAAATTCTCTAATTATCTGGAACACCAGATAATATGGATGCTAAGTCCCCAACCCCAAGCATACAATTCACAATATTACAGAAGAAAATTTTACAAAAAAGAAAGAAAACAGAAAAACAAAACAGAAAATCTTGAATGACACGCCATGGTCCCAGAAATCTTAGGATGTAATTCTTTCTGCTCCGTCCTCTGTCTGAATAATTGGTAATCTCACAAGCGAGCATCCTCTAGCAGTTGGTTTCTACATGTCTTTGCTCTCTGTTGGTGATGCCCTCTCTGGTTCTCTCCTTTCTGCTGCCCCACTTGGTTGCCCCAGATTCTTCCCTAAGCCCTTGACCCCTTATGTATTTCTCTGAGGTTACCAGCTGGCAGTAACTTTTTATGGCTGTCTGTGGAGAAGCCTCCATAGGCTAGGAAATGGAAAAGGACTTTTTGAATTCTCTTACATAATTAGACTTCCCTGCATCCCAGCTCTAGTGGTGGATTCCCTTGACTGGAGCTAATTGTGATACTTCCAGGCACAAAGATGTGCTCTGGGGAAAATCTAGCATCATCATCATCATAATAAATAATATAACTATTATTTATGTAGCACATAAAGGTCTTCAGAGCACTTTGTAAATGTTTTCTCATTTGACTCCTACAATATCCTTGTGAGGTAGGTGCTCCTCTTATTCTCATTTCTACAGATGAGGACACTAAGAAATTAAGGGATGTGCTCTGAGGTAGGATTGAAACTTGGGTATTCTTGACTCTAATTTTTACACTCTAGACACTTCCCCCTTGAACTTCCTTAGAGTCCTCATCTTAAGCTATAGGTTTAGGTAGGGTGATCTCCATTACTAGGTAGGTAGTAATCTCCATTACTAAAGGATATGTGTCTTCCCTTATCTAGTAGTCTACAAAGCATCCCACTTCTTCCTCTAATATACTCTCCTTATGCACTTTAGCTATAATATTCAAATGTCCAAGAAGGCTGTCAATAATCACTTCTAGTTATAAACCCTTCTCTAGGTGAGGGCTTTGTCTTCAGTAGTTCCTAAGGCATTGTCGTTGTTCAGTTGTGTCTAGCTCTTTGGGACCTGTGGACCAACGCTGTTCATGGATTTTTCTTGACAAAGACACTGGAATGGTTTGCTATTTCTTTCTCCAGTGGATTAAGGCAAACGGAGGTAAAGTGACTTGCCCAGCGTCACACAACTATAAGTGTCTCAGGCCAGATTTGAACTCAGGTCTTCCTGACTTCAGACTCAGCACACTACCCACTGAGCCACCTACCTGTCTCCCATCTGAAGGCATACAATCTCTTTTGTGACAGGATTACTAAACTAGCAGGTAAGGGGAATGCCTAGATATTGATGAGGAGATAATATAGTTAAGTGGATTCAGCAGTAGTTGGTTGGTTGAACTCAAAGAATACTTGTTAATGGTTCAGTGTCAAGATAGTAGTTGCTCTCTAGTAGAGTGCCCTTGGGGTTTGTGCTTGGCCCTGTATGACTTAATGACTTGGATAAAAATGTAGGTGGCATGAAATGAAATGAGTTGTCCAGGTTCTAATCGCTGGTAAGTGTCTGATACTAGATCTGGATTCAAGTCATCCTGACTCAGGTACAGTGCTCTTACCCACTGTACTATCTAGTTGCAAAAGTAGAATGGGCTACCTCCAGAAGTGCTGGGTTCCTGCTTTGTGGTGGTCTTCAATCAGAATGTATTAGAAAGTCAGTAAACATGTGTTAAGTGCCTATTATATTCCAGGCACTGTACTAAGTGTTGAGGATATAAAAAGAGGCAAAAGATAGTCCCTAACCTTCAGGAGCTTACAGTCAAAGCAGAGGTTAGATGCTTGTTGATTGGGTATGGTACAGTGGGCATTCCTTTGTCTATGGGTTAATCATTGCGGTCCCTTTTGACTCTCATCTCCTGTGATTCTTGGATTTTTTTGAATTACAGTTTATTCTCTTTTCTTGCCAAAGTAATCATCTAAAATGGTCTTAAAATAAAAGAAATGATAAAAACAAAAGGGGAAAATTGCATGGAGTTCAATAAATCAATTGGTTCTTGAATGTTTGATAATTACTATTAAAAGCCTATTTTGATGTCATCTAAATCCCAAGACTACCAAGGCATTCAAGGCAAAAGGATTAATTATCCCTCAGATAATAAAATTAGCTACTTAGTGAACAATCAAAAGGTTCATGATATACATAGATGCCAGCTTTATTACCCAGGAAGAAAAGACTTTAGGAAGAGAAGATCTTAGAAACAGCAAACAGATATGGACAGCAGTTAAGAATATGAAAATAATTACCTACTGGAACCCAATTAAATAAGTCTATTATATTTGAAGATGTGAAGTTCAAAGTAATTTAAATGGCATAGTTAAAAAGATGACTTGAGGGTAAACAGTATAATTAACCATAATATCCTCGGAGGTACATTTATGTAGCTGTTGACTTTAGATGAAAAGTTGATGGGTCCAAAATAATTTAGTTTGACTGTGCTAAGAGCTGGGGGAATATAGAAGTCTGTCTATATACAAAGCTATCCCTAGATACATGGTATGGGATAGAGAACTGGATTTGGAGACAGGAAGGTCTGGGTTTGAATGTGATCACAGATACTAACTCTGGACAAATCACTTAATTTCTGTCTGCCTCACTTTCCTCAACTGTAAACTGTACATTAATAATAGCACCTTCTTCTCAGTGTTATTGTGAGGATTGATTGAGGTAACATTTGTTGACAATCAAATGAGATGAGATAATGTTGCAAAAGGTTTTTAGTACACTGCCTGGCATACTCTAGAAGTTTAATCAATACTTGTTTCCTTCCTTTCCTTTCTTCCTATCTTTTAGGATTATTGTGAGACTTGAGATGATATATGTTAACACTTTGCAAACCTTAAAAGTGTGATATAAATATATGAACTATTGTTGAGAGATGGGGATGGAGGGGAAGACCTATGATATACATTTTTAAAATTTCTATATTTTATTTTTTTACTTGTATGTAAAACAATTTTCTAACATTTGTTTTTTTTTTTTAAATTTTAGTTCCAAATTCTCTCTCTCCTTTCCTCGCTCCTTGAGAAGGCAGACAATGTGATATGTAGATTATATATATGTGCAGTCCTGCAAAATACATTTCCATTATTAACCATGCTGTGAAAGAAAACACAAAAAAGTCCCAAGAAAAATAAAGTTTAAAAAAAGTATACTTTGGTCTGTATTCATTCTCTATTAGTTCTTTCTCTGGGGATGGGAAGCATTTTTCATTGTAAGTCCATTGGAATTGTTCTGAATATTGCTGAAAATAGCTAAGTCATTCACAGTTGATCATTTTGCAATACTACTTTTACTATGTACCATGTTTTCCTGATTCTGCTGACTTCATTATGTATGAGTTCATATAAGTTTTTCCAGATTTTTCTGAAACTATTTTGTTCATCCCTTCTTATAGCACAACAGTATTTCATCACAGCCATATACTACATCTCATTTGACCATTCTCTAATTGATGGGCATCCCCTCAATTTCTATTTGTTTGCCATTATAAAAGGAGTTGTTGTGGATATTTTTATACATATAGATCCTTTCTATTTTTCTTAGATCTCTTTGAGATACAGATATAGCATAATACAATATAACATATAATAATATGTAACATATAATAATAGTGGTATTTCTGGGTCAAGAGGTATACACAGTTTTATAGTCCTTTGGGCATAGCTTCAAATTGCTCTCCAGAATGATTCAGTACTCCAACAACAGTGCATAAGTGTTCTAATTTTTCTGTACACCCTCCAACATTTGTCATTTTCCTTTTCTGTCATATTAGCCAATCTGATAGGTTGGAGAAGGTATCTCCAAGTACTTTAATTTGCGTTTCTTTGGCAACAGTGATTTAAAGCATTTTTTTGTATGACTATAGATAGCTTTGATTTCTTCTGCTGAAAACTACCTGTTCATATTTTTTGATCATTTATCAGTTGGAAATGATTCACATTCTTATAAATTTGATGCATTTCTTTATATATTTGAGAAATAAGGCCCTTGTCAAGGACAATTGTTGTAATTTTTTCCCTTCAATTTTCTGCTCTCCTAATTTTCATTGCATGGGTTTTGTTTGTGCAAAACTTTTAAAATTTAGTATAACCAAAATTGTCCATTTTTTCTTATACTGCTTTCTATATTTTCTTTGGTCATAAATTCTTCCCTTATCCATATATTTGACAAGTAAGATATTCTATGATCTCCTAATTTGCTTTTATATCACCCTTTATGTTTAAATCATGAACCTATTTTGACCTTGTCTTGGTACGTAGTGTGAGATGTTGGTCTATAGCCAGTTTATACCTTCTTCGCAGTTTTCCCAACAATTTTTGTCAGATAGTGACGAGCTGCAGGACCCTAAGCAATGCACTTAAACTTTGCTCAGTTTCCTCAACTGTAAAATGAAGATAAGAATAAACCCATCACCTTTGATATACATACGTATTCTGAGTATGTTATCCAATTTCTCCATTCCCCCGAGTTACTTTCTAAGATTACAAGTTTCAAAGTAACGCTAATCTACATTGAGAGAAATTTTCCTTTTGAGAACTTCCCCACCAATGGAATCAAATATGGACCAAAAAATTAAAACAACAAAAAAGTGAGGATTAAAATATTAAAACTACTGACTTCACAAGGCTGTTATGAGAATTAGATAAGATATAGCTCGGCAAATTGTACGCTGCTATACTTCATTAAATTCAGCAAACATGTATGAAGTACTTCTTAAGAGCAAGGTTGTATATGTAAGTTGTTATTATTTTAATCAGATTTCACTTGTTTAAAAAATACACATGATTGAATGAAATGAGGAGAAAAGGGGAGTACAGGATAGAGAAAGAGGCAGATATGGATGATATCATCCAGCATTCTTCTGTACTTTGAACTGTTACTTGGCATTAGATCTCCGGCCATTGTTAACTGGTCTGATACTAATCGTTAGCTTAGCCAGTCAGTGATGTTAGGGAAAATGGGGATAGAGAATGATCTATTTTCCCCCTACAATAAATGCATTTTTAAGAATGATCCAAAATTATTTTTAGTGTTCTATTAGCAGAAATTTCTTGCATAAAAACTAGTAATTCCTTAGATCTTGCTATCACTCTATATTCTTCCACTTCCAAAATATTGCATTCTCAGATTCTCCTCTCTGAACACAATACCCTCTTTTTCCATCTTTTTCATTCCCTTGTTCCTACTACATACTGGCCTCTGATTCATTAACCCTCCTTATTCTCTTCATCTGTTATTTCTTTTTTAATTTTACTTGTCTCCTTACTCAGCCTAGTTCCTATAATTATCCATTTCAGTAATATTCTTCCCCCCATCCTGATAATGCTTCACTTGCTATTTCTCCCATCGGTATACCTCTCCCTGTTCATTATCTCAAACATTTCAGGAGAAAAGTCTTGAATCTGTACTGAATTCTCCTATGTAGAATTTATGGCAATAAGCCTTAGCTTGTTGATTGAGTCTTCACTGCTACCATCTTCTCACCCATCTCTACTCAGTTTACTACTGAATTCTTGAAGAAACTGTTTGAAAACTTTCTCATTGTCTTCAAACTTGATAGCTTCCTCCAACCCTAATATCAACACATATCCTCAATTTATTGACTTCTCTCCACCTTAAGATTTCTTTATGTCTTCCCTTATGTATTATTTTTTTCTATTATTTTCAGGGGAAGAGATGCCTCCCCTTGCAAAGACTAACTTACTCATTAATACTCTTGATCTTATCTTTTACTAAAGAAAAAATGATCATATAGCCTCTCTTTAGTATGTTCAACTCTCTCTGTTGATTCCTTCCCTCTGCCTACAAACATTCAGATTTCCACTATCCTAAAAATAAAAGATTCTCCCTTAATTGTCCTAGCTCCTTTGCCCCCATTTCTCTCCTTTTCTATTAAAAAGAAATCCTGGACAGAATAGTTAGTCTTCACTCACTAATTCCACTTCCTCACCATTCATTCACTCCTTAACCTTGTGTCAGTGGGACCTGAGTTCAAATCCAGCCTCACACATTTACTAGCTGCAGGACCCTAAGCCATTCACTTAAACTCTGTTTGTTCAATTTCCTCTATTATAAAATGAAAATAATAACAACACCTACCAACCAAGATTGTTATGAAGATAAAATGAAATATTTGTAATCACTTAACTCATAGTTTCTGCTTGATAACTTGTTTCCTTTTCCACAACCCCTTGCAGTTTGGTTCAATGAGATCAGAGATATTTAAAAAACACCTACTATATGCCAAAGACTGGGAACATTTATTCCTCATCCTCAAGAAATACATTTGCCCCACCACTGTAGAGACAGTGCCCTATTTACCAAATATAATGTTATTATCTCTATCATCCTTGGTCTCCTTGATTGTTTGACATTGTTGACCACTTTTTCTTCTTGGTGCTATTTTTTCTTTGACTTTTTAAAAAATCCTGAACTTAAGAAATATCAAGTAAAATGAACATTTCCATAAACCTTATAGAACAGAAAAATAAGATTGGACTTGAAATGGTAGATCTTTATAATTCACAGCTTGCTTTTACCTTTAAGTAGATTTTACTTAAAAATAAACTCCACTAGATTGTTCTGAGACTCAACTGAGTTAACATGTATAAAGAGCTTTTGCCAACCCAAAAGAGCTTTTAAATTTTATTTTCATTTTTACTTGTGAAGTCCCTTCATATTTTCTCACTTGATTCTTCTTGTGACTAAAGGGAAGCATTTACAAGCAGTTGTTTGAGGTCAGTAAACCAGGACTATGAATTATTCTTTTTTTCTTTGAAAATCTCACAAATATTTATTCAACTATATGATTTGCTCATTCTCCTTCCCCCTCCTCCCCGGATATCTTACCAAATGAATTTCCATTTAAAGCACCAAAGCCACCTTTCTGAAAGCACATATATTTCAATATTTGTTTCAGAAAAACCTATTATCAGTCAGCATTAAAACAGGGGCCCACTCAGATCTTCTTACTATTATTTAAAAGTAAAAAATTATTTTTGAGTTTCAAATTCTCTCCCTTTCTCCACCCCTCACCACTCATTTAGGAGGCAAGAAATGATATCTATTATACCTATGAAGTCATGTAAAACACATTTCTACATTAGATGTTACAAAAAGAAAGAAATTTTTAAAATATGTTTCAATATGCACTAAGAGTTCATTAGTTATCTCTTTGGAAGTGGATAGCATTTTGCATCAGGAATCATTTGGAAGTGTTGTGGATCATTGTTTTGCTCAGAGTAGCAAAGTCTTTCACAGTTGAACATTGTTACTATATTGCTATCACTGGGTAGAATATTCTCCTGATTCTGCTCATTTCACTTTGTATTAGTTCATATAAGTCTTCCCAGGATTTTCTGAAGCCATCCCCTTTCAATGTGTAAAGTCAAAGGATGGAGAGAGCTTTCAGTGTGAAGAGGCTTCTATGTCATAGTAGAGAAATTCTGTAGAGTTAGGAGTATATCCTGCAGAGGAATAATGAATAGTGTTCTGCTACTATCATGTTCTAGCTCTGTGACCCTGCATGAGTCACTAAACTGCTCAGAGTTCCAGTCATCTCTATAACTCTACTATGCTGAACAGTTGGCCATCTGTACCGATAAAGGGAGTTTCTTTCATTGGGAGCAACCCATTCCAATGAAATTATAGGTCCAGATCAAAAACAAAGACCAAGAAAAGCAAGTATTTAAGCATCCTCCACTAAAGTCTTGCTCTGTTGCTTCAGAAGGATAGGGATGTCACTTTGGGTTCTCCAGAGTGATCCTGGATTTCTAGTAGGTTCATTCCAACTGTGAAGATTTTAAATATGAGTCCAGCAGAAGCTAGGTGGCAGTGGATAGAGTGCTAGGCCTAGAATTAGGAAGACCTGAGTTCAAATCTAGTCTTAGACACTTACTAGCTGCGTGACCCTGGCAAGTCACTTAACTCTGGTTGCCTTTATTTATTCATTTGAAAAATGAACTAGAGAAAGAAATGGCAAAAGATTCCAGTTTCTTTGCCAAGAAGACCCCAAATTGGGCCATGACTGAAAATAACTGAACAGCCACCATCAACAGATTACATATTTGGAGGCCACAAACCATCTTAGCTCTGCTTGGGGAGAATCTTCACAGAAATCTGGAACACCCCGTGGAGAATTGTTTTGGTTGGAGCAGTTCATGAATACTACTAAGGTTTTTTGAGGAGCTGTCAACCTCCTTTGTGGGGAATCTTTGAGTACTGATTAAATCATGACTCTTTAAATTATAACTAATGATATTAAATCACATTTATAAATGCTTTTAAATTTACAAAATCCTTTTGAGATAGATGGTACACATATTTTATCCCTACTTCAGTGATAAGAAAAAAACAAGTTTTATTGATCTTACATAGTTCTCATATGAACTAATTTAGAGTAAAGCAAGTAGAACCAGGAAAATAACATATAGCAATGCAAATGGAAGGATTATCAACAGAAAAAATGAAACCAAATACTGTATTATAATAATCACCAAGTTTGGATCTGAAGAAGAGGTGGAAAAAAATATATAGCTTACTCTCTGATACTCACAGTATAGTTTCTTTAGAGGAAGTGTGGAGTAGTGTGATCTAGAAGACAGTCAGGGAGCTCCTCTAATTAAAGCTAATACATTTTGTTTACCAGCACATCAAAACCATTAGTCATCACATGGAAGAAGAAATTCTTAAGGAAATCTAAAACTTTGACAAATAGAGTAGCATGAAAGAATGTGATGGTTAAATGTATCTCAGGCCACTGAGGCATCTCTGGTTTTTGCAAAGTTTTGAAATTGTTGGATACCACTTAGGGGGTGGACCCAAAATGGTAGAGTAAAACAATGGACCTGTAAAAGCTCTCCCCCCGCAGCCCATAAAATACCTGTAGAAAAATGACTCAACAAATTCTAGAGCAGCAGAAGCCACAAAACAACAGAATGAAGAGATTTCCAGTCCAAGGAAGCCTAGAAAGTCAACAGGAAAGGTATATCTCACTAGTCTGGGAGTGGAGTGCAACCCTCAGAATGCAGCCTATAGAATGCAGCCCAGCCTTGGCCACACAGCATGGTAAGGACAGGACTGGAGCAGGCCTCAGGGGGCCAAATTCCTGGCAGCAGCTGTAATTCCCAGATTCCTCAACCCACAAACTCCAAAGACAGCTTCAAAGGTCAGTGAGAAAGCTCTTTCACCTGGGTGAGAAGGGAATGTGGTCTCACTCCAATCCCAGGTAGCACCAGTGTCCATTTTTGTAGCTCTTGGCCTAAAGACCCTGGGGGAATTGAGCAACTGATCTGGGTTTCAGTCCTGAGTGGCAGTCCTGGGGTAAGGAGGAGCACTGGCTGGTGGAGGTTCTGGACAGAGAATCCTACTTGCAGATCTTAGGTAGAAGAGTCCTTATAGTTGCTCCCAGACCAAAGTGCAGGCCAGGAGAGAAGTAAATTCCTCCCCCTTGATTGTGCCACCTTGGAGGAACTGAGAACTTACAGGTCCCTAGAGCGTACCCTCCTCTTGACAAAGGGTTCAAAAGTCAAGTAACTGGCTGGGAAAATGCCCCTAAAAAAGGGAAAAAATAAGACTATAGAAGGTTACTTTCTTGGTGAACAGATATTTTCTTCCATCCTTTTGGATGAGGAAGAACAAAGCATACTATTAGAGGAAGATATCAAAGTCAAGGCTTCTTCATCCAAAACCTCCAAAATAAATATTCAATGATCTCAGGCCATGGAAGAGTTCAAAAAGGATTTTGAAAATCAAATAAGAATGGTGGGGGAAAAATTGGGAAGAGAAATGAGAGTGATGCAAGAAAATCATGAAAAGCTGGTCAACAGCTTGCTAAAGGAGACCCAAAAAAAAATGCTGAAGAAAATAACACCTTTAAAATTAGACTAACTCAAATGGCAAAAGAAGTCTAAAAAGCCAATGAGGAGAAGAATCCTTTAAAAAGCAGAATTAGCCAAATGGAAAAGGAGGTTCAAAAGCTTACTGAAGAAAATACTTCTTTAAAAATTAGAATGGAGTAGATGGAAGCTAATGACTTTATGAGAAACCAATAAATTACAAAACAAAACTAAAAGAATGAAAAAATTGAAGACAATGTGAAATATCTCATTGGAAAAACAACTGACCTGGAAAACAGAACTAGGAGAGACAATTTAAAAGTTATGGGACTACTTGAAAGCCATGACCAAAAAAAAAGAGCCTAGACATCATGTTTCATCAAATTATCAAGGAAAATTGCCCAGATACTCTGGAACCAGAGGGTAAAATAAATATTGAAAGAATCTGTCAATCACCCCCTGAAAAAGATCTGAAAAGAAAAACTCCTAAGAATATTGTAGCCAAATTCCAGAGTTCCCAGGTCAAGGAGAAAATATTGCAAGCAGACAGAAAGAAGCAATTCAAATACTGTGGAAATACATTCAGGATAACATAAGGTCTAGCAGCTTCTACATTAAGGGATCAAAGGGCTTGGAATGATATTCCAGAAGTCAAAGGAACTAGGATTAAAACCAAGAATCACTTACCCAGCAAAACTGAGTATAACACTTCAAGGGAAAAACTCATTCAGTGGTATAGAGGACTTTCGAGCATTCTTGATGAAAAGACCAGAACTGAAGAGAAAATTTGACTTTCAAACACAAGAATCAAGAGAAGTATGAAAAGATGAACAGGAGAGAGAAATCATAAAGAACTTTCTAAAGCTGAACTGTTTACATTCCTACGTGGAAAGATAATATTTGTAACTCTTGAAACTTTTCTCAGTATTTGGGTAGTTGGAGGAATTACACACACACACACACACACACACACACACATATAGACAGAGGGCACAAGGTGAGTTGAATAGGAAGGGATGATATCTAAAAAAATAAAATTAAGGGGTGAGTGAGGAATATATTGGGAGGAGAAATGGAGACATGGAATGGGGCAAATTATCTCTCATAAAAGAAGCAAGAAAAAGCTTTTTCAATGGAGTGGAAAAGTGGGGAGATGAGAGGGAAAAATTGAGCTTAGTCTCATCACATTTGGCTTAAAGAGGGAATAACATGCACACTCAATTTGGTATGACAGTTTGTCTTACACTACAGGAAAGTAGGGGAGAAAGGGATAAATAGGATATGGGGGGATTATAGAAGGGAGGGCTAATGGGAGGAGGGAGTAATTAGAAGTAGGCACTTTTGGGGAGGGGCAAGGTCAAAAGATGGAATAGAATAAATGGGGACCAGGATAGGATGGAGGGAAACATAGTTAGTCTTTCATAACATCACTATCACGGAAGTCTTTTGCAAAACTACACATATATAGCCTATATTGAATTTCTTGCTTTCTCAGTGGGGATGGGTGGGGAGGGAGGTAGGAATGGAAGTTGGAACTCAAAGTTTTAGGAATGAATATTGAGAATTGTTTTTGCATGCAACTGGGAAATAAGTAATATAGGTAATGGGGTATAGAAATCCAACTTGGCCTACAAGAAAAGAGAGAAGATGGGGATAAGGGAAGGGAGGGGTGTGATGGAAAGGAGGAGTATGATAGAAGGGAGGACAGATTGGGGGAAGGGGTAATCAGAATGCATGGTGTTTTGGGGCAAAGGAGGGAAGAGATGGGGAGAAAATTTGAAACTCAAAATCTTGTGGAAATGAATGTCGAAAACTAAAAATAAATAAATTAAAATTAAAAAAAAAAGAACTGTTGGAGTTTTCTTTTTTAAAGTACCTTGGGGAAGCCCACATTGTGCAATACATAAAAGTGGGATGGAAACAATATTCCTTTTAGTCTTTAGAGAAAAACAGTGACTCAGTACTGCTTCAGACAATGTAAAGATTTGTAATTGAATTGTCTACCAGGAATACCTGACCCATGTCAAAAACCAGACATGAAATTTCCACCTTTCCCTGCTAGAGTTATAAGGAAATGTTTGGACTAGCTCAGGACTCATCCTTACATCTAAAAATCTGGAGTTTTACAAGTCTTGTAGAAGATTATCTTTGTTAGAGAAGTATACTTTTCCTCTTTTGTAGAATTCATATTTTGGATAATGTAGTAGAAAGAATATGGAGCTAAAAGTCAGAAGACATGATCAATGTCATTTATAAGCAGTTAAGGTCTTGGGAAAATCATTTAGAGGGCTTCAGAGTTGAAAATGACCTCAGGAGTGCAAAAAAAATGGATGTTCATCAATTTCACCTCATGGCTTACAAATATAATGAAAGATTATTGCATTGTAAATAAATTCAGGAATTAAAGAAATCAAGTGATGCACAAGAACTAATTCAGAGTGAAATGGGTAGTACCAGAAAACTAATATTCAGCAATGCAAATGGTAAGAATGGCAACCAAAAAAAATGAAACTTAATTCTGTCATAATCATCAAGCATGGCTTTGAAGAAAAGATGAATAATACATCTTACTCTCTTCTTTGTAGAAGGGAGGGATGATGGCTATAGAACATTGCACATATTATGAGAGTGAGTCAATTAAATGATAGTTTTGCTGAACTGCTTCCCCCCCTACCCTCCACCTCCTTATTTTTTCTTTCTGCATAAGATATGTTTTACTGTGTAGGCGATAGCAGAGGAATGCATTCAGAAATGGAAATTATTTAAACACTGTTGATTGGGAACTTTCTGCTCACTCTCAGACTGTTTTAAATAGTCCTAATTTGTTAGAAACTTTAAATCTACCCATTAATTCTAGTTCTTCCCTCTGAGATCAAGCAAAGCTAGCCTAATCCTTCTTCTATAAGATAAACCTTTAAATATTTTAAGACTACTATGGGCTCCAACTAAGTTTTCCCAGTTGTTTTGACTGGTACTCATACAGCTTTGAATCTATTCACTTCTCTGGTCTGTTTCAAATGCAAGTTGATCAATGCATTAGTTCTTTGTACAACCACATGAGCCACTTTGGACAGCTCTCCTTTTTCTTCCTTAATGGAATTATTTGTTTTTGTATGATCAGAACTTAATTCTTGAGAAACTCCTATTTCTCCTCAGTTTGACTTCCTCTAATAATTTTGAGTCAACAGTCCTTTCCTTGAACTTTGACATCTGTTCTCCCTGAAATCTCTGGTATGTCTGACCATGCCTAGCTTTCCCATCATAAATACCATTTTTCCTTTGTTAAGCAATTCCTGCTTATTGATCAGAAATATAGGGCTTTACAAATATTCTTTTGATGTGAGATCCAGCACTAATACTTAAGAGCTAGATTTTTTTTTAAATTTCAAAGAAAACAAAACAAAAATTTGAGAGTGTCAGAGGAAAGGGCATTTATTCCTAGCCTCATATAATCCAAATTACTGTGGGTCTATGGAAAACATCTGATAAAATACCATCAAAAGGTTCAAAGAATGAGCTGAATATATTTGATCAGGGCACTGTTTTGGTCATATGGTTTAGGAACAGTGGGCACAAGTATCTGTTCTCCATCTTGTTCTCTTCCCTTTGTGCACTTGAAGGACATTGTCTAACTTTGAGGTGAAACATGAGTGGGGAGGAGGTCTGAGAAGCCTGAATAGTTTTTTATCTATCTATTAATTTTTAGTTTTTAACATCCACTTTTACAAGATTTTGAGTTCCACTTTTCCCTCTCTTCAAAACCTCATACAATTTGGTATACACTATATATGTACAATCATATTAAACCTATTTCCATATTAGTCATCTTGTGAAAGAAGAATCAGAACAAAAGGGAATAACTACAGGAAAGAAAAAAAAGAAAAATTAGTATGCTTTGATCTGCATTCAGACTCCATATTTCTTTCTCTACATGTGGATAGCATTTTCCATCATGAGTCTTTTGGAATTGCCATAGATCATTGTATTGCTGAGAAAAGCTGTCTATCATAGTTTGTCATTGCACAATGTTGTACTGTCATTGTATACAATGTTCTCCTGGTTCAGTTTAGTTCACTCAGCATCAGTTCATGTAAATCTTTCCAGGTTTTTCTGAATCCACCTGCTCATCATTTCTTATAGATCAATAATATTCCATTGCATTCATATATAACAACTTATTCATCTATTCCCCAATTAATGGACATCCACTCAATTTCCAAAACTTTTCCACCACAAAAAAAGCTGTTATAAATATTTTGTTCACATCAAAAGAATATGTGTAAAGCTCCAGATTTCTGATCAATAAGGGCAAATTGCTTAACAGAGGAGAAATAGTATTTAATGATGGGAAAACTAGGCATGATCAGACAGATACTAGAGATTTGGGGGATATAGTATATGCATTGTTATGCATAAAAAATTGCTAAACAATGTACATCTTTTGACCTAGCTATATATTTAGTTGTTTCTGTTGTGTCTGACTCTTCATGGTTCTATTTGCAATTTTCTTGGTAAAGTTACCATTTCCTTCTTCAACTCATTTTACAGATGAGTAAGTGAGGCAAACAAGGTTAAGTGAGTTGCCCAGGAAAAGGAGTCTTCCTGATTCTAGGGCCAGCACTCTATATACTGTACCACCTAGTTGCTCATTCCCATTTTACAGATGAGGAAAATGAGGAAATCATAAATTAAGTGACTTACCTAGGGTTACATAGCTAGCAAGTGTCTGTGACTGGATTTGAACTCTGATCTTCCTCACTCCAGGCCTCATGCTCTATTACAGTGCTTTCTATGACCTGCCTAGTCATAAAATTTGAGATTCAGGTGGAGAAGTATGATTGGACCAATTCACAGTTCCTCCAACATTTGTTCATCAATGTGCTTATTTTCCCACAGTCCTTTCAACATTTGTCATTTTCTTTTTTCCTCCCAGCTTTGCCAAGCACAGATTTGGAACTTCAAACTTGCTTTAATTTGCATTTCTCCAATTATTATTGATTTGGAACATTTTTTTCATGTGTCTATACATAGGTTTGGTTTCTTAAATGAGGTACATTTTCTCAACTCTTCTCTGGAAATAAATTTGGTTAGCATAATTTAATGGTATTAGTTTAATTTTTTCTTGTTCTTGAGAAAGATATTTTCAAGAAATTACATTTGTGTTCTTTATCTGATAATACTGAGAGGCAAAAATCAAAAGAAAACTAAAAACTCTACAAAAACCCCACTAAATTTATAGGCAGTATAAGAAGAGATAATATAAGAATTAGAGGTCTTCCTGAAAATAAAATGAAACATAAAATGTGACTAGCATACTTCAAAAAATCATATAGAAAAACTGCCTCAAAATACTGGAAGCAGAATATAACTTGTGGATTAAGCAAAACCTGAGAATACCAAGAGAAAGAAAACCTAAATTTAGTTCATAGGGAAGTAAATGAATTTCACAGCTAACATATCAAAGAACAATTTTGCAGATATATATCTACATCAAGGACAATATCCTTCAAATTACTGGGAGGAATGAACTGAATGGCACAGGATTATTTCATTATTATAAAGAAATAAAAGAAAAATGTAATATTATAGAGAACCAAAATTTGATTGGCGCCTTAATGTAATGCATCTTCACAATATGATTCTAAAAATGAAAGAAATTAATCAGATGTTCTAAAAAAAAAAGACATTAACTTTAACCATTCCTTAACAAGAACTCCAAGGTGAAGAGAATATTTAACATTCAGAATGAACAAACAGTGGAAAGTTAAGTACCTACAGATAGTAAGGAAAGATGAAGAAATATATTTTCTTTTCTTTCGTTTCCTTTCCTCTTAGTCTTTGCTGTTTCATCACACATATGCCCATTTCTAAAGCATGACTGTATTCCAAGACCCTGTCCTAGGCCCACTTCTCTTCTCCCTCATGATGACCTTGTCATCTTTATGCAAACAACATTCAGAATTATAAATTCAGCCCTTGTTTCTTTCATGGGGTTCAGTTCTACATCTGTGACCATTGACCATTTTATACTGTATATCTTGTAGACATTTCAAATGCAAACTGATCCAAAACAGAATTCTACATCTTTTCCCTGAAATGTAATCATCTTCCAAAATTTCCCTATTTCTGTCCAGGGCACCATCCTGTCAAGCACACAGTTTTTTGAACTTGGGGTCATCTCTGCCTCCTCATACTTAATGCTCTCCCACCCACATATCTATTCAGTTGCCAAATGCTGTACATTCTGCTAAATTCTATGAGCTTTCTTCTCTTTCTCCTGACATTTTACTTTTACCCTGTGCCAAGAATTAATCAACAAACCAGTAAGAATTCATTCAGCTCTATTATGTTTGAGACACTGAGCTTGGTGCTGCGGATACAAAGACAAACATGTCATAGTCCTTGACATGAAAGAGTTTGTATTTGATCACGGGGGACACATACATATTCAGACATTCATAAATACAAAATAAATATAGCATAATGGAGGGAGTGAGGGAGGGTACCAGCATTTGAAAAGACTAGGAAAGGTTTCATGGAGAAGATATGAATTGAGCTGAGTCTTAAAGGAAGGGATTCTACAAATTGCAAAGGGATAGGGCAGTTCATTTTTGGAAGTGTGGATTCATTCCTGCTCACCCCTGTCTCTACCAATCCCTAATTTCAGGCTTAAACAATGTATGGCCTGTGAAACCTATGCTGTGCAAGTCTGCCTCATTTCCTTCTCAGTTCAGTTTAAATGCCACCCTCAACTTGATCAATTTCTTGCTTTGTTCACTTTCTTGTTTTTTTCTTTTTGTTTTTGCTCTTGTTGTTCTTGTTTTGTTCATCTTCTTGTCCTTGTTCTTCTTCTTGTTTTTGTCATTTATCTTCTTGTTCTTCTCCCTATTGTTCTTGTTTTGCTCCTTGTTCTCGTTCTTCTAGCAGCAGCAGCAGCAGCAGCAGTGGTAGTAGTAGAAAGCAGATGCAGCAGAGGCAGTAGTAGTAGTAGTAAGCAGCAGGAAGAGCAGCAGTAACAGCAATGGCAGTAATAGTAATAGTAGAAGGCAGCAGCAGCAGCAGTAGCAGTAATAGTAGAAGGCAGCAGCAGTAATAGTAGAAGGCAGCAGCAGTAGCAGTAGCAGTAATAGTAGAAGGCAGCAGCAGTAGCAGTAGCAGTAATAGTAGAAGGCAACAGCAGTAGCAGTAGCAGTAATAGTAGAAGGCAGCAGCAGTAGCAGTAGCAGTAATAGTACAAGGCAGCAGCAGCAGCAGTAGCAGTAGAAGGCAGCAGCAGTAGCAGTAGCAGTAATAGTAGAAGGCAGCAGCAGTAATAGTAGAAGGCAGCACCAGTAGCAGTAGCAGTAATAGTAGAAGGCAGCAGCAGTAGCAGTAATAGTAGAAGGCAGCAGCAGTAGCAGTAGAAGGCAGCAGCAGTAGCAGTAGCAGTAATAGTAGAAGGCAGCAGCAGTAGCAGTAGCAGTAATAGTAGAAGGCAGCAGCAGTAGCAATAGAAAGCAGCAGGAGCAGTAATAGTAATAGCAGCAGAAGCAGTTATAGTAAGCAACAGCAGTGGTGGTGGTAGTGGTGATGGAGGCAGTAGTTGTAATATTGTATACTAACTGGGAAAACTAGTTAGAAGACTTCCCAGACACATAGAAGTGATTAATAATAATTCAAGGTGGTATATACAAAAGACTAAATGACATTAAGTTGTGTTAGGTCTGAGAGTTTAGGATAGAATGATCTGTGTGAGGTGGGAATATTAGGGAAGGCTTCTCAGAGGAAGTGAGTATTAATCTGAAGAAAAGTAGGACTTAGAGAATTGGTAAAAAAGATTCTAGACTGAGGTAAGAGTGTGAACAAAGATGAATTGAGAGAAAATTGAGTATATACGTTTGGCTACAGGGGAGATTTTCTGCAGGGAAATTACTATGTTTGGCTCTAGGGGCAGACCTACATTTCCAATAGCCCAGTGTAAATAAAATCCTTATATTAGAGGTATCCAAAAGTGTCTACTGTTGTTTTGTGAAGGCCAAACAAAAATGTGAGAGAAGATAAGATGTAAGGTTGACAAATATTCAGAAGAGTGTGAGATATCAGATTTCTGATTTCATTTTAAAAAATTATCTCAATGAGATATGGCTATCTCTACATAAAATAAATACAAATCAAAGATTATTGAAACTACTTTTAATATAGACCAGTGCCTATAGAAGGGGCTATTTAAAGGAAAATTCTATTTTTAATGGGCCACCCTGCATTGAATGAGAAATGTTATAAATGAACTATGGAGCAACATGATCAGGTGCACTGAGAAGGGACCTTCAAACCAGGCCAGAATTTACTTCTTTGACTTTCTCATTTACTGAGAAACCCTGGGCAACAATTTAACCTCCTTATGCATTAAATTGCCCTCCTCTATTCTCTCCTATTCTCTCCTCTCCTCCTCTCCCTTCTTGTCTCCTCTCTTCCCCTCCTTTATTCTCTCCTCCCCTCTTCTCCCCTCCCCTCCACTCCCCTCCTCTTTCCTCCATCCTCCTTAATTGACAATGTAGCAGAGACTAGACTAGTAGTAGATGGTGCATCCAGTTGGGTTGACAGAGATTGGACCAGTTGGAGACAGCACCTCCGTTTTGGAGCATAGAGACATGCCAAGGAGAAGGAGATGCAGAGAAATAGTTACTCAATGGAAACTGAGTTAGGATGCTACAGAAGGGGAAGGAACTTCCAGAATGTGAAATTATTTCAGGTAATTTAAAGATGTGTGGAGAAAGAAATTTTAGCATTTTAAGAGCTGCAAAGCACTTGACAAATTTTATGTCATTTTATCCTCTCAACAAGCCTGGGAGGTAGGTGCTATCATTTTACAGATGACAAAATTGAGGCAGATAGAGGTTAACTGAGTTGCCCAGGGTCATGGAGCTAGTAAGTTTTTGAGGCTGGAGTTGAACTTCTTTACTAGAAGTTGTTAGCTACCTTCTTTATTATTCATGTTCCTCACTTCCATTGTAATCTAGCTTTAAACCTAATTTTTTTTTCTGTGGACACACTCTGTGTAATTTTAGGAAAGCATGACCTGGACTTTTGGGGGAAATGTTTTGTATTCCCCCAACCTTCACTCTCAGTTGGATCCTTCAGAAGATCTACCTATTTTTCTCTGGGCTTTTGGGATAACCCTGAGAGGATATGCTGTAATATTGCTGTTCACAAGCCTCTGATGGTGTACCATTAACAATCAGCAAATAACTTTGTTGAGTTGCTTCAGTCATATCCAACTCTTTATGACCCCATTTGGGGTTTTCTTGGCAAAGATCCTGGTGTGGTTTGCCATTTTCATCTTCAGCTGATTTAACAGATGGAGAAACTGAGTAAACAGGGTTAAATGACTTGCCCAAGGTCACACAACTAGTCTGAGGCAAAATTTGAACTCAAGAAGAGGAGTCTTTCTAACCCCAGACCTAGCACTCTGTTCACTGCACCTGCCTTCTTAATTACCTGTAAGCAAAGGTATCCACTTGAGATGGTAGAGTAAGAAGAATTGGTACAAAAATATTTTTCAAGTAACAAGTATTTATTTTATTAATTGTCCCTCCCACTCTCATCCCTTTCTCTCTCCCACTCCACACATACACAATGGGCAGATTTAAAAAACAAAAAAGGACAACAAGCTAAGTAAGAAAACAAATCCTCCATCTCATAGCTACATAATCTAACAAAATAAATCCCCATATTAATCATGACTCAAAGTGCATGTCTTTTTTGGCATTTTAAGCTCGTCATCTCTCTGTCAGGAGGTAAATGGTGTGTTCGTTTTCATTCTTTTATATCTATCACTGCCTTGGTCAGAGTTCTATAGTCTTTCAAAGTTGTTTTTTCTCTATAGTGCTGTGATGATTATATAAATCGTTCTCCCTTTTCTTCTCACTTAGCTCTACAATAGTTGGTAAAGGTCTTCCCAGGTTTTTTTAAAATTGTCCATTTCATCCTTTCTTATGACACAATAATATTTCATGATATCAATATGTCAAAGTTTTGTTTAGCTATTCTTCCATAGGTGGAGAACTCTTCGGTATCCAATTTTTAGCTGAGAGAGAGATTTAAAACCTGTAAAGCAAGGCATTCGACTTAGCTGACCTTAAAAGTTCTCTACCGCTCATGTTCCAGCTCTAACATGACATTTTTCTGTTATTCAGTTACTGTAATGAGGTGATTAATTAAGTGTTAATCTATAACTTCCAAAGAGGCAGACAATGTGTACTGTTATTTTTCTCCTAGGTAGTAGTTTTCCCTGTGACAAAACAACCCCAAGCCCAGTATTGTGTAAAATATGTGTGTGTTTGTTTCTGACATTCCATATCCCCAGAGCTTGTATTTTCTTGCATTAATGTTTCTCAAATGTATAGTTCAATCTCACAGCAGCTACTCAAGCCTAGGAAGCAGGGGGTGAAGAGGTAAGGACCAGGAAGTGAAGGAAGGTAATTCACCTTGTTTGATGGCTTGCTGTTTATTTGCACCATCACAGTCTAGTTTTATAAGCTCTCCTAATTTCCCCTAAATCCAGCCTAGGGGTTTTAATGATTACTTTGAGAAACTGCCTTCAATGCTGTTTTCTCAGTGTGGGAACCAGTTTTCTCCACACAAAAGTTCCCTACCTTCCTTGCTCATGGTGTGTATACAAAATCTGCCTCCAATAAACATGTGTTCATGGTGGTTTCATAAAGTGTCCCAAACAAGCTGATTGGGCTCAAAAATCTATCCAGGGTCTAAATAGAGGAGATCAGCAAGATAGCAGGACAGAATGATGTAGTACATGTTAGCATTCCCCCCAGAATATCTCCACAAAGTTCTAGAAAATGCACCAGACTGAGGTTTTAGCAGGAAACCCAATGAATAATCACAGCAAATCATTTTTCCAGCCCAGGTCATCCTTGAGAAACAAATAGGTCTGTGGTCATTAGGGACAGAGTTTATTAATTAGAAGCACATGGAACATAGCATTCCAACACTTAGACCGAGCAGGAGCCTGACTGCAGCTGTGCAGTAGGGCGAGAAGGGGCCTCAGATTCAACGCACTTCTTCTAACCTCCAAACCCAATGTTTTTTCCACTGTACCATATAGCAGGTTACTAATCAGGGTAGGCCTGCAATTTGCTTTAAATAAGATAATGCCTATAATGCACTTTGCAAACCTTAGATGTAAAAGTGTCAATTCTAATTTCTAATTCTGCCCTCAAGAATTTAGTCTGCATGTTGTGGAGCCTAGATAGGCAGCTTATCCAGAGGTGACCAGGCCTTGGAAAAGCTTGCTTATGCTGCTTGTACTTGTGGGAGACTGATTTTTTACCAAAAAGCCACTGAAATAATTGATTGTGAGAAAAAGAGCCGCCAAGTTCCTGTTGGCCGGTCAGCACATTCTCTTCGCAGTAGGAAAACCTACTTGGGAAATGAAATTTAGATAGAAGTCTGCTTAGTGAGCACATGGAAGCAGAGCAAGGAAAGTCATTAGTAGGATGAGCCTGCCAAGTCAACCAGGTGCTTGTGTCAGCTAGTCTAGGCATCCTCTCAGAAAAGCTTGAAGACATATTACCTATGCATGCTCCCTCCAGATTTCCCCTCCTCGCCAAGTACCACATGCAGTCCTCTCTGTTTTCTCGTTATTATGAGAACATTACAAAGAACAAAATTTTTTTAAGGTAGCTGAGAGAAACAATATAGTCCAATAGGTAAAGTACTTGAATTGGCGTCAGGTAAACTTGGGTTCACACTTAACTAGCTGTGTGACCTTAGCAAGGGCTGAGCTGATAAATGTTTAACAACTGATTCTCTTGGGAGGAAAGGAAGCCATGAAACACTTTTACGTTTACTTTACATTTCCTAACATTTTTCTCCATCTCTTTCTTAAGTTTAGACAATGAAGAAAATGAGAAATCAAGTTTTGATTTGAAGCATTTGCCATTTCCAAGGCATAAATTCTCATACTGAAAACTTTACAATTGGCTGTCTAAGTTTGTTCATACGAGTTCCAGCACACTCCTGAATCCTGAGTAACTTAGCTTCTCTGTGCCTTAGTTTCTTTAGTAGAATAGTAGAAATCAGGACTGCCCTGGAAAATCAAGAATGTACACTTTCTTTACCTTTGCCTCTTAGATCCCTGTTGCTGTTCAGTTGTTTCACTCATGTCCAACTTTGTGACATTATTTGGGGTTTTCTTGGTAAAAATTCTGGAATGGTTGGCCATTTCCTCCTCTAGTAGGTCCATTTTGTCAGTCACTTAGAGGTTATATGACTTGCCCAAGGTCTCACAGCTTGTAAGTGTCTGAGGCCATATCTGAAGTCAGGTCTTCCTGACTCCAGGCCCAGAGCTCTATTCGCTGGGGCACCAGCTACCTCTTTCAGAATCCCTAATTTCCTTCAAGCCTTACTTCTATTGCCACCTCCCACATGAAGACTTTCAGGATTCTCCCAGTTTTTAGTGCCCTCTCCCTCATCAGATTATCTTGTTATTACTTATCTTCTAGTAGAATGTGAGCTCCTTGAGGAAAGGAACATTTTCATTTGCATCTTCTGTTGCTAGCTGAGTGCTGTGCAAAGAGAAGTTCCATAATAAATGGTGAGTAGAATTTTGAATATCCAGAGGCATCTGTGACCTAGCGCTCCCAGGACTGGTCCCTGTTACACAATGTCAGTTACATTGTATGTTACACAATAGAGACTTCACTATACTTAGTAACTGTCCATCCAACAATACCCTCTGATTTTATGATTGGCAGTGAATAAACTTGTTTTTCTCCATCCTAGTATCATTAAATGCCATTCAGTAGAACTCCACTCCAAATCTGCATGACAAATTTATTTGATGATCTTATAGCCATAAACCTAAAGTAATTAGCATGAGATCAGAAATGATGTTTTATTAATGGCAAAACTCTCCCTACAGCAAAGAAAATAACCCTAAATCTCTTTGGAAACACAAATCACATTAAAAAATAATAACTGGCTGCATTACTGCCTGACCAATTAGCAGTCATACTTTGAAATTCAGGAGCGTGTAGAAAAGATAATTTTATAGCTTTCCTTCATTTGTCATTGCCCCAGAGTACAGAGCCTGCTACTGTGGTGATGGGGGACAGATAGTGGCATTTGAAGAGAAATGTGGTGGTAGGCAGAGGACTTTTTCTTGGGAGCTGCTACAGGTACCTGGGTTGGGTTATAAACCTAACTGAGAAGTACAGGGGGCATCCACACTAGAGGTCACAAGTGGGGAATGTTTAAAGGGGCAGAGTAATCATGTTGAATACGAGCCCATGTTTGCCTCTAGGAGGTACAGTGGGATATGTTCCAATTTCCTACCTTCTTACTGTTTTATTGTTTAGTCATATACACCCTTGGAATCAAGAGACAGTCCTCTTCTTGGAGACCAATATTTTAGACCACTCCTACAGTAATTTTCCTTGTGGGCAGTCAAGATTATACCACTTCTCTACTTAAACCCTTCAGTGGTTTTCCTGTTCCCGGTTGAATAAAATTCTGAATCTAAAGGCTGGAGTAGTCCAAGCACAGTTGTGAGACCTAAATGCATAACCATGGAAATCTATTGCTTTTTGTCTGGGTACAGTAGAAACCATTTTAAAAAATGTTAGCTTTCATATCAAGCTATTGGGCCTGTCCCCTTTAAAACACAAGTCTTCAGTCCACTTTGTCTTCATTCCTTCTCCATTCCTGGCTCCTTGGACTTTCTCCACCATGCTATTGCAGCATTTTTGGGACAGCTAGGTGGTGCAGTGCATAGAGCACCAGGGCAGGATTCAGGAGGACCTGAGTTCAAATCTCACCTCAAACTCTAGCTGTGTGACCTTGGGCAAGTCACTTAACCCCAATTGCCTCATCCTAGGTCATCTCCAGTCATCCTGATGAATATCTGGTCACTGAATTCAGATGGCTCTGGAGGAGAAGTGAGGCTGGTGACTTGCACAGCCCTCCTTCACTCAAAACAAAGTCAAGTGCAAGTCATGTCATCATTTCTCTGATGGCATGGTCTTCTTCTTTGGCAATGAAGGACAAACACAGTATAGCATTTTTACTATGGAAGTTCACACCACCCCCAGGCCTATTCACACTGGAATTATACTCAACTCCTATGGCACCTTTCTCTGATTGGTTCTACCCAGGCTCCTCCTCTTCTTGGGACAATTAATTCTTTTGTTTCATGTGCTTTTAATTTTTGATCTCTTAAGGTGTAGCTTTGAAAAACCAGACTTTGATAAAGTTCATTGGGATTCAAATGGAGCTACTTGACTATGCCTTTAAACACAAATCATTCTGGCTCTCACTGATTGGCCAATAATAGCTCCTAACCCAAGCCTCAGTTGCTCATTGTTTGGGTTTTGATGGCTCAGAGTGACTGTAAATAAAAATCGTTTCTGTTCCAGCCAGAAATTCTGAGGATAGTTGGATTTGAACTCAGGTCTGATTGATTCTTTTGTGAAGACAAAGTAGGCTGTCTCTTACCTCAATTCTTACCTAGCCTTTAACTACTGAATGGGTGCTGTCTCAGATAAAGTGAGACCTGGGAAAGATCTGAGGTTAAAAAAGGGCAAGGTGTCTCCCTACATCTTGGGCCATTGACAGTCACCCTGACCCATGTCTTGCCACTGGACTCAGGAGACTCTGAAGGAGACAGTGAAGTCGATGACCTTGCCCAACTCTGCCTCACTTAAATCCAATTAATTCACTTGCAAGTCAAGACATCACCTCTCTGATGTCATTGCTCCTTTTCCAGAATGAAGGACAAACAACAACCACTTTTGACTGTTTGGATTTTCTTTATTATGCCCCCCCCACTTTACTCCTTCCTCTTATGTTTTCTTCCCTCATCTCCCCCTCAGACTATAACTGTTTGAAGGCAGACTCTGGCTTTCCTTCTGCTTGTTTTTGTGCTCTCAGCACTGAGCACGATGCCTGGTATATACACCTAATAGCTGCTTCTTGACTTGATTTGAGGAGCCTCTTCTTGTTGTTAAGGTCCCTGATCACTCACTGAAGGACTCGTTATACTCACCAAAATACATTTCTACCAAACTGTTTATTTATCTCTAGTTCGTCTTGGTATCCAGGGTAGTATCACTTTACCAGGCAACATCAGAACTACTAGACAAAACAAAAATCTTTGCTCTTAGCTGGTTCTTTCATAATTATATTTGTGCCTCACTTGTGAAAGTAAACCTTAGGATCTAATTTCTGCATTTCATTTAAAAATTGATCCTTGTTAACCTTAGAACCCCCTAATGTGGAGTCTTTTCTCTTTCAGGTCTCTGCACTAATCATTGGCAGGCTTGTAAGTGTCCTTTCCTCCAACTGGGCTTCCTTACTCTCCTTGTAAAAACAATCCATCCTACTTGGCCTCTTGTCCTTTGCTGATCCACATTGCTCTCTGTACAGCTACCCCAGACTGCTACCACTTGATTCCCTGTGATGGGGCCTTGACTTCCTGGGATCTATCTTCTCACCCAACACTCATCAAAGAGAGATCCAGGAGTGTTTTGGAGCCAGATCATACTGGCTCTTGGAAGTTGGTTGTTAAATTTTCAGGATGATTTGTTACACCTTGGAAATTGGTAAATGCTGCACATTAGGCTTGATTTATTTCTTTGATGATTATCTAGGCTTAAGAAAGTGATGAAGAAAATGGTAATAATGACAAACTTAAAAGTGTTTAATGCATACTTTTTTTTCCCCTTGGAAAGTTGGTTGCTAAACATTTATTGGTAAACTGTTGGAGAGACTCATGCTCTTTGAAATATGACCCACCTTTTCTCTGCAGTACGATTGCACCCCAACTCTTGCTTCCCTACCCCTAACTGAGTTTGCTAAAGGTTCAATAATTTCTACCTAGAGCTCTGATAGTAGGATTTGCCAAATTAGATTACCTTGGTCTATGTTAATATACATTGAGACTTATACTAAATGTGGTCTAGGAGTATGTAAAAAACCTGAGATATGAATGTCCTCACCCTTAGGAAGTTTGTAAGAAGCTGCCATGAAGACAGAGGAGGCTGATGCAGGGAAATAAAAACACCAGAGAGCGGAAAAACATAAATGAAATGAATACATAAATGAAAAAAAAATAATTAAATCCCACCAATATTGAAATTATGTTCCAAGAAAGAGGCAAGTAAATGATTCAGGGTAGTAGTAGAAGAAAAAGGACTAAAGATTTTTATGAAAACAGGAAAGACTACATGGTGAGAGTAAGGGATTCTGGGAAGTGACCTTTTCAGATAAGCTGGGATAGACTGAACCTTTGTGACAAAATGCAGACATAGAGAAGCTTTGACAGCAGGAGCTGGAGGATTAGATCAGTAAGGTATTAACATTTGAATCTAAATCATTGCCTAAGGTGAAGTGGAACAGAGTAGGATTCAGGATGAATGAAGGAGTCCAAGGGTACCTGGGTAATTGGAAAAGGAAGAAGAAGGGGCAAAGGTTGGTTCTAATTCAAAGGCAAACTTTCAGAATTGTCCAAATATGTCACCATTAATTCTTTAAGTTGTACATGTTTTTTTTTTAAAGTAACTCAGTCATTAAAACCCACTTCTTATTTCAGCTAAACTCAGACCTCTGTCTTCTAAATTTTTCCCAAATATAATACCATAAAATCTGTCCTGTCTTTTCTCACATGATTAGATTACCAAATAATTTGGACAAAATTTTTATTTGCTCATAAAAGCTCTTTTTTTTTACGAAGTGGAGAGAAAAAGTTTTAAAAAGTAAGGCATTTTATCCTCAAATACAGTTTGACTCTAAAGCTAGTTGTATTGAGATAATCATGGATTCTTGAAGGCTATGTGAACCAAGCATAGGTTCTAGTGGTTTTGATCACGTTAGAAAGGTTTCAGATAGAATGACCACTGACAGGTTATATGTCTGTTGTCTGAGGTCCACACTAACATTAAAAAGTCTTCTCATCAATCTTATCTTATCTACCAGGCCACTGGTTGACAAAATCTTTTCAATCATACACAACAATTCATGAAGACAAACTGCTGAGTAAAAAAATGGTCAAAAGATATGAACATGCAGTTTTCAAAGGAAGAAATTCAAGCTAATCACATAAAATGCTTCAATCATTAACAATTAGAGAAATGCAAATTAAAGCATTTCTGAGGTTCTGCATCACACCTATATGATTAACAAAGTTGGCCAAAAATGGAAAATGATAAATATTGGAAGGACTTAGGTAAAATAGGCACACTATTGCACTGTTGGTGGATCGGTAAATTGGTCTAGCCATTTTAAAAAATAATTTGGAATTATACACCAAAAGTTATTAAACTGTGCATACCCTTTACTCGATGATGCCAGTAATGGCTTGAATCTCAAAGATATCAAAGAAGAAAAGAATATAAAATAAAATAGGTCAGGGGAAGGGGATAAAAGGATAGTCCCATATATCCAGAAATATTTGTAGCTTCTATTTTTAAAGTAGTAAAGAACTAGAAATAAGGAGATGCCAATCAGTTTAGAAATAGCTGGACAACTTATGGTATATGAATACAACCCTTGGATCTCTCAAGGGCCAATTACATTAAACTTTCTCCTTATTGGTAGAGATTGGTTAGTCAATGTCCTATGCCTGTGGAAGGGGTGGGAATAATTGATGAGAGCAAGAGAGATCTTGGGATCTTCTGGTTTCTAGAACCAAGAGAGAAAATGTAAGATTCCAACCTCTCTTTAGATCACTGAAATAAGAGAAAGACTGGGAAGAAGCTTACTGTGCTATAGACTTCAGGGAATTCCCCCTTGTGTTAGATCTGAGACTCTTTTCCTCAATTGAACTGAGTTATCTCACTCCCAAAAGGAGAGTCTGTATTTATTCTGTATTGGCCGGCATATATTCTCATATATATTATGTATAAAATATATCATACATATTTTCCCTCTCTGATTTCCATTTTACTATTGACTTGGATAAATGGGTTTATTCACTACTTACTATGTGAATTCATTGTGGAACTAGCATCTAGTGGGAAGGAGTTCAAGCTTTAGACATAGAGCTTAGGGTACTTTCATCCCCCTAAAAAGCAATGATCATGAGCTGTAGCTTGAACATAAAAATTACATCTCCTATATGAACAATATTTAAGGAGGCAAGTAGATATAAATGTAGCCTGGTTATCCCTCTCTCTCAGGGGAATAGGGTGGTCCATCCACGGCCCCAACCTTTTGCGAACCCATCCTGGAAGGAATCAAAGTCTCTCTGGAGAATGGTAGAGGGAGGAGATGCTGGAAATGTCTGCTTTTGCTTCCTTGTGAGCCATTTCTAGGCAAACTCATGCAGACCCATATAATCTATGGAGGCCAGTGACATGTTACCCTCTACCGTGAACAGATTAGAACACTATTGTACCATAACACCGTTTTGCTTCGGGAAACAAGTTGATAAAGCCCAGGGCTTTATACAGGCTACATATATATACAAAGTGGTTTCAAGATGTAGAGAGCACTAGCCATTGAGGTCTTAGAAAAAGGCCCCATGTAGGAACTGGCATTTGATCTATGTTTTGAAGGAAGCTATGTATTTTACAGGATTGAGTTGAGGAAAGACTGCATTTCAGATGTGAGAGACCTCCTACATAAAGATACAGAGAAGGGAAATAGAATGTTACATGCAGATAACAGCTAGTAGATCTGTTTACAAAAAGGCACTGTAGTAAACTCTGAGGAATAAGATTCAGGTCAATTCAATAAACATTCACTAAGTACTTACTATGTGTCAGGCACTGTGCTAAGTTCTGGGGACACAAATAAGAAAAAAGAAAGATAGTTACTGCCTTCAAGGAACTTGTAATCTTATGGGGTAAGAAAGCGTAAAAAGAGGTGGGTAAGGTGGGACACCAAGGGGTACTGAGCAGTAGATGTAAACTGAAGTGCTGTCAGTGCTTGTCCCAAAGAAGCTCACATTCTAATGGAGGCAAAATATAAATAAGGAGGTATGTACAAGATATACTGTTGTTTGTCCTTTGTTCTAGAAGAGACTATGAAATCAGGGAGGTGATGCCATGACTTGCAAGTGAATTGGATTTAAGTGAGGGAAGTCTCATGATATATATAGAGTAGGTAGAAGATAATCTGAGAGGGGAAGGAATCATCAGCCGAAGGGACCAGGAAAGTTCTCTTGCAGGAGCGGGGTGTATGCCAAATTTTGAAGGAAGCCAGTAAGAGGCAGAGGTAAGGAAGGAGAACTGTTGAAATGAAAACTTCATTTGGATTTTTACCCTGATTAAAGAAGCAAAACTCAGAACAAAGAAAATTAAAAAGGTTTGATTTGATTTTAAACTGAACAACTGTAGTAGCAAGGCCCCCAAAATACACAGTAGGGCCTGCTGTACAAGTTCTTAGATCTGCTTTGCTAAAAGGAAAGCAACTTTTGAGGGGTCAACAATCTATTTTAATCAAGCACAAATATCATTCGTTTAGTTCAGGGGGAAAATGTCAGCATCTGGAGCTTCAGAGAAAATACAAACAGAGAAAAAAATACCACAGGGCTTCCAACTGTCTGACCATAAGCAAGACATACATCACAGATGAACAGACAGACCCAACTGTCTGACCATACATACATAGTTACTGGAGAGAGAAGCACCAACATCTGGGTTTTCAAAGTTGGGGGGACTCCTTAGTGGCTACACAGAATCTCCTTTGGCCAAACACCTCCAACTGAGTAAGCCCCAAAGTAAAACCTCACACATCAGAGTATATACATACTTTTCAGAGCCAGAGGGCAACACAATGCCTGAGAACCAGTGCCTCATTAGAAGTTAACGAAAGCTGGGGGCTTTCCTACAGAACAAATCTCTTCTAATCAAGCTTCCCTTAAGGGGCAGGCCCTTTAATGGGCGGGGAAGATCTTTAACTCTCTTTAACATAACTAACATTACAACAACAATACATTATTTTTTCCCCTATTTCCACATTAGTCAAGTCGTGAAAGAAAAATCTGAAAAAAATGGGAAAGCCACAAAAAAGAAAAAGATAGAAAATCAACAACAAAAAGAGAGAAAATGGTATGCTTCAATCTACATTCAGATGCCTTACTTCTTTCTTTGGATGTGGATAGCATTTTCCATTATGAGTCTTTTAGAATTAACTTAGATCACAATGCTGGTCATCGTACAATGTTGCTGTTACTGTGTATAAAATTCTCCTGGTTCTGCTTACTTCATTCAGCATCAGTTCATGCAGGTCTTTCCTAGTTTTTCTGAAATCTGACTGCTCATTATTTCTTATAGAAAAATAGTATTCCATTACGTGCATATATCACAACTTGTTCAACCCAGTTGATGAGTATCCCCTCAGTTTTTAGGGTTTTTGTCACCACAGAAAGAGATGCTATAAATATTTCTGTACATGTGGGTCCTTTCCCCATTTTTATGATCTCTTTGGGAAACAGACCTAGTAGTGGCATTGCTGGATCAAAGGATATACATAATTTGATTGCCCTTTGGGTATAATAAAAATGTTTTAAGTCCTTCCAGGTAAAAACACATTGATGAACTAATCTCTGATGATCAGCAATGGCTTCAGGGTAGGAACAACTTTAATAGTAACTTTAAAATAATCCAAATAGGTCCACTTCAGCAAAAAAGGATTAGGTCTTTGAATCTCAGTTCCTCCCCAAGGTACAAAAGAAAGACAATTTGATGGTAGGGGTATGTGACAAAGAGCAGATGATAGAAAAACTGCAGACTTAAAGTCTGCTTCCTCATCAGAGCCTCCCCCAGCACCGTTTGATAAGCAGGACTGGGAACAATCGGTAACTGTGTCAACATAACTTGCAGCAGTGCATTGTAGGAACAGGGGCTAGAAGATGTGAGTGTTGAATCTGAAGATCAGAAAATAGACCAGTGGAGGGGAATAAAATGTAAAATGACAGAAAAGGACATAAGAGACAAAGTTTTGAAAAACTTTCTATGCTGAACAAAAGAATTTACATCTAATCCTTGAGATAATAGGAAGGTTTTGAAGATGAAATGGTCAGATATGCTTTAGAAAAATAATTTAGGCAGTTGAGTGAAGGATGGCTTAGAATAGGGAAAGAAGAGACTAGGATACCAATTAGAAAGTCATTGCAATAGTCTAGATTAAAAAATGATGAGTACTGGAACTAGGGTAGTATATTGGTGAGTGGAAAGAAGAGAATATATATGAGAAATATTATTAAGTTAGAAATGACAAGATTTGAAAATAGATTGAATGAAGATTTGTCATCCTTGGTTATAAACCTGAGTGAGTGAGAGAATGATGGTATTCTTGACAGTAGCAGGAAAGTTAAGGGAAGGGGAGGGTGGGAAGTTATGATGAATTCTGTTTTGGGCATGCTGAATTTGAGATCCTTGTGGGATATATAATTCGAGATGCCCAAAAGGCAGTTCATAATAGATATAGAGATATGAGAATTATGTGCACAGAAATGCTAATTGAACCCACGGATGTTGGTAAGATCATCAAGTGAGAGAATATACTTAGGAATTCTTAATCAAGGGTCTGTGAACTTTTAAAAAAAATTTCACTATTTCAATATAATTGGTCTCTTTTGTAGTGTTTTATATTTTATTTTATGCATTTAAAATAATTATTCCAAGGAAAGATCCATAGGCTTCATCAACCTGTCCAAGGGGTCCATGACAAACAAAAAGGGTTAGAAAACTCTATTACGGTGGGAGAAGAGAAGGACAGAGTCTCTGGGGATATCTCCAAAGATAGAAGATTTAATTGGGATTATGAGTCATCAATAAAGGTTGAGGGCCCCTGGTAAGAGAGATAAGAGAAAAATTAGGAGAGAGTAATTTTACTAAAACCCAGGAAAGAATGAGCTTCCAAGAGGAAAAAAGTAGTGGTCATTAATGTGAAATAATGAAAATAGATCAAAATGGATGAATATTGAGAATTAGTTATTAGATTGTGCAATTAAGTTCCTTGGCAACTTTGGAGAGAGCGGCTTCAGTTGTAAAACAGTCGGAATCTAGATTTCCAAAGATTTATATGAGTGTAAGAGGACAGGAAGTGGAGGGATATAATGTAAATGGGCTTTCTCAAAAAAATTTAGCTTAATAGAGGAAGAGAGATATAAGATGATAGATAATCAGGGATCAAGTGTGGATGGTTTTTAAGGATAGGGAAGATATGACTGTATTTGTAGGAAACAGAGAAGGAACCAGAAGACAAGGATAAGAAAAGGGGGAGTGATAGTAGGGGCAGTCTCTTGGAGATGATTATCTGACACAGGGTTGAGAGGAGGTGGTGGGGAAAGACATCTGAATAGCAAAAAATGAGGAATTCCGCAAGGAGAAGGAAGAACTCTTAGCAAATGGATTCTATATTTTCAATGAAATATGAGACCGAGTCTTCAACTGAGAGGATGGGGAGGGATGCCACGGGGGACTGAAGAGAGCTGATTAAGTTTGGAGAAGCCACTATGGATCATGAGAGAGCAAACTGAGTAGAATGATTGCCTTGCTACAGTGAGGGTCCAGTTGAGATTAAATAGCATAAATCTGTTCTTGTTTCAGCCAATACAATTTCATAATTTCCTCAAGATTTATTCAGCGGCATAGAAATAAAAGTGAAGACTGATGTTGAAAGTAATCCAAGTTAGTGGTATAGCAGGAAAGAAAGAGTGAAGGGCATTTTAAAGTAGATAATAATGTAGAGTTTATCTGGTTCACCAAAATGGAGACGGGAAAGGTAAGAGAATATAGTGTCAGTACAGGGGTATTGGAGAAGTGAACAGAGGTCATGGTGAAGATACAGAACCCTATTAGGAGTTGTAAGGAATAGAAGGGAAATGGAATATTCAAAAGTTATAATAACATAAAGGAATTCCAGAGTTAATAAACATAGGAGTAGAACAACTGTGGCAGTGACAAGAACTAGGATACAACCATCTCTGTGGGGTGGCGGGGAGTAGACAAGAAGATCGTAGAACCTGAATAGATTAACTAGGAAGTGAAAATATTTGAGGGAGCAGCATTATATATGTCAAAGTCACCGTGCATGAAGGTAGGAGTTGAGGAAGGAAAACTGTGAGCTAAGCACTGAACTCACGGAGAAAGGAAGGATAATGTTCTAAGGTAGAGGGGTGGGGGGAAAGGATGGGTATCAATATATAATAGCCACCAGGATCTGGATAATAAATAAGAATACCATGAATCTCAAAGGAAAAAGCAAAGAGGTTTAAGGTAAAAGGAAGTTTGTTGCTTATGGATCAGGTATCCCAGAGGAATATTATGAAGGAGATAGAAAAGGCAGGAGGGAACCATATTGAGGAGGGTCTTTTTAAATTTTTTTTTTTTGTAAAGCAATCTGAGTTAAGTGACTTGCTCAGGGTCACACAGGTAGTAAAGTTTCAAGTGCCTGAGACTGGATTTGAACTCAGATCCTCCTGACTCTAGAGCCATGAGGAGGGCTGTAAATGCCATTCTCAACATCTCAATTATCTGTAGGCAATAGAGAGTCACTGAAGATTTTGAATTAGGGGAGTGATATTAATCAGATGTATATTTTAGGGGTTTGGTATCTTTGTAGGAGGTGTATTAGAGAGGGGAAAGATTGGAATCATGAAGTTTAATTAGGAAGCTATTATAATAGTTCAACTGAGGAGGGTGATGATAGATTGAATTAAAGGGGGCCTATATTAGCAGAGAGAAGGGGATGGATTTAGAGGTGGAAATGATGACTTGTCAACTAAATAGGGATTCTGAAGAGAGACGTGAAATTTAATAAGGTGAATTTTAGTAATGATAAATGTACAGTCTTATAGTTTGTATAAAAACCAATTTTTCAAATATAAGATTAGGGAAATGACTAGATAACAGTTTGTCTCAACTTCTCAATAAATCAGTATGTATTTATTAATTACTTTGTTATTTCATATAATAATGTGCTTATGGATTTAGATAACACATTTATTTAAACTATATAATGAAAAAAAGTCCCTCAGAGCATAAGCTTCAGCTCTGACAATCTCTATAGTGGCTATGTGACTATGTAGGGGTCATTTAACTTCTTTGGCCCTCAACTTTCTAATCTGTAAAATTGAAGTAATAACTATTGCACTACTTGCTGTTCTCATAGAGTAGTTGTGATGAAATTGCCTTGTAAATGAGGTAGTTACTTAACTGATTCTTCTGCCTCCATATACAACAAGGGTTTTTAACTTTTTTGTGTGTGTTGTGTCATGGACCCCCCCCCTTGGCTGTCTGGTGAAGCCTATGAACCCCTTCTCAGAATCATGTTTTTAAAAAGAGATCAAAGAAGAAGGAAAGGACCAATATGTACAAAAATATTTGTAGCAGGTCTTTTTGTGATGACAAAGAATTGGAAATTGATCTCATCGATTGGGAAATGACTGAATAAATTATGGTATGTGAAAATTATGGAATACTATTTATTGCACTGCAAGAAATGATGAAGGGAATGGTTTCAGAAAAACCTGGGAAGACTTAAATTGATGCAAAGAGAAGTAAGCAGAACCAGGAGAAGAATTTACAAAGTAACGGCATTATTTACTGTAGAGGTAATTAACTATGAAAGAGTTAGTAACTCCAGTCACTACCATGATCCACCACGGTTTCAAAGGACTCATGACGAAAAATGATTCTACCTCCAGATAGAAAAGGACTCAGAGTACAGACTGAAGCATAGTTTTCTTTCATTTTTTCACTTTTATTTCCTCTTTTTCCCTTCTTTTCCTTTTCCCTCCCTCTTTCCTTCCATCCTTTCTATCTTTCTTTAATGTGGCTTATATGGAAATTGTTTTGTACAGCTTTATATATATAATGAGTATCATATTTCCTGCCTTCTCAGTGGATGGGGGAGGGTTAGAGTGAGGGAGAGAATTTGGAATTGAAAACAAGAATAAAATTGAATCTAAAAGAAAAAAAAATTCACCACTTTACCCTCCCCTTCCCCCTCAACCCCATATGAAAGCTTCCATGCTTCACTAGGAGCTCATATCCAAGTTTCCAAAAGTAGCCACATTCATTCTCACTTTTCTTTCTTGACTGAAAGCAGGTAGCGTGGTGGTGGAAGCAACCTCTTCCCCAAACTCCAGTCTTCCCAAATAAGGGAAAGGAACTTTGGTGACCTTTCCTGGGTATTGTCTGGGGGCTGAAACTTGGATTCCTACACAGAGCATTGATTTTAAGTGTTTGTTCAGTTACACTCTGAGGGAATACAGCTTTTTTGACCCTTGGACAGAGGAATTCAATCAATTCTGATTAATTTTGGCTCATTGCTGGCAACTAGAATTTTCAGTAACAACAAAGATTTATTTCTATAACTCTTTATTGCAAAGCAATTGTCTTACACTTTCTCATTTGATCCTCATAGTAGCCTCATGAGAGAAGCAGTGCAATGATTATCCCCATTTTGCAGATAAGGAAATTGAGGCTTAAAGGGTTTAAGTGACTTGCCCAAGATTAAATAGTTCATGAGTAGCAAAGCCAGGATGCTGACTTATGTCTTCTGGCTCTAAGTCCAAGGCTCTCATTTTCTAGACTTGATCTTTCCCAAATTAAGAAAATGAACTCAATAGCCTTGAATCTATTAAGATAGATTTTCAATAATTTTTTTCTACTATCATTCATATACTCTGAACACTGAAGTTCAATTACAGATGGAACAATCAATTTATTTTATTCACAATAAAATTTATTAAACACAGTGAGCTTAACCCCCCTATCCCCAGAATAAAAATTATATGGTCTGACATTTCCTAGCTATGTGCAAGCAACTTTCCTTTTTTGAGTTTCAATTTCTTCATCTGTATAATGGGAAGAATAAGACTTGTCCTACGACACTATTGGGGTCCTTGTAATTTTTATGGTGCTAGAGAAATAGGAATTATTGTCATTATCATTGTTATAGAGGCATAGAGGCAGTGGAGAATAGAGGATAGAAAGATAGGCTTAACATCAGGTTCAAATCCTTTCTCTGAAGCATGCTAGCCATGTAACCATTGGTAAATTACATCTTTTCAGTGCCCCAAGCAGCTCCCTAGGACTCAAAGTCACAGATTTTGCTCCAGAGTTGATTCATGTTACAACCAGGAGTATTATGGATTGATGCAAGTGCACCATGGTGGGAATATCCACATAAGAAGCTCTCTATACCAATGAAATGGTAGACATAGATCTCCCCCAAAACTTTTTTTGTGAATGTGTAACCCGAGGTCCAAATTCCATTGGCATGGGATGCTCTCTTCATCGGTGGAGATCCATTCCCTCTGCTTGTGTATGGGGTAGGCAGAGTTTGAGAGAATTGGAGAGATAAAGAGATTTTTAGTCTCTTCATGTTATTCTGGACTCTAGCATAAAGAGAAAATTTGGGGGAATTTCAACCTCACTTCCATGAAGGGAGAAAGACTCTGGGAAGAAGCCTAGAACTTGTAACATGTTCCTATTCCTAGTTTACTCTACTACAGACCTTGGGGAATTTCTTTTTGGGTGAGATCTGGGACTCTCTTGGTTGAGTTGATCTATCCCACTCCCAAAGGAAAAGCTCCTTCAATTTAAGTTGTCTGGCATGCATTCACCTGCCTATACTTCCTCTGATTTCTATTTTGTGATTGACTTGGATAAATGGGTTTATTTGCTATTTGCTAGGCTTGTTCAGTGTGGAACTGCTATTCAGTGGAAAGGGAATCAAGCCTTGGATATACACCATGGGGTTCCCCTTTCCTGGTTAAGAAATAGTGATAAGGAAGTTAGCTTGAACCAAAAAGTTACTTCCCCTACACTAATACTTTTTAACAGGGCAGATAGATATAGTTCTAGCCAGGTATCCCTTTACCCTGAGGAGAGAAAAGAGACTGGCCTCTGGCCTCAACCTTCTGATTCTTCTGGCAGGAACCAAAGGCTCCCTTGGAGAAAGGTCAGGGGAAGCAGACATTAGAGATGTCTATTCTTTCCTCTTTGAGAGTCCAACACAAAACTCCATGCTGCATTTGTTATTATAATTGCTTAAGGAAATCGCTTGTTTGAAGGAGTAGTTTCAGCACTAAGGAAGTTGTATAAATATTAACTAATTGACATTAATATGATAAAAATGATTTATCCATAATCATATAATAAATGTTAGTCAGGATTCATTCCAAACTAAGTGTCCAGATTCCAGGTCTGAGTCACTTTCCACTATAAAACACAGCCTCTTAACATTTTTGAGCACTAGGTTTCGAGGTAATACTCCCAAAGGCCTCTGTCAACAACACAAGACCTCCAGAGAACAAACAGACATAATTTCCTACATATTGCTATCCTTCTTCCCAGTACCTTGGAGAGCATTTCCCAGTTTCTTCTCCCTTGTTCTAGGGCATTTCCCTTCATCTGTCAATTTCTCTATCTGGACATAGTTCAAGTAATTTTTGTAACACAAAGTAGGAAACCTCAACCTTGCATTTTCCTAAAAGATCTTGGCATTTCTATGTTTGAAGTCAAGCACTGCTAGAACAAATGCTGGTTCTCCTTAATCAAGAACTCTAGATGTCCTCCCAGTCCCAATCACTTTATTCTCCAGTGGGACTCTGGGAAATTCCTTCCTTGAGATTGAAAAGAAATTTGTCATTCAGGTCTCTCTCAAAGGATGCTCTGGAATCAAATACTGGTTACATTTGTGGATTTGAGTATTTACAGAGCCGGAGAAGAGGTTGGAGCATAGGTACGTTTAAGCATAGGAATGTGGAAGGAAGAGGGAATATTTCATTGCCTCTTCGAGGCAGGAAGTATTATATCAGGATGTGCCAAAGGTCTTAGTGTGGTTGAAAACATAAATCTTAAAAAATGCACTAAGACTTTTGGGACAGCCTATATAGGGAAGTAAGACAAGCAAACCAATCATTGTTTACCCTTATGGGCAGCTTTTTTTGTTGTCCTATGAGGGAGTATAACAGGTAGAGAAGGGTGTCAAGGAATGAAAGAAAACAGAAAACTCCCACATTTGAGTCAAGGATCTGACATTTCTGGCTACATCAACTTGGACAAGTCACTTGCCTTTTGGAATTTGATTTTCCTTATCTGTGAAATGGAGATAATTCCTGTTTGACTTGCTCCCCAGGGTTGTTGTGAGAAAATTGGATGGAATTACATTGCCAAAGGTGCCGAAGGTGGGAAGGGTAGTAATGATCTGTTACCTGAAAGGGAAAGCTCAGAGTAGTTAATGTTACCTTCCTTTTGCACTGCTGTGTTGTGTTTTTAATCCAAAGAATTATGGACACATTGGGGGCAGGGGCAGGGGGAATGGT
>CM053771.1:164798966-164836005 GCA_028658325.1 Potorous gilbertii | reverse complement strand
AATCAAAAGAATAATAAAATAAAATAAAATAAAATGTAAAATACCTCATTGAAAGAACAACTGACATGCAAAATACAACCAGGAGAGATAATTTAAGAATTATTGGACTACTTGAAATCCATGGAGAGAGAGAGAGAGAGAGAGAGAAAGAGAGAGAGAGAGAGAGAGAGAGAGAGAGAGAGAGAGAGAGAGAGAGAGAAAGAGGGAGGGAGGGAGGGAGAGAGAGAGAGAGAGTGAGCTTATTCTGGCATCCTCCTTTTCAGTTTCCTTGACAACTCCTAGCCTTCAAATTGCTCTCAGATCAATAATTATTCAATTTATGACTGGAAATAGGGATTTTCAAGGTTTCTATATAAAAGAGAATTTATTTTTTTTTCCAGTTTTTTTACTGTGTGAAATGGTAAAAATTGTATGCTTCCTCTTTTGATTTCAGTTATAGGAACTAAATAAATTCAACAAATATATATTGACTCAAAGGGCACTTTTTGGAAATAGAGTCACAAGAGTAGGATTTAGGACCTAATTTAGGACACTAAATACCTTACTAGCTAAGACAAATAAAAACTTTGAATAAATAAATAAATCAATAAGCATTACAAATTATGTATATATGTTACAAATATATGTATATAGTAGAATAAAAGATAATTGTATTTAAAACTAAGAATTTCTATTATATAGAGTTTACTTTCCTTTTAAGGATATAATAGATTCAATATGTAACTGTTTTTGTTTTGGGATCATGGTGGCCACATTCAAAAAGGCTCATCACCAAAAGACTGGCCACCTGGTGATGATGCTGCTTTTGGCCAAGAAAACTCAATAATTTACTGAGACACAGAAGGGGTTACAATATGTAGATGGAATGTATATCCTGTGGATAAAATCAGGGACATTTTGAAGTACTTTGATCTTATGTCACATTTACTTACATGGAAGTTCTGCCACATTTATATGATTCTCCTTTTTTAAAATATATTTTATTGATATTTTCATTTTTTTACCTCTATCATTTCCCACTGACTCTCTTCCCTCCCTCCTCTCCTCCCTCACCAGCACAGAGTTCTTCCTTCAAGCAAATAAACATAATCAAGAAAAACAAATCAATGTATTGTCCATATCTGAAATCTCATGACTCATTCCCCACCTCCAATCTATTACCTCTGACCAGAGGCTGGAGGCAGCCTTCACAACAAATGATTTTCAGTTAGTTCATTGATCATATTTCTGAAGTCATTCATTATTGTCTTCCTTTACATTATTGTGGCCATGATGTAAATTATCCTCTTGGTTCTGTTTATTTTACTCCATTGCTTCATTAAAGTATCCCTAAGTTAACCTGAATATTTCTTGTTGTTCAATAACATTTCATGACATTCATATACCACAATTTTACAGGATCATTCAGGCATAGACATAGAGCTGGAAGGGTAGGTCATCTAGTTCAACACCCTAATTTTTACAGAAGAAACATATGAGACCTAGGGAGGCCTGCCCAAGGTCACATAAGTACAGAGCATGTCACCCCCTACTTGATAAATTCCAATGGTTCCACATTACCTCCAGGATCTAGCTGATTCAGGAGATACCTTCTAGGTCTAATAGCCTCTGCTCCTCTATATGTACTATCCAAAAGAAATGATTCCCAGTGATTTATTCATTGTTAAACTCCACCAATTTAAAACCTTCCTCTGGCTCCTCTTATCTGTGAACTCGGGCTACTAAAACCTCATAAAGCAATGAATTTCTCACATGAAGTTGTCTCAGATATAAACTGAGTCTTCTCTATGTCTGATATCCAGAGGAAAAGCAACAGACAGTCATCCAGATGTTTGGAAATAACATGTAGATATTTATCTAATTGGAAAATAAAAGAACTCTGGGAAATTGACTTAATGATTCCTTTTCTTTTGACTGTCTTGGTATAATACAGAGCCACAGAGTCAAATTATTGATATACTGAAGAAGCTAAATCTAAATATTAATTGATTGATCTCCTACCACATCCTCTCTCCACTCATCATTCAGGGAATAAAACACATCTGGCAAGGGGATCAATCAAACTACTCAAGACTTGGTGGCAAGTGATAAATGAAAATTGAACTAAGTTTTCAATTCTTTCTTAGGCAGTTAAAGTAGGAGTTTCACTTGAAGCTACATAAATGAAGTGAGACATTCCCCAAAGCCCATTTAGGGACGAAAACAGTCTGACTGAACGAATCAAAGATTGAGCTAGATTCCAAGTAACAACAACCAAGGTTCTAGAACTTGAACAATTCATGTAAAAATATTGTGGGTAACTTTGTACAATTAAACCAAACTAATACCAACAGTGGTCCCCCTCATTTCTTTTCATAATTTCTTTATTGCTTTGGATGAGAAAACAGAAGCTTGTATGTTTGTCCAAGGTCTTTGCTGTATTCACATCTCATTAGAGGTAGTTGTGAGAAAGCCCTGGGCTTAAAAGAGAAGGAGACCTGATTGGAATCTCAATTTTGCCATGCTCTAGATGGGTTGCTTTGGATGAGACACTAAAGTTCTAAATGAACCCTTTTAGCTTTAAACTTGCATGAATGTTTGAATGTTGGTCCTAAATTTCTGAATTATTTTAAGTCTGGAAGACAATATCTGTGACAGGAGAGGAAAAAACTGACGAAGGATTGACTTTGTGTGATTCTCTATTAGGAAGATTAGCATATTTCCACAGTCGTTTCTGGAGATGTGACTTCGTTTATACACATACACACATGTATACATATATATTTAGTGGCAGTGGTGTATATATGTATGTATATGTATACATACATGTATGTGTGTATATGTATACATATATGTATTTGAATATGTATACATATATGTATTTATATATGTATATGTATGTGTATATATGTATGTATGCCACAAAAATACCTTTATAAAATAACATACACATGCTATTGAACTATTTTGTATTTAATTAAAAATATATGCATGAAGAAGGCAAGTGGAGCTTGGAGTGAGGAAACCAGACCTCCAAACAACATGTGTGATCACAGGTAAGTTAATTAACCTATCTGAATTTCATGCAACTTTCTATGACTTATCTACTAAGTTATGGATAGGTTGTGATCTGTCTTGGCTAACTAGGGTTGTCCCATACTTAAAGAAATCACAGGTCCTTCCAATAGCTGAGTAAATGCATAGAATGATAAACTGAATACATGAGGAGATAAGCTCCTTCCCTACTATCAACTTCCATCTTCTTTCTATTCAAATTTTGCTTACTTTCAAGATCCTGCTTAAGTTCCACTTTGCATAAAGGATTCCTTTAATTACTTCAGAGGTCTCTTCCTCTGCTTAATTCATGACAGAAAATCTGCATGGCATAATATTAAATTTATGTCAAGGATTTGTGTTCTAATTAATGTGAGGTTTCCAGATTGCAACTCATCTATAACTCAATAGATAAGTTTTAAGAGAATTACCTGATAGTCAAAGAGGATCTTTGACTTGCCTGTAGTCACACAGCCCTAACAATGTCAGAGATGCAATTTGAATTCACATCTTCTTCATTCTAGGGCTAGAATTCTATCCCTGTACCATGTTACCTCTCAAAATACTATCTTGTATTGTTAACTGATTATCTTTTTGATAGTCTTTATGCATACTTTGAGAATAAGGGCCATACCTTATGCTTATTCTGTAGTATATAGTAATATAATATCTTCTATACTGTTTTTGCATAGTTTCATATAATGTTGGGCACTATGTAAAGCAATATTATATGTGTATTTATGCAATATATGCCATTTCTTATGCCATTTTATCATATACTATTTTTACATAGCTTAGCATAGCGTTGGGCACACACTGTGGGCATGTTTGTTTTGTTTTTTTTGCAATGTATCATTCTAATTATGCTGTACAATTGGACAAAATAATTCCATGACCCCTCATTGCCCATAGGATAAATTCAAAACTTCTTAGGAATTTAAAGCTTTCCATAATCTGTCTCCATCTGATCTTTTTTTTCTTTTCTCCTACTATACTTCTTCACGTGCTCTGTTTCTAGTTACATTGGACAACTTGGTGTCTTTTGACTCCTTGGCATACATTGATCGATGTATTTTGAATTATTTCTTTCCCCACTCCATTTCTTTCGGTCCAATCCTATCCATGCTTCAAGGACCAACTCAAATCCTTTCACTCCCATGAGCGATTCCCAGACCTGGACCATCTCTTCCCCTGGACCCCCACCTTGCAATGATCAAATCTCCTTCAGCAGATTTCAACACTTTGTATTTTTCTTATATGTTTACATTCTAATTGTTCATTTTGTGTGTGTGTCTGTGTGTGTGTGTGTGCGTGTGCATGTGTGTGTGTGTGTCTGTCTATCTACCTGACCAGCCCTTTTGGGTTGTAAGCATCATCATCTTACAGAATAAAACTCAGTGTCTTGATCCTATTTATCCTCCTGGTTCTCTCTGCCTACAGATCAGGACTTTTCACACAACAGGATTTACATAAGAGTTTGTCTAAAGAATGAATGAACTGGTCTTTCAGGGGTGAGTACACATACTGAAAACTGAAGCACAGTGACAGAGTAAGATAGTGGGTTCTCTCTTCTAGTGACTGGATGACCATTTGTTGGGTATATGATAAGGGAATTCCTTTTGTGTATAAGTTGGACTGAATGACCCCAAGGTCTCCTGAAACCCCCAATTCTGTAATTCTGTGAAGTATACATGTTATAAGAGAGTTTGGTAAGAATTCCAGCAAGTTAAGCTTTAGGTTATTGTTTAAGTTGTCAAAAAAACAAATAACCCAAAATAAAAAGTTTTCTCAAGGGAAGTTTTTAAGTTAAGCAGAAGAAAACACCACTTTCCTCGAAGTATTTTAAACAAACTTTAGTAAAAAGAGTTTTCCACTCTTCCATTTCTACCCCAATTTCCCCAAAGCACAGTTGACTTTGCCAGTTTAGAACAACTCATGGCTATTCCAAATATACTTACCCCTTTTTTCCTTCTTGATGCTTTTCTGTGGGTTGATCCTTGATGGCTGCTAACCATCCCCAACTGTGCTGTCTTGAAAGTAGAACCTTTCAGTTGTCTTTGTCTAGCCTGCCTTTCTTTAAGGGAAAAGGGTATAAAAGTCAACCTCGGCTGTGAGGAACTAGGGATGCTTAACCCAAAGAAGAAAAGTCTTGGGTGTGGGAAGCATGACATATTAACATGACATATTTGAAGAGATCTCACTCTTAGGAGGGAGGGATTTGACTTGATCAGTGCTACTCTAGAACAAACAGAGTTATAGCCATGCAGATTTAAGCTTCATAAAGAGTAAGCCTGATAAAGAATTAGCTTGATAAGAATAAACTTTCTAACACTTTCTTCTATCCTAGCATGCAATGGGCTGCTCTGGAGATAGTGGAGTTCCCTTTCCTAGGGTCTTCACGAAAGGTTCCACCATTTCTCTTGGATATTGTAGGGGACACTTAGGTGTAGATACAGACTAGACCAGAGGACCCCCAAGGTCCCTTCCAACTCTGAGGTTCAGGGAGACTGTCATGCTTTTGTGCCTTGGCCTAAATCATAGAGAATTTATTAAACACTCAACATGTGCCAGCAGCTAAAAACATTAGGGAAGCCTGTTCACAGGCCCTGCCCTAGATACTGCTGCAAATTCTCATTATCTTAGGTAGCAACCTCTGCAAGCATTCTTAACCTGGGGTCCATGAACTTGGTTGTTTGTTTGTTTTTAATATTCCGCCAATTCGATTTCAATATAATTGGTTTCCGCTTTAATGCTCCACATTTTGTTTTGTGCATTTCAAAATACTATTCTGAGAAGCGTTTCATAGGTTTCATTGGCCTGCCAGAGAGAGACATAATAAAAAAGGGTTAAGAACCCCTGCTTTAATTGAAAAAAACAAAACAAAGCAAAAAACCAATGGGCCAGGATTCAAGAGAAATAGGTTTTGGTCTTGTCTCTGCTTCCTCTTTTGGGTTACTTTAGGCAAGTCAGGCAGCCATTTTGTCTCAGTTTTCTTCTCCTAAGTATGGATAATCACAGTATAGGTCCAGTGAAGAAATGCACAGCTCTGCTCAGGAAGCCAAGCAGATTAAGTCTAGTGCTTCTTAACCTGTGAGTCATGACCCCATATGGGGGTCACAAAAAATTTTGACAACAGTAAAAGGTTTCTGAACACCCAGTGACCAAAAATTAATAAAAATCAAGTATGTCATGCATCCAAGGTATTTCTGACCGTGCTTTCTTGTATGGCATAGCACAATTTCACTGCAGCCTTGGTTCTGAACACAAAGCATGCGCACTTTGCACTATTCTTGTTCTCAGACCACAAAAGCCAACAATCGCTGCAAAAAGGGGCCAGGAATGGAAAAAGTTCCCTGGTCTAGGGAAGCTTATCACCAGTATGGCTACAAGGTACTATAGTTTACCACCATAACAGATCTGGAGAAAACAATCTGTGCTGTTGGAAGGAGAGACTACATGGACGAAATTACATGTCTCAGAAGTAGTGAAGCAGCCAATCAGTTAACAAGCAGCTAGATGGCACAGTGGATAGAATGTCTGGCTTAGAATCAGGAAGACTCAAATTCAAATCCAGCCTCAGACACTTACTAGTTGTGCGACCCTGGGCAAGTCCCTTACTCCCGTTTGTCTCAGCAGGAAATGGCAAACCACTCCAGTATCTTTGTCAAGTAATCCCTCAAAAGGGCCATGAAGTGTTGGGCATGACTGAAATGACTGGATAACAATAGAAACTATGTAGAAGGTACTGTGCTACATGCTAAGGATATAAAGGCAAAAATAAAACCATCTCTGCCTTGTAGCAGCTCACACTGTATAGAGAAAAAGAGTCAGTACCAAATGGGCAAGGTAAATAGCTATTTAGGGAACACTATAGTGTGTGTGTGCATGTGTGTGTGTGTCTATTCTTGCAATGAGAGAGACTTCTAAACATTATTTTTCATGTGTTTAGTGCTAGAAAACTGTACTCTCTATGGGATGGGGAACATGTGGCCTTGAGGCCACATGTGACCCTCTAGAGTCCTCAAGCGCAGCCCTTTAACTGCCTCCAAACAAATCCTTTTATGAAAGGGAGTGAGACTCACCTATGAGATATAACTTTGGACTTGGAGGCAGGAAGATCTGAATTCATATCCTGCCTCAGACACTTCCTAATAGTCCGGCCTTGGGTAAATAACTTCACCTTTCCCTGCCTCAGTTTCCTCATCTGTGAAATGGGGATAGTGGTAGCCTCTACCATACAAGGTTTTGGTGAAGAAGTGTTTTGTAAATTTTAAATGTGTAAATGTGTGTTGGATTATTAGTATTATAATCATTATCCATTTTGTAATATTATATTACAGGAAAGCCGTAAATTAGATAGTAACTCACAGGAGCCCAAATTCAAATCTTGCCCAGCTCTGGAGATGGAGACTGCTATCATCCCTATATTTCAGAGGGTTGATGATGAGGATCATATTAGAAAACATAAACTCTTAGAGGACAGGGAATTTGTTTTCTTTGCAAGGCCAATGTCTAACTAGTTACAAAATAGGCAGTTAATCTTGAATTGAAAGAGCTTCATTAAAGTATAAGTACCATTGACATGTTAGATTGCATAATCAACTAGCTATATTTCTGACCGTTCTTTACTATGGGAGACAAGATAGAGAGGTTCACCTGAATATCTGTAGCCGCAGGAGTTGACGACCGCTGAAGCGATAACCATGATTTCAGTGAGGATCTACTTTTCCTCCTCCCTAAAGACTGTGACTGATCCATGATTAGGAAAGCTTGGCCCTGAGGACCTCCTTCCAATATTGTTCTATTACTGCACAGTGCAGGTCACTGTATTTGAGAGGTAATGAAGTCAAATGGCCTGGGTTTGAATCCAGACTCTGCCATTTTCTGCTCTTGTGGCTTTGAACAAATCAGTGCTTCCAGGTTCTCATCTAAAATGGGGGAGCACATGAGGATTTGGTCCAGAAAGCACCAGGGAGGAAGGGGAATTGTTTTTTTTTCACTCTGAGATCCCTGGCTCCAAAATCTACATAAATTGCTAACCACCATGAATAATTTTGTGACATGATCATCCACTAAATAAGTTATTTCACTTTTGAACTTATCTATACCCTCTTGATCCCGTAGCCTATCCCACATATCACTTTTACAAGGTAATCAATCGTAGCTAACATTTGTAAAGCCGTTAAGGTTTGCCAATTGCTTTCTTTACGTACATGGATCATCTCATTTGGTCCTCACAAGACCCCTACGAGAAAGGTACTGCTATTATTCCTATTTTACAAATGAAGAGACTGAGGCAGACTGAAGTTAAGAGACTTGCACAGGATCACACAGCTAATGACTAAGGTAGGAATCAAACCTTGATCTTTTTCCAGATCTAGGATCTCCACTGGGCCTCTACTTGAAGGCAGGAACTGTCATTTTTTTTCATCATAATCTCCAGTATCTTAGCAAAATCCCCTGCGCATAGTTTCGGTTGTTAAATCTGTATTGAACTGATTCACGAAATTGTCATAACATCCGCATCAATTTTTACTTTCAACAAAAGACATTAATCATATGCTCTACCTAATATGTGTTAAATACTTTATTAAGTGTAAAATTATTTGTAATTATGGGAGAAAGATGCTCCATTCATGCATAGTTTAATTTCTTTGTCAAAATGGAATTGACTGCATTGGGTGTTTATGAATTCCCTGTCCCAAAAGTGTTCAAATAGAGACTGATCAGTTCTTAGCGATGTTAATAAAAACTGGCATTTATATAGTGTTTAGGATTTTAAGACTGTCACAGCAACCATAGGCAGGGAAAGTATTGTTTTGTTCTGAATCTTTGATTGCACAGGTGTAGGTAAACATCAGACTGGAAACTCCCTCCTCTGATTCAGTTTGTCAAGTTAAAAATAGTTTAAAAATTATCCCTAGGGCTCTTAAAGATTAAGTGCCAAGTTGCTAGGCACATAATGCAAATATTAGTTTCCCCAATTTACATATGAACAATCTCATACTCTCTAGGTTAAGTGACTTGCCCAGGGTCATATAGTTGATAAGTATCTAAGTTACCTATTATGTGATTCTTCTTAATCCAAGTCTGATTGGATACTCAGGGTCCTATTCAGTATGTTAATCTTCCTCTCTGATGTTTAGAGGGCTCCTGTACATGGCAGGCAATGGGCTAAATGGCCTCCAAGGTCCCTTAATATTCTATGATTCTATGAAGTTATTTTGCCTTTTTGTTCCAATGTAAATTATAACAAAAAGTATTAGCAAATGAAACAAGTAATTCGTTTATTTTTAGTAGATAGAGTAGTAAACTCCTTTCTCTTGATTTCTCTTGGATCTGTAACCTCTAAAATGTTTTTAACTCAATCTTTCAGAAAATTAAATAATGTATATTGAGTTTGGGACAGAACATGAAAAGTTTTGAGCCATAAAAATTATGTATTCACATAGTTATCATTAAGGGAAAAAAGAAGTTACCTTTATCAATAAAGTGTCCTTCCCAGTTCACTATGTTGGTCTTAAACTTCAACAAATCTTCTTCAGTGGGAAGGCAGCAGCCTAAATATTGATTTAGAGCTATAAAAGGTCAAAGCTTGCTTCAGCAGATTTCACAGAGAGAAGAATGAAGTGAAAGAATTCCCATGTGCAAGATACAGCATTTAGGGGAGAGAGAGAGACAGAGAGAGGGAGAGGGAGAGGGAGAGAGACAGACAGACAGAGACAGACAGAGACAGAGACAGAGAGACAGAGACAGAAAGAGAGGGAGGGAGAGAGAGAGAGAGAGAAAGAGAGAGAGAGAGAGAGAGAGAGAGAGAGAGAGAGAGAGAGAGAGCGAGCAGGGAGGAGGAGTGCTTAACTGGTCATCCTGAAGAAAGGTACAACTCCAAAGAACTTTCTCCTTGAAACACAATAGCAGGTGTTCTGGGATGTGGGGGGCCAGGGTCGGGTGGGGGGAAGGTTGTGAGGATGAGAGTCTTCTCCCCTTATTGATGAGAGGATCCTGGCTGACAAATGATTGGCAGAAATATAAGAAATGAGACTTATGGCCAGCAATTGTTTGGGTACTCTCCACATCCAGACCACTAGGTGACACTGTGGAACATGGACACTGTATTCAGCTATTGTTAAAAACAGGAAAAAAATCATTTTATTCAGTGTCAAAATTAAGACAAGACCTTCCAGTTTAGAGGCCATCTGCTCCTGGGTTCCTAGGTTTAAAGCTGGAAGAACTCGTAAAGCTTTTCTAATCCAACTCTCTTATTTTACAGGTGAAGTCATTGAGAGCCAAGAAAGTTTATAAAGTAATTTGCCCAAGGTCACTCATGTAATAAGTAGCAGAGTTTAACCCCAAACCTCCATCCTCAGACTCCAAATTTCCTGCAGGAGAAATGAGATTCAAAGATGGGGAGTGCCTTGTCTAAATTAGGGGTGTGCTGTTCACGAATTTTAAAAACAATTGCCTGCCCTTCCTGTGAATCAGTTTCCAAGGTCAGATGTGCCCCATTTTGAAAGTAATAGCCTACATGTAAATCATAGAGTACTTTAAATAAACAACGAAAGCTTTGTATTTTTATTTTACTGAAAACCCAGTCTTTCTGAATGGAGTTGGTGTCCCCAAACTGATCTGTTATATAGTTTGAATTTCTCTATAGTGAGTTTTTCTTAAGGGAGGTAGTACCTGCTATAGTGGTAAAAAAAAAAAGAATACTGTGACTGTCTCATTGCGGGTCAGAAAAGCTCACAGCCAGAAGCACTTTGCAGGGAGTCTAGTGAAGGCCTTACTCAGACCCACAGATGACTGCTATAGCTCTTCTACTTCTTCCAGCCCTACCCTCAAAAGACTGGGAAGGTGGTAATTAAAAAAAGAGATAGAATTTGGTAAAAGTGCCAAGTAGGCAGAGCCTGCCAGCCTTCTGAGCATTCCTCACCCTCCCTACCTGCCAACTGGATCTAAGATTCTTGCTAGGCTCTGGTCCCTTCCTACCTCCTCTCACCTTCAAGTCTCACTTGTCCTGGATCCCGTTTCCTCAGGCCTATGTTTTCTGCCAAGGGCCTGTGGGCGGCAGGGGTGGGGGATGTATCTTTGCTGAGGCCTTGCAGCTCTCACTATGATGGTCTTTCTGGAGCAGTCCCATAGCTCTGCATCACCCCTACACTCTCCTATACCTGCAGACATTTCAGACTAACTACTTGGGTCTTTTTCTCATTCCCTCCTTCATTTTATGCAGGAAAGAGACGTTATTGGGTTCGTGGTGTTTTTGGCTACCTGGTAGTTTAAATAGATTGAGTAGATCAAATTCTATGTAGGATCATGGCCGGGTTAAAAGCTGAAAAATGATTATTTTACTCACAGTTTCAGAACTAAGGAAGTTCTTTAGATGGAACAAGCATTTATTATCTACTGGATGTCAGGAACTGTGCTAAGCACATTACAAATATTATTGCATTTCATCCTCACAACAATCTTGGGAGGGAGGTGATATTATTTGCCTCATCTTACAGTGGAGAAGACCAAGGCAGAAGTTAAGTAACTTTCCTGAGGTTACAAACCTAGTCAGTGTCTGAGTCTGCATTGGAACTCAGGTATTCCTGACTTCAAGTCCAAGGATCTATTCACTGGGTCACCTAGCTACAATTCATAGGTTCGCAGATTTGGAAGGGACCTTTGGGATCATCTGGTCCAACCCTTATATTTTACAGATAAAGAAACAGAAGTTTAGAATGAATTATTTGTCTAATATCACATTGGGGGTGTGGTCAAGCTAAGATTTGAAACCAGGTCCTTTAACATCTGGGCCAGTACTCTCCACTAAGCCATGCCCCTTCTCTACTCTATAATGTGTGTGAGATCAAAGAGAAACATTTATTGGCTTGTTTTTTGTTTTATTTTTTAATTAAAGAAAGCTGTTTAATAGTTATTTTGTCATGTCCAGTCCTGAGGACCATATTTTAGGAAGGACACTGACAGGCCAGAGTGACTCCAAAGGAGGGTGACCAGTATGGTGAGGAGATAGATGGAGATCATGTCATATGAGGTACTAGCTAAAGGAAGCTGTGGTATTTAGCTTTGATAAAAAAGATGGCTTAGGAATAAAGTGATAGCTGTATTTATTTGGAGATCTATCATAGGGACAGTGCATTAGGCCCCTTTGGGAAAGTGTTAGAAGCAATGACTTGAGAATGCAGAGAAGCAGATAATGGATTGGCATATCCTTTCCTAAATACTGGAGTTTGCTCAAAGGAGGATAATGGATTGGCATATCATTTCCTAAATACTGGAGTTTGCTCAAAGGAGGATTATCTTCAGGAGGTTGCGGGTTCCAACCTTCTGAAAGTCTCTAACTCTAGGATATTGTAGAGAGAACCCCCACTCAGACAAGAGTTAGACTATATAATCTTGGGGAGAGTTTACTACTCTGAGATTCTCTGATTTTGTGACTTTATAAACACAAGGTAATGTGACCTAATAAAGTGAGGGAGATATTGACCAATATGAAGTCATCAGTCAATAGGTGGCTAATTCCCGTCAGCAACTGAAGAGTGTGGAACGGGGCTAGTGTAGATGGCACAATCCCTCAAATCTAGGGACAAGGTTAAAAAGTATTAAAAACATTGCAGGCTACAAGAATCTACATATGCATCATGAATAGAAACAGAAAACTATAGGCATTATGTCCAGGAGTAATGCATATTATGATGTCATTTGAAAATAATTGACTGATGGAATTGCATGGAATCTTGATAAAAAACCCAGATAAAATGAGGATTGTGTGTGTGTGTGTGTGTGTGTGTGTGTGTGTGTGTGTGAGCATCAATTCTATTGAAATAAGAGGTTACTCTTAAAAGGTGAGGTGAATATCTGGTTGAGTGAGGGAATGTGTCTGTTTTCGTGAGACAGAGGCATTGTTAACTTTTTCGGGGAGGGGAACAAATCTATTATTTATTTTTTAAAATATATTTTACTGATATTTATTTTTGGTACCACCAGGATGACTCCCATTTCCTACCTCTTCTTCTTCCAGAAAACCATCCCTTATATAAAAAAATTTAACATTTTAACATAAAAAGGAGAGAAAAAATCAGTAAAATCAATCAATAGTCAAAAAAATCTGAAAATACATGCAATGTTCTATATTCATGGACCTTCCACCTTCTCAGGGTAATGAGACTGGGGTATCTTCTCATGGTTATTCTTTGAGACCATGCTTGGTCTTTGTAATTTTGCAAAATTCACTTTTGATTACTGTGTGATTGTCCTTTCTATTCACATTGATGTAGTCATTGTGTATATTGTTTTCGTGGCTGCTGACTTCAATGTGTGTGACATTGTGTTAATCTTTCTGTAGTTATCATATTTGTTGTCTCTTATAGCAGAATAATATTCGGGGTTTGTAATGTCAACGTTGAAGACCAGCAACTCTTCTACAAGTTATAGTCTTAGAGAGCTACCTGAGGGCTTTGTGTAGTTGTTGTTCAGTCATTTCAGTTATGCCCAATTTTTCATGACCTCATTTGGATTTTATTGGGAAATATACTTGGGTGTGTTGCCATTTCCTTCTCCAGTGGATGAAGACAAACAAAGGTGAAGTGACTTGCCAAGGGTCATGTAGTGAATTTCTGAGGCTGTATTTAAATTCAAGTCTTCCTGACTCTAGGCCCAGTGCTCTATCCACTGAGCCATCTAGCTCCTAGATTCAAGGCTAAGTAAATGTTGTTGTTGTTGTTGCACTTGTCCTTCATTCTCAAAGAGGACCTTGACATCAGGGAAATGATGACATGACTTGTAGTTGATTTTGTTTTGAGTGAGGGAAGGCTGTGTAGGTCACCAGCCTCACTTTTCCTCCAGAGCCATCTGAATCCAGACCTGATATTCATCAGGATGACTGGAGATGACCCAGGATGAGGCAATTGGGGTTAGGTGACTTGCCCAAGGTCACATAGCTAGTAAGTGTCAAGTGTCTGAGGTGAGATTTGAACTCAGGTCCTCCTGACTCCTGCACTGGTGCTCTATCCACTGCACCACCTAAGCTGCCCCCCTCTGGGTCCAGTGCAATATGTATGAAGTACATATACAATGGTATCCAGAGTTGGGAGACTTACAGGAAAGAATCAGGAGCATCGAGAAAGTCTTCCGAAGAGGGGAGCATTGATTTGAGCCTTCAAGGATTCCAAGAGGCTGAAGGGATGAGGGAGAACATTTCAATCTCGGGGGCAGCTTGTACAAAGGAATGCATGGAAGAGATAAAATGCCACATTCAGGATTGGTCAGTCACATCAGTAGGTAAGTGAAAGACTATAAATGCCAAATAAATTTAAATAGTGGTTTAAGGTTTACAAAACACTTTGCATAATAACCCATTGGATCCTCACAACAACCCTGTGAGGTAGGGCTGATTATCCCCATTATGTAAATGAAGACACTAAGGCTGAGAAGTGATTTGCCCAGGGTCACATAGCTATTAAATGTTTTGAGCAAAGTTTGAACTAATTTCTTCCTGACTATAGGTTTAGCACTCTAGTGTCTGTGACCTGTAGTTGGTCGAGTAGTAGCTTTCTTTTAATCATTCCCTCAAAAAGAAATAAATAGGAAACCTTTCTCAATTCCTGAACACCTTCCCTAACCCCCTCACACACACACACACACACACACACACACACACACACACACACACACACACGTGGAGGGCAGCCTAGCACTTTCAATTCTCCCTTAGCTGTGCTTGCTCAGGGCATTTCATTCATAACTAACCCTCTATAGTAGATTAGCGTGATGTGGGCTCGATGTGATTCAAGACCTTGGCACTCTCTTCAAAGGACAATGTGAACATCTGTTCAAGCAGGGCAGCATCTGGTATCAACCCTCTTCCAAGGTGATTGCTGTTCTGCTCCTAGACTCTAGCTCTTCCAGGTACATGCATTTCATTTATGACTCTGTCTCCGTAGTAACTGAGTAGGGTTGAATTCCCTGGCATGGTGCAAGGTCTCCGGTTACCTCAGTCTTTCCAAGTAGATTATAGGGGAAAAGGCATTGGCTCTTATAACCGTGTTGTCACTTGCTCCCTCTCTCCCTTAGATCCAGAACAAGTCTCTTTTAAATGCCCCACACCATCATCCTGCCCCTTCCATCATCCTGAAGCCCTGCATACTCTTTAGCATACTTGCCCCTGATGTGTGAGAATGGGGCAAGTGCTAAAGGAAGTATTACAATTTCAGATTTACCAAGAAACTTGTGATCTTGGTGGTTTTTTTCCTTTAAAGTAAATTTTTCTACTTGAGAGACTGTGTAGACTGGAAGACATGAGCATCCAGTTCACTTGGCAGTTATTTTTCTTGCTGGGGATTAATGCTATAAGATATATGACCTTCAGTAAGTCATTTGACTTTAAGGGTCAAAGTTATGTCTCTATGTCCAAAAGCGGTGATCTGGGTCCATTATTTATTAACTTAAGAAATCTGACAAATCAGTTCTTTAAGAACGATTAGCATGAATCAGTGCAGTAGAACCTGACATCTCTGCATAAATGGATAAAATTGAGTTTCTAGTTCAAAGCTGAGAACTAGCCCTAAACCCATTGAGAGTGACACCCACTAAGATTTAACATTCTGTGACATCAAACCTGAAAGATCCAGCTATTGGTAATTATCATGTCTTCACTACAAAAACAACCAATTTAAAAAAAATTTTTTTCTTCCAATGTCTGAACAGTAAGATATTTCATTTATTAATTTTTTAAAAAAGAAATGAGCAGACAGGCAAGTGTTAATAGTTGAAAGATAAATGACATGACAGTTGAAATTGAAAGGGAATTTGAAGGGAATCTAGTTAACTTCATTCCCCAATCAATCAACAAATAATTGAGATCATAGGAAAGCATCATACAACTTCCCAAATGTTTCTTCTTATTCAGTTCTGGGCTTAATTAATTGTCCTTCTTCAGTCCAATCCAAGAGTCTGAAGGGACTTCAACAGCACTGGACAGAACATCCAATGTTTAAAAAAAGAATCCCCACTACACCCTCCAATTATGGCAACTATTAGAGAGTTTTCATAAAATTATCCTAAATTTGGGTTTTTGTGATTTTTACTCATTGCTCCTAGGTTCTCTCCTCTGCAGCTGAACAGAAAAAGTCTACTCCCTCTTCCATATGACAACCCTCCAAAAACTTGATGGTGGTTCTTTGATCTCTCCTTGAGTTCTATTTTTTTCTCATAATAGTACCTTCATCCAGACCCTGGTTGCCCTCATCTGGATGCTTTCCAGTTGATCAGCATCCTGCCTAAACTGTTGTTTCCATGGTGATGTACAAACTCCATATGAAGCCTGACCAAAATAGAGGCCAGAAGAACTATCACTTTTTTTGTTCCTGAATGTTATGCCCTTTAAATGCATATGGGCCAGCAGGAAGGCAGATAACAAGCAGGCAACAAACATTTATTAAGCATATACTTTGTGCCAGGCTCTGTGATTAAGCACTGGGCATACAGATACAAGCAAAAAGGAAGACTGTCTTTGCCCACAAGGAGTGTACATTCCAGTGGGTGAAAGACAAACTATAAAAGGGAGCTGAGAAGTTAGGGGAGGAGGAACATACCTGCACTGGAGTATGGTATGACCAGTCCTGAGAGACAGCAGCATAGCTAGGAAGGGAATGAAATATTTGACCTAGGTGTGTCCCTCAAATGAAGACCTTGACGGGACTCACCCATGAAAAAGGGCTCCAGAATAGTGGAGGGATATTCCAGAGTGAGAAAGTCTTGGCACTGAGGGAAGTTCCAGGCTGAAAAATCAGCTAAGACATAGTGGCAGTGTTGAGAGTCAGAAGTCTATATGGAAAGGCAATGAAGCACTATTGGCCTGAGCCCACCCAAAGGAGACCCCAGAAAGAACTGAATGACACCAAAAAAGAAAGAAAGAAATTGATTATATTTAACAGATAAGAAATTATTTGATCCAGATAAAGAATTAATGGACTCTGAATACAGATTGAAGTAGGTTTTTTTCACTTACTTTATTCTTTTACATGATATTTTTTTTGATCTGTGTCTTCTTTCACAACTGTGACTAATATGGAATTATGTTTTACATGATAGCACATATATAACCTCTATCAAATTGCTTACCATTTTTGGAAGAGGGTAGGGGAGGGCAGAAGAAAAATTTGGAACTCAAAATCTTGTAAAAGTGAATATTAAAAATTGTCTTGACATGTAATTGGGAAAAAGCTCAACTATTAAAAAAAGATGTGGGCCACTCCAGAGTCAGCTCTCGGTGTAAACAGACAAGTGACTTGTTTGATCAAAGATCAAAATTAGTGCAATATTGGACAGACAAAATATAAGATAAATATGGCAGGAAATTAAAATAATTCAGTTCTTGTTTAAAAAAGTGAGTCTCCCACTGCCTCCTGCATTACTAACGGTCTTGGCTTACGTCTTGTCACTGGACTCCAACGACTCTGGAGGAGAGGGTAAGCTTGATGACTTTGCACAACTCTGCCTCACTTAAATCCAATTCACTTATCAGTCAAGACAGGGCCTTCTGATGTCACTGGTCTCTTCAAGAATGAAGGATGCACAACAACAATTCATTCTAACAAATTATTGATAATTACAAATGGGATGTTTATAGAGGAAAGGACATAGAACAAACGATAACAATTTCAATAGTTTAATACAAAATAACTGCCATTAAAAAAAGTCCAAAAGAATCTCAAAAGGTGCCTTATTTAGCAAACACTTGACCTATTTATTGAGTGGAGAGATAGTTAGCCAAAGATAATACAGATAACCTGGGTTTAGAATACAAACTCAAATGACCATAGTAGTCTACTGTTTGATGAACCCAAGGATCTCAGCTTTTGGGATAATATTCACTTTTACAAGATCACTCACTAAGAAAAACTGCTGGGAAAACTGGGAAATAGTGTGGTGGAAAACGGGCATAGACATTACCATGCCTGACACCGTATACCAGAATAAAGTCCAAATGGGTTCATGATCTAGGTATAAAGGCCAATACTATAAACAAACCAGGGGAGCAAGGAATAGTTTATCTGTCAGATTTATGGAGCGTGGAGGAATTTATGACCAAATAAGAGATAGAGAACATTATGAAATGCAAAATGGATAACTTTGATTCCTTCAAATTGAAAAGTTTTTGCACAAACAATGCCAATGGAAGCAAGATTAGGAGGGAAGCAGAATTTTAGCCATGGAGGATAACCAGTGAAAGTGCTCAGAGTAGGGAGATGGAGTCTCTTATGCAAGAAACAAGCAAGGAGGCCATTCTCACTGGATCACTCTGTATGTGTGTGCACACATGTATGCATGTGCACAGATGCATATTTCTCAAATATAACAAGACTGAAATCAGTCTCACATATGCTTATAGAGGATGAAGAAACAGCAAAAAAAAAAAGAGAACCAAGTAGGTCAACAAGCCTTTATTAAGTGCCTACTATGTGTCAAGTGCTGTCCTATGCAATGAAGATATAGAGAAAGGAATAAACTTTATTCCTTAAATAAAAATATAAAGAAAGGAATAAAACAAAAGAACATAAATAAAAAGAAAAAAATAAAAGGAATAAAAGAAAGGTACATTTCCTTCAGGACCTTAACATCTAATGGGGGAGATAGCATGCTAATAAACTACAAACACACAAGATATACATAGGGTAAATTGGAGATGAACAATAGAGAGAAGGCATTAGCATTAAGGAGAACTGCAAAAAGCACAGGAGACCCATGAAGGAATTAATTTATATGATATCTCAATAAGAGAAAGATATCGATAGCACAGAAAAACTCTCAGATCTTAATCCTCTAGAAACTGTGAACAAGAGAGAACATCAGCAGCTACTGACCTCAATACATACTTTACTCTATATAACATTTTTATGAGAATCATTTCCACAGTCACTAAGAGCATCATCAGAGAAGATACTATAGGCCTGGGTAATTGAAGGCAACAGGCAAGATTTTACAAACAATATTCCACAGCATGCCACATTTTTTTATCATCTTACATTGACTGAAAAATATAGAAAACACAGTATCTCACTGTACTTACTACAAGTGCAAGTCAAGCATTTATTAAGTGCTAATGATAGGCAATGTGCTAAGCTCTGGGGATACAAAGAAAGTCAGAAACAGTCCTTGACTTCAAGGAGTTTACCATCTAATGGCAGAGACAATAGGGAAACAACTAGGTCCCATACACAGAACAAATTGGTGATAAACAATAGAGAAAAAGCACTAATATTAAGGAGGATCAGAAAAGTTTCTTACAGAAGATGGAATTTTAAATGGGACTTGAAGGAACCAGGGAAGTTTGGAGGTAGAGATGAAGAGGAAGAGAATTTCAGCCATGGAGGATAACCAGTGAAAGTGACCAGAGTAGGGAGATGGAGTCTCTTGTGCAAGAAACAAGCAAGGTCACTCTCACTGGATCACTCTGTGTGTGTGTGTATGCATGCATGTGCACATATACATATTTCACAAATATAAATGGACAAGTGGGGCTCATAATTCAACAGGAAGAGGAGAACCAGATGGAATGACTTTGAAAACTGCAAAGCTAGTTTAATTTATGATCCCAAACTTCTACAAAGACTCATTTTTGAATACTGACATCCTGATGGTCCCATTGTATAGTGATGAGTTATGTAACCTTCTAGTCTCCAAGAAAAATGATCATTCTTCAAAGGGCAATGGGGAGATGTGAGGAGTGTGTGAGTAGGTTACAATAGAGAGAATTAGGAACCAGAATAAAGAATATTATCAGAGAAATATGTAATTGAAAAGTATGATAGGCTAGTCTTCATTATCAATACATTTACTATGGGCGAGCCACTGTGCTAAGCATTGGGGATGTAAAGAAAGGAAAAACCATGGTTTCTTTCCTCCAGGTGTGCACATTCTAATGGATGAAAGGATATAATAATTATCTTCATAGAAGATATGCACAGCATAAATGAGAGGTAATCTCAGAGGGAAGGAAGGAGTGGAATGGGGGTTTGGGGCATGGATGGATGAGTCATATGACAGTGAGGGATTACCAGTAGACAGTCTAAGTGTCTTAATGATTTTAGGAGCAAGCAAGGAAAACCTCCAGCATGTTGCATTGTCCCCTTGTGGTGAACTGATAAGTGGACATGTACAGGAGTTATATGGCAGGCATGGAGGGATTATGATTTTCATTATAGGAGAGATTCCCCAAATGAAGGACAATATAATAACAATGGTAGCTAGCATTTAGAGATTTTCATGTATTATCACATTTGATACTTACAATGATCCTGGAAGGTTATAATCCCCGTATTTCAGATAAGGACACTGAGGCAGACAGAGATTAAGTGACTCAAAATGCCTAGTAAGCATCTGAGGAAGGATTCAAAATCAGGACTTCTTGCCTCTGAGTCCAGGACTCCTCTCACCATGCCACCAAGAGCACAGATGGCTTTACGTGTCCTCGGAACCTAGAAATGAGCCTTGAACTTAGTAAGTAAACTTAAGAAAAATTTATGAAGTTGAAAAAATTTACTTGAATTTATTTCATTTTTATCTGCTTGGAAGTTTTTCTAACAGTACAGGCTGATATTTATTCTTTTAGACTCTTAATAAAGGAGGTTCTAAATCTTAGAAGCTGAATTGCTTTTTATAGTCCTAAAACTTTGGCAGACCCGATTTCCTCCTCTTCATAGAGTCAGAAAATGTTAGAAAATGAAGAATACTTGGAGATCATAGAGATTAGGACTTGTCATATAGCTAGCCGTTGGCTATAATAGTACTAATATCCACTGGGACCCCTCCTTTTCTCCCACAATGGGGATCAATTTCCTCTGAAAGTTAGTTAATTGACCCTAAGGCTTGATTGGCACCTTTTCCCCTTGACTCAGCTTCCTGGACACCTAAGGCATAAAAAGTTCCATCTCATTGACTAGGTCCCACCGACTTGGTAGGTGTCTGAAGACCATAGGAATCACCATACCCATTTCCATGCTGAGACAAGGATTGTCACCTAAGTACAAGCTAAATACTACTGTATCTTTGCTGTATATCCTTGTTATCCTAGGGCTAAGTAAACCTCCTTTGGTTAACTGTTCAATGGCTCATTTCTTCCCTAAATCAAATCTGAACAGGATACCATCATCAGACCTACTCCTTAATAGCAGCAGAGTCAGAACTGGAACCCAAGTCTCCTGATTTGCAGTTCTATGATATTTCCACTTTGCTAAACTAATGCAAGTAAAATTTAAATTCAAGGCACTGAACTGGAATTTGAATTAATGCCATAAACTGGAATTTTTCACAAGTTATAGATCTTATTTGAAAAACAACAACTTTGGTACAGTATCTCCCTAGTCCTGTTTTGCACTATCCCAGAGATTTATCAGCTTCTCCTACCATTTTCCACAATTCTTGGGCTTTCATCTCTTTGACTTTTCAATTAAAACTTTTTCTGCGATTGGCTTGTATTAGAACTACTTGTCAAAATTCAGCTTCAGGTCAAAATTCAATAAACTATGACATATCCTCTATCATCCAGGACCTCAGTATATTTCATACATTTACACTTGGTTCAGTATTCCCCTTTCTCCAAATTCTCATTTCTATAATAAAATTTAAAAACTCTCTTTGGAGTATTTTTTGTGAAAGAAGTATAAGAGATCCATATAATAATCAAAGGCATAGGGTGAACAGGGTTTTGCTTCTCTAGAACATGATTCCCATTTTCATTCTTTTTCTTACATTTCCCAAATCACCTGTGGAACTGTATGGGTGGCAGGCTTCTCCCCTCCTGGTAGTAAAATTGTCTTATGAATTCCTGTGTTCCAAACCTTGCAGATTGTCCTCTGATAGGCTGACGTATTGTTGCTGCCCTCAACTAAATTTGTTCTAGTAGTTTTGTCTCACGACCAGTCCAATTATAAGCCTGTTTTATATGCAAGCTAGGACTAGAATTAGGCAGAGTAGATTATGAAATCTGAGAGGTGCTAAGAATTCCACCTGCCCCAAACTGTTACTGTGACTGAAGTTTTCACCATTAGAATATTGAAATTATGGCACTGTATTCAGAGTCTCTATTAAAAGCAAATCACTGTTAATACAGGATTGAACCCATTATTTCCCCCGTTCCCATGATCCCCTTAGCACAGATAGGTTTATCAACTTAACCATGAATGGGACCCAGGGATGATAAATTGTGATTGATACGTGATGCTGCCAGGAAGGACAGTGCGTACCATGGTATTTTGGCACAAAAGCGTGCTGCTCGGTAGCCAAAGGTTTTCATGAAGGTACTGGCAGGGGTGCCATTTTAGTGACTTTTCCTAGGACCAACCATGCACATTTGGCATAATTTTATAAATAAATGCCAGATGCGATTGCTTTGGAGATAGGAGCTAAATTGACTGATTTAGAAACAAGAGGTCCCCACTGACTCTATCACTATCACTGTGCTTTAGAAAGTGGTCTCCTATATAACCCACTTGTACCCCACTTATACTTCCCCATGTAGAAAACCTTTTCCGTTGGCCACTACTATATCTTGGCTATACACTTTAGAGGCCATGTGAAAAACTTCAAAGTCCTTCCAGGGTTGTCCTGATACAAAAAGGAGACCACATTTTGAATCTAATAAAATTTTGAAATGAATAAATTTTGAATTTATTTGAATCTTGAAAGTTTGAATTTTGAAACTAATAAAAAATAAAACTATCAGGATTGTGTTTTTAAAGGTGATGTCAATCTGCTATCCTATAGGAAGCAAAGTGAAGTCATTTATAATAATAGAGACCATGATGAAGTCCAGGTGGGATGTGATACATTTGCAAATCAAATTACAAATATGGTGGCATAGGAATTTTCATTTCCCAATTTTCTAAGCTTGTTTTTTCTTTTGCCGAATTGTATTCCCAAGTCTATTTTGTCCAATAACAATACTGGACTCAGATTGAACATAGGGTAGGACAATCTGCAGCCCTGAAATAAAAATAACTCATTTCTATAGCAATCTAATGTTTGTAAAACACTTCCTTGTAGGGGGACTAGGACACTTGTTATCAATCCTCTTCTTTTTTTAAACTGTTACTTTTTTGGAAATTGCATTTATTCCCAAAGTTTCAATTAGCACTGTTATACAAATAATTACCAAACCTCTATATTTAGGTCTAATCTTTCTGTTGTGCCAATCCTACATTTCCAACCGGATTTACCAGTCTCTTAAATTCAATATGACCTAAACAGAATTTACCATCTTGCCTCCCACAAAAGAACAAACAAACAAACCCAAACCCAAACCAAACCAAAACAAAAAACAAATAAAAAACCTGTGCCTTCTTTTGTCCGTATTTCTGTAGATGGTACTACCATACTACTAGTCACTTGGGATTTGAGATGTTAGTCATCTTTCATTCCTCCCTTTCCTTTAACCTTCCATTGATAAGTTCCATTGATTCTGTCAACAAAGTAAGTGGCTCCTGCATCTACCCCTTCCTTTCCACTCACCTTTGTTACTTCTCACCTGGACTACAGCAATAGCCTCTTACCTGGCATCCCTGCATCCAGCTCCTCCCTCCCTCAATCTTCATAAAACTTCCCAATGCTCAGTTTTTACTACACTACTTCCCTGATTAACAACTTTCTGTGGCTAAAAGATAAAATGGCCTGTTATTGGTAGCCATCCACAATCCTTCTAATCCAGGAAAGCAGCCTCATATAGTGGGATGGTGGCTAGACTGGAAACCAAGAAACCTAACTTTAAGTACTGACTTGGACGCATATTAACTGTATGACCATGAGCACCCAGAGGCTCAGTTTCCTTATCTGTGAAATGAAGATAATGGTACTATATTTGTAATACTTATTTTTCTTGCAGTATTGGGAAGGAGGTGTTTGGAAACATTAAACCGATAAATAAATGGGTTATTATTAATAATTTTCCAGCTTTATTGTGCTCTATTTCCTTTCACTTGTTCTCCCTAAACTGATCTCATCATTTTTTTATCCAATTAACTTTATTATTTTATAGATAGAGAAATTGGAACAATGCAATTGTGTAATTATACCAGGTAGAAGATAGTGTTATAACTAAAATTAGAACATACGACATTGGGAGCCCTACATTCACATATAATAGCATTGATACAAAATGTAATTCATATATAATAATGGATCAATACAGAATATTTTCTAAATTTGGTATTTTCTTTTTTTTCTAGTTTTTAAACATTTTTATTTAAAGTTTTCAGTTCCAAATTCTCTCTCTCTCCCTCTTTACACCCTCCCGGAAACAGTAAGATACTCTCAAGGTCTCTCTCAAGAACTTTGGATTTGACTTTGCAACATGGGAAACACCGACACAGGACTGCTCAGCCTGGCATGCCCACATAAGAAAAGGTGCTGTGCTCTTTGAGCAAAGCAGAATTGAGACAGCGCAAAGAAAACGCTCAATGCGCAAATTTAGGATATCCACCCCAAATATTCAAATGGACTCTCTCTGTGCCCAACTTGTGGTGGAGCATTCCGAGTTCATATTGGTCTGATCAGCCACAGTTGGACACACTGAGATTTCACTTTACAATGGTGATGTCATTTTAGTCATCTTCAAAGATGAAGGACAATGACCAACCAACCAACCGTACACATGCAATTATGTGAAACTTTTCCATGTTAGTTATTTTTTGTAAGAAGATTTGAATAAAAGGAAAAAAATGAAAGTAAAAGATTGCATGCTTCAGTCTGTAATCAATCAATGCCAGTTCTTTCTCTGGAGGTGGATAGTCCTTTGGGATTGTCTTGGATCATTGTATTGCTGAGAACAGCTAAGTCATTCACAGTTCTTCATCCAACAATATTGCTGTTACTGTGTACAACATTCTCCTGGTGATGTTCACTTCACTATGGATCAGTTCATGTCAGTCTTTCCTGTTTTTTTTGAAATTATACAGCTTGTAGTTTCTTATATCATAATAATATTCTATTATAAGGTAACTTATCTGGCTCCTGTACTTTTGCACAGACACTAATGCCCTGAGAGCATCTCCTCCATCTCTCAGTTAACTGAAAAACTTATTTTCTTTCAAGTCCCAGTGACACCTTTTCTATGAAGCTATACCCAGATCTCTTGAAAAGTGAATGTATTCTCCTAAATTGTCTTATAGCATTTTGTTCTCCTTTGCACCTAGTATATTCTATCTTGTAGCTTCACTATATGTATACATGTATTTTCCCTACTATTAGATTCTAAGATTTTGGAAGGGCAAGCATTCCATTATTTTTGCTTTTGAATTCCCTGGTACCTGATACCATTCATTTTATATATAATAGTGACTTAGTCAATACTTACTGAATTAAACATTGAATTAAACTCACCTTATTTGACTCATTTAACAATGTTTTGAGTGCTTGCTATATACATGGCATCCATTGATAGGTATATGGGAGTTATTAGGATGAATAAGACTGTCTCTTTTAGAAAGGATTTTATCATTGCAGTCCATGTAAGCTCTGAGGATTCTTGACTCAATCCGTACTCTCACTGATAAGTTGAGTTCTCAGAGCTAGGTTGCCTAATCTCTCCTTTAGGGTTCTAGGGGTTATCCTGTGGGTTCAGGGGTGATTCTAGAAGGCCATTGACTTTAGTTCTCATTGGCATGCCTTCCATATCCTGAGATTATCAGTTGAGAATTAACTTAGTCATCTAGCTTTAAGAAACTAGATGTATTTTAACGGTGGTACAACCAGAAGTTAATATAAAACATTTTCCCAAATATCTGTGATATACTTTCCCACAAATACACACACATACAGAATCTAGGGGAAAGTGAGTTCAAACTTAGAGAACACAGATCCAGGTTTTGAAAAGTCATTGAAGAGGGTGATGTGTAGTGCAGTTGAACATGTCAGTTGGGGTCAGGTGGTGAAGAGCTTTGAATGTCAGGGGAATTTCTATGTAATTTTGGAGGCAGTAGGGAACCACTGGAGTTTATTGAGTAGCAAAGTGACAGACCTGAATTTCAGGAGAATCAGTGAGGTAGCCATCAGGAAAGGGACTGAAATGAAGAGGGACTCAGAGCAGAGACCAATAAAGAGTTTGAGGATACTTCTTTGGTATTTGTACACCGTGGAGAAGGAACCTGTAGCTAGGGAGTGACAAAAGACGAGAGAAAGGAAAGGGACCTGCTGCTGAAGATGTAAGTGGATGGAATCAAGGGTACAGGCTTTGGTGAGAAGAGTCTTATTTTCATTAGAGCCTGGAGTAAAGGAAGAAAGAATGAAGGGTGATATCAAGGAGCTGAGAGACGTAGAAAAGGGAGAGTTCATGGTTAGTATTCCTGACAGCAAAGAAGCATCCTTTGTAATGGGGCTAGTCAGCATTTCTAGTGTTGTATCCCTCATGGCTTCCTGAAGGATCAATGTCCAGTCACTTGTCACTGACTCCTCCATTTCCTTTTCTTTAGTCAATGCTCTGACCATGACTCAGATCTCTGATATTGTTGGGACTGACTTCTCACAGGTCATCAGAGCTGTATAGAATCCTTATCACTCCTTGTGGTTAGTTCAAGGATGGTAGAATGGTCAATGACAGGCCCAGACTTGCAGGAAAACATTTTTTATGCCATAATTCATCCCTGTATTCTCACTCCCCCAACCTTTCTTTGATGCACTCATTCTTTTGTTAGTTAAACTTGGCAAATGGCACCCTTTTACTGCTTGCTATCTCTTAATGAGAATTGCATTATCATCAATAAAATGATCCTGGTGAGTTACCGGGACAGAAGAAATGTGAAAATTTTATTATTTTGAGATGTTCTTGAATTTTTATTTGTAATTTTATCATAGTAGATAGTTTTAGGGAATCCTAGGGGAGAAGAACTGTAAGTAAAGCCAATGCCTTGTGACCCTGAGGTCTGTGACTGGATACTTAGCTGGAGTGTAGGGAAAGATGTCCAATCTCCATTGGTTGCTGGGGATGTCTGTCAGATTATCTCAGTCAACAGTAGGGAACTTAGAGCAGGTACTCTTGGGGACACTGGTTCATAAGGAGAAACCAGACTAGTCAAGGGCAAAGAGACACAGAATTAGAGGGGCAGGAAAGAGAGGTTTGGCTCTAGAAGGAACTTGCTGTCCTAAACCTGGGATCCTAGGTTGAGCCTGGTATAGGTTAAAGAAACTTTTTTTTCCCTGTTTATTTCAAGTCCAAACTTGTTAAAAGATTGGGCTTGTAGACTTTGCCCTTGGGACCAAGGAGGTGGATAACTTCCAACACTGGGTGCCCTAAACCAGAGGTTGAAGGAGGGAGATTGAGACCTGAGGGGCAATCCTGGAAGCCCCTGGGAGAAACCCTTCCAGTGTGTGTGTGTGTGTGTGTGTGTGTGTGTATGTGTGTGTTGGGGAGGGGGGAGATGAGCATGACCAAATAGGCTAGAATATTTTTTAAAAAATATTTTGTTTCCCCCATCTGTCTCTCTATCTCCCTACACGCACACACACACACACACACACACACACACACAGATAATCTATATAGATCTATAGATCTAGATCTTTGTGGCTATGATAAAGGTTGCTCTCCAGGATGCATATAGAATTGTAGATCTAGCACTGGAGGGAATTCAGAGGTCATCTAACTGTACTTTTGTAGATGAGAAAGCTAGAGATTTGAAGATTGTGCCCCAAGGTCACAGAGCTAGTATGCATGGGAGATGGGATTTGAACCTTTTGACTGCTGAACTAGTGCTCTTTCCACTATGTCTCATTGTTTCCCATTAGTTTGAGACTGGGTATCTCTAACTCACCCTGACTGGAAGTGTACTGGCCACTCCTGGGACTGGTTCCACTGCTGATCAGCATGGAAGCATTTACTTAATTCTATTTCCATCCTGAGGTGATTCTCTTCTCCTTAGGCACCTTTTCTAATGCCTTCTCTTCTCACATCATCCTGGGGCTTACCATATTGGTGGTCAGATTTAATGCAGTCAGTCAGTTGGCTTCAGCTCCACAGAAACTCAAAGCTTAAGTGATTTACCATGTCTAGTTTTTCCAGTAGCAGAGATTATAGGTGTGACCCACCAGGTCCACCCTCCCACCAGTCTATGTAAGTTTTTCTTAAGTATCTCTGAATTCTTCTTCACCTTCCTCTCTTATGGTATTGCTGGGACAGCTAGGTGGTGCAATGGATAGAGCACCAGTGCAGGAGTCAGGAGGACCTGATTTCAAATCTCACCTCAGACACTTGACACTCACTAGCTGTGTGACATTGGACAAGTCACTTAACCCCAGTTGCCTCATCCTGGGTCATCTCCAGTCATCCTGATGAATATCTGGTCGCTGGATTTAGATGGTTCTGGAGGAGAAGTGAAGCTGGTGACCTGCACATCCCTCCCTCACTCAAAACGAAGTCAAATGCAAGTCATGTCATTATTTCTCTGATGGCATGGTCTTCTTTGGCAACAAGGGATGAACACACACACACACACACACACACACACACATACATGTATGGTATTGCTGGGCTTCCCCCAAACCTTGGCTGTGGGTTGGTTGGGTGTAAAAGACTCCCAGATGCTGTTTAATGAGGAACAAGAAAAGCTCTTGCTGAAGCCTAGGCTGATGTGTGCTAGGTTGAGGGCTTAGAAAGCTGCTTTTGGAGGGATGCAAGCCAAGACCTAGGCTTACTAGAAGAAAAAAAAATTATGGCAAGCAGGCACCATGATGTTTAGACTATCTTGCTTCATACAATAGAAGCAGTATGGGGGCAAGGTCCTTTCACAAAGATCACTCCACTTGTCAATAAGATAAACACACAGAAGGCATCAAACCAGCTGCTGCTGTAACTATATAGTCCTAGAATAATAAAGGCACTTTGGCCACAAATAAGAAGGAAGCCCTGTGGAATTTCTGAAAATGTGGAAGTAATAAAATGAAAGCCCATTCACAAACAAAGAGAGAAGATAGGCTGGGATGACTGAAGATGAGAACAGGAAGACACAAGAAGAGAAAAGCCAGATCAGTCTCATGAAACCATACAATGCATTTCTTTTCCAGAAACAGAACAAGAGAAAAAGGTAGGGATTTTCCATTTCTGTCTTTAAAGAATGGATACTGTAAGGAAATACTTAAACCAGTAAATGTTTTATTTCAAATATACTTTAAAAATACATTCCTTATTCCCTGGCAATATAGATTAGGGATACAAAATTAGTGGGGTTATAATCTAGTACAATGGTTGCTGAGAAAATGTATTCCTGTTTCTGGTTGTTTGGGGGATCTATATTTTTCTCTCTATATATCTATACGTTTGATATCTCTATAGCGTTCTATCTCCACATCTCTCTTTCTATATGGTATCCCCAAAGTCTTGATGTAGTTTTAAATTTCAATACCTTAAAATTAAGACTTTTGGAACATGATGTGTGTGTATGATAAATGCTTATTACGTTTGGCTTAATATATACATACATATATATATGTTTGCGAAATAGTAAGTTGCAAGTACATGAGAGATGCAAACAATGTGCTATATGATATCTGATCACGGAAGAGATCATTGTTAACTACATTCAGAGAATCAGAAGAATCCAGAGGAGGGTTGTTATATTTTCAATAGGTTTTCAAGGATGCTTTGGAGTTCCTCAGATGAAAGGGATATAGATTTTCAAGACTAGGAGACAATGTAGAGGCAGACACAGGGGATAATTTGTGTAGAATATAAAATGAATAAATGAGATTAGATAAGGCTCAAAGGATTAGGGCAGTGGCAGGTTGTGAAAGCCCTTGAATGTCCAGCAGAGGAGTTTGGACTTTACTTGGTACATCTTGTAATGAAAAAGAAATTCTTTATCTGTATGTAAAATCTACCTTCTTGCTTTTCCATTTATTATATTGTTTTATGTTCTACATGATGACATGGTCTAAAAATGCAGTTTTTTTCTGAACCAGTTCTTTTTGAACTGTTTTAAGGGAAAGTAAAAGAAATCTATTATTTGGTGTATACTTGGAGAACTGGTTTTGTTTAGATACTCAAGGCTTCTGATGGTTTCTCTTTTGGACTTTTAACATACTTCCTTCGAAGAGACGAAACTCTCTCATGGTTACACACAGATAACTGCCCAAACTACTTACCCTAGGAGCAGTCCCACATATGACCTTATCTACTTGAGTAACTACATCATATGATCTTATCCCAAACCTCTTTCTGCTTCTTCAATTTCCAAAGATGTTTATTCTATCCTGCTTTCATTCTTGAAGCTCCTTCCACACTCCTTGCTCCTGACCTCATCGAATCGCATTTACTTTCTCTCCCTGATGCAATTCCTTATGTCTATGACTATGTAAACAGATCATTATATTCATTGACACTTTGGGATCCAATACGCTGCCAAAAAGCACCAGAGCTCTGAGCAATGCACTTGGAAAAGTCTGCCAGCTCTCCAGAGGGTGATCTTGTCTATGTCATGTTACTAGGTAAGGCTAGAGGGCTTGGAATAAAGGGGTGACATGTAGTATGGCAGGCGTGTGGATGAGGCTTGGAAGTTGTTTTGTAATGCAAGGGTTTGTGAGGAGACAGTTGCAATTGTCTAGGTAGAGATGAAAGTCTGCATATATTGTAAGAGGTGGCAGTGGGAATAGAAAGTCAGTCAGTAAAAATCTATTAAACACCAACTATGTGCCAAGCATTGTGCTAAGTGCTAGGGAGACAAGGAAAGACAAAAGATGGCCCCTGCCCTCAAGGAGCTCTCAATCTAGTGAAGGAGACAACATGTTAACAACTATGTATAGGAGAGACTATGTAAGGAGAGTCTTGTAGCAGGCAAAACAACTGGCAGGCTATTGTAATAGTCTAGGCATGAGGCAATGAGGGCTAGCACCAGTGTGCTGTCAATGTTAGAAGAGAGAAGAAAGATTATTTGACAGATCAAAGGTGAAATGAACAGGCCTTGGAAAGAGACTAGCTATAATTAGGGGAGGGGGAGGAGAAGGTGAGAGATAAAGATTTGAAGATGATACTGAAGTTTTGAGCCTAGGGACTAGGAGATGTTCCTTTGACAATTTGAAAGTAGGGAAGGTTTTAGGGAAAATACAATGAGTTCAGTTTGGCTCTCCAGAGTTTAAGATCTAGTTCAAGATTACTAAAAGGCATTTGGAAATGTGAGGCCAGAGGTCAGAAGAGAAATCAGAGGTGAATAAATCAATTTGAGAATCATTCAACAGAGACATGATAATTGAACCCATGGATGGTGATAAGATCACCAACGAAAATAGTATAGAAGAGAAGAGGGCCAAGGAATGAACCCTATAGGACACCAACAGTTAGTAAGTGTGATCTGGATGAAGCTCCAGCAAAGGAGACTGTGAAGGAGTGGTCAGATAGGTAGGAGTAGAATGAGGAGAGGGAGGTGTCCGCTAAAACCTAGACAGCAGATATATCAAAGAGGCTGGACTGATCAACAGTGTCAAAGGCTGAAGAAAGTTCAAGGATAAGGACTGAGAGAAGGCCATTGGATTTGGTAACTAAGAAATCATTTGATAGCACCCATTATTATTAAAATACTAGAGAGTGTAGGAATAAATGGAACTTTCCTTAAAATGATGAGTAGTATCTATCTTAAAATCATCAACAAGCATTATTTGTAATGGGGATAAGCTATAAGATCAGAGGTAAAACAAGAATGCCCATTATCACCACTATTTAATATTGTACTAGTAATGTTAACTTTAGCAATGAGACAAGAATAAGAAATTGAAGAAATCAGAACAGGCAATGAGGGAAATCTACTCTTAGCAGATGATATAATGGTATGCTTAGAGGATCTTAGAGAATCAACTAAAAAACTACTTGGAATAATTAACAACTTCAGCAAAGTTGCAGGATATGAAATAAACCCACATAAATCATTAGCATTTATATATATATGTAATATATATATATACATATACATACACACACATATATATAGTTGGTAATATATACATATATAATATATATAGTTGTTTTACATGTATACATATATATATATATATATATATATATGTGTGTGTGTGTGTGTGTGTGTGTGTGTACATAGTCCAGCAGCAAGAGATAAAGAAATTCCATTTAAAATAACTGTAGACAGCATAAAGTATTTGGGATTCTACTTACCAAGACAAACCCAGGAACTATATGAACACAATTACAAAACACTTTTCACACAAATAAAGTCATATCTAAACAATTTGATAAACATCAATTGTTCATGAGTAGGTTGAGCTAATACAACAAAAATAACAATTCTACCAACATTAATTTATTTATTCGCTGTCATACGAATCAAACTACCAAAATATTTTATAGAACTAGAAAAAACAATAACAAAATTCATCTAGAAGAACAAAATTTCAAGAATATCAAGGGAATTAATGAAAAGAAAGAGAAAGGAAGGTGGTCTGGCTGTGCCACATCAAAACTGTACATATGACAGATCTGGAGAAGGGAGAGGAAGAATTCATGACTGTGATAACAAGCAAAGTGGGGTCTTTGCTGTTTTGGTTTTAGTATAATCAAATGTCTATGACTGAATCTTGCCTTTATCAACCAAGAGTCTTTACTAGCAGTAAAGTACAGAAACAAGAGTTTCTTTACCAGAAACAGCATATGTATTTATATTGTTAATGTGATTAAAAAGATCTTCCTCACCCATTAACGGGCCTACTCATTAAGGGGAGATTGATAAGGGAAGATTTATAGGAAGGCCCACACTTTTTGTTGATGAGGCACTAGTTCTCAAGGGTTGGGATGCCCTCTGCCTCTAAAAAGGTATAAATACTCTGAAGATAAGGTTTTACGTAGAGGCTTAGGGTTTTTGAAGAAGATGTGTGCCAGGTGAGGACTCAGGGAAGCTGCCAAGGAGTCGTGCATGACCCCTCCTTCCTCCTTACCCCCCCACTTTGAAAACCCAGGTGTTGGTGCTTCCATCCCTGACAACTATGGTCAGACAGTTGGACCTGTCTGTTGATTTGTGACATATGTATGCTTATGTCAGACAGTTTGGAAGCTCTGTCTGTTGATTTCTTGATTAAAGCAGATTGTTAGACCCTAAACAGTTGCTTTTCCTTTTAGAAAAGCAGATCAAAGAACCTGTGATAGAGGCCCCCCTGTGTATGTGGGGGACTTACTGATCTAATGACCAGACAAGAGATGGAGAATATTATGAAATGCAAAATGGATAATTTTGATTGTTAAATTAAAAGTTTCTGCAGAAAGAAAACCAATGCAACCATAATTAGAGGGAAGGCAGAAAGCCCCATAATAAATTTTTAGAGTAAATGTTTCTGAAAGTCTTCATTTCTCACATATATGGAGAGCTGAGTCAAATTTATTAGAATACAAGTCATTCCTTAATTGATAAATGACTAAAGGATAGGAACAGACAATTTTCAGATGGAAAAAATAAAACTATCTATAGTCATAAGAAAATTGCTGTAAGTCACTATTGATTAGAGAAATGCAAATTAAAACAACTCTGAGGTATCACCTTACACCTGCCAGATTGACTAATGTGACAGAAAAGGAAAATGATAAATGTTGGAGAAGATGTTAAAGAAGATGTTGGAGATGAAATTAGGACACTGGTGTATTGTTGGTGGAGTTGTGAACTTTGACTACTAGTAATTGGATTGGACAATCCGTAAGTTAGAAAATCATAATGTATTATATATGTCCTATAAATATAAATTATAAATGTAAATAAACATAATTATATAAAATGATATGATATAGAATATAAATTAAATAATTGACATGCCAGCATATTTCAATTATCATGCCAGTACAAAGTAATTTATTATGCCTGTATAATATGGCATAAACAATATATAACATGTAACACATATATAATGTAACATATGGTATATAGTCTCATGCATGCCACATAGCATACTTTTATATGTTGTATGATATATATAATTTATATGTCATATGCATGTTCTATATCTGTGTATCTATAAACACACTATTTGCCTTCTCCACCCCAATTCAGGCATCTATGAGGACTGTGTACTTGAGAAAGATAAGAGCCAGACCCACAAAGCCCTACTGGACCCCATAGCAAGCTCTGGGTCAAGTGCCAGGGTGGCAAGTTCAGCTTGGTTCTCAGAGTGTGACCTTAGTCTCTAGGATGGAGAAGCCCTAAGAAGGAGTTCTTGTAGTGGTCAACTCTGGGCTATGCAGCCTACAGACCCAAGCACAACAAGGGGCCTGGGTGGCAGAGCAAGAAATTCAAACTGCAGAATATGCACTATTTATATAGAACAGCTAAGTTGAAAGAAGAAGAGAGTGCTCAGGAGACACAGGGAGGCTGGCTAAGGAAGGTATTCTAAGAGAATTTTGATTCCCAGGAGATTGCCCACTGTAGGTGAAGGCAACCCAGCTTCACAGGCTCCTAGATGCATGAATCTAGCAAGTTTATGGCTAGAGTATTCCCCATTAGGCCCATGTATTTATATACCTGCACCAGTCACTGCACCACAAGGACTCACATCTCCATCCTCATGGCACCATGTATACACACACACACACACACACACACACACACACACACACACACACACACATATATATATATATATATATATATATATATATATATACATATACATATACTCCAGCTTGAGAAAATGCCTGGCCTTCCACAACACTGTCAATACTATTTTTCTCCCAATGTAGACCCTGTGTTGTCATTGTTCTATCAGCCCTGGGAGAGATAAGGGCTTCATAGCCCTATAGAAAAAATGTATAATAACTTCCAGATTCCTACCACAGTCATTCAGCAACCTCTCCTTTGGGGTGTATACCATCCATATGTACTCCCCCCACCCCGCACCAAATGAAATCATTATAGCGTTGTCTATAGGTTTTCCAAGACCCTCTCCTTCCTTCTTCAATGAATTCAGGTACTGACTGTCTCTTCCCCAACTTCTATCCTCATACTTGAGGACTTTAATGTACATGTTGATACTCCCTCAAGTGCTCTAACCTCCTGTGTCCTCACTATGCGCCAGGTAATGTGTTAAGGGCTGGGGATACAGGGAAAAAAAAGGCAAAACACAGTCTCTCCCTTAAAGGAACTTTCAATTCAATGAGAGAGACAACCAGCAAATAAACAGAAAGCAAGCTGTATACAGATAAATAGGAAATAATGAACTGAGCGAAGGCACTAGAATTAAGGGAGGTTGGGAAAGACTTCCTATAGAAGGTGGGATTTAATTGAGACTTAAAGGAAGCCAGGGAGACTGGTAGTCAGTGCAGAGTGTGAGAATGTTTCAGGCATGAGGGGCAGCCAGTGAAAATACTGACCCTAGAGATGAAGTGTCTTATTCATGAAATAGTCAGGAGGCTAGTACCACCGCATCAAAGAATATGGGGGAGGGAGTAAGGCAGAGGAAGACTGGAAAGGTGGGAGGGAGCTAGGTTATCAACACTCTGAATGCCAAAAATAACATTTTGTTTTTATTTTTGGAGGCAAAATGAAACCCCTGTCTACTGAGTTTGTGGGGTAAAATGATAGGACCTGTGCTTTAGAAAACTCACTTTAATGACTGAGTGGAGGAGATTGGAGTGGAGAGAGACAAGGCAGACAGAACCCCAGCAGGCTATTGCAACGAGGAGTAAGATGGTGAAGTGATGCATTAGAGTGGTAGTGTCAGGAAAGAGAAGGGACTATACGGATGACTTCTAACCACTCAATTTCTCTTTGTCTGTCTCCTAGCTTCCCTTCTTTCTTTCAAATACCAGCTACTTTCCCACCATCTTCAAGAAACCTTTCCCCACTCCCTTAATTCTAGTGACTTTGCTCTATTGATTATTTCTTATTTATCCTGTATGTAGCTTGTTTGTACAGAGTTGTATGCATGATGCCTCCCACATTAGATTTTGAGTCTCTTCTTTCTGGTTTTTTTGTCTTTTTTGTGTCTTAACACTAAGCACGGTACCTGGCACATGGTTGGCATTTAATAGATACCTTTTGACTAACTGATTGCTATACTTTCAAATGTTCTGAACAAATCCCTTGACATTTCCTAGACTTTATGTGGCTATATTCAAATTTGGTTTTTTCCTACAACTATTAAGGATAATTTACCATACAGCTTTGAGTAGTTACATGACATATCTGATTGTTATTTTTCTCACTCTACTCAAGTCTTTTACCATTCCTGGAAAAGCTGTTAGAGTGAGGTGCCTATTCAACCTTCATCAGTCTTACATTTTCTTTGGTCATTTTCCTTGACTCCCTCTCCCTTCACCTCCCCTTTTTCCTTCTTACTATTATGTTACTTTCCCCTGTATTTCTTTGCAAAAAGACTTGAAATGAGAATTGTTTTTCCATCAGACTTCTTACAGGCTTGACTTCCTTTAACTTATCCAGATATTCTGCCCATCCTTTTTCCAAACCATCACTTTGCTGGCCATTTTGGCAGCCAAGGTTAGTACGCAGAGGAGTTCATCACAATTGGTGTCAGTTTCCATCTTACAATGCAGGCTGACTGTGGTCAATTCATCACCTGAGAGGAGAGTTTCATTGAACAGATGATGAAGTATTAGTTCTTACTTCCCTGAGATGGATTTCCACAGGCAACTTCCTAATTTTGCTATGAGTTCACAGGTGGCTACCGTTGTTATTGTTTACTGAAAGATGAAATATAAAACCTTGGAGTAGATTAACAAGGGATATGTGTGAAGGGCTTAGGAGACGTCATGGACTACCAGCGCCATCTCTCCCTACTACCATCTTGCTCCAGGGTGTACCCTAAAACAGGACTACTTCAAAAGATCACTCTGTACTTTGGACAAGCTATCATTCATTCTATTCCTCACTCCAGTTCCACTTTGTCCATGGTCAATGATGATCATTCTCACACCTGGTCATACCTTATACATTGCAGTGATTCCAAATCCCTGGGGGTTATTATGCAAACCTCATTTCTCACCCCTACCAACCTAATTCCTTATACTAAACCCCTTTAA